>OX392463.1:30372233-30995725 GCA_947623515.1 Neoascia interrupta
ACTCCGACACTCCGCTGGCTGCTCCAATGCTCCAACTAAGGGAGACCTCCTCATTTCGTCGTCGTAACCTGATGATGATGGTAATGGTGACCATGTGAACCTTTTTTGCTGAAGTCTTTCGTTTATCGGTGTGCTTCAGCTACACCTTTCTGGTGGTCGATTGAAAATAAAACTCTTAACTTACTTGCTGCGCCAGACGTAGTACCCAGACTTCACGGCCCTCTTCTCCGCACGGCCGTACCTCACATTCCAAGATCATACAAGATTCCAGAATCATTCAGGACCAGTTGTCGCCTTGCACTCAACGAGTATGTGCATTCCGCGTTGTCTCTTTTGCTCTCATGCTTTTTTGATTCAAGGGGACTGAATGATCTTTTTTGCTTTTTGCCTTCCTGCAGGTCCGCCCTCGCTATTGTCATATTTTCCCTGCTGCTCGTGGTGCAGGGTCCTTTCGAGTCGTGTGAAAAGTTTTCCCAATCATTGAAGGAATCCAAGAAATACCAGGGTTAACGCTAGAAATTCAAATAAGTCCAATAAAAGTCGGCACAACACAGGTTTTGCATGAAACGTATAGAAACGGGCTCAGGCACCAGGATAGCTTTAGAAGAATAGCAAACATAGTGGTGGCAATCAGGGAAACATAGGCTATGCGTCATCAGTTGTTGGCGCATTGGGACCGGAATAGCTGCGACCGTGGTTTCAACTTGCCCAGCAGCAAAGGAACTTTAGGAATCTTGGCTGAAAAAGCGAAAAGTGCATCTTAAATGTAATTCTTACACTTGGATTGCCGACGACATTAATGATGCCACATATTCCATGCATGGGAGGCTAAATGTGTAACAAAGTATGTTACAAAGGACTGAGCAGGTTTTAGAATGCGTGCTATCCTGTTTGGGATAACTTATTAAAGAAAACCTTGTAAACTTGCTTTATAGGTGAAGGATGCTAGGAAAATGCACTTGATATTTCACCTTGAGGAAATGGATGTGCTCAAATATCTGCCACTCTGATAACCACGATGGAGACACGAAGATTTTAGGAGGGGGCTTACTGGGACAGACATCCAATGGTATCTACATCTGGATTAGTGAGGACGAAAGCATCGGAACATAAAATTCAGCCTAGACTCAACATAACACTGGCATAAAAGAAGAGCTTAGGCTCCACAGCGAAAAGACTCAGAGGAAGAGAGCTGGAGATTTTAAGCCAAGCTTTTGAAACCCAACACCAAGAGGGCTCCTAAGCCGGTCTTCTCGGGCTGCGAAAACGGCGAAAGTTCACAACAGAAGCTAGGCTGACAAGGTAAAGGCGGAACAGATTGCGGCATTTCCCGTTCGATATCGACAGAAAATTCTCGGAGCCCAAGGACCTTGAAGTGTTCGAGAGTGCCATTTAGGACTTGCATACGATGGGTGAATAAGCTCAAACTCGAGGACATTTAATGACTGCGATGCTTTGAACCTGATAAAATCGAATCGCGTGATAGTAGCCACTACATGAGAAGCCGAGATACCACGCTACATTTCCGTTACCATATTTCTACCCAGAAGTGACGGCTTCTTTTCTTTTAGGAGCGAGTTTATGAGCTGAATTAATAGATCATAACCTTCCCACTCACTGTTGCCTTCCTTATGGACCGCTTGTGGGGTATGCCGATTTGACCTCAGAATAATACCGGCAAGCCACCAGGTTTTGGAACTCATCGTCACTGAGGCCAAATAAATACTGTTGTCGTTGCATTTGTGTGATCCATGAATGTTAAGGTCTTTTGGAACTACACTCTCCTTTTTTTCTACTTTTTCTATTTAATTTGACATTAATAAACTTTGATTCTACAAAAACATATTTTTACTCGGCTGAGATATGGACCTGCGTCACCGGCATGAAAGCCCAACAGTACCACTCCATTAGCCTAAACTGTTTTTAAAAAAAAGTAAGTGCATAAGTATCTTCTGAGATATCATTTTTTTTATAAAACCTTAAAGTTAATAAAAGCCTAGGAGTGGCAACTATGTGCTTAAAATACTTTTAGCCCTCTTGGAAGCGCAAAATTAAAGCTTAATCAGCAAGGCATGGGTGATACCACCCATGTGTACGAGACAATCCGAGCCCATAATTGCATTCACAGCTATCGTTTTAACAGGACACCAGTAGCGGACTGAAAAGGTTAGAGGACAGGATAGCATCAGAACACCAGTTGTTGATGCTTAATTGACGGTTAAGTGCGGGACAATTATATGTCTCGCTCTTTAATGACGATGAACTGGGGTAAACCGTGATTTAGCTGGATCAACCTCGATCTCAACCTCGATCAAAGAACTGCAGTCTGGACTTTAGTGTTAGCAGGGTGTCGATGAGCGGACTAAAAGGTCAGAGGAGAGTATCGGGCTAATGACCACCTGGAATCCAACCCGCCTAGTGACAAGAAAGTTCGGAACACAGCTCCAATTGCTGAATCGACGGCTAAGAGCGGAGACTGGCACTCCAATGAGGACTAGCACTCCGATGAGAATTAATTAGGATAGACCATGATTGCGCCGATGGAATCAAAACAGCTGTAAGCTAAACGATCTGTAACAAGTCAAAACTCACAGTCTAAGCTTAAACCGAAACTCGTAATCTTTCAACATAGTGAAGCGGAACAGAGATTGGCAGAGCTACAGGGGGGTACAACATAGAAATAAGCAAGTCTAAGGAAATAACCTCAGAATATTCTGTGAGATATAAATAAATAAATAAATAAATAAATAGAGTGGCGCAACAGCTCGAGGTGAACCAGGGCCAACTTCTCAACAATGTATGCTGGTGTGTTAATTTCTTTACAATACAATTCTGTGAGATATTGACTAGAAATTTATCGAGACTAGAACAACGAGACAAAGGCCCTACAAAATCAGTCAGAGTGCTAATGGAAGCTTCACCGAGAATTAAAAAGAGAAAACAGTAATTCTCTTATAAACTCACTGCTCAGGAAGCTTATTTGAAGCCTTTTTTATGGGCAGGATCAACACATCGGGACCTCAGGAAGAACACTGGCGAGGGCCGTTTGCTTTAGGGGTCAATAAGAATGACAATAAGTTCCTTTCAAACTCTAACTATAGCACTTTTAAGTCTAGCTTAAGTAAAACTTAGGTTTTAAGTCCTCAGCCCTGCTAGAGGAGGTCCCCGAAATGCTACTTCCGCACCGTTTCAGATTAACAAAAATATTCATGTTCTGGAATACTTTCCGAACCAGTGGAGAGGCAATCGCTTTACGAGCCATTCTTTCAAGGGCTCATTCCTTCCATGGTCAGGACGATGGAAGGCAAGATGGAAAGAAGGGACAAGTCTCAGGCGACGGGGGTTGGTGTAAAAATTAATCTGCTCAAGGAGATATGGACTATCAATCTTTCCAGCTACTGGTGTACAAAAGGTACATCAGAAACATCACGACGTGGGCTTGAGGTATGGAGACTTAGGCGGTACTTGTAAAGGGGCAGGTTGAAAGGATCAACCATTTTAAGACCACTCAGAGCAAGGCGAATAAACCTGCGTTGTATACGGCTTCAGTTCTTTGATATGGATCTGACAGTAGGGTGACCACAGTTGTATTCAAGAAGAAATCTAACAAAGGATTGGAAAACTCCATTGGTAAGCCAAGAGAAAAGTTGGCTATGCCGTCAAGAGGCTTCTTGAAATTGAGTTTACTGTCACAAGTAATGCACAGATCGCAAATTAAAGTTAAATTAGGGATGAGCTCATTGTTAAAGAAGTATGATCTGAAGGGAAGAATGCAACGCTTACGAGAGTAAGGAATCGCCAGACATTTCTTTTACATTTAGTTCGAGGAAGTTATGCTGGCACCAGGAGAAAAACTTGTTAAGATTGCCTGAAGTATGTGAGAGTCTCAGGTTACTCCCTGAGGTTTCACTGAATCTAATTTGGAGATTTACGCTGACGACAGCGTAAACTCAAAATCGTTTATAAGTAAGTTTAAAAATTAAGGTATCTAAGTGTCTACCCTGCGGCACACCTGAAGCTGCAGTGAATGGGTTAAAAGCTAAGACATACATTTAAGAGTTAGTAGTTTTGAGCACTGACGTGAGATGGGAACTGTTTGGAGCCAGGTTTGTACCAAGATCGTAACTTGCATCTCCATTCGACAGATTAGTGACTTGCCGATTTGGATAGTCTTCACAATTATTGGTGTCACCACTAGATGTTTTCCAGTCTTAAAAAAAAAATTAACTCTTGTGAGAATATTTAAATCTCTCTTTTCTTCATCTTGATCGGCATACAGAAGAGGTAGATCTATCGTCATTGCTCTACGGCAACTGACGGAAATTATTAAAAATAATTTTGACATTAACGAACCCTGTGACACCAGACACCGGTTATCTGTGTGCTTTGCCTTCCTGGACATTGAAGGGGCATTTGACAACTCATCAACCGAAAGCAACAGTCGGGCTCAATCTTCTGAGCACAAGATCTGTCGAGACTCGGACATTGCAGGACATTATCACACGCAACAAGTTCAGCACAACGAGAGGGTGTCCACAAGGGGGAGTTTTGGCACCCTTAATATCGAGTCTTGTTATGGCTGAACAATACTTTCTTAAAACATAAACTAACCCTAAACCTCTAGGCAAATGCCGATGTCACATAGGGAAAAGCTTGAAGGGACGCTCTGCATAATTATTCAAAGAGCACTCGAGGTGTAGAGAATGGCGGATAACAGTGGAGCCCAATCTGAGTCCCATCAAAGTAGCAACAATATTATTTACAAGGAAAACTAATACCGAAATGAAACCAACAACAATATAAGGCCTAAGTTTCCCGTAGGTCCAAGTGGAATGTATTGGATTTTTTTATTTTAATATATGGATTTGGGTGTCCTTTTTCCGAATATGCTATTGTCGGTCTCGATTAGTTTAGAAGCTATAAGCCAAAGAAGTCCAAAAATAGAGTGCAACTTTAACATACCCGTAAATGGCCATAGGCGCCTGCCAGACAACTGGCACCTACCGGCTAGGAAAAGGCTAGGAAAACTAAATTGAGAATCGCAACAAAAGTTTTATAGGACCTGACTGAAACTGTTTCTATTATCACGTCCTTAGAGCTGGTTTCAGGGAAACGGGAAGATAGCGTCTTTCATCTTATTGAAACGTGCCCAATACTTGACACGAGTCTTCCATTAGAGGAAGTCACAAACATTGGGGAAAACTGAATCTCTTTAAATTTTAAAAACGGCTCTGAGGTAAAGCTCGCAAATTTATAAACGAAGCGCTTAAGCTATTCTTTATTTAAGTTCTTTCTCTCAGCTGACGGCAAAAGCCAACGCTAGTTTTATTTTTAAACATGTTATTCAATTACTAAAATTTGTTTGTACAAATATAATTAACTTTTAGTACTGCTACTTTATTCTCAGATTCCTACGTGAAGCTCGAACTGGCACTTGTAGCTCAGAAGAACAATCGCCTTTTATAACAATGCACGCTGTGTGCGTTACAGGTGCTTTTTACACACATGAAAGGGACCTAAAAGTTTTTTTTTCCCAATTCCGAACAGCGAATTTAGAGGTCTCTCATGACAAATGATACTCTCCAAGTCCGAGGATTAGTCCAAGCCTCGCAGATCTGAGACACCGTGAAAAAAACGTTCATTACTCTGGTCGGGATTCGAACCCGGGACCTCGTGAGCGGTGGTCGTGCACACTAACCACTGCAAAAGGGCTAGTAAAAGTGCTCTAGGTTGAGTTCTTGCAGCTAAGCCCGAGCACGATCACACATTCCGTCGACATACAATGAGTTATAGTGCGAAAGGAAGCTCTTTCGAGGGACTAAAGCTTAGCAGTAGTGGAACAACGTCTTTAGATGTCTTTTGTCACCTGGCAATGAGCCAACATAGCTTTCTCCTTAAGACATAGCCTCCTGTCTTATGATGGCCCGTTCTCAAGCCACAAATCAATGTCTTGAGTTTATAGCTTCCAAGCCACCACAGTCAACTCCTGCAGCATTAATTTTTTTTTCTCATTTGGCGCCTTCTTTGCCTCTTGATTAAAGTGCCGCGCGACTTATACCACAAGGAAATTTCAATTAAATTACGGCTTCACCCGAATTTTTCTGCATTCAAAGTCGAGGAGTCGCGTTCGTGTCGTGCCGCCAAACCAAAAAACCAAAACTAAAAATTGAGTTGGCCCATCACCCTTAATGTTTGACGACGAACTACTGTCCCTCTCCATATAAATATAACGGGTGTTGCAAGCAAGTCAAAGGAAGATGTGTGAAATCGGCCGACGAAGCTTCACTTTTAATGACACCGGGGCAGTTTAAAGCCGCGTCTCGTTCACTGCATCACTCCACTGTCAATGATCACGATGATGGTAATAGCAACAATGACGGAACGATCAGAAGTGGAAGTGGCACACATCACCGCACACATGATGAGGATGATGATGAGATGCCACTTGGCGGCGCATCCGCCACAATAGCCGACACCGCCACGCCACTATACACCACGTCCTGGTCGCACCCGTAAGACACATGTAAAACCATTTTGATGTTTATTGCAGAGATTTGGTTATTGAATTGCGCTCACTTTACTGACCGACCGACTGGTGGTGAACTGGTTCGGTGCATCCGTCCAGCCTTGCATCGATTATGGCCCGCGAGCACGGGGTATGGTTTCGTCATCACAAAGTGTTGCACAAACTTGGATTACTTTTCTTGGCCACTTCAAACGGGCACCGATCTTGCAATTTGCATTCAAGTGATCCTTTCAATCATTTTCGGTTTCTCCGCTTCTTCTTGGTCTTCTGTCCTGTTGTTTTTTTTTGCCATTTTAACTTCCTTTTTGAGGAACATCATTGTTTTTGCTTCGAGTGGAATTCGGCAATTCCAAGAATCGGACCAGCATTTATGAATGAATGGCACATAGCCGTGTGTGTCTGTCATAAAGATCATCATCATCGCTGTGCCGCCCGTCGTGATCATGATGGTGAAGCACGGTGATCTGATCGCCGTGATCACAGGTTGAATTGAATTGAGTTAGACGGGGTTGGTGCACTCGTTGTCCATCAAAAAATATATCGATGGAAGATGACGATTATACACTTTGGCTGTTGTTATCGATATTTTTTTTTTTTGTTTTTAGCTTTTTTTTGCAAGCTAAGCACGTTTTGAATTTGACAGCGCATACAATGGTTATTTATGGCGCACTGCTCTTTGAATTCTTACCGGACAAATCAGTACAAGATCGCTGGCCAAACAGGATGTTTTAATGGCAACACCGAATTTTATGTGATCGTAAAATGTCTGGTAATGCGATGGCTGGAATTCGATTTTAAATGCTTTACCAATTAGGTCGGTGATTGGTTATGTTGATGAGCTGCAGAAACATCAATAACATGTTGTCCATGGTTGAATAAAATTGCGATAAAAAGGATGCAAATAGAAAACAAAATGAAGACCACCTCTTAAAGTGCGATAACTAAGGTGGAAAAGTCTCTGAATTGCGAGAAAGCACTTGCGGGGAAAGAGAAAGGTCAAAGATTTCAAAATGTTAAACAGATCAGGAACCTAGTAACGTAGGATATAATGGGCTATAGCTTTTATGGAGGTTAATAAAAAAGGATGCCTCGGAAAGTGTATATTTATTCTTTGCGGGGTGGTCTTTCAGAGCCTAAAGAACAAGAGTGCAAAGAATCAGGCACAACCAAAATCTTTACATTATTCTCGCTAACTAGCCACCACCCAAAATACATATTTACAATGCTGCTATAATGCTGCTATTTCCATTGGCCAATTCCAACGCCTATGCCAATGCCAATGCCAATGCCAATGCCAATGCCAATGCCAATGCCAATGCCAATGCCAATGCCAATGCCAATGCCAATGCCAATGCCAATGCCAATGCCAATGCCAATGCCAATGCCAATGCCAATGCCAATGCCAATGCCAATGCCAATGCCAATGCCAATGCCAATGCCAATGCCAATGCCAATGCCAATGCCAATGCCAATGCCAATGCCAATGCCAATGCCAATGCCAATGCCAATGCCAATGCCAATGCCAATGCCAATGCCAATGCCAATGCCAATGCCAATGCCAACGCCAATGCCAATGCCAATGCCAACGCCAATGCCAATGCCAATGCCAACGCCAATGCCAATGCCAATGCCAATGCCAATGCCAATGCCAATGCCAATGCCAATGCCAATGCCAATGCCAATGCCAATGCCAATGCCAATGCCAATGCCAATGCCAATGCCAATGCCAATGCCAATGCCAATGCCAATGCCAATGCCAATGCCAATGCCAATGCCAATGCCAATGCCAATGCCAATGCCAATGCCAATGCCAATGCCAATGCCAATGCCAATGCCAATGCCAATGCCAATGCCAATGCCAATGCCAATGCCAATGCCAATGCCAATGCCAATGCCAATGCCAATGCCAATGCCAATGCCAATGCCAATGCCAATGCCAATGCCAATGCCAATGCCAATGCCAATGCCAATGCCAATGCCAATGCCAATGCCAATGCCAATGCCAATGCCAATGCCAATGCCAATGCCAATGCCAATGCCAATGCCAATGCCAATGCCAATGCCAATGCCAATGCCAATGCCAATGCCAATGCCAATGCCAATGCCAATGCCAATGCCAATGCCAATGCCAATGCCAATGCCAATGCCAATGCCAATGCCAATGCCAATGCCAATGCCAATGCCAATGCCAATGCCAATGCCAATGCCAATGCCAATGCCAATGCCAATGCCAATGCCAATGCCAATGCCAATGCCAATGCCAATGCCAATGCCAATGCCAATGCCAATGCCAATGCCAATGCCAATGCCAATGCCAATGCCAATGCCAATGCCAATGCCAATGCCAATGCCAATGCCAATGCCAATGCCAATGCCAATGCCAATGCCAATGCCAATGCCAATGCCAATGCCAATGCCAATGCCAATGCCAATGCCAATGCCAATGCCAATGCCAATGCCAATGCCAATGCCAATGCCAATGCCAATGCCAATGCCAATGCCAATGCCAATGCCAATGCCAATGCCAATGCCAATGCCAATGCCAATGCCAATGCCAATGCCAATGCCAATGCCAATGCCAATGCCAATGCCAATGCCAATGCCAATGCCAATGCCAATGCCAATGCCAATGCCAATGCCAATGCCAATGCCAATGCCAATGCCAATGCCAATGCCAATGCCAATGCCAATGCCAATGCCAATGCCAATGCCAATGCCAATGCCAATGCCAATGCCAATGCCAATGCCAATGCCAATGCCAATGCCAATGCCAATGCCAATGCCAATGCCAATGCCAATGCCAATGCCAATGCCAATGCCAATGCCAATGCCAATGCCAATGCCAATGCCAATGCCAATGCCAATGCCAATGCCAATGCCAATGCCAATGCCAATGCCAATGCCAATGCCAATGCCAATGCCAATGCCAATGCCAATGCCAATGCCAATGCCAATGCCAATGCCAATGCCAATGCCAATGCCAATGCCAATGCCAATGCCAATGCCAATGCCAATGCCAATGCCAATGCCAATGCCAATGCCAATGCCAATGCCAATGCCAATGCCAATGCCAATGCCAATGCCAATGCCAATGCCAATGCCAATGCCAATGCCAATGCCAATGCCAATGCCAATGCCAATGCCTGGCACTTTTTCAGGTTGAATTAAGCTTACTAAGCTTCTGTTAAAAAGCTTTTTCTACCGCGATTGCCCTGCTTTTTCCGTACATGTAGCAACGATTACAGCAGGAAACATTAAAAAACTTATAATCTGCATCTAATGTCTGGAAACCTTTAATGTCTGGAACCGTTAAAGCCGCTTATGTCTGGAATTTGTTTAACTTCCTTGTGTTCTTTAAATGGTATTATTTTCCCCCTAAAAAATTTGCAATCCTTCGGAAACATTGTTTGATTCAATAAAAAAAAACATTCCTTCTGCCACAAATGTTGACAATTTTTACTTTCTTCATGCATTATTGTTACTTATAAACCATTCAAGACTAATTAGAACAAATTGCCACGGAACCTACTTTCTTTCTCAAAACCCGGAAAAGAATCGAAGAATCAACTCCGAATTCCATTACACATGTTTAATTTCACATCACTTAGAGTCAATTCATGCTACCAATACAACATGTTGCCAACACGGACAGCATTGCAACACCTGTCGCATTTGATCACCCACCGACAAATTATATTGCTTACCTTCATTACACGCATCCTTTGTAAGTCATTCCTTCGAAGTGGCTTCCTTTACATTCCTATACTCTACCATCAGTATTTAGGCCACCATAAACAAAGGAAATAACAGATGCACCTGTATGATGGCAAGAAACAAAAGAGTCGGTACAGTCACTACTACCCCGCATTGTTTACAATATACAGTTGGCATCGACTTAATTATGTATTGTAAAGAGGATAAGAGTCCTTGGTGATTGGACAGGATAGAAAAAACGAAACTTAAGCGATGTGTTGTGAGATGATTTAAGGCAGCACGTGCTGCAAACTCTAGGCATGGTAATGAATTGCACCTGTGCTTGGTATTAAAGAAAATTGTCGCACCTGGTGCATCCAAGTATCGGAAAGGAAGCTCACATAGGTCTACCGTTAGTGAAAACATTTGTTCGGATGGTATGATCGAAGTTGAAGTTTGTGGTGTGCTAGCTAAAAGTGTGAGCGGAGTTTTAAACCCATTTTTTTTTGCCAAACCAATATTGTAACCGTTTCCAATGTTAATTTTTGGGAGTTGAGATCCAAGATTGATATCAAAGATTGATCCAAGATTCAAAATCAATGAACTTCTTAGCTTATTCGAAGATGCTGCTACAACAGTGACGTTTTGTGACAAGCAGCGAACTGGTGTTTTTTTTTTTTTTTTTATTGATATCATGAACTTGGTTATATCCATCTTTTAAGTTGCGTCTGTTGTGTTGACTGGAGTAGCTCATATAAGGTCGTCCTGTTAGAGAATTCATCCGCCGCTTGTCCTCCTTCTGCGGCCTTTAAAACTGACTTCCGAGACTCTATCTGTCAGCTATTTTGGACAATCGTAGTGTTGCTATTCTCTTCTTGCTCGCACTTTTGAGCTAAGCAAACCAAGTATAAGAAAGGACAATGACGCGCTGAACACTGGGCGTTACCCAATTGACGCCGCCTGTCAGTACCTACCCCTTTCCTAGAGTACTTTACCAGTTGTTAAAGATCTAACATGACAAATGTGGACATGGTCGATGGGGTGTGTGTGGTCCAATTTTCACAGAGTTATAGGATTTCGCCCGCAATTTCTACGCACACAAAATTGAACCGCACACGGTTTTTTCTTTCGACATTTCCGTCCGCTAACATTTCAACTCTACGAAAATTGAGTTCCTCCTAACGCCTTGCCGTACAAAAGTGTTGGTCCAAAGTGTCAGTTTGCTGTGCGAGATCATCCGGGTTTCGGATTAAACTGAGATTAACACCCGAAATGAGTTTTTTTTTAGAAAATTTCGAATTCACCTCGCCCAATTTAATGGATTAATCCCGAGTAAAAGTCTTAAGAATGGTCCAAGCTTCTTTGATTATTTTCTCTAAATATGTGAAATGTAGGTTGCTTCCGGTGTTCAGTAAAGAATTACTTCACATTCACTAGTCCTGTTTTTTTTTCTATGTGAATTGACAGTTGGAGAATCCATAATTTCGAAAGTTGAACAATTTAACAAATTTGTTATTATTAGGCGAAATATTATAATTATTGGCGAAACTCTTTTAGAATTTCACCCTAAAAAGTGATTTGCACTATTCTGGCCCCCTTAATATTTTTAATTTAATATTTATACCCAACCGAGGGTATAATAGTAGACCGCTAAGACCTTTAAGGGCCTCTAAAGGTCGGCGAACTTGCGACCTGCTAACTGGCGCTTAATTGGAGATTGCTCTATGGAATTGCTTAAAACTAAAATTTGTCAAATAGGAAACTAACAAGAATCCTAAATTCTATAATTTGGCAACTTCAAATCCTGCATTTTCAACAGCTTTGTGAAGATATTTACAATTCGCTTAGTAATTGGCACAAGTCGCTGCGAATTCGTTTTGAAATCAGCGAACTGCGAATATCTTGACAGAACTTATGTAAATTAATTTTGTAAAAGAGTCAAGTCATAGATTGTTCGATTGCTTAAAGATTTTCGTGCTGTGATTTCAATTTTGAAACAGTATTTTGGAGTAAAGTCATTTGTTCGCCAGTTCGCTGTCCGACATCCGACTTTCCTAATCAATTTGAGATTAACCACAGAAATGAGTTTTTCAGTGAACTCAGATCTGCGGTTAATCTCAGCTTAACTTGCCAAATTTGGTGAGTTAATCTTGGATCAACTCTGGAGAACAGTTGAACTTCTTTTTATGTTTTTTCTATGTGGTATGGAAGGTGATTTGCGTGTTTCTGTGAAAAATATCATTTGAGAATAACTCGAACTTCTTTTTTAGTGTTTTTCTATGCGAAGTGAGAGTTGGGAGAGTCAATAATTTCGAGAGTCGAAGATTTTGACAACTTTGTTGGCGGAGCTAACTCTGCAGTGAAAAACTGCTCGCTGGGTTAACTCCAGATTCGTTTTGTTACGGCATTAACAGATGTTGATTCAAGCTGGGCTTAACTCAGCGCTGAAAAACCGGCCCTAAGGGATCTGATTGAGATCGACAGGTGAATCGATTAAGCCATGTCCGACCGTCCGTCCGTCTGTATGTATGAGAGTTGTAGATCTTCAAAATCAAGCTAGAGAGCTGAAACTTGGTACGCGGCTTCGTTCTTCTGTTGCTTCAATGTGCTCTTCTTCAAATGGCTTCAATGTGAAATAACCTCTACTTTACATTTTCTCTCAAAATGCCTTTTGGTCAAGTTAGACATGGCGTAGGAGCTCAACTAATGGTACTGAGCAATATTGGCACAAGACCTTAAACATGGCAGAAATTGGACTGCCCCAAAATTGACCATGCCCACTTATAACATGTTAGATTTTCAAAACCCAATTTCTCGGAAAGTTGACTCCAAATCGAAAAAAAATTATATAACAAATATTAAAGATATTACTATTTGCTAAGTTTGCTCCATACAAAGTTTTGAGCTCCGCCTACTTTTAAGGGGCGTTTTTAGGATTTCTGAAATAATTTTCGCTTTTACCGTATTTTCTCACGATTCTTACGAAATTACAATAGATTGATTTTAATTTTTAGCCCATGCCCACTTTTGTGGGCGTGGCTTTTACAAATAGTATATGAATTCAGCCCAGAAAACTTTAAAATTTGGTGTAACACGATATATAGGGTCGGGTATATAGAAGTTTGTCACAGACGAACTCTTGCACTTACTCACTTGTAATCATTTGGGTCATAGCTTGAAATTAGATCCTTAATAACATGCGACACACGAATAGACGGACTGATACGATATATTCGATTTACAGTTCTGTCTCATATTTATTTGAGAGCGTTACGAATCATGTGACGAAATTTAATATATTTACTCCCTGTCCTTTCGTATGGAGCAAAATACTTTCGTAAGGTAAGGTACGTTTGCCGTTTGCATCATTGTTGCCATGGCTAATTGCACTAGAAGTTATGCTGAACTAATTAGTCTGGTGATATAAAAAAGGTTGACTCTTAGTAAGCGACTATTAAGCGAGCTGAGTTTAAGTCATCCTGAAACACAACTCGGAAGGTACTTTGAAGTTGTAACCCAAACGTTTTTCATTTTCGGTGCGGTTGAAAAATGTATAAAAGTGTAAGTCGGACAATAACCTCAATACTTGTTTTAAAAGTCTAAAAGACCTATTCGACAATATCCTCTTATTTTATTTGCCGCACGAATGTAAGGACGCATAATGACCCAGCCAATCTCATTGAATTGATTCACTTTCCTTATCGTCATCAATGAATCTCATTATAGAATAAAATTGTGGAATGCAAAACGATTTTCACGACACATTCGACAAGTAGAAAAAAATCAGAAAATATATATATTACGACCAGGCACTTGCAAAAATGTAGCATATTTCCAAAAATAATTAAGCGAATGCAATAAGGGACCAAAAAGGTTCAGATTTCCTTCAAGGTTCATCATTTAATAGCGTCATCAGAATGCCACTCAGTTTAAAATGATATCGCGTGGGAAGATGTCTTATTCTACATTTTCACATTCGTTAATGATTAATGGTCTCAAGAAGTCTATTCTGAGAACTGAGACTTTTTTTTTTGGCACAAATCATCTGCAACCATCAGCCAGCGGTGGACTTCTAATAAACTTGGTATGCAGAAAAGAATACGTGTCCACGCCCCGCACTCGAATTATTTATTCCAAATGCGCAATTTATAGAGAATCTAATAGCCATGGCATAACTTACAAAAAAAATGTGTTAAATCAATTAAACTTGCAAATCGAATTCAATGTTGGTAAACAAAGGAATAAAATACGGCTCAAGCCCAAGTACACTGCATGGATCTGTGGCACGGCTTTGTAGGTTCTCAAAGGGGCCATACACACGAGGGCGTTTGGGTCAAAATCACTTTCCAATCGGAGTATCTATGGGTTGCTTTTGTTTATAGAAATATCATCATAGAAACACACTCATAGGCGAGTGTTTGTAATGGATACGCGCTTGTGCGAATTTGTGATGCAAATTTCGCAAGGGTTCCAAATGGGGTTTGTTTGATTTTCAATTGTAGTCCATTGACCCACAGTTGTGATCGTCATTTTGTTGGCGTTTTGCAATAAGGGAAAAAAAAGTTTTGCTTTTTTGCCGCGGGAATAAAGCTAGTTTTACCATCATAAGGTAAGACAGCTCTGTATAACGTAGTTGAATCTGCAAATTGATTTTGTTGTCCTACAAATCTCCTTCGACGCTTCGGCAAGACGAGGCAATAGTGATTAAAAATTTCCACCTTACGCGTTCCCATGGTTCCTTTCTTAATTGTCAGCACCAATCGCCATCAAGAGAAAAATATCTTTAATTTCCATGCCAAAATTTTGATGATGTGGAATATGTGTACAATTCGACATGCCGAATATCAATTGACAGGATTTTAAAATATATATTTTTTTTTATCAGCGATTTAATAGTTCCATTTAGTTGGCCTTAAGCCAGGACATTTTATAGGTACTTTGGGAGATCTTAAAAAAAATCTAGAATTCTATTTCGATACCTATCTTCATCAATTTATTTTAAGGTCGTGAATGACAGCATCTGTAGAGGCAACCTATACAGGGAAATTTCTAGTTTTGACATACCATCCTAGTCAAACTCATTCGTTTATGCAGGATGACGATGGACAGCTTGGCCTGTATCACAAATGTCCATAAGTAAATATCTTTATGTCAAACAACGATTTAGACGAACCAACGCTGTGCCATGTGACTTCTTTAACATCATACTTAAAACAAGTGAGTAAGTGCCAGAGTTCGTCTGTGACAAACTTCTATATACCCGACCCTATATGATGTGTAACACCAAATCTTAAAGTTTCTTGGGCCGAATTTATATATAATTGGTATAAACCACGCCCCCAAAAGTGGGCATGGGCTAAAAATTAAAACCAATAAATTGTAATTTCGTAAGAATCACGAGAAAATGGGTTAAAAGCGAAAATTATTTCAGAAAAATAAACAGTTTTTTTCCTAAAATCGCCCCTTAAAAGTGGGCGGAGCTCAAAACTTTATCTAGAGCAAACTTTAGGCCCAAACATAATAGACTTGAGTGGGATTAATCTTATATTAAAAATTAATTTAATATTAATTTTCGAATTATTAGAAAAAAGTAATATTTGTCAGAAATTTGTTTTTTCGATTTGCAGTGAACTTTCCGATATATCAGGTTTTCAAAGATCTAACATGTTAAAAGTGGGCATGGTCGATATTGTGGGCGGTTTCTTTTGGTCAATTTTACATACAATTTGTATGTAAAAGAAATCAACACACCACCATACATTGTTGGGAAGTTGGCCCTGGTTCACCTCGAGCTGTTGCGCCACTCTATTTATTTATTTTTTTTCTTTTGGTCAATCATGGTCTATTTTGGCCTTGTTAAAGGTCTTGGGCAAATATTGCTCAGTACCAAAATTTGAGTTCATACGCCTGGTCTAACTTGACCAAAAGGCATTTTGAGAGAAAATGTAAAATAGAGGTTGTCTCACATTGAAGCCAGTAGTGGGCGTGGCCGTTGAGGAATTGAGCCATTTTTTACACTTTGTCGGTGCAACAGAAGAATCAATTAGTGTACCAAGTTTCAGCTCTCTAGCTTAATTTTAAAGACAGACGGACGGAGGGGCGAATCGATGGCTTAATCGATTCGCCTCCGTGTCGGTATCCATCATATCTCTAAAAGGTCTTAGGGTCTGCTCTACGATGATTATTTCACTGTGTTACAAACTATGCATTAAAATTAACATACCATGGGTCAGGTATAAAAATTTGTACACTACTTCCGCGCCAGATGACGATCTTTCCAAATTCAATACAATTACTTAAAGAAAACACACCGTGTTGTCAGTAAATTTTATCAATCTAATTTTTATTAGTTGTTGTCATTCGTGAACCTGAGGCGTCAGCAAAAAATGTCAACCCACACTGACGGCTTGGGAAGAATATTGCCATAGACAGCTATATCTTTGAGGTATTTAGAGACTTTGTTTTACCTAGGCGCCGCTATAAATTGAGAAGACACAAACAAGCACAATAAGATAAAACGAAAAAAAAACCCTTGTAGTTGCCCATCGCTGCTTCTTTTAGCTACGAAAGTAGCTGCGTAGCAAAGCGAACTATAATGCGGGAACCACAAAGCAGCCTAAGCTTGGCCTCGGCTTGACGTTTACAAGTTCAGCCATACGATTTCAGTGTTTCCTAACACAATGAAGCTCGGCTTCAAAATGTTGCCTGCAAAGAGAAAGAGTGTGCAAGGGGAAAACGAAATGCTACGTAATGAGGCTCAGAAGCCCAGCACGAGCTCAGATGTGCTGAACTTTTGCTTCGTGTGAAGCAAATGGGGGTTGATTGCGATTGCACACACAAAGGCATTCAGTCTGTCTTATGGCTATATTTGCAGAAGTGTGTTGGTCATGCACGGATATGACGCAGAATATATGAGTGCGTCCACATTTTGTTTATTATTTGAACATGAATGTTCCACTTAATTATGGACACAGCACTAGCTACCAGGGCGTTCGCCTGTGTGTGCGTAATTTTTAATTTATCGTGGCATGCTTGGAGAAGGTAGTGACTGCATAATAAAAGCTCTCTCTCAATGAGCGAAATGTCATTGCAAAGCCGGTTCAAAGCCCACGTATCGTTACGGGGCGAAGCCGAAGCCTGAGGCTGCTTTGTGGTCCCAGCTTAAAGTTTTCACTTCTCTATCATTGCAGTAGTGCTTTTCGGTGCTGAAAACTCGGACTTTTTCAAAAAAGGATGAGGATGGGCAAGGCTTTTTCGATAAAAAAGTCCTTCGGGTTTTTCCTCCTGTCTGCCTTAAAATCTGCATTAAGTGGAGGAGGTAATATGATACTGTGTATGGGCTGAAAAGCGACACTGACCGAGCTGAAAGAGCCAGATAACATCGACTGCAATTTGAATCTACTCCATACGGAGAACAAGGTGGTCACCGAGCGTCAGGTAGCGCACGCCAGTTAAATGATCTCACGTAACTAAGCGTGAAAAACTAAACTCAGAGCTGGCTGGCAAGGTGGGATGGTGAAGGCCCAGATGCTCCCCATTCTGTAGCGCCACATAAAGTCAGTTGAGCTTGTAAAGTTTAAAGCCGGTAGATTTTCGTTTACAACTTTTACCAATCTGAAAAAACTTTAATTTGTGCACTGGAAAACAACATTCCTTATGGTATTTCTGCAATCCTACACTTCTAATGCTAAAGAAGGCCGGCTTTTCAGTGCGAGATTATTCGAGTTTCCGAGTTTAACTGAGATTACCCAGAAATGAGTTTTTCAGTTAACTTGGATCTGGGAGTAATCTCGGCTTAACTTGCCAAATTTTGTGAGTGACAACTTCACAACGAACTTCTTTTCCTGTGTTTTTCTATGTGAAGTGAGAGTTGGGAAAGTCAATAATTTCGAGAGTCGAAGATTTTGACAACTTTGTTGACGGAATTAGTCTGGAGTTGGGTTAACTCCAGATTCCTTTTGTTGCGGGACTAACAGATTTTAGTCCCTAGTCTTTCAGTGCTTAGTTTGGCTTGGCTTAACTCAGCACTGAAAGACAGGCCCTAAAAGGACCAGTCACGAGTGTTCCTGTTCATGATCATATAGAAGTTTGAGATTCTTCCATCATGAGATGTCGGGGTCTTAGGTTAGGTTGGGTAAAAAAGAATTCTAGTGAGAAAGGCCACATGAACATTAGGCTCCAAAACAGCCCCATTGCAATCTCTGGAGACGCAGTAGTATAGAATACATATTCAAGAGACAAACCTGGTGAGATAGCCGATTTCCCTGCAATAGCTAAGAACACCTTTAAAGCTAGGCTTTCGAAGAGATATTCTTCTAGAAATTTCTTTTTTTCAACTACGCGGAATTGGCTCGCATTCACACAGTATGTGTGTTACGTTCTCAAGAACTTTTCTTTGCGGCAGATATGTCTGAAATTCTGAGCATCCGGCGTGGTTCCACAGTCTTACCTGAATTAAGACTAAACTTCTGAGCATGAGGCAGCTTACTTTTATTTTTATTTTTTTCATAAAATGACTCCCGAATTAAGAGATTGGCTACCCTTTTAATGTTGCTTTAAATCTCACCACCAGAAGAAGAGGAGGAGCGATACCGGCTCGTTCTTGTTTTGAATTGAAAGTAGATTGAAAGCAGTTGCGTAGAAAAGACTGATCGTTGGGAACTGATCGCTACACTGATCGCACATTACCGTCTCATTATGAAAGAACCCCTAAACTTAACTGTACGTCCGGAAGGGGGCTGGACTTATGTGTATTCGATCTATGGCGAGTATTACGATTGAGCGTCTTAAGGGGTTGAATGTAGTAGGTTACTTCGATTAAACACTGTTTGCACACAAAGTGATAGGCACGAGACGTTACGTCGATGTTCCACTGAGTCGATTGACCTCGCAATATTTCGATCTCTAAAAAGTTTTATCGCACGTTTTCGTATCATATCAAGCAGGGGCAGTGCTGTTTTTGGAGCACCAGCCCAGACATTGGAATTGTTTTCCAGCTAAGGGCGAATGTAGGACTTATATAAAATATCCAAATCAGGAATTCTGGATGAAAGAATAAGTTACGAGCAGCTCGGAGCAGAGGTGCAGCACGCAGGCAAAATGAGAGCTTAGGCGGTCAATCTAGAAATCGTCAACGGCACCAACTTGATATTTACAAACTCACTATTTTCTAGGAGCCCTTATCTTCTTGGAAGCTTACCCGCTTTTTCATTGATTAGTATAGCGCAGTTTCCTACCACCCAGCACAGTCTCAACCCGTTCTGGCTGCATGCATAAGACTTTAAAGATTGTGCGATAGCCCTGGACTATATCCGATTTGATGTTAATAGATTTTATTGCCTCAAGCGTCCCCTGGGATAGGGGACTATATCTCTGCCAGATTATCGGCCGCCCTAAAAACAGTCCAAACTTTTCTCAGTCCTACCTCTCCGGAAAGAAAAAAAAAATTGTCATACAATGTGTTACAAGTCTTTCAAGGAGAGAATTTTTCCCCTACATCCGCTCCAATTACGTCCTTACTACCAAGGTTGTCCTGCTTAGAGCATATACTCGTGACAGTCCTTCTACGGATTTTATACTTCTTCCGGCTCTCATGAGTATAGCCAAGACAGCACACCTCCAGCCTTCCATAGCTCCTACACGGGACCTTAATATCCCATAAAGATCCCATTATATCAGAAAGGTGCCCCGTGGCTGGGTCGCAAAAAAGGATAGAAGAGTTCGAGTTATGGGTGAATGATTGAGAAGTATGTAACTACCATACCTTTCCCACGACCCTCTTAACAGAGAGGCGACATGATTGTGACTTATAATATCTTCTAAAATGTTTGGCTTGCTAGCTTGCCTTTAAAACTACACCTAGTTATTGTACCACTCTCAGTTTTACAGTGCTTAACATCATCTTTGCTGTCTTTCTTTTTTTTAATTCAAAGCTTATAAAAGAAACATTTTGGTTTTATTTTTTTATTATGTACTTTTTTATTTTTATTTATTTTTTTGTGTTTCTTCTTTTTTTGTTTGTTTTTATTTTTCTTTATTTTTAGTTAACTAATATTTAATTATTATCAATAACTGTAATCATACATACAAATAAAAATAGTTAATATTAACCTAACCTTTTGCAATTCTGCTTCATTCTTCTCTTTATCTTCTACTTTCGCTGTTGCTTTTCAAAAAATACAAAAAAAATCTATATGAAAATAAAGTATAATCATTTATAAACATTAGTTATGATATTTAATAATAGTTGTTTTGTTTGTTTATAAACTAAATATAGGTAAGTAAAAAAAAACACATATATTTATATAATTTAACAATTCATTTGCTGCAGTTATAGATAAACACTGCAAAGCAGTAAAAAAAATATATTCAATTATTTCTTCTCTTTAATTTTAATTTATCCATCGTTTTGTGGTATTTATAGTGTTAATTAAATTAGTTAAGATGTAAATATAAGCGTATAAGATTAATGTTGTTTTTTTTTACAGGAAGTTAATGCTACTTTTTTTTATAACGAATAAATTGTTAGCATGTTAAAGTATCTTAAATTTAAGTTTACAACAGAAAATATTTTCGTGATATCTAGTTTTTTCTTTTAATATTATTTTGCAAATTATTATTTTTATACAAATCTTTTTAACTATACAGTTTTTTTGTTTTTACAATCGTGTTTTGCAGGTTTAATTTTTGTTTGACTTAAACGCATAGTTTATTCCGATTGTTGGCGTTTATTTTATGTATAAGCTTATAAGTCCTGTTCAATAAATTAATTTGTCTTAGTTCGTTGCTGCATTTGAGTGTGAGAGAGGAGAGAGTTGTTCTTTGGTTTTCATTTTGTGGCAAGAGGTAGTTTTCTACCTCCTGCTGGGATTTTTTTTTTTGTGAATACATATTTTTTATAAGGAATGACTATGTGTATTGTGTGTGAAAAAAATATATCAGTTGTGTTTGTTGTTGTTTTTTAAATATTTAATTAAAATTAAAGCGAGGTTTTTTTGTTTAAACATATCCTTTAGTCTTGTCAAGTCTTTAGGCACTCAAATGCAACATTTTATTTTGACTAATTGCAGGGGTAGTGGGGAAATTCTATCAAAAGTTTGATAAAAATAAGTCTTGAAATAGTTTTTTATTAATATTTCGGGGATTTTCTATTTTGTTTTGTAAAGCGTAAGGAAATGCCTTCCCCTTGGTATTCAGGATTGCATTCTTCCTTTAATGTACAACAATCTTTTATTTTTATTTCTATATTTAATCGACTTTAATAATTATTCTTCTCATATTTTTGATTTTCTATGAAAGTATCGCGTTTATCATGCAGTCAATATTTAGTTTTTTGTTTTGTTATTATTTATTAATTAGCGAGGAATTCAAGTTCCATATTTTCTTAGAATGTCTTAAATTTTATATAAATAATTGTTTATTTGTTTTATCACTATACTTGTTTCATCAGTAGGATGTATAACTCTTTTTTTTAATAAAATGGGATTAAATTACAAGTTTAATTATTATTAATTTACATGCAACTAAAAGTTTTATTATGAAAAACATAACGGAAATTAGGCAAATAATTCAAGACTATTCAGAAAAGAAAAAAAATATCATACACTTGAATTTAATTATATTCATGCAACCGGCTGTAAAAAAATTATGTTTGCAGGGGCTTGTATAAGATTTAAAAAAAGAATTATTTAGCGTGTCAGTTTCATATCATGAAATCGATTCTAACAAAGAATAAAAATCGATTTTTAACTTTAAAAACTGTGAACTGCGGTCTTGAACTGTTTTTGTGTGTCAATGGTGTCAGAAGTGGCGCAATGTGGACAAGCAGCTGGATTTCCTTTATTATCAATTAGGGCGCCTTAACCTTCATTTTCTCCGAAGTAGAACATTAAAAACTGCTTTTCGTGTGAACTCTTTTGTCATTTATGTGTCAAAAGTGCCAGAAGGGGAATCTGGGTTTTTAAATTATTTGAAAAAGAAGGAAATGAGTTCGAAAAGTGTACCTTTTAATCCAGTCAAAGTTTGCTATACAAAACCGAGAGTTTACGAAAACCTTTCAACTTAGATTGATATGCAACATGGCGTCAGAAGTGGGAACATTGGTTTTCTTCTTATTTTCAACTGAAAATGAACCGTTTCCTTGAATGATTTTATTACCTCTTTTTTACAAAACGCTTTAAAATTGCAATAGGGCCACTGCAAAACATGTAAAATGCTATAAACTAAGGAGAAGAATGAGTACCTTATCACCATCATGAACTACACTTCTGACACCTTTGTGCATTCAAAGAAAAACAGTTGGCTTTTTGAGCCTTTTGAAGGTCACTTAAAACTATTTCAATTACATGTCTGTTGAAAATTACGCACAGCGAAGTACAGTCGCCACTTCTGACACCTCTGCAAAAGTAGTTGAAGATTGGTTTCGAATCGTGAACACATGCTTTGTTATAAGCTTCAAAACTACATTATAAAGGTTAATTTGACCGATGAATAATATTCCTGAAGAATTGAAACCCTTAACGTATCAATCAACAAAGCGATGTTTTTTCAATTGAAGAAGCTGACTGTCTAAAGAGCTCTCGCCAGGAGATTTTTTTGTAGTTCTCACTAGAAGCTAACTTGTCAAAAAAAATAAGAAGTCGTCATTCTAATGCTGCGAAACTATAAAAATCTGACCTTCGAAAAATTCCCACTTCTGACACTTGTGCACCCCATTCGGTTTACAAGACTCTTGTATGTGAAGGTTAAATGTTTGATATATAGAAGAATTTATTTCGATAACTTTTTTGGCGAAAAAAAAAATATAGAACCCCACTTCTGACACCATCGTGATGCATACGATTAGAATCAAAAATAATGCTGGTCTCTCAATATTTGAGCCCTTTTAAATTACCCTTTTGATCAATCTTAATTACGCTTTTCGTTTAACAAAGATGATAAATGTCTTATAAGAAAAATTGATTTCACATTTCGGACACCGTTGCGAATTTAACGAAAAAAATATTGAAAATATTAGGAATTTCCCTTCATTGGGCAAAGAAAGTTGGTCGTTGCTGGAGTAGGTTTTACGAGAACAACTGATAAATAGACAAGTTTAAAGAAACTGTGTAAAATCAGGATGGGTTTACCTGTCGGGAGCACAAAAAAGCATCCTATAGGTAGCTTTTTCAAGTGCTACAGTTTAAATTCAAAAACGACATTGTATGGTAAAAGATGTATTGTAGGACTTACCAACTTAAGCGCCTGCTATTAACGTTCTTTAGAAATTCTCAAAAATAAACTTATAAGAAGTAGATATTATTTTCAAGTTGATATTCTTTTCAATTTAAATTTTTATTAAGCATTTTTTTTTCAATTAAATGCGTTGCCTAGGTATAAAAGAATTTATTTTTTATGAATTTTCATCTAAATAGTCATTAGTTGGATTCTGTAAATTGATATTTTGTTTTTTTTTTTTTCTCCCAACATTTTTCCTTTTTTATATATATACAGGATAAATTTAGTTTATACAAAAAAAAAATTATTGACAGTCTATCTTGTAAATGTTGCTGATTTCTTGCTTTGTTTTATTTACATTTGTTTTTTAAATTAACTTTATTCCATTTAGAGTATATAAACTATTTCTTATATGAATTGAATTTATTATGAGTGTAGCATATATATATAAAAAAAGAAAGAAAAATAATAATTTTATATATATTTAAAAAAAATAATTATGAATTCTTATTATTATTATTCAGTAATAAGCGTGTGAAATTTTCAGTCTATGTATTGTAAATTTTTTGCTTCTTTTTTTATGTAAAGAACTTTTTTTTCAGTTATTCTATTTTGTTTTCCTAACTTTAAGAGGTTTGTTTTCTTTTTCTAGGATTTCGAAAAAAAAAAATTATTAATAAATCTGTAGATCACATTTCCTAAATATTTTCTTTTTTAATTTAATGTAATTGTCGACGTTGCGCGTTGTGTTATTGTTGTTGGTGTTTTTTTTTTTAATGAACGGATATGCATTTCACGAACAAAAACAATTAAAGAAAAATATTTCGTTTTCTATAAAATAGTTCTTAAAATTCTAATTTTAATTTTAATTTAGATTAATGTACAATATTTTTTTTAACAAAAACACTGAAAAACAGTTTTTTTTTTATTATTTATTAAGGAAATTTTAATTGACTTTTACCTCTTTATTATTTATTTTATTTATTATTATTTTAATTCTGTGTTACTAATTCTTTTTAGTAGATCTGTTTTATATAAAAAAAAATACAATATATAATATTTATATATATATAAATGATAACTTAGTGGTAATTCTTTTTTTTATCATTAATTAATCGATTATAATATATAATATTCAAATATATTTTTTTTTGCAAGTATTTCCCAAAAATGTATGGAAATTTTATGTGTGTTATTCTATTTTTCAAGTTCATTTTAATTATCGTTTTCTTTTTTTGTTCTTACTTTAAGAATTATTAACAAAAACGCGTATAAAATCTTATAAAATATATATGTTTGAGCACCAACAAAATATTATAATTGTAAATTAAATTTTAGTTAAGAAGGAAAAAAAACTTTGTATATAAACAAAACAATTGTAAAAAGAAAAAAAAAATAAATGCTTCACTTTGATTGGAGAATATTTTTAGAAAAAAAAAAATATTTTTAATATATTCATTTTGGAAAATTTTGAGTAACTAACACGAGCTCATCATTATTATTATTTTTTTTTTTTTAATTTCGATTATAAACTTTTTTCGATTTTATTTTATTTTTATTTTTAGTAGAGGTTTTAATGAAAATTTTTTTCATCAGGTATTTTGTGTTTTTACGTTGATTGATTGGTCTTACTTAATAGTTTATACAGCAGGACTTAGAATTTGATATCGTGCACGTCCTTTTGGGCGTTCGCTTGCATTTTACAGGTTTGCGTTAGATCTGGCAAATTATTGTTACCATTCATTGCGTGATGGTGCTGTTGCTGAGCATCCATTGTGACTATATAGGGTTGCAGGTTGCGACTGTGCTCCTCGAAGATTTGCTCCATGCGAATCATGCAATCATGGAGGTAGTCCTGAAAATATAAAAAATAAAAAAAAAACCTTTTAAAAAACGAAACAAACATTTGTTGAAAGTTTTTTAAATAAAAAAATAAATAAATAAATAGAGTGGCGCAACAGCTCGAGGTGAACCAGGGCCAACTTCTCAACAATGTATGCTGGTGTGTTAATTTCTTTACATACAAGGGGACCTACAATTTTTTGCCGAATCCGAACGGCACATTGAGAAGTTTTTCAAGACAATTAATACTCTCGGAGGGCTTGTCAAACCCTCGCGGAGGTGGGGACCATGAAAAGAACAAGTCTTTTGCGTAGTAAGCACACACACTAGCCACTACGCCACGGCACCCCACGAAAGTTTTTAAAAAACATGATAAATTCTTTAAACTGGGATTTATCCAGAGGTATCGATCTCACCATGTGTAGTAAAACCCTTTTAAAGAATAACCAATTTACTTGAGCGGGCAAAACTAAATAAGCACAGCGACGCACAACAGATCGGCGAATAGAAACCGGCAAGAGAACCGAACAAATACTAGTGGCTTTTGACAATATCGACGAGCAATTTTTTTTATCCACTTTTCGACCCACAACACATGACACCACAAAGGTTTGAATTTAAGGTTAGCAAAGAAACTTTGCGACAAAACCGATCAAGAAACCTTTAGCAAAACTGAACAAATTGTGATCGATATAACGGACCAAGTATTTTAGAAGTCAGGAAATTTTTAGCAACTCAAATCTGCTCTGAGCTCTATTTGATTGTAGTCGAGATAAGGAGAATGGTTGGATATCATTTTCCACAATAATTGGATTTTGGAAAATTACGATCACCAGAACCTTTGCTGAAAATATTAAAGAGTTTCAGTTTCACGATCATCAAAAAAGACCAATGACACCAACTTGTCATCAGAAGTTTAACTACGAACCATTCGCCCTTTTTAGTTTTTCAAATTTCGATATTTTTAGAATAAGGTAAATTTACTCAAAAAATTATTTACAGGGTGTTTTCACCGGGCACAAACCCGCGATTATGAGACACTCCCCTCGATCCCCCAAATAAAGAGATTTACCATCCATCCGAATTTTTGTCTCTTAATGAAGAGATTAAAAATTAATCGCGTAAAAATAATAAATAAAAATCTTTGCCAGGCATGAATTTTCAAATCAAACAGTGAAGAATTCTCCGTGTTCTGCCGAAACAAATTTTGTGTGCGTGGCTTAAAAAAAGGGATTTTTTGGTCAAAAAGGCGGGGTTTTGTCCAAAATGTATGGCAACCACCTTGTATAAAACATTAAATGTTAGATTTTTAACATCCCGCCCACTTTCTGGAGGCGTGGTAAATTCTTTTTTTGGCCGTCAGAGTGAAGTTTTGACATGCACACTGTTGCACTTTTCTTGTTTTTTTTTTTATTGTTTTACTCTGAATTTTTGTCTCTTAATGAAGAGATTAAAAATTAATCACGTAAAAATAATAAATAAAAATCTTTGCCATGATCTTTGGCATGAATTTTCAAATCAAACAGTGAAGAATTCTACGTGTTCTGCCGAAACAAATTTTGTGGGCGTGGCTTAAAATAAGGGATTTTTTTGGTCAAAAAGGCGGGGTTTTGTCCAAAATGTATGGCAACCACCTTGTATAAAACATCAAATGTTAGATTTTTAACATCCCGCCCACTTTCTGGAGGCGTGGTAAATTCTTTTTTTGGCCGTCAGAGTGAAGTTTTGACATGCACACTGTTGCACAAAATTCGGTGGCGGCAAAAACTATACTTAATTATTTCTGAATCAGGGACGGGAATTGGACGAGACTGTGTTGTCAAAGTGAATGTGAAATACGCAAAATTAAAATTCATTTTACCAGTGGAAACACTTTGAATTAACTTTTAATCTTCCTGCGTTAATCTCTGTTCTGTGTGCGGCAGAAACACAATATTATACACCTAAACTTGCACCTCTCCCAAATTATATTCCGGGCTCAATTAGAGGAAACAGCGTGCCCTCTTAAACCAAATAGGTTGAGGGCTAACGAATGTCACTCTTAGGAGTGTCAGTTTTTCATAGTTTCAGAGGTCTCGAAATTAGAATGAAGTGAGTGTTTTGTCAATTAAAAACAAGATTTTAGCTTCAGATCAATTTCAATTCGGTATCAATTTGTTGATCTCGGTTGAGCCAAAGGTGTTATCTGCGAAAAACTGGGCTTTCGTTACATACAGACAAAACTCTTTACAAAAGAAGCTCGATGTTAGTTTTGTAGCTTTATTAGAGACAGGAAGTCCACACTTAAGGGATTTGTTGGTCTTTACAAAAATAGCGATAGGATGGTAGTTTGTGGAGCATCTGTGGATTTGCTTTTTGCAGGCTTTAAGTAGCCCGAAATGGCCCGGGCAAGCCAACTTCTTAATTTTGGGCCACTGTGCTTGAAGAATTCCGGGTATATACGATCTGCGTTTGTCACAGGAACTGATTTGATTTTGTTTAGAATCCAAATGGTGGCGATCGATTTTAATCAATTTCCATGGTCGAATTAGTTTGAATAGTCTGACTCGGTGCAATTTGAATTCCTCAACAGAAATACCTCGTTTAGTTTCGATCGATTTATGTTCCTAGTGATTCATTTTTCAAAGATGCCTCATCCATGAATGCATTTACAAAAACGGACTTATCTGCCTTTGAACTCTCAAGAACCAATATCGATCGACATGCTGTGTTCGGTGGAATCCATATGATGGGATCATTTGCCAAACAATTAAGATTAAAAGCTGGAATGACCTCGCCAATATATACTCATCATCCACAAAAGTCAAGCTGTGTATAGCGCAAACAAAATAAAATCGACATGAAAAATCACAATTCCAAAAAAAAAATAGTTTAAAAATAAGAGGTCAAGACACGACAGTCAGCCAATTTTTGTTTTGTCTGAGTCGTTTTCTTCATTGACATCACGTGTCGCTTGGAAACGTCTGCGCTGAAGGATTATAATTGGACTGGACCTTTAACGTCTTGCGATTGAGTGTAATATCGCCTTTAGGGCCAGTTTGAATTTTCTTTAAGATAAAAAGGGGGCGGTGAATGGATGATGAGGAAATAAAACTTAATTTTATTTCAATGGCCCTATTTGCAACGCCCTAACAAGAACATTTTTAAAATTCGAGATACCCTTGAATTTTCATTAGTCCCTGGTTAATAGTGTCAACATAATTATAAATTTTTTCCCTTCAAAGTTCATTGTCACTTAAAATTATTGTCAATATGTGAGGAATTGGAACGGAACGTTTGATAAGATCAAGTGGCAAATGCCGGATTGCCATATCATGACAAATAGTCAAGTTATGCATAATGAAACAATTGATGAGGCCTAAAACAATTAATTTAAACTGACCTCGTACAGCCACTTCAATATTTAGCTGGTAAAAGTGACAAATGATCAGCAAGAGATATTATTTAAACATTGGTTGTCAGGCAGATTTCTAGACTTGTTCCTTATCAGAGGAGTTACTTCGTAATATAGTTTTACCAGTGTTATCGCTCAAAGATTTCTACTATAAACCAGGGATGCGATTAGATTCTCTTACTTTTCAAAGTAATTTTGATAGCGCCCATAGCAGTTAAATGATCTCTACCTCTAACATGAAATGAAATAAAGTTTGCAGTAAAAAAAATATTTTTTTCTTCTTAACAACACGTCTTCACCGGCCACAAAGCTGCGATTTGCGGGAGGCGATTAAAAATGAATCCCGAAGTATCTCCACCGGACAAAAAAAAAGAATAATTTGACACGAACGCCCTTTCAATGTCATTTTGGCTCTCAAATGAGAGTGACGATGACATTTTCCAAGAGTGAGAAAACAATTTCGTTGAAAAACCCCAACACAACACGTATTTGTAACAGGTTAGTCTTGCGTTGACGATTTCAGTTCCCTTTTTCGAGTCTCAAACTGTTTTAAGGATGCCCAAAAATGGCAAAACAAAACTGCCTAAAAGAGGTTTAAAAGAAGGGCTTAAGAG
Organism: Neoascia interrupta; assembly: GCA_947623515.1. NCBI lineage: Eukaryota > Metazoa > Arthropoda > Insecta > Diptera > Syrphidae > Neoascia > Neoascia interrupta. The sequence goes on from OX392463.1 coordinate 30,401,518, forward strand.
ATTAATAATAAGTCTTCACCGGCCCCAAAACTGCGATTTGCAGGAGACGATCAAAAAAATTCTAGAAGTGAATCCACCCGGCAAACAAAAAATTTAAACCCATTAGAAAACTTACTTGCAACGGATCTGTCATATGTCATACGAAGACCCTTTTAATGTCATTTTGGCTCTCGAATGAGAGTCACGATGACATTTTCCAAGAGTGAGAAAACAATTTCGTTGAAAAAACCCAACAGAACTCGTATTTGTAACAGGTCAGTCATGCGTTGGCAGTTTCAGTTGCCTTTTTCGAGTCTCAAACTGTTATAAAGGTGCCCAAAAATGGCAAAAAATGACTAAAAAAGGTTTAAGAGAAGGGTTAAAGAGATTTATATATGTCTCCACCGGTCACAAAACTGCGATTTGCAGGAGACGATTAAATAAATTTTCGAAGTGTATCCACCCTAAAAAACAAAAGATTTGAACCCATTAGAAAACTAATTTGCGATAGATCTGTCATATGTTATACAAATACCCTTTAAATGTCATTTTGGCTCTCAAATGAGAGGGATGATGACATTTTCCAAGAGTGAGAAAACAATTTCGTTAAAAAGAACCCAACAGAACTCGTATTTGTAACAGATCACTGATGCGTTGGCGGCTTCAGCTTCCTTTTGCGAGTCTTAAACTGTCACAAATGTGTACGAAAAGGTTTTAAAGTGGCATAAAAAAGAAGGTAAAAAGAGTGCATGGAATTTATATTTAAGTCTTCACCGGATACAAAACTGTAATTAGCGGGAGGCGATCAAAAAAGAATCCCATTCGTTGGAGAAAATGTTTCCACCGAAAAAAAAAAAATAAGATTAGTTGGACCAGTTTCGTTAAAAAAAACCAAACGGAAAACGTATTTGTGACAGATCAGTCATACGTTGACGGTTTTGTTTATTTTTTTATCACAAACTGATATTGATGTGTGTGAAAAGGTTTAAAAGTGGCCTTAAATAGGTTTATGAAAAGAAGGAATGAGATTAACGAGATTTATTTTAAAAATACTTGTCGAAAAGTTATTAATTTTTATATCTCGAGATTTAAGGGAGATTAGTTGAGAATTTATGTTAATCGCGGAGTTCGGTGGAGACACATCTGTCGATGAATTCGACTGCGCGCCGATTTTCTTTTTTCGTTTTTTCGTCGATTGCTTTGTCAAAAATTAAATCACACGACAAGTTAATCTGCTTTTTTGGTGGAAACACTTTGGGATTAACTTTTAAACTTCCTATGTTGATCTCTGCTCTATGTGAGTTGGAAACGTTTTTCTGAGGATGGAGGCGCGAACTAAGAAATCTTTCATTTCAAATCACAACCCTCGGAGGGTTTTTTTCAGACCCTCGCGGAGGTAGGGCCGTGAAAAAAACTGCCGCGGTCGGGATTCGAATCCAGGACATCGTGCACAATAGTCCTCCACACTAGTCACTGCACCACGGCGCTTCCGAGTCAGGGCGAAAACCGATAGATTATTTCAACATAGGAAGACTGTTAGGAGGATTGTGAAATGCACAGTCACTGTTAAAGTCAATTACACTTCCGCCGGCTCCAAGGCAAGGTCACTGCTAAAGACCAATTTGCATTAATTGCAAAATGGGTAAACAAAGCAGCCCGGTCTGATCCGCAAGTATCAATTAAGTTATTCTTTAAAAATAAAGGCGCCCCGACATATTCCATTCTCTTTTTTTTTCGTCAACAAGTTCACTGAGTCATTCGATTTCCGCCTCTTCCTTTCAATTTTGATCTCATTTTACTCTGATCGTTTGGACTCTGTGTGTCACTTGACTGTAATCCCTCAATTAAGACGATTTCTTCTTCTTCAATCAAGAATGCGATGGTGGAACACTTGTTGATATGGTGGTAAGCGCGGTTTGATGGAAACGCAACATAAATAAAATTCTGTCAAAACTTTGAAATAGTCGTTGTTTTTTTTTCGCTTAACACACCATCCATCTATTTATCCATCCAGAGAAAGAGACGACCCTTCGTGAAAGGAACGATGATATCATTTTCATTCTTAAATATGAAGACCCAGAGATGAGGAACACCACCAAAAAAAAATAAGTGATTGTCGGCGACATCATTGCAAAAAAGTCGTAAAAAAAAACTACACGACGCCGAAGTCTTTTTTTTTATTATTGTTATTATTATTATTTTCTTTTTGTTAATTTAAAGTTAACAAAGATCAACGACTGTGTGTAGTTACGCATTTGGCGGGGTGTCTTCGTCGCCGATCGTTTTCGTCGTCTCCTCATGCGTTTGAGATACACTTTGGAGAAATTTTATGTTTTTCGGGTTTCATATGATCGTTGATCGTCGCCACGTCCCCCTGAAAGAGTTTAGCGCTCCCCATACTATAGATACAGATGAAAGCAGAGAAAGACAAGCAAATGACTCCTTGTCAATGGGTCAACAAATAAAAATGGAACGAAGAAGCGCTTCGCTGTTGCAGAGAGCCAAAGCAAAAGTTGGTCCCTCTAATTTGGTTGAATGAAACCAGCTTACAGGAAGCTGTGTGTCACATGCGAGCGAATAAAAAAAGTTAAATTTATGGGACTAGTTGGGTCTTAATGTTGAAGGAACTTGTGACCTGAGATAAAGTTTTGAACCGTGGTGGCATGTAGAGCTGAGTATTTGGGTGCCTTAGTGTAGTTCTTCTTTTTTTTTTCATTTTTGGATACTGGATACGATGCTGGTGGCACTAAATGACTTATGACCAGACTTCCCTTTAGGTCTAACTTTTCTTTTTGTAAAACTGGGCTGTAAAAAAAAGTAAAATTTTCAGTGGTATGCTTCTCAAGAACTCATCTAGGTTGAGGCCTATAACACACTTCTCGCTTTTATAAAAGAATGAGACGTTTAAGTGTGCCGATCAAGAAGACGACTTTTGTGACATGTGTTCATTTTTGTCATCTTTTTTTTGTCAGCTATTTTGAACGGTGTCATCGAATAGGTCCAAGAAACACCTAGAATTCGGTCCAGACACCTCACCGGTCATCGTTGTTGTTGGTATTATTTCAGACCGAAAATTTCCAACATCCAGAAGACTCGTTCCAAAATCAATCAGTCTAACCTCCGCCTAAGTCCTTTTAAAATTTTACAGAATTTTTTTATACAGATACGTGAGACTAATAAAATAGCTTTGGGGATTGAAACAGGCCGGGATGATTAAATATCGCCAGATTGAAGATCACTCAGTTATCCATGAACAACAAATCATCGATGTACTTGCAGCTAACAAGATGGGATCCAATATAGATCCCTGAGGCACATCTTGTTAAACTGCTCGGAGACCCTGCGTGTTTTTTATCTTTTCCTAAAAATTTCAGTTGAGTTTCGTAACACTTTAAGTGAGCAGGGTTTAGCTTTACTTCTTGGAGAATAAAAAAGTGATAAAATGACAAAAAGCTCAACAATTCTGGTCAAATTTCTTTGATAGCTAAAAATTCGCCCATTAATTTCGCTCAGTCTCTATGTTAAGTTTAAAAAAACAAAAACTCATTTTTCCATTTCTTAGCATGTCCTTGACAAAATATTTCTTTCAACAATCAGATAGCACTCACCTGTTCGACACTAGTTAAATCGGTCAATCGATTTAGAAGGTAACGTAGATTCTTGCCAGTTCTCAAATGCCAATTGAGACCGCTCAACGCAGCTGCAATGCTCGATGCAGCAATAGTGCTTGCAGAATAGATAGAAAAATCATGCTCTGAAATGAGATAAAAATACAAACTATAGATAAAAACAAAAACAAAAATAAAGAAGGACATCATCATTGAAAAAAAAGAAGAAAAATTTGAAGAAAAAAAAAGTCTGCAAAAGATCAACGCTGCCTGGGATCATGTTCTATTTTTCGCCTTACAAAAGGCCCCTAGGTACCGATTTGTGAATAGAAAAAAAAACCTATAAAGGACCCTTGCAATTGTCTATTTGGCATACACAACAACAACAACAGGAAACAGATGGATTCAAATTGAAAATGCCGAAGACCCGCATACCTCCCTTGGAAGAAATTGAAGAAAAAAGGAAACAATATTTTTTCCAAAATTGGCGTAAACAATGATCTTTACCAGATTTATGTGGGTGAAAGTCCATCACTATACTTTCACTGGAATGTATCCTTTTTCCACTTAAATAGATAAAGTCCGTAATTTATTTCGATGTGCAGTTTTTCGGATCGTTTGGGAATATTTTCTGGTTGAATGCCATCTGCGATCACGTGTGATCAGTAGAAATGTATTGCGAGAGCGGAAGAAGGCGTGTGTGAAAAGTGGTGATCGCATTGGGGAAGGGATGTTGCTTGGCGGCGAGGTCTTAATTAGTGCACCAAAGGAACAAAAATATAGAGTATCACATTGCGGATCTTCATTAAAATGTCTATGTGCCGATAAAGATCGGCGCGATCCCATTTTCACACATTTCTCAATTGGAATGGGTTATTTATGAGTGCAATTTGTAGGGGTTGATGGAGAGTCGACTGTCGCAGATGGTTTTTAGGACTGTCTTTAAAATGCCATAAAGTTGGAATGAAGAGCGCACGGAGGAGGGGAAAATTTTTATTTTGGGAACGCCTAAGAATTGAGTTTTAAGTGATCACTAATTTTTTCGAAGAATTTCAGTATATTTCGCATTTTCACCGAGGATCATTATGATCTTCTTTGAAGAATGGTAAAATTTTTGTCTCGCGCGGGTAAAAGGAAGGTAACATCGAAGTCCTTTTACCCCTACCCAAATAAACGCTTGAAACCTGGGTTCAAGGTCGCTTTTATTGGCAAAAAGTGAACTCAATTAAGTTTGTAATTCCCGCATTCATTACCCAAAGCTAGAGCCAAAAAAAATCGAAAACACAGCCGAAGAAAAGAAAGAAAAGACCAACAAAAAAGAAGGAACTCTGCGAGGCTATCTAAATAGCTTACGATTCAATTAGTTCATTTATCTAATGTGATGAAACTTGTCCCATTAATCACCGGCAAATTAAGCCTCACTCATAACAGATATAATGGCTTGTAATCGCGGCGCGGTGTTGTGTCCAAAACTAGCAGCAACAAAAAAAGGAACCAACTTCCTCTACCTAAGTATCTGTAATCATCGACAACAGCCACGAAGGTGAACTATAATTATTAATTCCCACCATGATATACCTAGACCCTAAATCTATTTGCTCATAGGTTGTCCATTGGAGGTCCACGAAAGCCAGTCAACGTCTTAGTTCCAGAAGCCCATAACCATTGTTGTGCTCTAATGATATGTTATTGTGTGACGACCACGTGGTACGACGATGGAACGTGTCAAAAGTTTTTTTTAAGAACAGTGATCTAAAAGGGTTAGGACAAAGCTTAAGACAGTCGTGAAAGTTTTCGGCAGTCTGTTTCTTTGTATGTTTCTTCATCATAATTATCATCTCGAGCGTAGTAACAAGATTTACCTGGGACAAAGTATGGGGAGCCCAAAGTAACTCCTAAGGTCAGCCAACCTATACTGACAATCAGAGGAACAAACAAGAGAGTACGTGCTGCGGCTTACGTAATTCTTTTAATTTGGATTTTTTCTTTTAGAATCTTGTCTTTTTGGGGTAATAATTTCACTTTCAAGTTTGTGATCGAGAAGAGATCAGGAGAGAGTTATGGCCGGGAACTTGTACTTTTAAGGTGTAACTTGCGATGACTAAAAGTTTAAGTTGTTTTTTTTTTAGCAAGTCTGTGACTGTGAGTTTTATAGGCCAATTTATTTATTCAATTCGATAAGAATTCACAATTTTTGTTGTCCTGGCCCATAGAGACTCTTCATTGATCATTATTCATTGATCTTCCGATTTGTTGGCGAGCTCTGGATGTTGATTTACTTATTTTTACTAAATAATGGGTTTTTATTATTTATTTTTAATGAGATCACGATCGAACTGGGAATCACCGGTCGTTAGATCAACATCCTTGTCCTTGCTACTAGACACTGAGGTTACGATCTTTTGCAACTTGAAGGCCGTTAAGTAGGTAATAGAAGTGTAATTTATTCTAATCCAGGATATCATAATTATTATATGCAACAAAGATCGTTTTGTTTAAGGTCAAACTCTTATATCACGCTCAATACTGAACAGAAATATCCCGGCTTTTGATTTTTTTGTCGGGAAGCGTAGGTGCGATCTGTGCACGATCCACGATGACTTAAAAGTTTAAAAACCCACAATCACAAGATTTGGCGTTATGTATTACATATATTGAACCCAAAGACCGAATAGACCGGGTTCCTTAAGTTTCTTCTCGAGAAACCTAAGCATTATTTGTAAATGATCTTCGATGACTTACATAGATCCTAGACATGAACCATAAACTTTACGGTAGTGAAACGTTTTATTTTATTTTAAATATCACCGCCGAGAAATGTTAGAAAGTCACGTAAAGATTCTCTCTTATATTAACCTGTTGGCTTATAATAGGCGAGGAAGTATCGCAGTGTTGCTTAAGAACAGAAATTCTACTAATTTGCAATACAGCGGGGTAGGTACATCAGAAATTCAGCGGAGAGCTGATAAGCATTCTTTAATTTGGCAACCTAGTTTTCTTGTCATTCCTCTTTGCTGTCGGTTGCAACAGAAAGTGGACAATAGCTTCGGCTTTCTAGTGAAATGTGCTGAGAAAAGTAGGGTAATGTGGCATAAGAGCTAGTGTGTGAGGGGTTTTACTACGCGGGATGTCTGGGGTGGATTTCTAGCTCGGTCTTCTATATGGTAGTAGTTTTTATCAACTAAACGCGCGCGATGAGAACAAGATAAGATCATACTTTACCGAGAGAATTAGTCGTTCATGGGCACCACGTTAGGCGCCATTGTCATAGCTCCAAATCCATAGATCCAAACAAGTCACAGAAGTATGTTGCAAGAAAAAAGGGAAGGCAGGCTCTCTCCCGCTTTACGACGGAGCTAGTTGAACTCGGGTACCACGTTGGGCGCCAACGTCATGTCTCAAGATTCGGCCACAGGGACATATTGTGGATGGATAATTGCTGTAACAGCTTGTTTAAAGAGACCGCGAAGCCAAACTCCATTTATGATCTTGGATCATGTGAAGAAAAGTTTTCTTAGTTTAACTTTGCTTCACACGATCATCAACTCACAAGATAAAAACTACAGAAACAGTCCTTTGAAATAAAGCCTAAGAAGACCAGTTATAGTTCCGATGGGCAGAGATCTTTTCAAATTATCCTCATCCCGCAAACTCTAGAAGGATACTTGAAAAAATAGGAAGTATATCACTCTTCGAGATGCTCGTCGAGATAATTCGTTGAGTGTTGGAGACTGATTTAAGTTGGTGAGTTCGATGCAAGAATCGATCTTGAAACAATTTTTTTTTTTAAATTTTATAAAATCGATCTTGCAATCATTTATAAAACCTTCGCAAGGAATATTCAAATCCCATGATCGTATTTTTGTTGCACTTTTTATGCATTAGTCATACAGGCTTCTGAATACGCGTTGCGTTCGGAATCGCAAAAAAAAATGTTAGGACCCAGTTCCATTGAAGTAGGTAAAGTAAGGAGGAAGATTACTGTAATGTATACCTTGTCCTACGAAGAAGACTATAATTCACAAGATCGTTTCTGTAGTCTCGTGTCTCTAACGAAATAATTCTGTGAAGTATTCCCTTAACAAAAAAACTATATCTAACAAGATCATTTCTGAAGTTTGTCTCCATAGACTTTTTTAACAAGCGACTTCAGAAATGATACCGTAAAGTAATGCTATCATCTCAGCAAAATATCTTCACAGGATATTTGCTGTAGCAACAAGAGATTGCAGAATATAATTTCTTTAGTTTTCATCTTGAGACGCAATGATTCTTTAAAGGTGGTACAGTTTTACTAAGAAGACACTAAGGGTGATCTCTTTAGAAGATTATATATGTAGCTTTTCTTCGTGGACTCTTTAAAAAAGCGCCCTACAGAAATAATTCTGTAAATATTGCCTTCTTAGTAAGACTATACCTCACAGGGTCATCGACTCACATGATCGTGGCTGTAGATTTGGCACAGTTCAGTGATTCAACTATTTCAAGAGAACTGACTCGATCAGTAAGCTAAGTTTGAGTAGGGCTTCTCACGTTCTATCTTTGACCATTAGACCAAAAGAATAAGACCACGAATTTATATTTTTACATTGTATTGCTGTTAAACTTGCAAAGATTGGAGCGATCATTATTCGTGAGGATCATAATGCCACTTGTTCGAGTCGCGCGATCAATACTTCGATGGTTTGGAAAAGTCGATCAAAAACGTCAGTTCTCACAGGAATGATACCTTAAGGGCCGGTTTTTTAGTGCGAGATCATCCGACTTCCCGAGTTAAACTGAGATTAACCCCAGAAATGAGTTTTTTAGTGAACTCAGATCGGAGGTTAATCTCAGCTTAACTCGCGAAATTTTATGAATTAATCTCGGATCAACTCTGGAGAACAGTTGAACCTCTTTTTAAGTTTTTTCTTTGTGAAATGGAAGGTGATTTGCGTGTTTCTGTGAAAAATTACATTTGAGAATAACTCGAACTTCTTTTCCTGTGTTTTTCTATGTGAAGTGAGAGTCGGGAGAGTAAATAATTTCGAGAGTCGAAGATTTTAACAACTTTGCTGACAAAGTGACAAACTCTGCAGTGAAAAACTGCTTGCTGGATTAACTTCAGATTCGTTTTGTTACGGCATTAACAGATCTTGGTTTAAGCTGGGCTTAACTCAGCACTGAAAAACCGGCCCTAAGAAGCTTACACTTTGAATGGGAGTAGATACTAAAGATTATTTGGATGTGTTCTGACAAGCTTATGAAAGAAAAAAACTGTTGAAAAATCACGGGCTATCAAAAAGCAGGTGAGGCATGTGGATGGACATGCATGTGGGTCTCTAGCTTTTTTTAGCGTCGAAAAAATCGCCTTCAATTCCAAACTGCAGATGGCTTACAAACTCTTTCTTTGCTTGATACAACAATACCAGATATTTGTCCTGTGTGCTAAGCACACATTTCCGTTCACGTCACACTTTACTGAAAAGGAAAGCCGAGTTGAGTTAGCATTTACTCAAATGTTTACCATTATTTATGCTTAGCTTAGCCTGTGACTATGAAGGAATTGTTAAGACAAATCTATTCTTCATTCCCCTGGGGCGAACACAATTGGTCAACAGAACCAAAAAAATTTTCGATTTCTAAAACCGGACCCATTCACAATGTTTAAACCCATGTAAGCCGTGTCTTAACTGTTAAAAGGAAGCAGCCCCTTAAGCTTGATTAAACATCATAAATTTAATTTCAAAACCCATTCTTAACCGCCCGTCATAAAAATCACCAAACAGCCCATTATCTTCATCTCTTCAATTTCCTAAGTAGTAAATTTTGCTAAGTCTCAGATTTCTACGAAGCCCACAAAAAACTACCTAGAGTCAACAAGGCCAAATACAACAAAAAAAAACGAACAGACACAAGAAGCCCATCCTCATAGTCGGCGGCGCTTGTACTCTTAAAGCAAACGCAATTTTTGCGGTGCATAATTAAATCAAATTGACACCTGAGACGTGTGTGATGTTCGAAATTCCAAAGCCTCCAAAAAAGTGGCCGAAACATAACAAAAAAACAACTCAAATCTGGAGAAACACCGTCTACCTGTTTCAGTATAAGAAATACTTACAAAAAACGGACTCTACCCGCCCGCACATGTTTAAAGTGTGGGAACAAATCGCTGACTCCAAAGACTGAATGCCTTTATTTCTCCACCGTACACACACCTCTCAGTCTAGAGATCTTCACTTTGCGGGTGATTTAAAGTTTTGCACCCTTTAGCTAACCTGTATGCGGGGCGAGGTGAAAAAAGGACGAAAAAGGAACGAACCCGTTACCGTTGAAATAAAATGCATAAATTTGTCGACTTAATTTCTTAATTAACTCGAATCGACGAACGAAAAGTCATTTTGTATACTTTACGGTCTGCGAATTTGTGCGCCCAAAGAAATGCATGGACGGTCGCCGTCGACCACCACCGGTGGGCAGAGAGGATGAAGAAGCTGAAGAAGCTTCCAAGGACCATCATTGCTATCAATGAGACAGAATGCCGTCAATTTGCATGTGGAACTTTGAAGATGCGAAAAGGTTTTTTTTTTTGCTGTTGTTTAGTTATTTACGATTCCTGGCCGGTAACACTCTTGACAAGAGGTGTGCTCGAGGGAGAGACCCAACAAGCGGAGGACCACCTCTGGGATTGTGTCGTCGTCGTCGTCGGTCGTGGTCGTCCTGTTCAGTTGAGTTTCATCTTTTACTCGTCTTCCTTTGGAAATTTGATAATTGACAAGTTTTTAGTTTTAAGCATTTTTTTTTTCGTGTTGTCCTGTGAAGATGGTGTGTGCTTCGTGTAGAGATTCTTATAGCGTCGTTGTTGGTGATGGAAACGATGGTGGAGCTCCTTTTACAGTTTTAAAGAAAAAAACTGACTACGGCGGCGCTGGAACTTGAATTCCTTTTATATCGTGTGTCGCCTTATATGTTACTGAAGGTGGTCAGAGGATGGTTAGGGTCGTAATTTATATTTAATTGGAGTAAGCTTCAAAGTTGATTGTATTTCGAGTTTAATATACGCAATATTCATGTTAATTGGAGAAGGAGTTTTTTTCGAAATGAGACAGGTGGGTTCGGGTCACGACTAGTAATGAGTTTCATACAAGGGCTAAGAAAAGGGAGGCCGAGCAAGCAGTGACATTTTGAAGGCTAATACTCATGGCGCATTAAGGTTAAAGGGATAAAATAAAGTTTTGTTTTTATAGGTTCGTGTCACGGCTCTTTTATGAGCCGAAGTTAAGCGGGCAATTCTGAGAGCGGCCTCCGAAAGAGTGAAAAGTCCAAACATTACAATATGAGATGAAAGTTTTTAACAAAGGTGTTGATGCAAAAGGGATATCAACGCGCCGGCCCGGAAAATCTTTGAATTCACACCGCAGGTACTGCGCAGAAGCACCGAGACTCAGGTGGCGCAAGCAAGTGGAAGGAGACCTCAGCCAACTTCAAGCGCAAAACTGGAGAGGGCTAGCTGGACACTGATCTGGCTGGCGAAGCTTGTTTGGCTGAGGCCCTGGTCCACTCCGGACTGTAGCTCCATCTCAAGTGGCAGTGAGTTGGTGTAAAAGGTTGCAATCACCACTATTGGAGAAAGGGAGCAGGTTGCGAGAATTGCCAAAATGGGTGCGAGTTGCGAATATTCAAGATTTTGTTTTCGTAAAAGTTATAAGTCCACATGGCAACACGTAGACAGAGTTTTGGTTAGGTTCCTGTAATCGTTCGGTGGGTTTGAGTCATAACTATTTATGAGGCGTGATGAAAGGTTTCGGCAGAGAACAAAATAAGACAAAGCTGTTAAGAAATCACGAACAATCCCCGGGAAAATACTTTTAATTAAATATTTTTATTAATTAGACAAAGGTGCTTAAATGGTGGCATTTGGTTTGGGTCACGACTAAATAAATTCAGTATTAAAGAGTAAGAAAATATGCTGCACTGGAAATAAGATTTTAAAAAAAAATGGTTATGTTTCCCGCTATGCTGCGGATTGGTTTAAGTCATGGCTTTCAACGAAGATACTTAACAGGTTGACTTCAAACACGGTATTTCAAGAGAGTTCGTAATATCGATCGTTTTTCAATCATAATCATAGTGTTGACTGTGATGTGTGAAGCATACTCTTGACACGGCCAATAGGTTCGAGTAACGAATAGACGGGGAAGGTGATTTCGAAAACTAAGCCTTCAAACAGTTTATGTTGAATTTGTTTAGCTTTGAAGTGAGGTTTTTAGTTGGTTAAAGCTAAATTTCCAAACATTTTACCAGTGGGAACGATTTCCGACTATTAGTGCGTTCTTGTCACAATTTTTGACAAAGTATGAATAAAAGAAGAAGGTGTTTTGTAAGACAAAATCCTGGGTACAAAGCATTTTCTGCTAATGCTAGCTGTTAAAATTCTTAGAATTAGAATACTTTCACCAGCTTGCACGTCAGAACTGTAAAAGGCCTATTAGTAGAACACAGCTTGTTTGGGGTGACTTTGAACAGTTTTTTAGGATCTAAAGTCAGCAAGGAAGGTAAACTAATTAAATTTATAAAGCATGACTCTCAGACATGGTGCTTCATTAAAGCAGTGAGTTCGAGGACTGTGTCCTTCTACGTAAATCTGTCCGGCATTCAGCCAAAAAGGTCTAAATTTACAAAAATGGCTGGTACAAAAAATTGCGGACGAGCCAAATTAGTTATTTTTCTAAGCAAAGAAAAGTTTCCTGAAAACAAAAAATAGCTGCCTGAAAACAAAGAAGTGTTTCCCTGAAACAAACATTGAAATTTCTTTAAGTCGAAAGGAAAAAATGTTGATAAACCCATAAAAGCCTATCTTCTAGTCAGGGAAATGTAGCCCTAATATGAAAAGATGAATAGACGAGTTTTTTGTATATCTGAAGTTAGTGTTCGCCAGCAGGGTCCCTCGAGAAAGGAAGAATTTACCATTAGGCCACACCGCCATTTCACCTCAGTGTGTATTTTGAAGAGTGATGGATTTTTAAGCAATTTCCTAAAAAATAAATGTAAACGAACGGTGGCAAGCTTAGTAAACGCACATTTGTTTTGAATAAACACGATTTTGGTTCAAGTACAGCTGATGATTTCTTGGAATCAAAACTTGTTGATTTTTATCCTATCTTTTCCCTGTCTGCTTTACTAAGCTTCAAAAAGTAAGGCCAAATGTTTACCCTCCTATGTACAGCAATCTGCATAAATTGGTTCCTATTTTCCTCAGACCCTATACCAAAGCCTTGTTTCTTTTCTAGACGCAAGGTTTTCAACAAATCCAACAAGAATGCCTCGTCACCGGTGTACACAAAAATTGCGATTTCTTGAATGCAAAATTACTTTACAATCTCGCGTATTCAAAGCGTGTCCACTAAACAAATATCACATAGTTGCTCTCGAAGACTATTGTGCGCATGTGACTAAAAATAGTTTCAACGCTAAAAAAAAGGATAACTTCTTTTTATTGTATACCACCGGTTTGTCCATTGCCAGGAGTTCATTTCCGAGTATAGTTACTCATTAAAGAGCCAACAAATAATAAAAGACTTCACAGCAAAGGGCGAAATCTCACGTTTGTATGCGAGTAGAACACTGGTCGTTGCTGGCATGCAATTTTCAGGTCATCACTTAAAGTGCAGCCATTCTATAGGTACTCTAGCTGGAGACGACTTCACCTACACCGCAGTGCCTAGTGTACCAGCATTGCCATTCACCACCAGTCCGTCGTCATCATCATCATCATCATCATTTGTGAGCATCAGCTGCGGCCGGCGACTCCTGCTTCAGATGCGCGGCTGCTGTGTGGTGAAGCCTCTGTGTGTCGGTAGTAAATTGCTTTGGTATGTCAGGGTCTTTCTCACTTTTTTTTGTTTTATTTTTATTTTATTCTCTTTAAAGCCTGAGCCTCGTACGGCCGGCCGACCGACTGAGCTGCACACAACAATGTGCGGACGCGTCTGGATCATTGTTTGTCTGGACACGACGCCACCGCAAACGCTGCCGCCACCACAATTCGCGCAACTGCGCTGATGGCAATGAGGATGATGGTCGCGTTATGGTGCTTTTTGGAAGCAGACAGTTGCTTTATGGTCAATTTCAGTTGATCACCTTTACCGAGAGAGACTGGTGGTAGCTTGGGCGGGACTATATAGAAGCAAAAGTGTTGACCTTCATCAAAAGTGAGTTGAACGATTCTGCGTTTAGGTTTTAGCAGGAAATAATAAATATCGTCAGGACACTTAGTTTCGCAACAATCGTCAGGTAGTGTTGATTTTTAGGTGGCGCTACGACTAGCTGTCACAGGCTAACAGAATTTATGTCTATTTAGGCTTTTCTTTTTCAATGAACCTAAACCTAAAGAAGCGAAAATGCTGATCCAATCTAAGAAGTAGTTTGATGCGATTAAAATTGAACAGTGTGCACATAAACAGGTCAAGCTCTTACAGGGAACCTTGTGGTACTCCTTTTTAATGCTAAACGCCTTTTTAGATAAAATGTCATTTAGGGCCGTTTTTCAGTACAGAGCGAGACAAGGCTAAGCACCCTCGTAGGCCTATGACGTTAGCAAATCTCTCTCTCTACCTAGCTCTGCATTAAACTAGCACATATCCCAGAATCTGAGCTTAATCCAAGTTTAACTTAGGGGGCAGTTTTTCCACAAAATTACTTTCCGTCAATGAAGGTATTGAAATCTTCGACTGTCAAAATCATAAATTACCCCAGCTGCCATTTGTCATAGAAAAATAGGTAGAGAAACGAGTTCGAATTGTTCTTCAGACTCTGCTCAAGAACTGTGTTTGGCGAGTTAGATCGATTTTTACCTCGGATCGAATTGAATAAAAAACTGATTTCTGGGGATACTTTCAACTGAACTCTGAAAATCGGGTGATCTCGCACAGAAAAACAGCTACTTCTCAGGATAGAAAGGAATAGTTTAATGGTTTCTTAGAGCTTTATTTTTGATAAAAGCTGCTTTGGTTAGGTATCAGGAATCAAACTTGTTCGCTCTCGCATGCCAAGATCTTAGAGAAATTTTTTTAAGGGATCTTATGAGTTTTGGTAATTTCAACTTTTCTTCTTTCCTTCAAAGCAACCCTTGTAAGAAATCAAATGAAAAAGCCTCAGGTCCAAACATGGATCCTTGGAGTACCCCACTTTTTCTGTGCAAAATGATTTTTTTGTGGAAAGAGCTGAATTTTTTTTTTGTCTGTGCCTTCTAGATCTGCAGAATTCTTCTAGTTGAAGAATTTGAGCTGCATCAATTGTATTCCTAGACTTAATGTTCTCATTCTTTCAAAATTTGACCCACTGCTTCAGACTAATTATCTGCACTACATTTCCCTTAATTGTCGCTTTCTTACAAAACAAAAAAGAAGTGTTGCGCACTTTCCTGAAAGTTTGTGTTACTATTTTCGGTTCATTACTTAGGAACTCTTTGTAGACTTCTGCATACAAGCATTTGGTCTCATATTGCGAGTGAACGGTACGAAGGAGGTGCTCACAACACCGCGTAATGCAATCAGCAGACGATATCCTCGAATTGTAGTGGGTTCTTGTCTGCGGCAAAAGCATACATTCATGGTTCCATAATATGCGTCGTAATGCGATGAAAAGGAAACCAAACTATGCTAATGAGATCGTGACCGTTGGGTAACCGTCGCCACCTTTATTTGGGGCAACAACAACATTGCAGAAATTCAAAACTTTAATCATACGTTGGTGGAAGTTTAACAGAATTCTTGGAACTAAATCGAGAGTGGCAGTGTGCTACAATGATTTGTATTGTGTGGGAAAATTTTCCTTTGCTTGTAATAAAGTTTTGTGAACCTCGTTGCAAAAAGGCTTTTAAGGGATGCATTTTTTTCAATGGGTATAAAAGAAAATTACATTATTTGAACAAGTGTCCTTTATGTTCTTAAGCATACGTAACTTTAAGTTAAAATCAAGGCTTTACACTTAAGGATATCGAGTGGTTTCGAACGATTTCAAACACTGCCTCATACTCATTATCAGATTTTCTATTCCCGAAGCTACCAATTGGCTACTTCAAAATTTAATAAAATCTATTCGGAAGTTATCCTTCTCAGTTTGAAATTAAAAAAAGGTATTGAATCCCTGGTTAAGGTTATCAAAGTATGATAAGCACAATGGATGCAATCTGGCGCTTTGCTAGATCGGGAGTGAAAAAGAGTTTTTCTCTCGTTTAAATTTCCGCAACTGCGGCATTGGGAAATATTTACCATACCTCCGCCCGCCGGTCGATGTAGAGTTATTACTAGGACATTATTCTTAGGTAGGCCACATTTTTTTCCGTAACAGCTCCTAGGGGAATGGGAACCCTTGCCACGAGTGACGTGTGTAGACGTGAGTCCCACCTGTCCAACTCATCTGCACGGTCCTTTTCTTTTATGTCACTTTGCCCTGGAACCCAGAAAAATGTAACCCTGAAACGTTCGCCTAGACGGGCAAGCTCATACCGGTATTACTGCACTACTTTTGAGGATGCAGTGATTAGTGTGTCGGATTACTGTGCGCGAGGACCAGCCGGGTTTGAATCCCGACTGGGGCAGCAAAAGTTTCTTCATGGTCTCACCTTCTTGAGGGTCTGGTAAATCCTCCAAGAGTATAATTTTCAAAATTTCGGAATCCGCAAAAAATGTTAAGCCCCTTAAATTATGTAAAAACATCCGAAACGCACACAGTAGGCATTAATGCGTGAGGTCAGGCGATGGCTCTTCTGAGCTGCAAGTGCCAGTTTAGTTAGTTTCAAAATCAGTACCTTTAACGGCGCTGCGCTTTTTGTTACCGAGTTCAGGATTTTGTTGTCTAAACCAAACTGTACTAATTCTACCCTTTATAGTGTTTCTGGTGGGCTCAGCGGATCAGGACTCTGGTTATGTTAAAAGAGGTGTTTAATATGAAAGTACCACAAAACTTAAGACTACTGCAAAAAAAGGATTATTTACTTAGTACTTTCCTCCAAAAAGGAATTGGCACCACGAAAAAAAATATTTCAGCAAAAAAAGGTTTGTTAAAACTGTTTTCAGCAACTAGTTTTCTGCTTCTTCGAAACAAATTTAATATTTCCATAAATAAATTTGATTGATTTTTCAAAAAAAAAATGGCACAATAGTGCCAGCCAGAAGGCCTCTCCATTTTTTTTTCCAAAAGACGAATTGCATTTACAACTTTAAATAGAATTGTAGCTGCAAACTCCGATACGTTTCGAGAAAAAACTTGCTTCTTTAAGCTTTATTAATAAATAAATAGATAGAGTGGCGCAACAGCTCGAGGTGAACCAGGGCCAACTTCTCAACATTGTATGCTGTGTGTGTTAATTTCATCACATACAAGGGGACCTACAATTTTTTGCCGAATCCGAACGGCACTTTGAGAAGTTTTTCAAGACAAATGATACTCTCGGAGGCCTTGTCAGACCCTCGCGGAGGTGGGGGCCGTGAAAAAGAACAATTCTTTTTTTTCAGGTGACGATGGCAGGATTCGAACCCAGACCGCTGGCGTAGTAAGCACACATACTTACCACTACGCAACGGCACCCCTCTTAAAGCTTTATTGCTTTCCCTAAAATACTATTTTGTTTTTTCAATTTTTGACTATCAAAAAACGTTGTAGGCACTTTGATGTTTGAGAGCAACAATAAACGCATTTTAGGCTGCGAGCAAATATTTGTGCATTTTTAGGCCACAACACGTAGATGTTTCGACATTCAAAAATTATGTTTGAGAGGAATGAAAAACGCGTTTTATGCTTCCAGCAAATATTTGTGCATTTCCAGGCCACAACTCGTAAATGTTTCGAATAATATTCTAAATATTCAAAAATATGTCGGGCTATAACTGAATGCTCTGGTGTTTCTCT
Organism: Neoascia interrupta; assembly: GCA_947623515.1. NCBI lineage: Eukaryota > Metazoa > Arthropoda > Insecta > Diptera > Syrphidae > Neoascia > Neoascia interrupta. The sequence continues at coordinate 30,418,995 of OX392463.1, forward strand.
TTATTTCTCTATTTTTATACCCCATCCCATAGGATAGGAGGTATATTAAGTTTGTCACATAGTTTCGAACACGGTGAAACAATAATGGACCAATGGACCAAGACCTTAAGGGCATATGATCGAGACCGAATTCTGAATCGAATGAGCCATGTCTGTCCGTCCGTCCGTCCGTCTGTATGTCACATGTTTTTAGGCCTTAAATTTTGTAAGGTCCACGTCATGCGAAGCAGTACAAGTGTCAAAATTTTTGAAATCCGCCCAAAGACACGCCCACAATCGGTCTAAATGTGCAACTACCTCCAGAGTTTTCAAAACTGTAAGACGTTCTAAAAGGCTGAAATTTGACATTAAGCATCTCCTAATGAATGTAAGAAACAAAAAAGACAAATTTAGTTGGTAAACCACCTCTAGTGGGCGTGGCATCTATTTTAAGGGTAAATTTTCAAATGCATTTTACTCAATGCTTTTGCGCGGAATTGAAAAAAATTTACTTAATACTTTATGTAGAAAACGCTTAGTTCCTCATTTTGCTCTTACCAGACTTTGGGCCACGCCCACATTTGGAGGCAGAATTGAAAAAAAACCTAAAATTTTCCAGAAAAACTTAATTTCGTCTGGCCTTGAACCTATTTTAGGAAAGCATGAAACAAAAAAAGTAGCAGGTTAGGTAAACGAGACCTCAGTCCAGATTTCGTTCGTATACAGTTTTTAGACACGCCCCCTTTTAGGGGTCGATTTTTCAAAAACATTGATTTTGAAACAAAAAATTGCATTTTTACGTACATTTAAGTGTAACTTGGAAATATCTTATAATTATAGTTTGTAATTAGGGGCGGTTGGACCACGCACCTTTTCGAAGTTTGCATTACTTATAAATGTCAAAAAATAACTATGCCATCAGCATTTTACAATGTGGGATAGGATGGGGTATTCAACGGTCCGTTTTACGGACTGTAACTTCCGCGTACACACGTTATGATTTCTTTGCGCTAACAGCGGCCAAATGAAAGAAGTATGGATTCGCATCGGTTTTGTCAATAGAAAGAGCCATTAACACGAGGGGTTACTTGGGAGATCCCCTTCCCCATGCCTAAACACCAATCAACGCTGACTCATTTGGAAGTTTCATTTTAAATAATCAAATTTTTAAGCCAATTGAAATTTTTGTACACAGACAGGACTAAAAACAAATAAAAATAAATTAAAAAATAGACTCACCTTTGGCTGCTAAAGAAATAAACGCCTGGGCGTGTTGCCTGACCTTTTCCACATTCAAATCGGGGCATTTGATGTTCTTAATTGGCAGGCGTATTAAAAGTAATTCTAGAAAATCTAACGGTGTAACTGATGACAGATCCCATTTTAATCGACTCAGTACGTACAGCTCCCATTGCTGGAATGAAAAAAAAGAATAAGTATAAAAAAAGGTTTTTTTTTTTTTAAATTAAAAATTACTATAGTCGCTTAAACAATTTTAAGGTTTCCAAAGGGGAAACATTAAAAAATGTCGCACATCAATATTTAACGAGCGTATAAATATGGGCATAAAAATTTTCATTCATTCGAATAGTGCCATGGGCGTTATTTACAAAAATGTCCATTGACGGAAACGTGTTATTTGGGTGTCAATTAATGAGTTAAAAATTTAAGGTTTGTATTTGTTGTGGTGTTGATGGTCGTTACAGTGAGTAAGCTCTTGGGTAATTGAGATTAATTTTGACAACAAAAACAGTAATAATTTCTTACGGTTCTTATTTTTCAATTAACATGACTTTTCATTCAATACGCTATTAAATTCATTGTAGAACGATAAAAATGAAATCGTAAAAAAAGATTAACATCCCTGCCTTTGTTCACAAAACTTGTCTGTAAAAAAAAGAAGACTGGAAAAATTGAGTTGTCCCAGCTGCAATTTTCCTCTAGAACTTTACATAATCTGCAATAATTGGACGATTGCTAGTTTTATGATTTCCTAGAAATATCGATTACGTGGTCAGGGACCACCTCGATGAATGCGTCCATTGATTCCATTTAAGTTGAAATCAGTTCAATCACTGTTTACCAAGTGCCAACATAATATACAACTATGATAGCTTTTATCGAGGCAGAAATCACAGGATTGTTCAGCAGCAAAAAGTGGGCTAGTCGCGATCAAAAACTAGCGCATGTCAGGTGCAATTTGTAAATCGATCTTGCCGCTTTAATCTTATCAACTCCACGCCAATTTATGCACCTTTGTCACACCCAGGTGTGTATCGTGTATGTCAGGAGAATTATTTCCACCTCGATGAGAGCTGCTAATTACTATGCTCCTTGTTGACCCCAAACGCTGGCGCTTTGTGGCGCTCATAATGCCTAATGGCGCTAACCGAGGCACCGCGTGCAAACGTCAAAAGTGCATCAATCCCTGCATCTGGCGGCAGTATGGTGCGGTGGTCCCCATAGAGTTTCTGGTGCCCCATAGTACACCAAGAGGGTCTTGTAAAAATCGCAATTAGTTTGCAGTTTTGCATAAATGCGTGAAGTAATTACGATACGGTTTAGTAATATTCATAACTTACTCGCTATAGAGTGTCTACAGAGGGAGCACTTGTTCCTCTAAAATAATAACTCCGCTGGAGGTGTAGAATTATTTAGCTAAAATGTGTACTGAAATGAATTTTAGGTCAAATTGATAAAACACACACACGCACAATATGGTGCCAGTGCAGCTAATAACAATGCACCGTGTCGTCGTGGTTCGGGAACACCATTAGGCGTGCTACAAGCATTTAACCAGGTATGTACAGAGGGGGTAAAACATTTGTTAAAAAAACATATATTTCTTATACAAGTTTTCCTTTAAAGCATGTTAGTGGAAATCGTGCATATGGGTTTTCCACGCGGCTGCTGTAAATATTTACTTGAGGCAGGTTTTCCTTTGCAATTTTCATTTAAAATAATAAATGTTTTTATTTCGTTTATCTAACTGGGAAGTGTTTACCGTCGAGTAAGTGCAACATTTTATGTTTATTCATGTTTTTTTAAACCAATTACTGTATAATGTATTATCATTATCAGACTTAAGGTCATTATGGTTGTTTAAAAGTGTACACGTTTTGCGTTATCGATTAGAAATTGAAAATAACGTGGGAAAATTGAAAATGCATTCCGTCACAAGTCGCACTTTTTGACCTGCATGTTACAGTTTTTTTACAAGTGCCTACTACTTGTACATTTTTACCTATATAATCGTTACTTTCTACACATAAGTGCATTTTACGAGTTATTTTTATAATCAGGAGTAAATTGAGATCCCGGTTATTATTTATTAACCAAAAACTCAGTATGCGCGAACTTTTTTTAAACAATTTTTTGTGGAAAAAAAATTGGAAAATTAGATAAAATGAAAGCGAATTGCGGGGTTCCTCAAGGCAGTCGCCTTAGTCCAATCATCTTTCCTTATGTTAGAATAAGAACAAAAATGTTGATTCACACACCGTTTTCTACACAGGAATACGAGAACTACTAAATCTATACAAAAACAAACTTCAGCTACCCCGGTCAGGATTCGAACCCAGATCAACACTAACCACGGCGACCACTACAGTTTTACTCAGTGCTTCATACAAGCTTTTGGTTCATTTGACCACAGTACCATGAGTCCATATCGATATATGACTGGTAAAAGTCAAATTAAGTGCATCTCTTGCAGGTCCATTAAGGTATCGGGGAGTCCATATTGCGCTTAGATTTCCGAAATCATCGAATTTGTATTTTTAGCACTTTACCCCGCTCTCGACCAGGAGAAGGCGATTGACGTCATCCAGTCACCGGACTGGACTACCATTCACCTATGGGTGTTTTTAGCATCTCATCACAGAACTCATCAACTGCCGTCATTCGACGAGTTGTCCTTGTTATATTGAAAGGCGAAGTTACCAGCAATATATTCAAAAAGATTTCTCAAATGCCTCTGATGTTTTCAATTGATCTTACCACTCGATTACAGACCTGATATTTCTTATTGACTTAGCAGTATTTCCACTTCTACAAACGTCCTGTGCACCGCTGTTACACAATCCTCTGAATAAGATGCTAGTGAATTGTGAAGCGTTTCAAGTTAGCCAACATTGATCCCCTGGATCGGATATATTTTTCGTGGACAGGGAAAAACCTTCATAGGCAATACGAGGACCGGCTCCGGGTGCTCATAGTGAGTAGAGTGATTCGAACTCACTAAAAAAAACATCCTATATTCCGTCAGCTTTCGACTAAGTTTCCTTAATAAGTATTCAAAGCTTCTATAGCTAAAAGACTTGCAACGCTATTGGCTTGGGCAGGTTTTTGCCAATAGATATAGGGCTTCCTAGTATTTGGAATCTTTCCATAACGTCAGGAAGACCTTAGTCTATTTTAGGAACCAATCCAACGCGAATGCCAGAGCTCTTGGTCTCGGGCATTGGTCGCAGCCCAAGATCGCAGAGGATGAAAGTCTACTGTGAACCAGGTAGCGACCCTCCACGGTTCGGGAGCCCTATATAGGGTGTTTCCACCGCCCGTAATACAAAGATTAAGGTAGGAAGGTTGAAAGCTAATCCCAAAGTGTTTTCACCGGAATTGAGGACATTAACATATGCTTTTATTTTTGACATTTCGAAATAACATCACGCCATCTGCGCATCACAGAAGTTTTTTATCTCTGGCAACTTAGATTTAGAAATAATCAAATAAATTTTTAATTGCCATCGATTTTTTCAATTTACGCAAAGAAATAACCCAAAAACTAGAAAAACAAAACGTCAAACGACAGATTTGACACTTTGTTTTTTGTCAAATTTGTTGATTGGAATATCGATCCACAAAGTTGATAGTTGACAAACTTGATTAACATCAACCAGCAGTATCAACATTTATATCCATCATATATTTAACTTTTTTGACAGGAACAACCACATCCACACCAATAGCAACATCAGCCGTTCAGCGCATTTCAAGAAACACTACCGAGTTGATGATACCCAACTGTCATTTAAAGGTGTGTTTGTTTGTTTCGTCAGAACGCGCAGTACACGTAGAGTTCTGTTTGATTTGAGTTAAGAACTCTTGCGTGGAAGAGATTCATGACGCGATTAATTTTTAATCTCGTCGTGAAGAGATTAATATTCGTATGGCAAAACTCGTGATTAAGAGGGGATTTAAGGATGATTTGTCTTAATCGCAGATTAGTGTCCGGTGGAAACATATCGCGAGCAAAAAGAACAAAAAAATATATAATAAAAATCCCTTAAAAAAGTGGGTGTGATCAACGAAAAGGCCAAACTTTTTCTGCCACCTCAAAGACAATTACAAGGCAATGTCACATACCAAAAATGGGTGCACTAGCACCATTGTAACGTAGCTAAAATTTGAAAAAAGTATTTTTTAAAATTAGAGGAGGTCGCACATACAGGCCTGTAGTGGGTGTGTCTGTAGGCGGATTCAGCTAATTTTCAAACTTGATCTGAAAGACTGGTTGTTTTCATACGGATGGATGGACGGACATGGCTTAATCGATACTCCTGTCGGTCCTATCCATATCTCTAAAAGGTCTTAGAGGTCTAGGGTGATTTTTTCACTGCGTTACAAACTATACAACAAACTTGATATACCCTGGGTAGGGTATAAAAAGCGCTGTTCCTCACGATTCTGTGCTGTCTCGTCTCCTATTTTTTTCCTTGTTTTCATAAATGCACTTCTGTCTGTTAGTGTTTGTCCAATTCACTACCTTGCCGATGACTGAACCCCGAGTTTTTCATTTTCATTCTCATTTCCTCGCCCCAGTTTTTCGGACGCAGAGCTCGAAAATGTATGTTAAAATGGCGAAACCCGACCTAACAGCGTAGTATTGTTATGCTCTCTGAACCAGCGTGAAGCTTAAGTCTTCTAGAACTTAATGCTTACTTTGAATGCAGTCTTTGAAGCAAAACCACATCATCCAGTTGCATTGAAGAAACAGAAAGGTTTCAACCCTCGGCATATTTGTAAATGAAAATTTAAGTTCGAATAACCACATATTTGAGACCGCCAAGACCGCTGCGAAATGCCTAAATTTCCTTCATGCATCTGCAAGAATTATTTGACTCCATCTCGTCGTTCAAATATGAGGCGTATATTAACCAAACCTCCTGCTTAAACCTTCTTTAACCTTATTCGCTCTAAGCTGTAATACGATTTAAACGGGCAGGTGTCCGAGAAGACCGCACTTTTTTAGTCCTATCCTAATAGTTTGGGTAAAATTCAAAATCGTTTTTTAAAACATATTAAAGGTAGAAGTAAAGAAAAGACATTTGACTCACTGAAACATCAACGCTATGTCTCTGGCCTGTCATATCTTATCGGTTTTCAGTGTTCCAGCATCCCAACAAGAAAATCAGTGTTGCATTCCAGCCCTTAAGATATCCAACCGAGTTTAGGATCTTAAGGATCGAATGCACATGAGTTACAGTGAAGATCAGAGGTTATTTAATAACTGTGCCACAATCAGCCTTTCTTTATCATAACAACCTGCAGCTATTCAAAACAAGAGTGCATCGGTTCTTCTCATCAAAAAAGAAGAACCTGGCAGTTTCAAAGAAAAAAATGTTAAGACTCTAGACTTAAATCCCCTTAACTTAACCTTTAATCCTGTTTTGAAGCTCATGACTGTTTTCTGACAAAAAAAAAATTGACAATACAACAGGTTCTGATATCAATGAGCTAAGAAATTTTTATTTACTATTTGACATCTTTTTTTATAGCTTAATTTTTTCAATTTCTTTATGGTTATAGGATGATTAAAGGATCTCCAAGTCCAACTCATTAATTTTTATAAAAGAAAATGTATGGGGATCATGGGTCGGGACTCATTTAAGCAATAAGTGCAGCCGTTAATGTGTCAACTTAAGGAAGAGCAGAGTAAAAGTAAAAGTAGGTTTCTAGGTGGAGACTTGAAAGCTAAACTCAGAGATGGAACCATTAGTTAAAAACTCTAAAACTTTTTTGTAAATACATTTTCTTACATGTAGGAATGGAGTTCAATATTCCAGCATACCATGAGCTAGTTTTGAAATACTTTGTTTTTGCCAACCTGTTATGTAGTTTGGTAAGTTTCTGCTCCGCCATCTATCTACAATCTCTCAATCGTTAGGTTGCATGTGCCAGGTTATTCAACTTAATAAAAAAAAAGTCGTGAATCTGGTGAAATTCTGTGGGAAAAGGCGCTAATTGCATTTAACAAAATTTACGTTTGATGAATTATAAGCCTTGTTCTGGGCAGTCAAGCTAAGCATTGCTTTTTCTATTAATCAAAAAGACTAAGGTCAAAAGCTAACGCTGGAATTTGAAAAAAAAAAATCAATTACATTACCCCTTCTTAGCAGAATGCCTTCCTTCATTTAGCTAAATTTGTTGTTACTTGCTTACTAACTTACACTTACTTAAGGTGACGCTGCGGAGGTGAGCCTCAGCCTCAACCAACAAGCTTTGCCAGCCAGCTCTGTCTCCAGCTAGCCATCTCGAGTTAAATGGTGCATTGGTTAAGGTCAGTGTTTTTCAAACTTTTTGAGCACGCGACCCCTTAAACATAAAAAAAATGTTGGCGACCCCCAAACTAAAACAAAACTTTAACACAATTAACAAGAAACACTTTTTAAAAAAATAATTTTATAAGAACACTTTTTGAATCACGCCCACAAAAGCAGGCGGAGACATAGAGTATGTTTTTGAAGATTGATTGGTTGCTTGAAATCATACGAGTGGATTTAATTAAAGCTCAGCTAATCACAGCCATGACATCTGACTGTCAGAAGAAAAGGTATTAATATTGTTTGTTGGAAGTTTTTAAGGTTGAGCTCTAAAAGCTGAAAAAGAACCATTTCCTAACCATTCTTTGCTATTGGATTTATTTTTTCGCACTGATCTTTTTGAAATTTTAATAAGAAGCTTCAAGTTAAGGAAGAAAACTGTGTAACAGCGAAGAAGAAAAGTCATGTTTCCCCTTAAATTTTTGTTTCTGGTCAGAGTTTTCAAATGAATTTCGTCAGATGAATCATTGCAACCAAGTTCTGTTCGCATACTGAAAACATGATGATATTGAAACTTCTGCAAACTGTCTATAATTTTTAGGGGAAAAGAAGCAAGGATTATAATATTTGAGGTTTGGTGGACTCCTAGTAATGTAAGCCACTGCTTACCTCTCTGACCTAACATCTCTTCTCAATAGTGAATACAGAAACCAAGAAGAGAAATAATTTCAACAAGGAAGTGGTTATTATTACCATTTCAAAGGTACAACGATGATTTTACAATAGTTCATTGACCATAGTCTCCTCACTGAAAACAATGTGTTTTTGTTGAATTATTTTTCCAGTTAAGAACAACCAAATTTTGCTTTTTTCCTAAACCTGGCTTGAGCTCACGACCCCTCTAGTAATTCTTGGCGACCCCCCAGGGGGTCGTGACCCACAGATTGAAAAACACTGCTCTAGATGACCCAGCCATTACAACCGCCGTACTCTGATACTTCTGGAGTCGCTATTCAACCTGGACAGTTTGATGTTATGCCTCTTCCACCCCTTTTTTGCTAACTCATGTCAGAAACAATGATGACACATAAACAATCTACTCTCATCAGTAGAGGATTCATAGACTACTGCAAGTCACCAAAATAGTCTAGACATTAATTTTATCTCAAAATCAACAAATCACCCCTAATCCTATCCAAGTATAATCCCCCTTCCACTCTCAACAAATGCACAAAACAAAAATTAGAAAATTAATAAATTCGTCTCTCGAAATAAAAATGTGTTTTGTGTTTACTCATTAAAAAAAAAAAAACTTAAAAAAACACACCCAAGTAAATTCAAAAGTTTTTGAACTTTTCTTCCATCCGACACATTACGCGATTATTTTCAAGGTCGCTGAGTGTAGAGACTCAGCTTTCTGACTTTGGCACTTGGGAGTTCCAGAAAATAAAAAAAAAATGAGGAATCAAAAAAACCACAATAATTCTTCTTCACATTCATCGTCAGAGGAGAAGCAGTTAATCCTCCCAGAGTCTATAATGCCTTTGAGGTAATAAACCATAAATTTCACACACACTGCACTCCAATTAATGTAACCCACCGATGGGCAGCTCATATTTCATTCGTTTGTTCATTTATTTTCATTTAAGGGCAGTTTGATTGCAAACATTTGCAACATTGTAGCCAAGGTACAATCCGCATTATGAATGCATTTATTGAGTTTGAACAATCAAAAGTGTTTACATTGCGCATTCCGGCGCGCAACATGTTTCCAAAGAAAAAAATTCATTTTTTTATTTGCTTTAGGAGAAAATCGAGCGAATTGCATTGTTTTTTTTAAAAAACATTAAACAAAAAAACCTAACTTTATTATAGATTCAGCATTATTTGTTATTTAGATAAGGCGTATTTGTGTACCCTGTGTGCACATGATAAATTTTACGCCTTGATGATGGGGTTTGGGGGATGGGCTTTTGTAAGCTTAAACGTTGTGGCGCCACGAACTTTTTTGCACTCATTTTTTTTTTTCAAAGACAAAGTTGATACCATTTTAATCCTAAAGAAATACCTACATTTAGTCAAATTTATACAAGTTCTGACGCAGCAAGTTGTAGACTGTTTGCTACTTGCTGATGCATTTCCTTTAAAGTCTTTTGCTCAAAGCTTCTTTTTTTCATTTGTCATCCTACTTTTCGGAGAATTTCAATTCGAGACTGGCGAAATGAAATGACAGGAGGCTCCAGTCTATGCATATCAGATTCACATTTGTCATGGCATATAATTTGCATGTGGCTCAGTTGGCGCTGATAAGAGTCGAGCGCTTGTCGGGTTTTGAGCCAGCCTGATGTTGTCACACTAAAAGGTGACACTAAAAAGCCGAAAATTATTGATGCGACTCTGAGTTTTGCAGCAGTGCTTTGAACAAAAGGAATTTCAATTTTGTCATCATCATCATTTTCGAATGCCGCTTGTCCTTTAAAAGGGTCGCGGAGCGAGGGTGGCTAAATGGTCCCTCCATATTTCTCGATCCTCCGCCACCAACTCAAGAGACTCCGGCGCAATCCCCAGGCGGGACTCAGAGAGGTTCTTTACCTGATCCCACCACCTGTTTCTTGGTCTACAAGGGATTCAATTTTGTCATCTTATAAAATCGATAATGAATGCGATGGATAATGAGACGCGGCGGCGGCGCAGTCGAGACGATTAGCATTTAGATATATACGCAAACAAGTTATTCTCGGGATGACAGGACAAGGCGTTGTGGTGAGAAAGGATGTGCAGCGAACCTTGGAATAGTCTGGTTTTTAAGTAGTGAAAGAAATTCATTTTTGAAAAGAAAATGAGATAATTGAGAAAAGCTTATCCTTGAGAGCGATCACCGTTGTTAAGATAAGAAATGGAAAGTTGATTTTATCCTGAAGCCTATTCTTAATACATATTCAGACCCTTATGAAATTCGAATTGCCACAGGGATTCCACATTTGTTAATTTTTTTTTTGTGACGTTAACACAGCTCAATATTCCTAAAACTCAATCCTGCCTTCTGTGGTGTAAAGAGAGCAAATTCACTCAGCCATTTATAAAGTTTAGCAGCAAAACTTCACCGGATTTCCAGCATAGTGATCTGCAACTATAATGAATGTTGAAATCGCGCCACAGGGGTCTTTTCTGTCTTGATACTTTTTTTTTGAGCATCGTTCACGTTCTTTGATTGTGCTCAGCTAAGTTTTTCTAAGACTCAATCCTGCCTTCCGAGCAGGAAAAAGCTCTTAGCTAGTTTGCAGAAAATTTTAACTGTTTTTCAGACCGTCCAACTGGATACAATCTTTTTACAAGTCCAACGGTAAACGTGCACGAAATGCGTTGTTTTGAAGTATTTCTATTTGCTATTTGGTTTTAATACGTATTTTTTCTTGTTATTTGCAGACCTCTGCTGTTCAAAACGAGCTTACTATAAGCTCCTTTTGATGCCATTTATATCTAATAAATACTTGCCTTTAAATTGACAAACATGTTGACAAACCAGCTAATTTTCAAACAGCTAATTTTCAAGACTTCCAGCCAACTGACCAACTTTCAACTCTCTAGCTTAAAATTTAAGGCCTAAAAGTTATTTACATACGGACGGACGGACGGAAGGACGGACGAAGGGACATAGCTTTATCGATTCTTCTGTCGGCCCCATTCATATCTTTAAAATATCTTAGAGGTTTACGGTGATTATTTCACTGTGTTACATACTACACAACAAACTTAATTTACCCTGGGTAGGGTATAAAAAGAATTGAAAACATGCCAAAAGACAATATCTTTGTCATACTTTGCATAATTTGCAGCTGACGAGTGCAGTAAACTACTAAGCTACTATCAGTACCCAAATAGAAGGAGTGTGTACTGAACTTGCCGCTTGACATAAACGCAACTCCTCATTACTAAAGCGTGGTGTCTGGATTTGTAGTAATCTACAGAACTCACATGAGCATATTGCTAGTTACACCTGACATGTAACTCCTCGTTCCTTAAGCGGATAGTTTTGTCTATTCAAAACACAAAGGTATTCAAACAAAATCAAAGTCGTCTTATTATTTTTTTTTCCTTCACGCCTTTTGTCAGTGTTAAAAATGTAACTCCTCGCCACTGAAATCTGGCTGTTGTTGGAATTTAAACAAACCAAATGAAGGAGAGGGTAGACAAGTTCCTTGTTTCTATGTTGTTAGTGCTAAAAATTTAACTCCTCGCTACTGAAATGTGGCTGTTTACTATTTACGAACACAAAGCAGCCTGCTTAAAACGTCAAGCCGTAAATATTTATCAGTTCAGAACAAATTTAGTAATTTGCTCACAACGTCAAGCTAGATACTGCACAAATGTTAAACCGAATTTGTAACTCCCCGTCACCTAAATATCTTGCATGTGCTTATGAAGAATGAAAGGCACCTCCATAAGTTAATGGTTTTTGCTGCTGACGGCTAACATGTAACTCCTCGTTCCTTGAACAGACGATTTTGATCATTCATAGGGCGACGGAATATAAAGCGAAGTAGTTTTATTACTCCGGCGAATGTACTCGAGCCTTCGTAAAATGTAGTCAGACCAACATTAAAATATATTTTTTCAATGCTAAAAATGTTACTCTCCGCCACTGAAATTTGAGTGTCTATCGTTTCAGATAGCAAATCAGTCCATTAAAAACGTCAAGCCACAAATATTTATCAGTTTAGCAGACGTAATATCGATCGTTCGAAATGTGAAGCCAGAAACTCCTCGCTCGAACCGTGTTTGTAACTCCCCGCAACTGAAATTATTCTTTGTTTTAGTTATTTAAGTAGAAGAATCTAATAGAAGCTATTTAATTTCCGTAGTGGTAGCAAAAAGACCACTAGTGCAACTTCTGCGCCCAAATCAACTCATTGGCGCACATTTTCTAAATATGTAAGTAACTCCTCGCAACTCAAATGAATTTTTATTTCGATTGTTGAAGTCGGAGACAAACTAATGTCCTATGGGCAACATTAAGAAACATTTTGAGGAGTGTTTGCAGCGAGGAAACCAAAAATAGAACTGATCGAAAAAGATTTCAAAGTGATCGAAAAAGGATCTGAGGGCAAATCTTGTTCAGTGCAAATCGAAGGTTTGAGTACTTTTAAGGGCTGAAAGGGTGAAAAAGGCGTGAAAAGGGTGAAAAAGGCCACAAAACACTAGGGCCCATCGAAGTTCCTGCAGATCCAGTTGAATTGACATTCCAAAAGCAAAATGTAAAAGATCTCCCCCTGGTGGCCTCTAAAGTCAGCACCTTTCGTTCGCTTTTTGAAGAAATATGGTATCAATCTAGAAATAAGAAAATTTTCGGGGTTTTTAAGAATAATAATACCAATTTAAAAAAAAGGACCAACACAAGAGTGTAATATGGCCTTTCAGGTCGAAGCCGGTGAGTTGTTTTTAACACTTTTTTTTAAGTACTCGAACTCAAAGAACCCCGTGAACCAAGTCTTTTGTAAAACAGCCTTTTTGAGCTTTATTTTGTATAAAACCTGAACTATGACCAAGTTTTCTATGTGGTGTTATATTATATCCCTGACATATTTTAAATTTGGGATTCAACCTTGTGCCATTTCGCAAGTCTTCCCAGTCTTGAGTTTTGAGTCCAACTTTAAAAAAGAAATAAATTATTTAGGGTATTTAAGAAGACTGCAAAGTTAATGATCAATGTGAGACTCAATTTTCTGATCATTAATGCATTTTTTAATGGAAAAACAATTTGCTTTTTTTTTCAGAACTTCTCAGAGGCCACCAAAGTCATTAAAGTCTCTGCCAACCCAGACCTCATGTGTTTCAAAATAAAATCACATAAATTGCAAGCGCCAACTAATGTTTATGAACTGATAAACAAATTGATTGATGACTTAAACAAAAAAAAAAGCACTAAAACCAACCCAAACAACAACTGATTGATATTCAAATAATGTTCGAGTGTTGCCAACAGATGTGAATGATACGGAAGATCAAGTTTATTTTATTACTGCCTTTGGAGGGGGGAGGCATCATCATTTAATGACATCAGTGATTATTCTTTACTGCAAACATTAATTGAGAGATTTCGAGAGACTCACTGGAGAGCTAAAAGTAAACGACGGAGTTATGGGTTCACATTTAATGCCAAATGTCGAGAAGTTTTTTAGGAGTTCAGTGTTACTCTCATACTTAGTACGTAAGTCTAATTTGTCTAGTCGCAGAAGAAAAAAAATTACACTTGCAGAGGGACGTGTCTATTTTTGTGTTTTCTCTTAATTTTACTTAGCATAAGTACTACCAGCCAACAATGCTACGATTGCCGCGGTACTCTTAAGATATTTTCCAAACAATGATGCATTTTTAATTTGCCGATAAAAGTTAAGAAGATGGCAAGCTGCCATGTTACTCTCAATATATCCGGTAAAACTTTTAAGCATACACCGGAGGCGAACATTTTCAAACAATGCTCCAATTAAATTTGTGCGCTTTGTGCTCAGAAGTGGGCAGACTACCAAGTAACTCTTTAAACATCCTGTGAAGCTTTCAAGCCTACACCCGAGGCACAATTTTCTAAGCAATGATTCATTTAAATTTTGCCGTTAAAAGTTCAGAAGATTCAGAAAGATTCCACCTACTATGTTTCTCTTAAAACATCCGGTAAAGCTAAAGCTTTAAAGCCAACACCGGAGTCCCAATTTTGGCAAGCTGCCATGTTACTCTGCCGGTCAAGCTTTCAAGCCAACAGTCTTCCAAACAACGATCCGAATTTTGCTGAGAAAAGTTCAGATGATGGCAAGCTACCATGTTCTTTTAAAATATCCTGTTAAACTTGCGAACTAACATTGAAGAAACAATTTTTCAAACAATGACCTGTTTAAATTTTTACATTTAATGCTCAGAAGGTGGCAGACTGCCACGTTACTCTTAAAATATCCGGTGAGACTTTTTAAACCAACACCGGAGTAACAATTCTCTAAACAACCCTCCATCTTAATTTTACTGATTAAAGTTCAGAAGATGGCAGACTTCTATGTTACTCTAAAAACAACCGGTGAAGCTCTTAAGCCAACACCGGAGGCGCAATTTTCCAAACAGGGTTCCGTTTAAATTTTTATGCGAAATGCAAAGACTGCAATGTATTAAATATCCAGTGAACCAGAGACGCAATTTTTCAAACAATGCTGTTTTGTTTTCTTAAAGAATTTCAACTGGAGTCGGCTTACACGATTGCCAGATCTGACAATATTGTCAGATATTTTAGTGAAAAATATTTTCAAAATATTCGGACAAAAGCGTTTCAAGATATTCAAGACATCGGTCAATGTAAAAAATGTCTAAAATATGTCTAAAATATCCGGAAATATTGCCAGATCTGGCAATTGTGTGTACAAGGCTTAAACGCCTAACCTGAGTGGAACGTTTTAGTCATCAGATCAGTTCAGATCAATGCAAAACTACCATCTGTTTGAAAAATTGTTTTGCAGCATTGAGAAAGGCTTACACAAAGTGACGCAATGTTATATGGTTCCCTTAGAAATATTTTAAACTTTCAAACCAACACCAGAGGCACAATTTTTTTTAAGCAACAATAGAATATTAACATCTACACGACACCTTTGTCAAGGCGCAAAGTGTAGCACAATTTAGCAATACCTAACTTTTTAAAGTCAAAAATCGATCCCCTCCGTAGTCTGAACGATCTCAACCACCTTTTTAATTCCCTCATCCAGTGACAAGTAAACTACTTAAAAGATAACGTACCTGCCTATTCCTCATTTTTTGCACAGAAAACAAAAATGACCACGAAATGCTTCTCAAGCCCTTGTTTAAAAAGAAGGAAGTGCAATTCCCTTTTGTGGTCCCGAAATGTGCTGGTGCTAATCATTCAATCACCCAGAACGTACCATATTCATTTGGTGCGCCTTAATTGGCAAATTTTTTCCTTTCTCTTCGTTAAGATACAGAATGCACAGCGATCTTCTCAGTTCTTGTATCGTGAGGTTCCTTATTTCCTTTTTTTAACAACTTCTATCGTCTCGATCTTTTCCAAGAGGAACACGTACCACCACCACCTCCATTGTGCCGACGCTACGGGCCGCACCGATTCGCTTACCAGAATGAAAATCACAATTTCACATTCGTCTCCTCTTGAGAAGTCAGTTTGCCATATATATTCGCTACAAATACACTCAAAAGAGGAACTTAAAAATAAAAGCCTGTGGGGTCCTGCTGGCAGAGGGATATGATCCTCGCCTAACCAAATCACATGCTTCGAACTTTGAGTGTTTCTCTTTTTTTATACGACTCTCTCCTCCCCTAGTGGCGCCTTGGAGGAACTCACTGCAGCAGCCCATCGTCGTGGCTCATCCTCGTCATGATCATCATCATCTTTGCGGCCACAGTTGTGTGTACTTTTAAATTAACATGTGTCTGCACTCCACCAGCACACATTCCTTTCGCAACAATCTCAAACAATACTGACCGTGGGGTGCTGCATGCATATGCAATCCGAGTCCTCCCCATCCAGTCCCTCGACGCAAGATTGACTTTCATTCATAAAACCAGATCGCGCACACACAACCACACGACGCGACGTGGAGCATAAATGTTGCTGCAACATTGTAACGACAAGTGGAGTTTTGTTTTTTTTTTTTTGATTGTGTGTTTTGTGTACCTTTGAACTTTTGCGTTGGGCTACGTTGCTAATCAATATTTGTCTCGGGCAGATTTAATTCGCATTTCAAAATTCTGCCAGCAGGCAGAACGACCCGAACATGCATATTGACGGCAGGAAGTTGCTTGCATAGTCCTCGGCATTAATTACTGCAGCAGGGCGACGATGATGGACTGGACATTCCATCGCATGAGTCTTTATCAATATTGACACAGAGCTGAAGAGTCATCTTATCTTCAAAGTTGCATCTTCGCATCGGTCGCTTCGTCGCATCGTCTATGGTCCATTTGGAATTGCGGAAATAGAGGGCGCACACTGATTGGCAATAGACTGGCCTTTATTCGTCAGTGATGCTCCTTTTGTCGCCATTAGTGGTTGTTTACATGAGAGACAAGAGATATTGTATTATGAGTATGTGTCTGTCAAGTTGCGCGGCTGACTGCACTGGTGGGAAAGGAAGTGTTGCCGATTGTGCGCCATGATGATGGGTCCGATCTCTGATGATATGCCGCAAGGTTCAGTGGAGAGGTCTCATTTGTTTATTTCTTTTGATTTGGTTTAACAATTTGTTTGACGATTATGTGTGTTTGTTGTGTCTTCGAATTTGTTGACTCAACGTAGTCAGCTGGAGAGGATATTCATTTATGAATTATGTGCTAACAAACCTTCGCTATAAATAGAACGGGGTGTTTAAGGAACGCAGGCAGAGGACGGAGAATGTTGGAGATTGACTTTGAGCTTTAGAAAACACATAGGTACTCAATTCACATCTTAGTGTGCCACAAGGTTCTGCCTAAGAACTTCCACTTCTTTCACCAAAATCATCATGTTCCAACTTACTTCAAAAGGGTGCAGGTTATCAGGCAGAAATTCTGCACGTGCTGTAAGTTCCCCAAAATAATAATGCAGCATCGACACAAGGTAGGCGCACCTATCTAATCTCAAAACAAACGTCAGCTCTAATCGGCAAATTATTTTCATAATTTTAGCTAATTGCTGATAATATACGTCGCCAACTATCCGCACCCAAAATAAAATTTCTAAAAAAATGCCAACCCGATGGCGTCAATTTCTATTTGAAAGTTCTAAGCAAACAGCTGATTTATAACGTCTTATCACTCTCACTTTTCGGCTTCTATCAGCTATAAATTTTTTTGCATACATTTTTGAATTAAAAATTTTGATAATCAGCTTTTTTGACTTTGCTCAGAAATTTTTAAATTTTATAAACCTAATCAACGGAAGTCGGTCAATGTGTCATCCCTATTCAACAGAAAATGTTGCTCTCGCTTTCAAGAGGATGTGTGTATTTTTTTCCTACCATTTTTTTTTTGGGTACATGAAAACTTTAACATCGTTATCGCTTATAAGCGAAAGAAAAAAAAACATTAAACATTTGCAGCCGGTGTTAAGAAATGTCACAATATGATATCGAGGTACTCGATCTTTGTGGACAGAGAGCCAGTCCAAGTCCATTGAGAAAAAATTTTTTTGAAATGCAAATACGAAAATTGGAAATGGGGAGAGACTATGTCTTGTCATGAGGACAGGAAAAAAACATGTATGTAAAAGGGTAACCATTTGCTGAGGGTCAATAAAATTTGATGGATTTGTCGTAAATATTTTGGGGTATTTCCGTTTTAATGAGGCGGAAATTACAACAGATAAATAGTCCATTGAGTAGGGTTAATGCCTGGAGCTAAATATTTGCCTACGGATAGAGGCTGTCACACATCATTTCTTTTGAAGATGAGTGTTTTGCAACATGTGGTCGTAGAATGTGTACAGTGGCTGATGTTATCAAATGACTGAATGACATTCCTTAGTTTGTCAATGAATGATGGGAGAGAGTGTGCAGTAGAAAGCAAATCGAATAAGGACTTATTTGAAATCGGTCGCTCTACGGACGACATTATGCGGTCTAACAAAATGGACTCACAAAATAAAACTCTGCCGCCCAACGACTGAAAAGTTCTTCCTAATAAGGGTTGGGGTCAAAATTCTGTTTCACAAAATTCTGGAAATGTCATTAAAAGTGAAGGTTTGCTTAAAAAGCAGAATAAGCAGAATTTTATTGGTTGAGTCAAAGTTTTGAAAAAGGAGAATTTCGAAAGCAGAATATGACCCGCTTTCGCTTCGTGTTGGGGTCAAAATAACGCGATTAAAAATAAATCCACTCATAAATTTTATTGACCCTTTTCGCGAACCATTTTCAACCCTTTTGAAAAATACCTTTTTAACAGTTTGAGAATCGAAAAAGGACACTGAAACTGTCAACAGCAAAATTTTGTTGCTTGAGTCAGAAAAATCAGAATTTGAAAAACAGAATTGTAAAAGCTTTATTATGAACCGCCTCCTCTTCAGCCTGGGGTCAAAATTCTACTTGGGTCAAAAATTTTTTTACAAAATTCTGCTTTCAAAATTATGTTTTTAAAAATTCTGTTTTTTATAAAACTTTCAAAAGCCGACTATTTCGGTGAAGAAACAGATTACTAAAAAAAAAAAAAAAAAATCGACCCGCTTCCTCCTCGGGTCGGGGTCAAAATTCTACTTGGATCAAAATTCTTTTTACAAAATTCTGGTTTTAAAATTTCTGTTTAACAAAAGCCGACTATTTCTATAAAGAACCAGAATACTGGAAAGCAGAATTATGATCCGCCACCTATTCGGGTTGGGGTCAAAATTCCTCTTGGGTCAAAATTCTTTTTACAACATTTTTAAAAAGCAGACTTTTTTGCCAACAAATAAAACTTTAAAAAGCAAAATTATGGCCCGTCTCCTCTTTGGGTTGGGGTCAAATCTGTTTTTCAAATCTGTTTAAAACGAAAATCACCATGCTCTTCAGGCTTAGCTAAAACGATCACCAACAAAGCTCTTAACATCTCTCTTGTGGAGAATCTTTGGACTAGCAAAAAGGAGAAATCCTAGGACTCTCAACACCGTGGGATTCTATATAGTCTACCGTATCAAGTGGAGCTAGACCTTCACTTCACGTGGACCCAGATCTCGACTTCCACGTCCTGCAATGGAGGTCGAGAATCAGGTTTAGTGAACCACGGTAAAAAAGTTAACTATGATAAAAAAATTAGGACGGATAGAAAGTCTATCTGGGATCTTCGTGATGGAACTTTGAGAATATACTTTCAGTAAAAATTTACTTACTTCCGAAAGCTGTTTTCAAATTCTTCAAAAATAGCCAGCAAACAAGGAACTTTACCGACACAGGCACTTGAAAATTCGTCGTAGAGCTTTCATCTCCTTATCGGCCAAACATGCAGCGCATTACCAACCGCACACTGTAAATATATTCCTCAGTGTCCTGTGTCCGTTGGCTGTTGCTGTGGTATGTAGCCATTACCCGCTTTTGATCTTGTTCCAAAGACCCTCTCGATGGTGTAAGATTAATATTCACTTATTCCTCTTCGCTGCGGTTCTCCTTTCGTGTCTGACTTCTTACCAGATGCCACCACCCCACACCACCACCGCCGGGCCGGGGCAGTGTATCATCTCATCCTCGCTTATCGTTTTGCCAAAGTAAAGTGGTTGCGTTTTTGTTTATGCCGCCGAAGTTGCACAGCCCAGCCCAACTGCCGCCTCACCACCACCTCGCGCGCAGTGCACGCAGCAGGCCATCCTGCATATGTGCCTTGACGTCTTTAAAATGTTTAACATTATCATCGTCGCTCGGTCGAGAGTCCGAGACTTCTATCTCTCAGCAGCACACACCGAACGGATTTATAACCTCAAGGAGAATTATGCTGGTGTAACATTAGTTATTCATTTTTCTTGTTGCCTTATTTGGCTCCATACCCTCGCCTCGATTCCTTATATTAATGGTTGTTCTGTGGCGTTAGTGATGTGAGCATACATGAGCACAGCTCATGACGACCCTGGTCATGCGATCTTCATGACGATGATGATCATGGCTTTATTACTTTATTCGGTGTTTGCATGTAAAATGTTTTAATTTCTCTGTTAATGAATACCAACTTCAAGACCGTCTCGCATCCAAATCGAAGGTCATCGAACGTGCCCTGGAGTATGGAGAGTGTATGTGGTTACTCTGCGCCCATTAAGGCAAATATGTATACCCAGCGATACCCAGGGTTGGCGGCGAGAACCGTTCTGTCATCATTATTCGCGCATCCATCCCCACTCGAAAGTGGTGTATGCGCAGTGTACACATGTAGGTCTTATGGCGGATTTGTAATCCTAAACCAAATAGTCAGCAAAAAGAGCAGACTCTAAGTCCAAGGATGAAAGGATGGAAAGTGAGAACTGCATCATTGGGTTCTGATGGAACACACAAAAAAACGCACAAAGCCACCATCAAAGTTGAGGATAGGAGTTCATTTTTGCTTCGACGCGACTGGCTGTCATATTGTACACAGAACAGAATAGACTCGAGTCAGAAAACTTTTCATTTCAATGATGGGTGACGGTTGTTTGTTTGGGTTCCAACATGACACTTTGTGATGGATTGGTGTTTCGATGTTTAGAGAACTCGATTGACACCAAGATCAGGAGCATCTTGGTTGTGAACTGATCGGTGGGAACAAATATTGTTTTCGGATGTGGTCTGGACGGTGGTGGTATCATCATCTGTTGAACTATTTAGGGGCTATTCACCCGGATAATGGGTTCAATTCGGGGTGTTCATAAAGAGGTATCTGCCTACGGGTTCCCCTGATTTTTTTTTTTTAATCTGGATGGCCAGTCACAAATTCTTTTTTGCTGATCAGTGAGTATGAGTTGACTTTGCTAATCACAGAGCAAACTCAAGATTGACTCAACGGAATTTCGCTGTTTGCTCCGAACACAGGTCGATGAGTGTCAACAGAAAATGTGACGTACAGCTTAAGAATTCTTTTATGATCCGTAAGTCATGATACATTGTAGTGTCAAATGCTCGTAAGGGTTTGTCTTCAAGCATAGGGTAGTGACTTATCAGATAAACCACACAGTTGTTAGATACTTGTTACAACATTAGGCATTGCCGATCAGAGCTAAGAATTCAATTCAAAGCCCCTTTGCTTTTCGTTAGAAAAGTTAATAAACTCCCGGACGCTCTAATCAAGCATTTTCATTCGATTCGCCCCATTTTGAGTCGAATCATTGGCGCCCAACGTGGGGCTCGTGACTAAATTTGCGAGGAGGAGGAGGAGGAAAATTTAAGGAGTCTCATGCTCAGCAAGAAACGTCATCACATACGTAGCTTGACAAAAGAAAACTTTTTAAAAGTGCTCATCGAATGCACCAGCATGAATGGTCAAATTTGGTAGGAGTTCTGGCTAGGTGAGTAGTGTCCAATCCTTGCCAAAAATATCAGGTAGCCTTAAAAAAGGCCCTTGATAAGACTTGGCTTTAAAAACAAAATAATCTGGCGAATGAAGAAACAGCGTAAATTGAGTACAGTTTCTACCTGAGGATCTTCCTTAAGATTCTAGGATCAGCTTGGAGTTTCTTCGGTCATGGGCTCACACGGAACAATTCAAACTGAAATGAAAAAATATTGTGCAGCTTTGAAACGTCTACTTTTTGGCTTTTTTTGACTCGCAGAAATGTCGAGCGTTTTTCGCACAAACTTGTAACAATGCCGCCCAACGTGGGGACGGTGGCGCAGTCGTGATTTTAAGAGCTTCTTTTTCAACAAACCAAAGCTTTGAAAAAATAAACTCAAAAACACTCATAAAAGTTTTTATTGTGAGCCATTTCTGCCTCCAAGCAAGGCAAGCGTGGTGGGAATGGTCACACAAAACAAGTTGCCGAAAGGACCACATCAACGGAATTGAAATTTCATTCAAAGTGTAAAAAAGTCAAGACAATCTTAATAAAACAACAGATTTTCGTGCAATAGCCGATGAGGCCTTTAAAGTTTACGTTGCACAATACAGCTAGGCTTTTGCAGAAGTATTCCGCCTACAAAATTTACTTGGATTAAGTCTATACTCCCCTATACTATACTGCTCGAGGTATATTTTGTCCTCAACACCTTGCCAACACCTTGCAGATCACTTAAGAAACGTCAAATATCTGGTCTGTCAACCTTGGTCTCGTTGCGCAGAGGACAGTGTCCTGAGACTGAGGCTGTCTGCCCCTTAACGTGGGGCCAGTGCTCATAATCTAGGGATACTCGGGTGAAGGTAAACAAGAGCACACAAATGGCGCCCCACTCAGGCAGAGAAGCTTACGTTTCTAGGCGTCCTTTTCACGAAAGATAGAGGAATGATACTGAGTTATGCTGTAGGATTGGCCAAGCTGGAGCAAAAGTAAAGGAACTGAGCCAGTCGGTAGTAAGGAAAGCTGATCTTGGAGTGAAAGCAAAGATCTTAGATTTTGATTCAGTGTTCGACGCTGCCGAAACGAGATTTACGAGATGTGTTGCAGGTGAAAAAATCGCAAACGCGCTTGCCAAGCATTACCTGATGCGCTTTTTAACTCCAAGCAATCCGGAAAATTTTAATTTTACTCGCAGCCGTGGCGCCTTACGTGGGGCGCGTGACAACAATCGTGAAACTAAAAGTCTCATGTTCAGCCAGCCATGCCATAACTTCAAAAAAGTTACCAGCGCTTAACTTAAGTTTTTTTGCGACCCTATTTGGCTCTGAGCAATTCCAAAAACTTTATTTTTACTTGCATCAATGGCGCCCAACGTGGTGCCAGTAATCAAAATTGTAAAAAAAAATCGCCCAAAATAATTGCCAACGCACTAATAAAGTTCTGTGGCTCTATTTGGCTCCCAGCGACTAATAAAATTATTTTTGTTCGCAGCAATGATGTCCAACGTGGTGCCCGTGACCGAAATTGTGTTTTTTAAGAGCTTAGACTCAAAGTATTTATCATGCTTTTAGCATTGACTAACTGAAAGGCATCTGAATAAAACTTAATAAGTATTAGTGATTTTACCCCATAAAGCTAAAGGGGCACAGATAGGCAAAAATAATGGCCCTTTCCTGAATGGCGAGTAAGTTATATTTAGCACGCAGTGACGCCCAACGTGGGGCTCATGCCCACGATTTCGATCTCACAGCAAGCAGTGCCAGCTTGACAAAAACATGTTTGCAAATCTACTAATCGAACGTTCCAGCCGAAAAGAGTCAAGTTTACCAGGAGGTCTGGCTAGGTAAGGATTCCTTTTAAGGCTCACGATTAAACTTCTTTTTAGTTCTTGTGTGATTTTTTTTTATAATATGCTCGTGATCAAGGGGATATGATTATCCTTAAAATGCGTAGGACATCGCCAGCGGAAAGAATGTGGGGATAGAAAAGATAGAAGAAGAAAGTAATTCTCGATCCAACACAAACGCTGATGAGCTAAACGTGAAACCTCTTGTAATTGGTTTAAGTATTGGCTAAATGGAAAGCGTCATAATCAAATTAACAAAGTTAGGCACTGTCGGTTTGAATCTCGACTACTTTGGTCTTGACTTTGTTTTGAGAATCAAGCACTTACCAAGGTTTTTTAGTGGTCTATCTTAAAATGGAAAAAGGATGTCTAATTTTTTCGAACACAGAACTTTGGTCAGTAAAACAAAACGAACATTTTTCCCACAGTGATGTGGGATATTGTGTTCCATAAGTATTAAGGCCATGACATTGTTACCAGACACAATTGGGCTACAGGACTGTCTCATCTTATGAAAGGTACTAGGGCTTATGACTTGAACAAAAATTTGCTAAGAAACAAAGGGGGCCTTAGTTGTTGTTCTGAATTTATCCAGTCTAACAAGATTGGTATCAGCTACTGCAGTTGGTCTACATTTCACACAAGGACTCAAAATTTTGACCTAGAAAACTTTTCGCTTCGCTTAAATAAGGTTTTTCAGTGCCACCCACTACCAAAAGAAGTTTTTGCACGCCACCCTTTTAAAAAACCACGAAGGTGTAGCTGTGATTTGAACCAATTAGCAAAGAAATCTCAGTCTTTTGTCTCCCAAAAGCCGTGCAAAATCTCTCCCCGAACCAAACCTAATCACAAATGTTAGCCTCATGCTTAAATTCTGCTTTATATCCTTTTACCTTCACAAAAAATAAACGACAACGAAGCTGAATATACACTAAGCTGCTGATAGTGTTTTTTATACAAAAAAGAAGGTAGGTACAAAAATCAAAATGTAACATTAAAACGAATGCCGCACATCTCTCATATCTCTTGGAGGCAAGTAAGTTCCAGGAATTCGATCATCATCTTGAATTCCTCGTGCCACACTCCGCCGTGTTCCTTTTTGGTGAAGATTTTAAGTTGGAACATTCCCACCAAAGACGACGACACAACAACTATACAACGAAGACGCCAACGTCTAAAAAGATCGTGTGGTTTGTTCGACCAGGCCAGGCACACACAACTCTGTGACCAGACGACGACGAGAGCCGGGCTTAATAAAATATGTGCGACGAGTATATTACCAAAAAAAAAAAACACCAACTTTTTAGCTTTTCAATCCAACCTGTGTACACCTCTAGCAGCACAGCAGAAATCGCACCGAGCAAAAGATACATTTGTATCCTCTTTGGCAACAAGAAATTCCTTTTGCCGAGGTAGAGTACACTCCTCGTTACACACGCATATTCATTTCGAAATGCAGACCAAAAAAATAAAATACAAGAAAAATTAAACAAGGATTCTGCTTATTCCGTTGTTTTGGAATTTTTTCGGTACTCAAGGAGCCTATACATCACTGTGTGATCTCAGTGTGTGATGTACACGTACAACACTCGGGAAAGCCAACTTCAATCGAATGCAAAACCGATCGATCTTTCTTTTCAGCAAACAGGATCGTCTCAGGCAGAGCGGGCGGTCATAAAGGCAATTGGCATGGCTTACGTTGAGGAATGTGCCAATTAGAAATAATTTATACATGCCGACTGAGAATAGGACCAATTTTATGTGTGGGTACAACCACAACCGGCTGGAATCAGGACTGCGCTGCGATCGTATCGGGCAAGGATGTGTTGATGTTTTTTTTTTTTTTTTGTTTTTAACATATCAAAAGGGAATACTCTCGGGCACAGCAGGATTAGCTTCAGATACAAGTGGAGGCTTAAGACAATAAATTTTTGAAAAATTGTCTATTGATTGGCAAATGGCATCGCTGACTTGTGGTCAAAAGGTGTTTTTCGTTCTTCGTCCGGAGCAGCCAGTGCCGGCATGATGTGGGAAGGCTGCCCAATGCATTTTAGCGATGACGCGGCATAATGATGTGTTGATCGGAGACTTTCATTGCCGCAGAGTACGACATCATTACTTTGAGTTGGTAGCTGCTGAAGAATCCTAAAAATTCTTATAAGTTTTATTATCATGGACAAAAGTCCAAAGATCGCCTTTTCCAAAAAGATACCTTAACCCAGACAATTGCTCTTTGAAACTCACTTCCTTATATTAGTTTGCAAGACTTCAAGTTCACGTTGTCGGTGCACTTCTGTAGGTTTTATTGTTCCATAAAGAAAAGTTGCAAGAATTAAGGTTGTTGTCATTACTATCACTGATCGTCTTCATCAACGACACTCAATCCCGACAGGCGAACAGGCATAAAAATCTTGATCTTTCCCAAAAGATCACTTTTACTTCACGAAAGAAAAGGAAAGGATACTAAATGTAGTGCTGTTTTCAAATGTCAAAGCTACGATCAATTTTCTAAGCGAAGTGCTAAACCATAAATGACTGATCTTATTTTAAACAGGGACACGCAATGCATCATCTTTTATAGAAAATACATCGAGACACCATAAGTCTTAATTTTTTAATTCCTTTAGACGTCTTAATGTCTCAAGACCTACGAGCGTAAATTGTCCGACTTTTAAGCAGAGCAAAACTCGCCGGGCTAGAATGTGTACAGCGCCCCAGTAAGACGTTATCAAAAACGAACTGTCATGCAAACCTGTCTACACTTTAAGTCCCGCATTTTGGTGAATTACCAAAAAATTATCACCCACCTACCTGTGCGCGCTCACCGGCCTTGACTTGTGTTGCTTTCCGACTTGAATACGTCTTAACTGGCTCATATTGCTCCGGCCTGGCTTATAATTTGTAAACATTTTACTAATGCTAATCACTGCCACTTATTGTGGGCAAAATTCCCTAATAATCAATTTTTGATTGATACAAATGAATAATTAGCAACAAATGAAATTCAGCGAAAAATATAATTCTGATTCACCTCTGATCTTTTCGCATTATTTTGTTTTTTTTTTATCTGATGTAATTTCTTGTCGGGTGCAATAATTAAAACATTTTTTAAAAAAAATATTAATTAAAAAAATAAACCAGACCTGGTTCTCACGGATACGGTTTACGTGTCAAAATACACAAAGGACAGTAATCGCTCAAATTCAAGATTGCATAAGTTCTTATTTTTTAATGTTTTAAAAGGCGTAAACGAACATTACCGCATCGGTGTATTAACAAATTGAGCGAACGGAATTTATAAATAAATTCCAAATAAGTTCGACTTATCTCTTTGAATGAAAATAAAAATAAATAAAAAAAAGCCGAGTGGGGGTAGATTGGAATTTGTCAAAACAATGAAAATTTAGTCATCCAAAGCTGACGTGTGTTAAGCAAACGATTTCACAATGAATGCAATTAATATGCCTGGGTCCTTTAGGTGGATCTCGCTAGACAGGTTTAGGTGAAGGTGCAGCTAAACAAGTGATTTATGGGGTCAATTCTGGATTTAGATCTGAATAAAGTAAGTATACATCTGTGTTTAAGTAGCCCTGAACTAGACTGAAATTACACTTAAGTTCGTTTAACGAACACTTTATCAGGGTTTGTTTGTTTATGTTTTAAATAAATTTAACGAACGCCAGTTAAACTGGGAAGCAACTTCATCTTTTAACCAACAGTAAAAATGAAAATTAAGGTGTACCTCAAGGTTCCATACGTTTGCATATGCTTTTTATTAAAAACGAAGATAAGTACACAAAGGAAACGGAATATTTTCGACTAACCATATCACTCTCTAAAAAATTAAACCACATTCATAGCCTCCATACGTGAGGTTGTTGCAAAGACTACAAAATTTGTAGCTGGTGATCAAAATTTTGGAAAATTAAATTCATTTTTCCCGGTCTATATTTGATCACTGCGTTAAATAAAATGTCAGTCAGACAGGCACCCCGACCCCGCGAGATATGCCAACAACGAAACGCGCCAGATGCTCCATGGCCATATTTTTATACCCGACCCAGGGTATATTGTTGTATAGTTTGTAACGCAGTGAAATAATCACCGTAAGACCTATAAGACCTTTTAGAGACATGAATGGGAGCGACAGGTGAATCTTACAACTTTAAGGCCTTAAATTTTAAGCTAGAGAGCTGAATGTTGGTGGGTTGGCTGGGAGTCCAGTCCTTCAGATCAAGTTTGAAAATTAGCTGAACACGCCCCTACAGGCCTGTATGTGCGACCATCTCTTATTATAAAAAATCCTATTTTCTAATTTCAGCTCTGTAACAATAGCACTACCGCACTTATTTTCGGTATGTAACATTGCCTTGTAATAGTCTTTAAGGTAGCAGAAAAAGTTTGGCCTTTTTATTGACCACGCCCACTTTTTTAAGGGATTCTAGCTTAAAATGACTGTTTTCCAATAAATATATATGAAATTTAAGTAAAAATTATATGACAAAAGATGTAGATATAAGCATTTTCTAACCTTTTTGGACTAAAGTATATGCCTCCGCCCACTTTTGTGGGCGTGACGTTAAAAAAGTGATTTTTTGAGTTAAAAAGGCGGAGTTTTAGCATTCAACAGTTATATTTTTATATCCCGCCCACTTTTTGGAGGTGTGGCAGTTTTTTTTTGGTAGGGGAGGGTATTTTGCAATCCGTCACAGAGGGACCGAAGTTTTTACATGCGCACTTGTTTTGAATGCAATTTCTGGAAGCATGTTGGGCCAGATTTTACACCTCTGAGAAATCGGAGTGGTGAAGACAGTCGCATCACTATTTGTTTCTTAAGTGATCTAAGCGGAATGTGGACACTTGTCGTGAGTGAGGGCTGTATAGCTGAGACCTGCTCGCCCAGCTCGTCGGCACGTTTGTTTCCCTGTATGTCCTCGAACCCACAGAATATGATCTTGAAACGTTTGCCTAGATGGAGAAGCTCGTGACGACACTCCCGCACCAGTTTAGAGGATATGGTGGCTGAAGCAATAGGTTTAAAGGCGGCTTGACTGCCTAAAAAGATGGCAATGTTTTTTTTTTGTGCGTTGTGTCCGTTGAAGTTGCGTCCAGGCCCTCTATCCTCTTGGAAAGCCAGTAATTTCGCCTGAAAAACGCTGGCAAAATCGGGCAAGCGATATAATATTGATATTTGCGATGATTCCGAGTAGACACCGGCCTTAACACCGACACATCTTGGATCAGTCGGCGAGTATTGCCGTGTCGCAATTCTTTGCTAGGGCTAAATGGAAAAGGGATGAACCTTTCCATTCAGCCCTAGAAGGAAACTGTACGTGGAAGCGTTTCTTGAAGTTTAATATGGATGTGGTGTAGTCAGTTAGGAACGGAACCAAACCATTTGGTTACGAGTCCAGAATGTTGCTCTGGCCGAACACCCGATTGCCTGAGACTAACTGCTCTGCGTATAGTGCGGTGTCTTTTATGTGTAGATCGAGGGGCAAACAATACAGTAAGGGTGTCCGTTGGGGCAGACCTTAGTGCACCCGTGGTGCCCATATTGGATGTTCTTTGCAGTTTCTTTGAGTTTTGCGAGAGTATAGTTTTTACTCAACGCGGCCCATCATACAAGTGACCCAAAGGTGAGAATTAGAGCCACTACAGCTACGTACAACAAGTCCTCACTTCTTTCCGAAGATTTTTTTCTACAGACGTAGAAGGCGTACATACCTTTATGATCCTGCGCTCGATGTATGTTCCCAGTTAAGTTTGGGATCGAGCATGATACCCAGATACTAGATGGAGGATAGCGTGAAAGATTGGCCATTAAGACGAGGGAGGGTAAAATTGGGTACTTTGGTTTTAGTAGTGAACAGCATAACTTCCGTTTTGCTCGGGTTAGGTACGTACCTTGTATACAGAGCAGCGTCCATAATACTTCAACTAATTACAAAAGAATCTGCAGGCCAAGTATACCGTGTTTAACATAAATTGTCAGTACAGCATTTTTGGGAAAAGCTTTATTTTACAGTGGAGGCTCTGCATTTGCTTACTACGCCACAAGTATTAGAAAAATTAGAAAATTGCCCGCCTGAATCTTTGGGGAATTTTCTATAGTAAATATTGTGGGCCAACCAGCCATAGTTCGCCTCTATAGGGCGATTAAGTTTGTCGCGAGATCAATCCGGAGTTTTCCTGTAATTATAAAAAAAAATTTGCTAAAAGGCAGTTGCCAGTATCATCTTCAAGTTTTTTTGTTTTTAATTTTTGTCGAAGAACTTTAAAAAAAAGTGTTTTTAAACTCTTATTATGTTTTCGGTTTGGAGCATAAAAGCAAGCCTGGTGGGCTAGCAAAAGTCTGATGGTAACCCTGTAGTTCTTTCTACTTAATTTGTGATGGTTTTCAATGAAAACTATGACGACCCTAAACACCCCTTAAAAACGTCATGTTGTAAAAGGGTATTGAAGCCAGAGTGCAGCGCACTGACAATTTTTGTTTAGTATAGAATTCCGTACACCTTTCAGGTAAATCTCAAGTACCCATCACCGTTCAGTTTTTTAAACTGATAGCGACTTCAAATCTAAATGAAAAACCAAGACAACAATTCAGGAGCTTTATAAAGCGTCTGGTTTTGTTACTTTTCATCCTCAGTAAACTGACAATTTTTGTTTAAAAAATAGCAAAATTCAGTGGGATTTTCGGCTTAATCTGCAGTACTAACCGTCATCGTTCACTTGAAAGCGGCTTGATAAGTACTTGGTACTAATCTAATATAACATTCGAAACACCAGCCAAAAGACCCGTGGTCGAAGGCTCTAATTTTTCCCTACCACTTGGTAAAATTCGAACTGATCGACTCGCGTCGTGGCTGAGAAAACTGTGTCTTCTTTTATTGCAGTCAGCATTGCAGGTTCCTTCACTAAGCCCAAACATCCAGCACAGGCGGTCAATGTTATAAACTGCTCCTATATCTCCCCTAGGAGACAATCGGCAGGCTATGACTTCCGTATGGCTTTTAAAAACTAATTCCGGGTACTTTATGGCCACCTGGCTTACCGAAAAGATTCGTATATCCTTGGCGAATTGTCTTTATCTAAAGCCTGTCATCTGTCTATGGTATGTTAAGTTGCGATACCTTAAATTTAACGAGCCAGCTTTAGTTTGCAGCTTAATAAAAAAAAGTAAAAAATTATTAATATTAAAATATGAGGTAAAAAGGTAGACACGTTTTTCGGTAGGCTCCAACTTCGTAAGGCACCGGCAAACTTATCGCGGTTGAAAAGTTTTTTAGGAGGCTAAAAAGCCTCATTGATATAAATTCGTAAAAAAATTAAATAAATTTATATTAGTTGACGCAAAAAGGCATTGCTCCACCTAAGTCTGTCCCAGAAAAATTGTCAGTACAGGAAATTTTGTTATAACTTCTGCTATAACTGTATTTTCCGCCACTACGCTTGCACTGAATCTGCCTCCTTATGAGTAGAAAATGGCCTAACTGACATGTAAATAAATTACGAATGATTACAAATGTGGGTCAAAGTTTGTTGGTTTCAAGTAAAGCTTGTTTTAACTTGTAAATATATTTTAAGTTTAGGGAAGATCCATGCCACCAGGACACCAAATGGGTAGTTCTTCAAGTTATTTAGATTATTTCCTTAGAACACCAGGACTTACGAATAAGCATTCCTTGAGTAATGGCTTCATGGTACAAACTCAATATTAATGTTATATTAAAGAACAAGACGAGTCCAAAAAGTATTGCCCCACAACTTGGGCTTCTCCCATGAAGTCAAACAATAAAAGCTTCGTTGGAAAAGCGGCTAGCTTGGTCTGACCTCGTTAAACCTTTTCGATTTACATGCATTAATTTTTCATCGACCGTGCTCCACTGAGTTTTTTTTTTTTGCACCCGTGTTAACACAGCTTAACAACACGTCAAACACATGTCACCCTTCAAACATAATAGCCCTAATCAAGGCTTCGAAAACTAACTGATTGGTCACGTTTACCCAACACCCACCCACGGTTTTAATATGTTCGCCACTTTCCCTATGAACAGGAACGTGTCATCGTAAAAAAAAAATTGTGCCCGTCCACTGTTAAAATCAAACTGCTGGCTGTTCCCACCCAACATAAAAAGTGGTGCGTACAAGTGATCTTTTTTTTGACAAATCGGCAAAGTGTGATGACAGTTAAAAAAAAGATCAAAGTTACCCAAACTTTCGTATAGAAACCCAGATAGACTAGCGAAAACCTTGAATTTTAAGCTCATTGGCTACACGCACTTTTTTCGCCTGGTAACGACCAACTCCCAGTAGTGTTCCGCAGTGCGTCGTCAATTTAATTATTTTACTCATATCGATAGAAATGAATTATTCATTAATCAACTGGGCGTCTTTGCTGAATCTCGGCCTAACAATTTGGTTACACGAGTGCCAAGTTGTTAGCCGATCAAAAGGAAATGAATTATGTGACATGGTTCGCTAGACCGTATCTAGATACGCACGATAGTTTATGACCAAACCGTAATACCCTGAGGTCTCTCCTCAAGTGTTGTTGCAATTCGCCGAGTGCGGGACAAGGAAATATCACAAAACCATGGTTGGTGGTAGGTAGGTAGGTATATGCACACAATGGAGTTTCATGAGAAAATATATCCTTCAACAAGTGGAATTCCAAAGGATCCTTTCCAAGAATTGTTGTTGATCTCCACAGCTATTTCTTTCTATCCGTCCCGACTCTGCCGACTGAAGCGATTTATTGTATTTACTTATTCAGTTATAGCAAAGGAAACCAAGGAAAATAGATTCACCGATGCTTGGTGTGTTATCCTTGCACGATGGTGGGAACAGAACGGACCAAAGAATTTGTGCTCACCGACACGATAAGGTGTCCATTTAAAAACCTGGGACCACAATTACGATGCGATGAGAAAAAAAGACTCGCTCCCACACTTGATCAATAAAAGATCGAAGGAGTCCATAAAAATCAATTATTTTCAAATCATCGAGTTCCTTGAAATCCTTTCACCAGAGACTAATGAGATTGAGACTTGCCCACTGAGTTTCCAAGTGATGACAAATAAACAGACCCGATAACTCTAACGGTTAAATTGTCTCCATCGCATTATAAATTGACGAAATTACTATTAAACAACGTAAAGTGGATACCTGTGTTTTTGTAGACCAAATACGGCTGTACGCTCGTCTTCAAAAAGGAGGTCAAGCCAACAATGAAATTGTGGAAAATAAAAGAAAAAAAAATCTTAGAAAAGGAAAGAATAAATAATGGTATCCGACCGTGAGCAAGAGCAGCAAAAAGCAACAGGATCACAATACAATACGGAATTCGTGGAAGGACCACATCATCTTGAGAGTTTACGTGCGTACCAACACGAGAAGACCTTCATCCTTGCGCTCTAAATGGGAAGATATTGCTCAATTTGTTTGTTCCTTTTGGCACTTATCGCTTTGGATGAAAGTCATAAAAGTAGTCTCTTTTATTGTCGGTTGTTTTGGCTGGCAAAAAGCAAATATTGAGAGCAAGATTGATTTTGTGAAGGTTTGTTTTTCGGGTATGGAAAGGATGGTGCTGAAAAAAACATGCCATGCAACATATTGTGGCAAATGGTAATGTAATGGCTTTTTTAATGGCTGTCATTGTTTTTATCCTACTGCAGAACAACGTGTAGCATATTAGGATTTGAAGCCCTTGGGGTAGGTTTGATCTTACGACTTGCATACTCTGGCTGGGATAAGTAAAAATCAAGGCTTTAAAGTGAAGTCAAAAACCTATTGTGATGAGGATTCTTTTAATGTGTAGGAGTTCCTTTGAGGCCTCGTATACTTGTGCTCTAAAGCCCCAGAAACGCAAACGACAGAAAAACGACCAGCTTTAAGCCCTCAAGACTTTAACAAGCTTCTCGCTGTACAATCTATTTTTCTAAGCAGCACGTGCTCCAAGTCACTCTTGACAAAAGAGACCATTGTCTGATACAAAGGTGGATGTTCTGATGTTCTATCAAAATTTTTTTTTTTTATGAAGCACCTGCTCAGACACAACAATTTAGCCTTTTAATTTAAGGTTTTTGGGTTCATTGGGTCTTATCAAGGACCCTTCACGAGCGTCGTCGTCTGTTGCTCCAATAAAACCTTATGTTTTTCGGGTCTATCTCTCTATACGACAGCGACTGTTTTGTCACTCGTAGCGAGTTCTCCATATTTTAAGAAGCTTGAGAAATCTACAAATGTAATTAGGGCTCAGCAAAAGGAAATGCAAAAAAAGCTTCAGAGTAACAAAAAATACTCGGCAATTTGCCACAACTACGCAAAAATAGTAACTCCTCCACCCTTAAATCCACTCGGATTTACATTTTGGGCTTCAAGACTTTAGACAATACAAATATTCCAGGTTCTTTCTTGTTTATTGTTTTTAGTAACCAAAATATTCGGCTAATGTCCCACAAACACACAAAAATAGTAACTTCTCCACCCTTAAGCCCACTCGGACGTGCAACTCGGGCTTCGAAACTTTAGACAATACAAATATTGCCGGCAGTTTGCTCACAAATGTAAACCCTTTAATGACCCCTACTTTAGTACTAAAACTTTGTTGAAACAAATTTCAAAAGCCCGAATTTCCCCTTATTTCCAGGTACCTCAATAAATGAGTTCAAATATGAGTAGTTTAAAACCCTGCCAAGACGATTAAGCATCAAATACTAAATTTCCCTCACTGCTTTTTCCATTTGAAAAATTCCCAAGAACTTCTGAAATTTGCAGACAGGAAGTAAAAAAAAAAACTAACAAGACCAACAAATACCGCGACACAATTACAAGAAACGAGGAGTCCTTTTGTTCGCATAACAATTTTAATTCTACTTTTCCTTTCGTTGCATTGCATTGACCATTTTTGTCACATCACGAGATTCCATCATTAAGAAACGATCAAAACGTTATCCAC
This sequence comes from Neoascia interrupta, assembly GCA_947623515.1. Lineage (NCBI taxonomy): Eukaryota > Metazoa > Arthropoda > Insecta > Diptera > Syrphidae > Neoascia > Neoascia interrupta. Next base: position 30,453,290 of record OX392463.1, read on the forward strand.
TCGTTTAGCGAACCGTCCTTGTTTATCGAAAAAAGAAAAAAAAAAATATCCATATATCCAGTCCGTCCTTACAGTCACGACTATCATCAGCCTCGAATTGGCGGCATCCTCCCTCTTTCTCATACTCGCCTGATACTATTCATAGCAACAATGTCGATTATGGTGATGACTACTTCACAGCACCCAGGACTAAGATCGAGCTGCCTGCGGTCAGGCATAGCCAGCCAGCCAGCCAGCCAGCCAACGACGATCATGTACGATCGTTTGTCTAGATTACGTGGAAATTGAACAAACGACCTTGCGAAACTATTCGCCATACGTTCATTCATCTGCGGATGGGCAGTGTGTGGAGGGGGTGGTGGTGGTGGACAGACACACAAAAAGACCCTCGCAGACTCCAATAGTCCATTTATCTTGACAGCCTTACACAGCAGATGAATGGATGTGCTGCACACAAAAAGTGGACTCCTTGAGGAATGCAGCACTGCGAGGCGATGGTGCGCATGCGCATACGAGTATTATTATACGATCATGGGAACCGAGCATGACGAGATCGCCCGGAGAAGTGCATCGCGAAGATCGCCATCGCGAGTAGCACTGCAAGATCACTTAAGAAACGTGCTTCTAGAGGTATACTTGCGCTGCATGCCGCCTGGAGTGCCACGATCCTAGACAAGGCGGCGAAGTAATTGATTAAGATATTTTATTTATTTTTATTTTGTTTTTTTGTTATTTCATTCATCGTTCGTTCGATCATCATCTTTGAGCGCATGATCCTACACCGATCGAGATTTTCAACTTTACCAGGGGAGGAGGTTTTTATCTATTAATTCACAGCTCGCAATAAAAATGCAATAAACCGTTAATCAGCGCTCATTTTGCAAATCTGTGTAACTCAAGATTAAAGAGAAATACCCAGAAAGTCGAGGTATAAAAAAAGAGAAATCAACGAGAAACGAAAAAAAAACCCATTAGAATCGCAACTAATTAGGATGGTGGATCCACAGAGAGATCGTTTGCCTTTAGGAGTTCTTACGAAACAAGAGGTGTTCCTACCTGATCAAGCGAGGACATAGTAATTAGTTTGGCCCAAAAGAAATCGAGTGTGCCGAACCAGTGAAATCTTTTTGATCAGGTATTTTTAAAACGAATTCAACAACGCTGCAGGATATCTCAATATATAACTATATATATTTCCCCCTCCTTTCGAAACATATAGAGAAAAATGGTTGCTAATTAGTACTTACGATTAAATCATGCTTAATAATACTATTGTCTGTGTAGTATACTAAAAGATCTGCGGATAGCGCTCGACAGCTTGGCTCGCGCAGCTTTGAAGCTAGTAGTAGGCAGGCGGCGGCTAAAATTTGCAGATGATTTTTTAGCACAGATTTTGTTGAGAGAAATCTATCCATGTAGATGAGGGCGAGCAGGACAACTTCTTCTTGGCATTTTTGTTCGGCGCAGACCTGGAAAAGATGAGAAAAATTCATATAAAATGCTTTCTAACATGAAAGGAATGTGAAATCAAAGAAAACAAATTTTTAGTACGTGTACTAAAAAAGTACTAAAAACGGAAATACGTTCGTTTTTGGAAATTTTTTGATGAAAATTCATTTAGGGGTACATTTTATGAGCAATGAGTCAATTTCAACATAATCCACCAAGTTCTTCAAAAGGAACAAAGAGTTTTTAACGATCGAGTATGGTACTAAATCAAATAGACGACATTTTTGGGTTTTGAGGACATTCTTCATTCTATCGGCAACGCCTCAACTAAGCAGATAAACCGAATCCTTAAAGGTACTTCAACTACTCTCTATCTTTCGATCGCTCTTGAAACACTCCGATATCAGAAAAAGTATCACAGGTAGATCGTGGCCTTTCGAAAGAAAAACACACTCCTCGGGATCGGGACACATAATAATTTATGAGCCTGTTTAAACAAATTATCATCGTATTTACACGAAAATCCATTTCAGCAAACGAAAGATACCTCGGATGGCATCTTTTTTCGGTTCTTAATGAAAATGGACAGCACTTAATCGCTTCCTCTATACCTGCTGCCAATAATGGCCCAGGTAAAACGTGATGTATCGGCCCTTTTTTCCCCGGATGATCACCACCGACGATAAACAGGCGCAGCAGTCCAGGGCTATGTTTGCGTTCGATAGTATTGTGGTTGTTTCGAATTTGCATATAAGACATACAGCACAACACACTCGCGATAAAAATCACTTTCTCACAAATATTTGTGTAACAATGGGGCTTCGAAGAACAGATAGAGCCGACAAGAGATTCGCTCGCCTCAATTCGCCGAATGGTGTGTTCGAGTACGCGAATGGTGTGTTATGCCTTTCCGGATTATGTTGGTATATCTACGTTTCGTCATTTATTTAATTTTTTTGTTGATTTTTTTTTTCGCCATCCTCTGAATGTTGTAGACTTTAGTGTGTGCTCGAAACTCGAAATCAGGTAGACAATTAAGAGCTTCCTTTGTGGATTCATTTTATTTCATAAGCCCGACCGAACCCATAGCGATTCAGCGAACAAGAGCAAGGAACGACATTGAAAAAAATTGCGTTCCCCCTACACACACACACAGAGAGAGAGAGACACTACCTACATACCAACTTGTAGAGTCTACAAGTTTATATAATTTTTTTTTTATAGCGGGCGGTGCTTTTGATTATGATCATAAATGCGAGAGAGTTCCGAGATTCAGGGTAACTTATTTAATTTTGGCTGCTGAAGCGCCGAATGGATGGAATTTTTGTTGATCTAAAAATCTTCCTGTTACGTGTCGTGATGAGGAGTGAGTCTTTATGTGAAGGACCCTTTGAAATGACATTAATATGATGACGATCATTAGGCGGTTAAACGTGTCAGTTTAATTAGATGCGGGAAAAGTTTTGATGCACCTTGATTGGCAACTGAAGTGATTTTTTTTTCTTTGTCAATTTCTCTTACTGGCAGTAATTGGCCTTTCCGGCTTGAACGTAAGACTTGAAATGAAATAGATCGAGTGAAAGGTATGCTAATCGATTGGTCAACCAAAGGGGTTTTTGAACTGTGTCTCAAACGTCTCTCACACAATCATCCTTTTAGTCTGAACGAGTCGAAAAGAAGTACCTAACCAGCAGAGCAGGAAATGAGTTTGGTTCTGTGGTTCCATAGAATCCGTAGCTAGGTAGGTACCTAACTGGTATGGTAAGAAGGTGATGCCAGTCCTTTTCGCAAGTACCAGACAGAGTGTGAAATTTCTCAGAAGTGACTGCGGGTATAATGGCAGATTAAAATTACAAAGCCTTCCGGATTGGCCGACGGATGAGAGAATTTTTTATGTCAGATATGCGGTTGTGATCAGTTCCTTTTTTTATGGGAACAGTATAGCAGACTAATGGTCTTGAACGATGGGAGTTGCGCAAGGGAATCAGACGTTCAGGATTTGAATAAAATGCAATAAAAAATTGCCCATTCAAGAGAAGGTCATCGATAGCCGTCATTGCATTGACAGAAGAACGAAATTCCAATTAACAAGTAAATGACTTATGTCGTGTCATTCTATTCGCGATAGTTAATGCCATCATCTACCACAAACTTTTTAAGTGTGGGGTATTTTGTGGCAGTTTCTGAAGTGGCACTGTGATTTAACGCTGTCGATGCAATGACGATTCCCACAAACTTGTCAAAATGGTGTATTTTGATGAAGTCTCTGAGGTGTCACTGTGATTTAACGCTGTCGATGCAATGACGATTGCAGATGTCCGTATAGCCTTGATTCTGACCGTTTATGTCGATCCCTTTTAGCTTTCGTATGGCTGACAGAAGTTAAGGTATGATGAATTGGTCAATGATACCGGCTTGCAAAGTTCATTGTCATTCTATCCGTCATTGTGGCCGAATTCATTTCATGAGGTTCATTCATTTCACCAGGAACCATAACTGTTCAACACTTTTTCAGTGAAAAGAAAGACTTAAGAGTGTTAATTTCAATGCTCGCCTTCATGGTCCTTGAATTATTAACATTTGCGCCCGATTACACACCGTTGACACACTTCCGCATTTGCATTGATAACAGCTGGGGCTTCGATATTCGAAACTCAATTTTGAAATGCAGTGTGCCAGTGGAAAATTAGATTTATATGCTCGCCTTGAGTGTCATTGTATTTTTCTAACATTTACGCGCAATGACACAGCATTGACACACGAATTCGCATTGATATGCAGTTGATAACGGCTGGGGCTTCGATATTCGAAATTCCGCTTTGAAATATGTGGACAGTAATCGGACAGTAATTAAGAATAAGTTAATAAGTCCGCACAGTAGTGGACATTAATTAAGAATAATACAGGTAGACGTAACCGTGTAGCAATAGCATGACGCCATGGTAGGGAAAAATGTCAGAAAAAACTGACGTCACTACTGTGTTCACGCTGACACTGATGAGTAATATTTGTTTCAAAATAGGATAAAGACCGAGGAGTGTAAATTATATGCTCGTCTTCAGTGTCATTGCATTTTTAAACATTTACGCGTGATTACACACCATTGGCACAATACGAAATTCGAATAGACACGCAACCGGTAACAGCTAAGGCTGACGTCCTTAGCTGGAAGTGGGCAAGTGCACGATCACCGATCAAGCCAAAAACGGTTGCAAGAATAAAACCGATAATAGGTGGAGTTTCGATATCTTCGATTACAACTTATTCGATGCGTTAAGTTTTGTAATAAACTTCAGGATGTTGTATGATTCAGTCTAGAATGGCGAGGACAGATTTTGCAGATAAAGCTGATAGCTCGGATGCACCTCTGTTTAGTGGTGAAATGGGAAAAGCCGCACTGTCTTCCAGGAGCTATAGGAGCTATTTAAACATACCTTTTCTTCTACAAAGTGTTTTTAAGTGCACCCAACCAACAAATTGAAAAGTACCTATTGACTCCCTTTGTTTTAACCTCCCACCATAAGATTCAAATTAAGTTCTAGAGATTTTATCGGTCCATGATTGCTTTCATTGCTTTTTAGTGTTTGGATGTTTTGAAGCCCTGAAGGCCCTTGAGAGCGCATAATAAGCACGATGGATATCTCTGTAAGAACTCCCCTTGCCCTAACCCCATGGGTGTCGTCGATTCTCCCATCATTTGTTATTCCTAAAGCGCAAAAATGTGGCGCCTAAATGTAAGCTTAACACTTCACATCATGCCACACATTCAATGCACTTGTTGCTCCACAAATGCACTGAAAAAAAAGCAAACTAGTTCCATGTCTTATCTAACAAGGATCGTGGAATGTGTCTCTGCTTAGAGAGGCGCGAACAAAAAAAACTAAATAAATTTGCATCAAGCAAATCCAACTGCATCCCACGACGACGACGACGACATGAGACAGTGTAAGAATCGCAAAAATTACGTGTTTGGTGTGCGTTGCCGCCTTCCTTGACAGACCTCAAGTATGTTCTGTCACGATGATGATGGCTGCGAGGCGGTCGGCGGCCGGCGGCGGCGGCTCAACGAATACGAACTGGGAATGTGAACTCTTTTCCGTTTGCCTTGCACCACTGTCTGAAGGAAATTGCTTCCGGTGGTGGTCTCCTTAAACGTCGTCGTAGTTGTTTGTCGTGGTCTCGTCTCGTCCGTATACTCTTGACGCGCTCTGTGGTCCCCTTTTTTGACGTCTGGTTCTTTGGCCAATAAAATTAAATAATGTGTGAATCCGTGCATCTAATTGAACGCGCACACTAAACGTTGGTACTTTTTGCTGGTGCTGCTGTCATCCGTTGCTGCGTGAAGCGCAGTGGCGGTTTCCTCTCAACTTACACGACGACGACGACGTCTGTTTCGGTGTTTCCTTTTTTAGAACAAATCTATATTGCACACTAGTGCAAGGTCTGTAAGGGCAGCCAACAAAGGATTGCTCACGCTGAGATTGTGCAAACTTTTCACATCGCTCATCCTTCTTGATGCGTGCAACAGATTGTTGCTGTATGTGGCGGAAGTAGGCTAACGCAGTTCACAGGGGCGATGGGCAGGGTTGAAATGCTGCAGCCGCACATGTTCGGGAGTAGTAAATCATATTTAGTTTTGGTGTGTGTTGCATGAGTGAGTTCTTGGGCAAAAGGCATAAGGAAGGTGGTTCAGCAGAGCCACTTGTTTCATTCATGACAAACCTTAGGCCCACAAAAGACAGCTCATTTATTCACTTCTGACACTATGCGAAGTTTCTTTCAATGGTATTTTTCTAGGGCTCAAGTTGCACCTAGTTTGTCTGATACCAACAGTTATGCCAGCCGAGCTTTTCAAAGCCTCGAGACAAAAAAGTATTTGTGAGAAATTCGTGAGAAAGTTATAAAACTTCTAACACCATTGTGCAAAAAATAAGCTATTAGATAAGCTAATAGCTGCTTTTTAGACCAAGGACTTTGCTATTGTCTTCCTTCTCTGCGAGTACTAAAACGGAGCATCAATTTCTGACACCATTGTGTACTATTTTTCGAAGACAGCTTTGAATTTTCATGGACTTTAAAACCCTTATAGACGGTTAGCTAATAACATCAGAGTTGACATAACATACGATAAAGAGTTCGTGTCAAAAAATTCTGACACTCTTGGAAAATTTATTTGCTGAGCAGTTCGGACACTCCAAAATGAGTATCTTAAAAGTAGGTGTTTTATCCTCCTAAGCGCCTTGGAGTGGAGTTAGATCTATTGATGGTCCCACTTCTGACACTTGCTACCACTAAAAACTATTTTCTCCTCAGCCAGTCAAAAAAAAAAACTTTGACAAACCGCGAAATTCCAGGCTTGACATTCATTCTAATCAAATCCATTTAGCATCTTACATAATATACTCCCTCCAGCAAGACGATAACTTTTCGGATGAATATCTAATCTGCTCGGGTCTTCTCAGGGTTAATAACTATGGGAGCGAGCCATTCCCCTTATTCGATCATATGGTCTGCTCTGCCTCTGCCTTTGCTAAAAAGAATTTAACACACACGCGTATTAATTAGCTAAATTGATTGCAAAAAAATCATAAAGATAAATTCCTTTCCACTCCGCTGGTGGTATAAAAGCCATAAAAATAGATTAAGTGACTCACTGTGGCGGATGGCAAATGCAGATGATCGCGCGAGAAGAGCCCTTTCTCTGGTGATTACGCACACAAAAAACGCATAATCAATGGACAACAACAAAAATATGGTACGACATCATATTTGATTACACTCATTCAAGTGAATTCATTGAATCCATACACGCTGAATCCGCTCATCAATGAAAGGGTAGAATTAGCCCAGCCGCACCAGAGACTGGGAGAAAGAGGGAGCGAGAGACCTTCAAATAACCCTGAATATACCCATTATGGATTCACAAAAAGCTGGCGCTGGGCACAAAAAAAAATTATGAAAAAGAATCTACATTCATAAAAGAGCCTGCTGAACCACCATGGTTAGGCACTGCACACGATTTATATATGTGCCAGGGAAGAAGGGAACCAAGACCAGGAAAAAAGAAAAGAATCGTAAAGTACCACCACAGGCCAAGCTGGCAGTAGATTTTGTGTTCTTTGATTTGGGTTCTCTCCTTCTCGTCTTCGTTGGCAATGCTGTGCGAATTGCCAGAAATTATAAATAATAAATGAGAGAAGAAATACTTTTGCGAATGTGGTGTTCACGACCCCCCACATCCGGTCTTGGCGGATGATTCTTTTCATTTTTCGTATAACGCTCCTGCCTTGGGCACATAGCGATTCGATAGCCGAGGAACAGTAGTGCCAGGAACAGAGGAGAACAGCTGAAGAACACTATGCTTCATGATCATCATGATGACGACCGACGATCGTGATGATCGTGATAGTTTATATCCTGACTCTGGCTTCGGAGAACGTAAATGGTTTTCGCTTCGCAGGTTCGTTAGCAATATGTCGGGCTTTTGCTGTGTCTTGAATTCTTCGTCTTGGTTTTCTTTGGTAAATCATGAAATACCGGCCGGCGAATTTGAAGATGAAGAGAAACAATTTGATTTCGATTTTTTTTTGTAATTTTATTCACAAGTTTTGCATGTTGGTCGTGTACGCTTATGTTTGTTGGTTTTGGATGTCGTAGTTGTCGTTTCCTCTGGAGCGGGGAGTTAGCTTTTTACAACTTTAATGCTTCTTCCATACATGTAGGGTTGAAAAATAGTCAAGTTAGAGTGTAGTTTGTGTAAAGTGGAATACTGATCGCGGTTGAAATTCAGCACGAAAATCTGGTCGGGTTCTGGTGGGGTAGATTGGTACAGACAATTGGTTCCGAAAGTGAGTCGTATAAAGGCACCCTTAGTTTACGATCCTGGACTGAATTTATGTTGGTATAAAAATGATTTCCTTTCGTCGTCAATTTTCGATTAGAAGGATATCTACACATACACACCCACAACAAACTCAAATACAAGTACTGAAAAATTCTTCAAACAGGAGACATATCCTCACATTGGTGATCGTTTTCCTTTTTTGTTTTCGTACGAGATCCAAATGAGCATTTTGTAATATTTTAAATCCTTTGCCCTGATCTTCAAAGATTAACTTTGTGCTTTTATTAGCTGGAAATATAAATAAAGATCAATTCTGACAGGATCACTTTGGTGTATTACAATGTGATTGCCTACTCGACTTATTCCAGTCAACACTTGGTTCTTGAAATTCTACAATGTAACTTGTATTCTAGAAGATCGCTTTGATTAGAAGGGATCACTTGTAAAATTAATATTTACAATCGTTGCCTAGCCTGTTCTTAATCTTGTGACAATATGTAGACAATACAAACCAAAAAGCTTGAATACAATCTATTCTGCAAGATCACTTTTGTAAACAGCGATCACTTGGGCCCTAAATCTTCAAATAAATTTTACACAAAGGAAGATTTCTAACCAAAATGTTCTAAAAATTCGAATAAAAATTGAATGGTAGATTTCGTTAGTTGGTTCAGTTAGGGTCGATCACTTAGGGGTTCTAATGATGACTAATGACTAATTTGCTTGTTCTTAATTTTACAAGCAAAGAGATAAACAGGCATCTTGAACTGAAAACTTGGATTTAAATCAGTTCTGAAAGATCATTTATATTAACAGCGATCACTTATAACCTTGATCTTCACAGGACGTGCATAAATATTTCGCTGATAAATCTTACATGCAAGCAGATCACTACGCAAGATGCACTAAAAAACGAAAACAGTCTTTTCTTGATCCGTGGATCACTTAAAAAGGTGATCACTTTCTCTTCTGCTATTGATCTTCACTTGATGTGCATAAATTAATGTTTATTCTAAATTTTACGTATAATAAGACACTATGAACTAAAACTTAGACTGCAATCTATTCTGGAGATCACTTTTGTAAACAGTAATCATGTACTTGAATCTGCGATCTTCACACAACATACAGAAAGTAGTCTCTTGCATACAAAAAGATCACTACGCACTGTGTACTTATAAACTTCGATTAGATCGCTTTAGAAAACAACGATCACGTATACTGGTGATATCCATGCGATAACGACACTGAGCTAGTGATCGTGTAAGTCTAACTTACCGAAATTCACTAAGCACTTTGTACTTAATGTACTGTCAATGTCAATGTCAATGTCAATACTTTTATGTCAATTAGAACTATGTGTTTGGTTAAGGACGATTTGTGAGTCTTGAGATCTTTACATGAAGTTTACAGATCACTGACAAAAACCACGACTTAAGCTGTTTTGGTAGAACTATTAACTTCAGCACGATTGCATTTCTTCGTGATCAGCTCACAACAAAGGTATTCAAATTAGTTTCTTTTGGTACTTAAGTAATCTTACTGGTAATAGTAAGATTACTTAAGCTTATATTACAAGCAAATTAACCCGTTTTAAGTTCTGTGAACGATGTATGATGATCCCAAGATATAAGCCAGGTGCCCTCACGAGTTTTACAAAAAGAAAGATCACTTAGAAGACGATTGCGTACTAGACTTTTAGAAGAATTTGGTTAAGAATAACTGAATAACTTATACCCCAGTACCCTCAGACTAAGCCACTTATTTGAACGAATTTCAGTTGGAAACATTGTTTCGATAAAACCACGATCAGTTGATTATGTTTAATTTTTGTTAGTTGAGTAATCAGTTGCTCCCTCAAGATTGTTGTACGAACAGTAGTTGCGGCATTACTGGAAACTAATTTGCATCACAGGTTGTTGACGCGCTTAATTGTAGACGCGATCAAGTTCAATGCAAAGAATGATCACTTCCAAAACTCAGCCTTTCAGAGAAAATCAATTATTTATTAGTATCAGTTATTAGAAGCATTATTTCATGCTTCACATTAGGAATGCTGATCGTTCGCTGCTTAAATGATCACATGATCATCGAATTCAAGTATTTATCAACTATCTGCTATCGTGGATTGTGCTGATCTTATGACGATCAGTAATAACACGATCACTCCTTAAATATCATGGATTGTATTAGTGAGCAAAATGGCAATCCAATGCGAAAACTTAAGACTTTAATTAAAATGTCTTCCAACAAAGTCTTCAAAACCCCTCCCGTTTGCTGATATTAAGATTAAGATTCAAAGAGTAAAACAAAAAGCTCCAACAAGCAATCCTCGAAAAAGACGTCCACACAAATCAAACCGAGAAAAAAAAAATTCCCTTCATTCATTAATTTATCATGTGCCCCTTAAGCGACTTGAACATTGTGTCAAGTTCAAAGAACTAATACTCGCGAATACATTTCGAAAACAAGGCGATAACCGAGAAGAGGCAGAAGTACCCCCTTCTGCCTCCCTCTTAACCTCGACCGAAACGTGAGAATGTGCATGAGACAAGATAAATAGTTTATTGACTTCCCAATCTGCAACATATTTAATGACTATAGCTCAACGCCCTCCCTGTCGCCTTGCCTTGTGTGGGATACTAATTGTCACATATCGTTTCAGGGGCTGAATCTCTTGCACAATCCACCACGGAACGAACCATCGCGCAGAGTGTCAGACACAAATGGCAATCCAATCCCTATCCATATTCATCATAATTCCTTGGAAGATTACATCTTTTTTTGTCGGTTTGTGTTTTATTTTCAGCAAGGAATTCATTCCTGGAATTCTATATTTGCTGAGGTAAACAGACTAGACCCACAGACAATGGCCAATATTTCCAAAGGAGGTATGGAGGAATAGCACCTACACTATACCCACTGGCAGTGATCAGTCGTTTTGAAAGCGAAGCCACCTGAATATGGACGAGGCTTGAAGGTGCTGCTGAAGAATCGCCCTCGAAAATCGAAATTCCTTGTTGCCACAAGATCGTTTTTTTTTTTTTAGTACACCACGCGCACACAGTGTACGCATACATTTTTAGCAAACAGATTAGCACCTTAGCCTAGACAGTCTTTTTACATTCGGCCAGAAGCTGAAAAAGACAATGAATGGCCAGAGTGAATGGAAGAGCGAAAGATTCTGTTCTGAAAGAGGCAAAACGATAAAGTGGGAAAAACCTTCACTTATTAGAATGCTGTTAATATTCCCAAGGCGAAGAAGACGTGTCTTCGTTTCTTTTCTTTTTTGCCTTTCATTTTACATGTGCAAAGTGATGAGACATATACTTGGATAGCGGCTTGGATGGAGGGCGGAAAGTGGTAGGAGGCCTCGCCGGCACATATGATTGCCGCCCTTACATATATGCAAGCAGACAATTTGTAATTATTGCTGCACTTGTGGCAGTTCTTCTCTGTAGTGTATGTAACCTACTTGAATATGCAAGTCGCGATGGTTGGCCGACTGAACGAGAGGATGGTATAGCGGACGAGGGAGGGTTGCACATGATTTTTCATTCATATCCTTTTGGCGAGGGTCTTCATCTTTATTCGCATTCATATTGCACTGCCCTTGGGACATTATTTTCCAGTTCAGCTGACCTTCGCCAGAGATATTGCAATATTGGATGGGTTTATTCCTTTTTTGGCGCGTACATGAAGACAAAAAATTGTCTTTAACACCGGATGTACGAGTCATATCCTTCCTTTGGGGGGGCCTGGAATTTAACGTGGTGTCTTGTGGTAGTTGTTCCAGGACTAGTACTCCTCGCTGTTCTATAAAAATCATTTATTTAAGTGTTACTGGAAATGGTTGGACCCATGCAGATTTTACGAATTCCCTTTCTCCGATTATGTTTCGATAACGTTCATATTTCGGCTCCAAACTGAGGAAAATATTTGGTCCAATACCTTTCGATTATTCCTAAGGCGGAAACTTGGAAGGTCCTTAAGGTACAAAGAACAACTGGTCAAAAAAACTACCCTGGCATTCGAATACAAAGCCGGGAAAAATGGGCAAAATAATTAAGACGGACCAAATCGGTGGACCATTGGTCAACAGCACGGAAGCTATAGTTTGATTGCGTTGAAGAGTGAAAGGAATTCAGGATTCTTTCGCAATGAGTACGTAGAAGACAACAGCTCCTATGAGTCTTCAAGGCAAGGTGCCTGAATTGCTGTTGTACTGCTGTGCATTTCTGAAAAAAATGTTTTAAGCTCAACGAGAATAAATTCACTATAAGCACTTCAGTCTACCCCTTCATACCTTAACACACTTGTCGAACCCAAAACTAGAGGTTTCATAGGGGGTAGAGTATACAGTAAGGGGCTTTGTAACCCCCAAGAGTAAGAAGTTACAAAAAGTATGATACAATGAAGAAACTCGTTTGCCACTTCGTACACCTTACTAAAGGTTCTTTCAATTGGTACTGCCGAACTTTGACAGATGATAGCGGCTATATTGTTAAAGCTACATCTGGCGAATGGGCTGTAATTAACTCAGTCTGCTTTGCCAAATCAATATGGAGAGTAATTATAGCCTTTAACAGTGGATGTAAATTAAAATTGTTTAAAATAAAGTTTTGGTGGAAAAATTATACCTGGCGACAAGGGCCATTTCCGTATGGATGGTTTCGCCAACAAAAGAAATTTTCGAATTCGGGACTACACACCAACCCGTGTGAAATTCAAGAGGGACGCACCAGGAAAAAATCACGGTTTGGGGTTGATTTTGAGTTGGAAACGTGATCGGTCCATATTTCTTTGAGAACGACGGACGTTGGCCAGGCTATCTCCGACAGCGGTGGGCGTTATAGGTCGATGGTTCCCAACTCCCTTTAGTCTGAATTGCATGAAACGGATACGAACAGCATAAGGGTTCTAGCGGGTCAAGTACAATTTCTAGAAAAAAAAATCTAGAACGACAAGGATCTTGAAACCAAAATCTCGAACATCAAAAATCTACAAAAAAAAAGCTGGAATTGCTACTTACACTAACGATGTAAAAAAAGCTCTAATTTCCTTAGTTGAGGTGCGTGCTACCTCCCTGCAATCCCTTGTTTCGGCACAGTGCAAGTATGGATACATAAAACTACTTTCAGAATCTCGAAAAAGTTCGTTCCACATTTTATTCGAGATTTTTGTGTTTATCAAATTTTAAAGATCGATTTCCGATATTTTACCCATTTTGACCGAACCCATGCCATCGGTCGAATTCAGCCGGATTAATGCGCCTGGAGTCATTCAAAATTTTACATTTCGCATGCCCGCAACCCAGAGAAGACGCGGCGAGCTTTTTAACGATGTTGTGCTGCGTACATAATGGCATCCCTTGGACTTTCAATCGAATCAAAAATTCCGATGAAATCGTGCACACACTTTGACTTATTTCAACATAAAGATCCGAACCGCTTAATGAAAGACCCTGTACAAAGGCCAAATGCTGCTTTTTTCTCCGGAAGCGTTTCCTCGATATAAATGGGTCTGAATGTCATCAGGATTCCCTCGTATGATGTTGGATGTAGAACTTGGACTTTAGAACTTGAAAAGAGGTGATCTATCATCGAACTCAGCGTCATTGGAAAACTGATTGAAGGACTCTTGTTATAGCCCCTCAGTTTTGTATCACCTTTCTGTATGCCGTCCCCAGAGATCAATGTCATCTCCATAGCAAAGCAAGTGGAGCTGGCATTTTTCTTTTTGCCCTCAAAAACCAAAGTTTTAAGTGAAAAAAATATCTGTTTCTGCGGTTTTTTCACGGCACGTTTTTACCTTGCTGCTTTTCCTCCTTTTCGTTTTTAATGGATCACATGATCTGCGTTCAATGGGTCACCCTCTGCAGTTACAACTATAGCTTGGCCGTTACTCAACATCTCTTCGGACGAATCCCTATCGGAAGATAGGGTCCCCCAGAGATTAATGTCGGCTTCATAGCAAAAGCGTTCAAAGCATGTGGCCTTGCTGTCCGTGATAGCTCTGCTTAGAGCCTGGTCAGTCTTAAAGCATCCAGTCGTTGTTGGAAGTCTGGTCTTAATCTTGAACGCTGTCTTTTCCGGCGGACTAAGAAAGCATTTTTTCTTGAGGACCTTTACCTCCTCGTTCATCAAAAGCACAAACTGAAAAAATATTTTCCCACAAACAAAATATGAAGCTTAAAATGTGGCTGTAAGCAGTTTCTTGCCAGAAGACGCAAAATATTTTTCTCTCTCGCTCAAACACCAAAGTTCCAAATTGTTAAAAAAAATTATGTCGCGGGTAGGCCAAGAAACAGGTGGTGGGATCAGGTTAAGATCTCGCGCCTGTGTCTCTTGAGTTGGTGGCGGAGGATCTGGAGGACCATTTAACCGCCCTCGCTCTCAGACCCTTAAGCGGTCCCCGAAAATTATGATGATGATGAAAATTATGTGTGTCTGGGGACTTTATTACTGCAGGCCCCTTTTTCGCTGCACCGGTAGGAGACAGCTTCTAGTAAGACTTCTATTGACGGTAATTCCTCGGCCGCGTTATAAAGCCCATTTCTTGAATTCGGCACTTACTGAAGCTTTGTTAAAAGCATCTGCTGCAAAATTTTCGTAAGGTCCGGATACGTTGTGATTTTAAACAGTGTTTACACGAGAGACAACTACTGGCATTGTAATTTTGTTCTATCCTAAGCTGTTTAAATTTCCGTCGCTTTCAACGGCCTAACCTATGGCCTATCAGTACATTCGGTCGGATTGATCAAGACCCAAAACGAGATAAATTCAAGGTAACAAAATTGTCACATAATCAAGATCTAATCGAGTATTAATTCACCCATGTGCGCCCTATTAAAGAAATCAGTTCAAAAATGAAGATCACTTGACCGGCCTTGATCGCCATGAACTTAGCAACAACAAAATTAGAGGAAAAAAAGATACTTGTCGAGAATGGCAGAAAACTCAAGAGCGCTCATAACTTATTCTCCGTTTCCGAAACAGGTAGACGATAAAACGTGCGCGGTTCGTAGAAAGGAAACTGTTTAAAGGTGAACGCCACTTATCAATGGTTTAGATTTTTTCTTTAATGGCAATCTTGTACCACCCTTCATTGTTCTACGTGCTATTGTGGATCCAATCTCTTTCTTAGGGGGGCATTCACTAGCCCTTTTCAAAAACAAAAGTTCTATAAATCTTTTACGAAAACCCGTCTTTCGTTAATTAATTAATCCATCTTTTGTTTTCGCAACTCGTTAGTAAAATTAATTTCTCATAAATTTAACAACAGTCGAATAGTAGTGTAGTCGGACTATATCTATGACAGAGTCACACCCCCCAGCAAAAAAAAATATTTAGCTATCAAAACAACAACAAAAACAATAACAACAAAATAAATAAGTAATTCCATGACAAATAAAGATATTTTTTTTTTTTTTGACAACAGGCCTCTTGGTTTAACCTTGGGACACAGTACGAAATAGTTTCATAACTATTTCTTTAGTCTGTGTGTGCGTTTTTCATTGTTTTCAGTGTTGAGATCGCTTTTGATCGTGTCGACTCGTACGTCGTCGCTGGCTTGCCGTCCAGTGCGTAATAAGAATGTTCTTTTGTAGCCGACTTGTGGCCGATGTTACCAGAAAAGAGGGATTTTGAAAGAAGGTAGTTGGGTGGTTGTAGTGGTAGTGGTAGTGCTCCTACTCTTGGTCGGGCATTCGCATTTTGGCCTTGAAGTCTTTTTGCGTATGCCTAGTTTATTTGTTCTCAGAGCTTTTTTCTGAAATCCATTAGTTTGGTAGTAGAAAAGCTGACAAAGCCAAGATCTTTTCGGCCACCTTTTGGAGTTTGAAAGCAATTACCTATGTTGACTTAAACTAAAGAATTTCTAAGTGTGTAGCACCAATTGGCAAAAATTAAGGGTGGACACAGTTTTTCTTACGCAAGCACGATCATACACTTATCACAAATTTGCATATACACATATTTACTACAACACTCCGTCAGCCAAAAAAAAAATTACAAAAAAGCTCATAAAAAATTCTTCTCTGTGAGAGAGAACAATAAAAAAAAGCTACGTTCCACACTCACAGCTGAGCGATCGCTAATTTGTGGGTGATCGCCGAAAAAAGTAATAAATTGTAAATAAATAAAGAAAACGAAGAGAAACGCAAAACAGAATTGAGAAAGACAAATACAACAAATCAAAAAAATGTTTAAACAATCTTTTAAAAAGATTAAACGTGTGGTAAAGGCACCTACTTCGGCATTTTTTTCTTGCTTGATCACTGATCGAACCAGCCTAAAACTCATCGATGATGTAAACAGACAGTACATTACCGATAAGTTTTGTTTTTTTGAGCAACAGAACCCGTGTATGATCGTTTTTTGGCGATCTTTTTTAATGGTAATGGTTTCGAAAGGGTAAAAGGAGGAGTAGGTATATATTAGCTCAAACAGTAGTGTCGAAAATTGGATGAAAGAAATACATGTAAACAATAAAGTAACCCAAGAATCAGTGACATATGCGTCAAATGCTGAGGGATGACCAAGATCAAGATCAAGGTCGATACTTGGATAAAGATGATAAAAAAATGCTCCAATAGTGGAACTTCTTTAAAGGAGTTTATTAAACTCGAAAAGTATACATACACAAGCATTGTTGCGTACACTGAAGCCTGTTAAAGCCTTTTTCTATCCCTTCAAATAGAAGTCCTAGTTCTGATAGCTCTGATATACAGGTCTTAAGGCACATGTCGACTTGAGAGTAAAACTACTAAAATTAGCTCTCACTCAGGCCACTCTCGAGAGTAACGAGAGTAAATTGCAGATAGAAACTTTTAAGGATTCGGCAAGTTGAGAGTAAAAATTGGGATTCTCGAGAGTGGCTTGAGAGCTACTCGCACTAGCTTTACTCTCATGTGGACCTTTATTACAAAACTAAAAAAATACTTTCATCTTCGACCATGATCAATTCATCTCCAACCACTTTTCACTTGTGAAGACCACAGCCAAATGTCAGACATACCGCAGTGGATGACTATGCGGATCATATGCAGACTGTTCTAAAAATTTAATTTCACAGGTTGCATGTATATGCAGCTTATTGCATGTGTTTTCATAGGAAAGTTGCATGCATATGCGAGATACAAATCGATTTGGGCTGTATGAGTCTCAGTCAGCCATGCCTCAGTTGATGACTATCCTGATCATATGCAGACTCTTCTCAAGAGGTGATTTTATAGGTTGCATGTACATGCAACAACGAACTTTGCATACATTACGTGTTCAGCTCTTATGCCTACGATTGTGTCATCAACATCTTGGCCGCCACTGTTAAAATGTTTGCACGCAGTATTTTTTTTATGGAACAGAATACATAGGCACACGGGTAAAAACCAGCTGACGACGCAAAAAAAAAAGTGTAGATATTTTTGGAAGAATTCAGTTTCACGGTCTGTTTTCAGTTTTCTTCTTTCTTTTTTGCAGCATTTCGACTTCCTTAGTGATAAACTATTTGGGAGATTACTAAAGTTTACTAAATATATGTGTGTGTGTGTGTGTGTTTAAGAAACGCTTGTGTGACGTTTTTATTTGGCAATTATTTTCTAATCCTCTTTTTTCGGCTAACAACACGCGAATCACAGCTGATTATTTTATTTTCTTCGTGTGGTATTTTTTTTTTTTTTTGTTATAAAATTATAAAAAAATTTTATTTAAACTAAATTTGCAAGTTTATTGGTCTGGTTTCTTGTGACAAAAAAGAAAAGAAAAACTGTGGATAAGTGAGAAATTTCGTAACTTAATATCGCAAAAGTTTACCCGAGAAATGGGTGCCATTCATGCTTGTTCTAAATTGATTTTTAAATTAGATGTCGTCTGCTGTTATAAGTGTATGTAGCAAAATGTTTTGCATACCCTTTTTTTTGGTGGTTAAATAATGTAGGGTAATGTTGCTCTATTTGCTATTCTCTCATTTTATCGGGCAAGTAGCATGTATTTGGTGCAAAGGGTCAGTTTTGGCCAAGTTTTTGCCTTTGGTTGACTTACTTTAAGACAGAAGCAGGTTAATGAGGCATTCTTACAGTTGTTCAAGTCAAGCTTGTTTGAATTGCTAATCCTTGCCAAACTCGAACCATTTGCTTTTCGTTTAACAATGGCATCTTGAAATTACAGCAGTCTTAACTTGAGCCTTTTTGGGGGATCTTTGTTTTTTGTCTAGGTTTGACCACTAGGGCGACATTAAATAGATTTCAATTCTTTACTTCAGGGTTTACACACCGTCAATTTACGCGTCAGAACCCATAGCGAGATTCTTTGATTCTGTTTCTTATTCTTTATATTTTTGGTCGAGCAGTGGTGACGTGGTTAAGGCTTCTTTCTTTCTTCATCTTTAGATCGAGCTACCGGGTTAATCGGTTATCAGTTCGTCAGTTTTTTTCAAACCCGCTTGCCATCCTTTAAGAATCCATAACAGTTTTTTTCTGGGCTCAGTCTTTTTTAAGTGGGTTAAATTCTAAACTTCCCTTAGACCGAGCGAACCGGGTTTAAACCGAGAGCAACTCGGCTTACAAGCCGTATTTTTTTTAATCGATTCGCCATCCTAAAGGAATCAATATCGACATTTTTCTGATTATCTCTTTCTAGTCCTTCTGGTTTAACATTTTTTGAGTGAAATAGTGTTCAAATGGCACATGGACGACATTTGACTTTCTTAAAACCCGAATTGACGCGGTTGTTCCATCAATCCGAGTTAACGCGGTCCATCAATTTTTTCAAACCGACTCGCGACCGCATAAAAATCGATAACGAGATATAGATTGACTTACAGCCTGTCTAATGCTTTGATTTGACATCGCCTTATCCAATCTGTCAGTTTTGCCTATTGAATATTGAATAAAAGCAATTTGCTTTCCAGCTCAATTTAATTGAAGCGTAACTCGGGTTGACTCGAGTTGAAAAGTTGAGTTTCATTTTTCTGTATGGAGCTAATTAGTGTTAATTACCTCTTTTCAAAAGAAACACATTTCATAAACCTGATAGAATTATTAAGAGGTTCTGGCGTGACTAACCTCTTAAGCTTAGGGTTCGTCAACCAGTCGTTGTGAAATCAGCCGTTGAAAAATAGCAATGCCCCCTTAAGCCATCGGGCTTAGAAGACGACACACATACCGTGACGATCGCCTATTCCAGATCATCCAATCAAATCGACCTTAATGACACACTTGTATCCTCTCATTCATGATGTGCCTAAGGTACACTTTAAACTCAGAGAACACCCCAACTTGCGTCGGTCGCAAGGTATTGGCTGATTTTGCAGTGTAGTTGCAGTGTAGTTGCAGCAGTGTAGTTGCAGCAGTGTAGTTGCAGCTCAAAGTTTGAAAGTCGGAAATGATTTCAAGGGGAGCTGGCTGGTACCGGTTGACTACCCGATTAGTAGATAAGATCGAGGCAACCAGTATCGATATAAGCCTGTTGTGAAGGGCACCAAGCGATAGATGATTGGTTAGGGGTTTATCCAAAAAGGGTAATGACTAATGAGTGCTGTGGGAAGCCGTTTCGGTGTGCACCACTGTCAGTGTCAGCAAAGTTGGGAAGAAAATGAAAACTTTGCGGAAGAAAATGGGCTCGTGACAGTTCGACTCCAAATAGATTAGTATATGAATTGGAGGAAAATGCTTGAGGTCGGGAGCAACCGTTTTCGGTATAAACCCTCATCAAAAAGGTAATGGTAAGTCGATGAGGAGTAGTTGTAAATGATCGGACAAGGCATGGGTAACTAAATTTGGTCTAAGTCCGTTCCTATTGCCCCTCAAGTAAGAATAAGCCTTAAGGATGGGAAAGTCGTATTCTTTCCGGGAAACCGAATTCGGTAAGCACCCTTGCCGGAGGAGAATTCTTGGGCGACCCATTATGCCTCAGGCGACTCAAGTGAGAATTAACTTCGGGAGGAATGGAAGTAGTAGGGGTAACCACAGCGGTATGAACCCGTAGCAGAAAGAATATATACCGGTGTTCTCATAAGGGCGGAGAGTAGAGGGCAACCGAACCGGTAAAAGCCGCTTCTATGGGGGATTTGGCGTTTGCTGTATGGGTGCTCTACGGTCGAGTTTCCGAGTGGTATAAGGGACGGATTGTTTGATTAATCATTTAGGCGTTTAGCCAATTCAGCTCTGCAGTTGCCTGGAATATTCCTGAGTCCTGGAAACCAGCATAGGGACATGTCGCATCTGACAATGATCTCATTGAGAGATTGGCGGCATTGCTTTACCAACTTGGAGCATATCCTTGTCGATTCCGGCAGGCGATTGGAGCTGCATAGGTCAAGAGACTAGAAAAAACGTATGTCTCCGAGTTAAATACTGTTTCTGACCCATCTGTGAAGATTTCTGTAGCACATGCGCTTAAGACCTCAGCCGACTCCCAGGCATTTCTGCTTTGAAATTTGGTCTTGAATGTGACATTAAAGTCAAAGTATGGGACAAAATAGTTCGAGTTACTATAGGGATAGTAACTCGGCCATTTAGGATTCCCTTAACCTAAGTGCGGCTTTTGCTGCCATCGTTTAACTAAAGAAGTCAACGGGAAGACATCTTTTAAGCATTTGCTCGATCCAATGGCAAAGATATTTGTCAACCTCCAAACTTTACAAATTAACCAGTAGGTATTCGGTATTAAGTTGAGTTTTAAAAATTAGCCGCAGTGAGTGAACCTTACAACACTGAAGAGGTTAGCTGACAGCCAACATGACTAAGAGGCTGCCAGTTTGACATTTTATCATTCATTCCCAATGCTAAGAAAGCTTAGATTCGTTAAGAAAAAAATTGTATCCCTGAGCTAGAAACCTTTTCTTGTTAGTTGCGAAACAAGATTGTGAAACAGCTCAAAGTGAGCCAAGGTTCGTTGGTCTCCCACCGAGCTTAAAATTCAGGTCTAAATTGAAACTAACGTCTTCAGTTTTTTTTTTTGTCCCTGAGACCCTTAGACTTAAATTTACAGCGAATCCTGACCAACTCAACAATATTCTCTGAAATACCTTTAACAATGCTTCAAGCTTTATCTATCTTCCTACTTGATCTTGTTTAACCATCAGCTTAACTACTCAAGGTCCTGTGAACCTCTCCGAAAGATATTTATCACATTCTTAATACTCCGCGAAAGTGAAGGGGCGCTTCATTCGAATTTCTGTCGTAGAACAAAAGCATTTACCGGGGCTCGTGTGGGCCGAGTCTTCTATCCCCAAATAAGATTCAACTCATCCAAGCCAACATTGAATCCAAAATTTGAATCGCAAAAAAGAAAGACCAACTTTATCCCGAGAAAAAAAAGAGATTCAATGAACTTGTGTGTACGTACTCGAAAGTGAGACTTTTCATAAAAATGTCTTGAGATTAAAAATTAAATGAAATTAACAAGAACCGCACGAGAAGAGAGTTGCTGTCTGTAGAACAATGAGCTGAAGAAGATGGGTCACGCACAAGTGGGCGAATTGAAGAGGCCCCAGCATTTGATGTTGGCGGTTCGATGTACGTCTAGTATATATAAGAACTCGTGTCTGCCATAATAGAGAATCAGTCTCCGTTTCATGCGAAAGGTCAAGGCGATAATCCGTATTTGACACTTGAGTTAAGACAAAACCTAAAAGGGGGAGCCAATAGGCAGACTTAAGAGACTAATTATCCAGTGACTTCAACCGCCGGCCGGCATGCCCACGTTGGCTCTAGCGCGATGAAATTCTACACTGCTGACCACAGGCACATCAGGCACTCAATTACATCCAGACATAATAAACCTTTCCTGCTTGTGCCTCATTTGGTCTGCGCCTGTGCGACTTCCACCCCATTTTCTTCCGGCAACAATGGAATGAAAAAGACTCACTTAAGCAGAGCTCTACAACACTTTGACACGCAACCATGACATGAGGAAAACACAAGCAACTTGCTCTCGTCACAGGCCTTAGAGCGCGGGCACAATGTGTCATCAATTTGCAACAAGTATACGAGTACCAAGTAGTAGCCAGCAACACTATACTGAGTGGAAGCACAAGCATGATATAGTCTTGTGCTTCCTCCTTGGAACGTGTTTTCTTCTAAGCATTTTGAGGAGACTCCACGTCGTCCCCTCTTGACCACAGCCATAGGTAGAGGCTATAAACCATGCAATGTGGTAGAGGCGTTTGGTTAGTTGGTTTCATTTCACATTTCATTAAAATCACTAGACTATGTTGAATGGCTTTTCAGATTTGTTCTATGAGTAATTAAAAAAAAAAAAATTATAAACTTGGTGTCCAGGCTTAGTCGCTTATGTGGCGCGGATTGTATAAACTTTTCCAGGCCGTGGTTGTTCACGGTGCTTGGCCATTTCGTATTTATCAATTTAGTAGCAACGTCAATGACCTAGACCAATAATAACACCGTGCACTCAGTTTTTATATTTTTATACCTCAAAACAAAGGGGGCTGGACGACTATGACCGGGTTTGGGGGAATCGGTATCAACATTTCGTTCACGGTTAGATTGGTTTAGCACGAATCAACCTCACACAGTCGGTGTGTAAATGGTTTCAGCGGGGCAATTATAAGACATTAATTGAAGCTACGAGGGGAGGGCAACAGTCCGAATTAAGAAGCTCTTTTAAACGCTAATGAATCCGTAAACGATATATGGGGGGAGCTAAAGTGTCTTTATGAGGGGCTTTAATGGCACGTGGTCTAAGGAATAGCGTCCTTTAGTACGCTTAAGGAATTCATCAAAGAAGATCAGAAAAAATCTCGACCGTATGCATCTCTGAATTTTGACTTGAATGTAGGGTTTTTGTAGGTTAAACGGGGATGTGGTGAAAAAGGCTCCAAAACGGCCCTATCGCGATCCGTGGGTAACCAGTTTAATCAACATTCCAAAGGCAAAGAAATCTAGATTCTTCCACGTGATCTCGGCGAACTAGGTTTCTATGATCCTGTGGTTGAGTAAGAAACGACAGAGGAATGATTGCGAAGACCAGAGAAACTTCTACAATTCTAGGAAAGGGGCTCAGCATGGAGCTGACTTTCTGCCAAAACAAAATGGGTTGAAGCCTGGAATGTATCTTTAAATTTATCACAAGCCTTAGTCATATTCTGTTACAGGTGGCACCCAACGTGGGGCGAAGGATATCAATTCGTTTTAAGGCAAGTAAGCTTCTATTCTCAAAATCTTTCCGCTCACGATGTGCTACGCATCTTAAGGGTAGTCATAACCCCTTGCTTGCGAGGTAATTATAAAAAAAACTGAGCAACAAAGTCTTGGAACGTTTTTTCATGTGTTGGTCAAGGGTTATGGCGCACAGAAATTGTTCATCATATTTCTTCAGAAACTTTCATCACTTTCACCAGGCAAACGAATGTCAGACGACGTGACTAGTTAAGCTTCTTTTTAAACTAAATGAAAAGGTTTTAGACAAGAGTGCTTGATATCTCCATATGTATGCGCTCGCTGAGCCAACAGATGACGTGAAAGTTGTCTGTCAATCACACGTAATACGTGGACGGAGTGTGACTGAATTAGAACGTCTCAGAAGTCGGTAGCGTTGGTCATACTTTTAAGGGAGTCGCTAGCAATTTTTAATAAGATGCTTTATACAAGAAGATGCATTCAACGCAACCCTCTAGACTCTCAAATTTTCAGTCTTCACTAGACGTTAGTTCATGCACCCTTTCTATTACAAAGCCATTATCTCAGATGTTGACAGCTTTAGTAATCCTTGCTTCCGAGTCGTTAGAATTTTTTGGTTACAAGCTGTCAACAAGAAGGAACAGTTAACGGAACCCTCTAGGATTTCACAACTCTCAGCCCTCGCTAGAGGCTGGATTCTTTATAACATTTCCGTTAATGGAATCAAGAGGCACTCACCGTGACCCTCTAACTCTCAATCTTCGCTAGATGTCGGTTTTTCTACCTTTTTCTTAATCGCTGGTTTTCAATGGCAAGATCAAAAGAGATATTTTGAGAAGCACTATTAAAACTTGGCATTCACAAATCATATTGCTAGTGAGGGTGATTTTGAAGCGCTTATTTGAAGCTGCTGAGCCACCTAAAAAAGCTAGAATGACTGGTAAGCCTAGTCAACTTTTAAGACTTGTGAATCTCCATTCTTATGTTTCTGTAGCTGTGTTCTGGAGGACATGAGATACTAAGAGCATTGTCCTAGGAGAACAAATCTGCCAGGATCAAATGCGGGAGATGGTAGTTTGCTGCAGAAAATCAAAAGTGTCGGAGGTAGCACAGAACCTTGTGGCACACCAGAAGAAATCATTGGTCTAATGTCACTTAAAACCCGATCTTAAGTTATTTACTCGTAGCTAAGCAGGGATGCCACTTATGGTGTTTCCTCCAGACACTAAATCCACGATTAAGAAAAATCTTAAATCCCTCCTAAGTCTAAAACATTTCCGTTCGTATAATAAATCTCTCCCATAACCCCTAAATCTGTACCACGCATAATTTCTAAAATCAATTATGCGTGGAAGAGATTTAGGGGTTAATTATCAAACGTTCAGAATTTGAAGTGTTCTACTCGTGTTCTGACGAAACGAATCAAACAAACCTTTTATTGGAAGCTGGGTATCATCAAATTCGCTGTGTTAGCTGTAAAGGGTTGCGCAGATTGGTTGATGTTGATGTTAATGAAGATGTGGTTGGACCTGTCAAAAATGTTGAATTCACTGAATTGTGCACTCTGCAACAGAATGGTGGATGTTAATATGTTGATGCTGTTCGCTGATGATGATCAAGTTGGTCTACTGTCGATTTTTGGACTGAAATCCCATCAACATATTTGACATTTGTTTTTCTATTTTTGGTGTTATTACATTTCGTACAATCAAAGCCTTGGTGGCAATTAAAAAAAATTTTTTTCAAATCTGACATGATATCCAAGTAGCCTGGAAGTCAGCTGAAAAAAATTCACGTTTACAAGGAAATGTGCAGAGGAGCTGACGACCAGCCATTTTACACCACAGAATGTCAAAAATGAAAGCATACGTCAAGGAGGGTGCTGTTTCCACGAACACTAGCTGAAAAAAATCACGTTCACGAGAAAATGTGCAGAAGAGCTGACGACCAGCCAACAGTCGCCGTCAGCAACAGTGACGACCAGCCAACAGTCGCCGTCACCAGTGAGACAAGCTCCAAAAACATTTATCGCCCGTGGAATGTCGGGCTTAATCTACTCTTTTTCCGGTAGAAACTCTTTGGGATTAACTTTCCTCCTTCCTTCCTCGCAAATATCTGCTCATGTTCGGCGGCAACGTTCTATTGGGCAGCAAAAGAACCGATTTAGCCTGAGAAATCAAAAGCTCTGTCTCTGATTGCTTCAGACTGGAAATTAGATTCTTAACAACGACAAAGAGTGTTGGAGACAGGTCGGAACCCTGTGGCACACCAGAAATTAATATAAAACCCTCTGTTACACCATTGGTTCAAAGTTTTCTCAAAAGTGCGCAGATAAGGGTCTGGTGGTAAATCCGTCTCTTCCCAGATTTACGAATATTTCAGGCATATCCGGTACCGTCACTAAGACATCTGCTCGAGCCTAAGGCAAATTGCCAAAAAGTGATAAGACCCCCATGAAAGCAATTTCGAATCCCTTCAAACACAACCCCCTTTTTCAAGTATTATCCCCAGCATATCAACAAGTACCTAAGCACCCATAAAAATGCTTTTTCAACTTGCGTACGGGCACACGCCTTCTTTTCCACTTCACCTTGACTCTTGGACAAAAAAGAAAAAAAAAAAACCCCAAAAGAACACTACTTGGTTACCCGACCAGCCATCAGAGAGTTGAATGATTGAGTTAAATTTGTACATTACTCGAAACAAATTTTCAAGGTCTAATTACGCACATGAATATACATGACAGCATTTAGCCCAACTATCCAATAAAAATCGCAGACAAACAAACAAAAAATCTACTTAACGAAGCAATAAAAAAAAAACAAAAAAATTTTTAGTAGAGCTCACAAGGTGGAGGAGTGTTTCGCATAAGCTACGCGCAAAATTTTTTCCATGTGTGTGGATAATTTGGTTGTTAATTTAGTGTTTTTTTTCGATGGTTTTTCTGTAGGTTTTAGCTAATTATTCGCACAATTATCACTTTTGCAAAAGACTTTGAACCTAAACACGAGTGTTTTTTTAAGCTTTAATCCGTGCGTTTGCGACTTATTTCTGCCTTTGTGTGTTTAACTTTGGGTTGCAAAAAAGGTCTTGCTATTTAGAGAAGGTATTATGTTGTGGAACCTCCTGATTGGAATTAGTTTGCAAATTTTTGAAATTTTTTTGCAAGCCTTATAGAGATAACAGGGTGTAAAGGGAGGTGGGTCTTTTGTACCTTCTTTATTTTTTTGAATTCATTTAAAACACCCAGCTCGGGTGTCAGTGGTGTAGAATTGCAAATAAGGCAAGAGGATGTGATGTAATACTTGTCATACGAAGAAGTGTGTGCGCGTGACAGTTATGGAGAAAGAATGGAAATAGTATAGGCCATAGATGGCTGCCTTGTGGATACCTCAATAAAACCGGCTGAAAGTAGAGAATTTCGAATAATTTAGTTGTGATCGCGTGAGAAGTCACATTTTATACCAACGACCTAAAAATTCCTGTGGAATTGAATAAGAATTAAAATAGTACAGACCACATTTAGCTACCTTGTGGATACCTCAATAAAACCGACTGAAAATAGATCATAAGGGGGAAAAGATTTGGCAACGTATGCGAAGTTGGCGCGTTACTGTTATGGAGAAATAATGGAAAAAGTATAGGCCATAGGCGGCTACCTTGTGGATACCTCTTCAAATCAGGCTGAAAGTGGACAATTTGGAAGATATCGTTGACAGTTTTGTTAGCAACTCGTAGGAGGTCATATTTCAGTCCCGAAGACTAAAATTTTTCCAGTCAACCACCTTAGAACCTGGGGAATCAAGTTTTATGAGCATCATGCTCGAAAACTCTTTCTTTTTCGAGGCAGATCGAGTAAGTCATCGCTGAAACAACTTAATGGCATGACTGACATTAAAGCAAAGTGTAAATAGTATAGGGTCATCGATGGCTCCCTTGTAGGGTATTCAAATAAAACCGACTAAAGACAGAGAAAAAATTGAGAAAAAATATCGGGCAACATTATAAATAAATTTTCTCACTTCCTGATTAGGAAAACTTTTATGAAGAATCTCAAACAGGAGCCGACGCAATTCAGTGGCATGTCCCACTAACTATTTTATTATTGTCAAGAGTTGATTAGTTAAAATTTAGGTCAACACTTAAGCAACACTCGATAGAAAAGAGGCAACATTGTGACCACCTACTACTTTGTTGCTATCTTATCAAGAAATTAGTTTTTATCGATAGGCCTTCACAAAGCCCTCTTTGTTATGCTTATAGGAAACGACATGGACATAACGCCTAAGCTCGATTCTAAACAATTGCACAACACTCAAACCATAAACAGTGTTGCTCAGATAGAAGTTATAATGTTCGCCCACCTATAACAGACGCACAAAAAACGTAGACGTACGTTAGTCCATACCCATATAACAACCACACTCGAGCAAACTTTGACTTTTCAGTCCATTGTCCCGTTGGTTGTGTCACAACAAAAGCCCATCACTATCGCTTCCCGTGCGCCGCCATCTCTGGCTATTGACGTTCCATCATCATTCAATTGTAATACTCTAATTACACGATTAATCAAACATGATAGCCACCCATCAGCCCCCTCTCGGAAATCACCTGTCTTTGGAGCTTAGAAACGGTGCAGCTTTGTGTAGGTGCCGAACTATCACCAAAGCTTCTCTGATCTCTAGGTCGTGTAACGCAATTGGTGTCGAATGGTTTATTGTGCGTGTACGCCTTAAGTACACGGCGATTTTATTTATCTTTTAGTGGCAGTTTTTTTTTCAAATTTCCACCTAAGGGTTAATGACCGCAGCGCGATACACGCGGCTCTCGAAACTAGGAAAGAAAAACAGCAGAGATCTGGCAGATAATAGTGTTCGTAAAATTTCATAATTTTTGTGTTCAAAGCTTACCAAACTGACAAATTATCGGCAGGCCAAACGACGAGAGAGAATATAACTTAGCGCACACATGCCTCTTGTTGGGTTGATGGCTATGGTCCCGGGGTGTTCAACTATTTTGCGTGTGGTAATTGTTGCTAATAGTTGATGATGTTCGTCATATCGAATAGCAATCTGTTTCTTGTTGTTATACAAACAGAAAGTTTATTTTTTATTCTTTTTTGAAGATCGAAAGCTTAAGTAAATTGTGGGCAGAGATAGACAAGATGAGCGTCAGATATACAGTCAAGGGACATTTCATCGGTTCACAAACTTAATTATTAACGAAGTTTGCTGTTTTCGGCTGTGTTGGTCAAATGTTCGGGTCAAATACTTAACTTCGTCAAACATTGCAATGGGTCAAGTTTCCCATCAAAGTTAATTACCGACTAAAAAGTTTTTGCAGCACAATCTTGAATTTCGGAAAGGCATGGTTAAGTCTTAGCAGAAGGCTTTTTGGGGGGAAAACACTGAACAGAATAAAAATCGGATTAAATTGTGAAAGGCAAAAAACAGAGGTTTTGTCATAGGAATTGCTCCCCATTGTATGCAACGGTAACGATAGATACGTTCGCCCAGATTTATAATTAAAAATCAATGTTTGATGAAAGAAAAAAAAGTGGTATAGACAGTTTGGAACCCTGTGGCACACTAGAGAATTCAAGATCAATATCGAATCCACACCCAATGGAAAGGAGCAGTTCAAAAACCCAAAACCCGCAAAAGGTTTCATTAAACGCAGTCACGGAGACATGGCAAACTTTGTCGCAACTTTCAAAGACGTAACTTTAAGCTTGTGAGAAAAATTTAGAATGGGCTTCACCAATACAAGAAATTATCGGACGTGACTCTGAGATACTTAAAACGCTTTCGCCGATAAACTAATCAGATTACATCATACTTTTCAGGTGGAAGCTGCAGAAAATTAAAAGCGTCGAAAATAACACTAGACTTTGTGGCACACCAGAAGATATCATCAGATTTTGATTAAGTTTCACTCGTACTTTTAGCTAAGGGTTGCCACTTAGGCAAAAAATTATCAGATCTGATGATAACTTACTAGTGATTTTTAAGACTCCTAGAAAATTTGATTTCAAATCTTGAAAAAGATTTGATCGTTTTATCTAGAAGCATGTTGTTTAGCTGAAGCCACGTATGAAGCAGAAACGTTCCAATGACACAAAGACAGGTCGGAGATGTCTTGTTCTAAACGTTTTAGATCGAACAATCGGCATTTGAAATATAAACGAAATAATCTGATTGGCATGTAAAGGGTGATTTTTTAGCTGGTTTGGTTTTGGCAGCACTGGTTTTGACAGCTGACGTGTGTTTAGTACCTTGTGTCACTGTCAAACAGCTTCAGTTTGGTTTGCAATTTAACCATGGATCGTCTTACAAATGAACAACCCTTGCAAATTATTGAATTTTACTATTAAAATTCGTGCTCGGTTCGAAATGTTCATCGCGCGCCGCTTCCATTTTGGTCGTTACAGTATG
This sequence comes from Neoascia interrupta, assembly GCA_947623515.1. NCBI lineage: Eukaryota > Metazoa > Arthropoda > Insecta > Diptera > Syrphidae > Neoascia > Neoascia interrupta. The sequence continues at coordinate 30,483,156 of OX392463.1, forward strand.
GTGAACAGTTAATTTCACGTTTCGGGCCGGTCAATTGGCCGCCTAGATCGTGCGATTTGACACCATTAGATTATTTTTTGTGGGGGTATGTCAAGGCTAATGAATGTCTATAGGGACAAGCCCGCTTCGATTGACGCACTGGAAGCCAACATCCATGCATTCATTCGTGAGATACCGGCCGATATGTGTGAAAGAGTATGCCAAAATTGGACTCAGCGGATGGGCTACCTGAGACGCAGCCGCGATCAACATTTGCATGAAATTATCTTTAAACATTAAATTGCAAGGTTCAAACTATCGATTCAAATAAATATTTCATTAATTTTTTCGAATTTTTTGTGTTTTTTTTTTCTCAACCTCTTAAAAAATCACCCGTTAGTTAATAATATATTACGACTCTAAGCACTGGCGTCGTACAAGACACAAAAGATAGTTTTAGCTTTCCCTTCTGGAACCGATCACCAGATAAGGTGAATATCTACTGGAACAAAACCAGCAAAGACAGAAAAGAAAAGGGTTTCCACCGCCGACAGAACAGTGTTAAACGTAGAAAGATTTTACGTTAATCAAAAAAGGTTCTACTGGAAAAGAGGAGATTGGCTTGACGTATGCTTTGATTTTTGACAAAAAAAAATAAAGTCCGATTTGACTTAATATAGAAAACCATCAAACAACTCAACACCAAGTTCTGTGCAAACTATTGATGTAGCCAAACATGTGACCCGCCGAAATTTATGTTGTTGACACAATACAATTTTACTGCACAATTTGAATGATGATTCCTTACTAAAAACTGTTCACCTCTCAGACTTGGTAATAATCAAATTTATTTAAATTGGATTCTACGAAAAAACGAAACACTCGAAAAAACAATAGAAAAACAAAACGTTAAATATGTTGAAGAGATTTCGATTCGAAAGTGGACGATATTAAGCAACATCAACCAGCAGCAATAAGATCCACAATTCTGTTGCAGTGTGAATTTTTTTTCATTTCACTTTTTTGACAGGTCCATCCACATCAACTGCTGTGCGCATCCCCTTAAACATAACAAAACAAAAAAAACAGCTGACTTGATGGTACCCACACCCAGCCATGAATTAAAGAATATATGATTACGCCATGAGCATGTCATGACATTTGTTCGGTAGGATAATCTGACGTCGTCGGTTTGGAGTGTCACTTTGTATGCGTGTATGAGAAAAGTCCAACTGTTAACAAAATAAGGACAAACTGTGCTGGCATATCATGAATCTATTTTGCTTTCAAACCGATGACGAGGTTCGTAGTAGATGTACATTTTTATCTCAGGTTAGCATAACGACATGTTCTTTGCTTTGTGCTACGCAGCTGTCAACAGAAGGTGTGTTTGATTAGTTTCGTCATAACACGAGCAGATCACGTAGAATTCTGTACGGTTTGATTTTAGATGCGGTTTAGAATTAATGCGTAGAAAATATTTATTACGAGATTAATTTTTATACGAACTCGTGGAGAGATTAAAATTTGTTTTGGTAAATCTTGAAAAAAATTTCTCTTAATCGCGGATTGGTGTGCGATTGTGGTGGAAACACTTAATTAAAGCCTGGGCCAAACGAGAAGGTTTTGTGTTTAAGATCCCGGAGTGTGTAAGTACTTTTTCGTTTTAAATCACCAATTGGGCGATATTATCGGAGATATTTTGAGTACCAGCATAAAAATTACCCGACCTTGTAAAATTTTGGAGCATCTGTCACAAAACGAGCGACTTTATCCGTCCGCCTGGCAGCTAGGCAACAAGGAAATAAGGTAATCAAATAGATTCAATTCAAGATATGGCCGACTACATAAGTACCTACTCTGCTGGTTATTCCTTGGCACCCGTAGAGACATAACACGGGAGGAAACTTTAGTGTTTATACACAGACCTTTGTTATGCCCTCGCATACTGGTTTCCTAGCCGTTATCCCTTGATTGCGAGTTTATTACAAAAAGGTGCCAAAAATCTAAGGCGTAGTAGACCGCTTAAATGAGTCCTGCTATTGTGGGTCCGTTACTCAGGCTTGCAACAAAGAAACCAGTTAAAAGAACTCGCCAATTTCTGATACTTTCTGATCTTCACTTTAAGATTTTGAATCTCTAGCTACAATGACAAGTTGTAGAAATTTCCGACACTCTCATAAAAGATTAGCGGAGTGATCTGCTATGAAATTCTATAAGATAATTTGCCTGATTTCGAGCTTTGGTCAAATGAGGCAAAGTTCGACAAATTAGTCAAATATAGTTTCTTGTGAAGTCTCTGACTCCTGTGGCATTTCTTTGTGAAATTCCTTTTTTCAACGTTTCCAACTTCGATAAGAACTTCCAAATAGCACCTTTCGAGAGTATTTTTTTTTTTTTTTTGCGTTGAAGATCATCGACTGCGCCAAAATATTATGAGCTAACTTTAAATGGCATTCGCTTGTTGCACTCAGCTCTTTTAGGTATTATTTGCGTTGATTTAATAAGTTTTGCCGACTGCGCCAAAATATGGTACAGAAAACTAGATGTTCGGGTCACTGTTTTCACACACACACATTTTTATGGCACAGCCTAACTTTTAATTGAACTGATTTGCTCGTGCATTTAATTTGAACCACGAGGTTTAACGTGGGAAAATAAATCGACTGCGCCAAAAAAAACCCACACTATTGATATTAACTTTCCGTGATATTCAAATGTTGCCGCAAATTCTTCTAAAATGCGTGGGAATTTAATAAGTGTTTTTATCGACCTTGCAAATTATGGTAAAAAAAAAAAATGGTGTCCGTGTTACAAGGCTCAGGCACACTTTTCAATGGTGCAACTTACTTTGATGTGTTCGTGCGCTTAATTCGGATGTTTATAGAAACCAAGGCTCTGATTCATAAAACTGTCACAGCTTGTTTATTACAACATTTTTTGAGGTATTTTTTAAGTACTTATTTAAAAAAAGATTGAGTCCAACTTCTGTTTCCTGTGGCATTCTTTTCATAAGACGCTTATGACAAAGGCAGAAATTGTTGAAAACCCACCCGTTAAGCAATGTATCTACATGTTTCAATAGAGAAAGGCCCTAAACCATGGCTACGACCTAAGCATTTACTTCACATTTCTAAAGCGGCAATTCAAATATTGGACAACCTGAGTCTCGTTCCATGTCTACCTTTTTTTCAACTACTTTGAAGTACTTCAAATCGATTTAACGAGTAGACGAGGGTGATAATGGGGTGCTGAGAAAAGGCCATTCTCTTAAGAGGTTGCGTTACAAAATACCTACACAGCTCTTCAGATAGTCTGATCCAAAGTCAAAGCGTCATGTTCTCAGTACCATTAAAAAGCAATCCAAAATTAAACTGCCTACCCGGGCATATCCTTTTGCATCTATCACCCAATAAAAACTTCTCGTTTCTTTCATTGCAGCAAATTCCTATGATGTCCCGCAACTGAACAATAAAATAGCAATAATCCACTGCCATAAAAGTCCTACTTACCTACCAATTCATAAATGAAAATTGTCAACATTTTATAGTGTTTTTATGTACAACCGAATAGACGCTATATAGTTTGACTGTATGATCAAGATCGCACAAAAGTCTGCAATGGCATGGAATACGATCACGGCTGGTTGCAGTCGTAACATCACCGAATGGTTCCTTTGTATGACAAAAAGGTCTAGATGCTAATCTGTTTCTGCATTGTTAGCCACATGCGAACACAAGGGAGCCTAAGGGTGTTGTAATCCGCGCACTGATGACACAGTGAGAGTCGCTCATCCGTCTTGATAGGAAAACAAGCTTAATGAGCTTCAAGATAGCACTTTTAGATTTTATCAAGGCTGCGAGAGACCTGTTATTATTTTACACAAGCTGTTTTGGGGAAGAAATTCGTCGTAGATCAGTAGTCTTTTACTTTCACTTTAGTCCTAATTAAAAACCGTTTTCTTTTGATGAAATATATGGACATACGAGGATGGAGCACAAATCGGGAACTGGCACTAAAACCCAGATGATCTAGGACCTGAAAGTGGTCGTTATTCTCCACACACAAATTAAACTTTCAGCCACTTGTTTTGGCTTCGATCAACATTTCTGCCCAACAGGTGCCCATAGCCTTCTTACCTGTTCTCAAATGAAGATGGCTGTTGGCGAAGAAAGCCTCTCTGTTCCCAGAACAGTTTCCAGCAATGCATTCTGGGGCTTCTAACACCTCACATGCTTTCTTCAATTTTTCAACTTCGTATCCGAATTAAATTAGTTTCGGTCTCGTCCGAATTTCATTTCTGCTTGGTTAAAGGTTTTGAGGCTATTGAAAGGGCATGCCCGATTTACGGCATCATTCCCACTGTCACTTAATACTAGTTGCATGACCTTTACTCAAGCTCACTGAATTTTACTCAGAAAAACTTGGTCATAAGGAGGCACCATTTAAACCGAAAGATGCTTGTGAAGCACCAATTTACCAGAAATTCGATATGTTCTCGTGATACAAGGGCGATAAGCCAATACAGATTCGATATTGGAGCTCTTTCCAGATAAAAGTGTTCTTCTTAACATGCAAATAGACCAGAAACTCTTGTCTTAGCCCTCAATAATGGCACCCAACGTGGGGCCGTCCAGTGTTTTTTACAGGGATTTACCAGCCTAGGCTTCACCCAGTTAGATGCTAAGGGGATATCTCTTGAAACATCGGCAATAAGCCATAGACCCGGTCATGTCTTCGAACACTAGTTTACCAAGAATTCGGTAGGTTCTCTTGATACTTGGGCGATGTGGCAATACAGATACGGAATTGGGGTTCTGTTCAGATAATCCTCTTCTCTTTAATATCAAAGGACAGAGAATCTAGGACATAGACTCTTATCTTGACCTATAACAATGGCGCCCAACGTGGGGCTGTCCAGTGTTTTTGGCAGGGTTTTGCCAGCCTTCATCCAGTCAGTAATATCGGCCATGAGACATAGACACGGTCGAAAATGGCCTCGAACCAACTTTTGGACGAGAACATCGGGGATCTTGACAAACTGTTAAATAAGGACGAAATTGGGAAAAAAGAATACGAATCTGGTTAGTGGTGGGATGAAAAATGTATAGTTATTTCAGGTCTTGACTAGAATTTAAATTTAGTTGTTATAAGCATGACATAACTCCTTGAACTTTTTACTCTTTACCCCTGAGCATACGGCTTTATTGGCTCCCGCAATTGACTTCGGTGGACTTTTCTTTTTCTCATATCTTGGTATGCCAAGCAAGTGCTGGAAATGCAGGAAGCCAGAATTTCACTCCAGCCTATAAGCTTAGTCAAGATTAGAAAGGACTGAAGGTTCTAATGGAACTTTTCCAAGTTACCATTAGTTTAACAAATAAAATCCCAAGTGGCCCAATAAAAACGTCCCCCACTGTTGCCTAAATTTTGTGTATGTTGTGCGCATAGGCAAAATGCCAGCGTATGTGTACACACATGTTTCTAATTCCCCTTAACATATCTAGCCAACGTTTAGTCAGCTGATTTAACGTGGGGAGTTTTCGGTCGTTTCGTGACAAACCAAAAAAAAAAAGTTCCATTCTGTTAGTAACCAAAAGCTAAAGGAGCTATCTTATCGTCTACAATAGATAAATTCCAACAGATGTATGCAGAAAGAATGTCGCTATTCTTTTTAATGTATAGGCCCACCACTACACCATCGATCGGGCTTAAAAGAACAAACTTCTTTGAGGCCGCTAAGCAGTTTAGTATTCTTCAAGATACTCGGAATGACATTGAGATACAATTAAAAATTCATCGAACTCTTCCTCTGTTGTTGTTTGTTGGTTTTTTGCTCGTTGTGCGTATTTTTCTTAGCCATTCTCCTCGGGGTGTTCCCATAGCTTTAGAAGGCATGGTTTCCGGGTAGAGAAGCAGGAGAAGACCCGATTTCAAGCCACTCACAATCAGAATTAGACCTGAGCAATTCTTTTTACATTTTGCTTTTTTTTGCAAAAGGAAGACGGACTTATCGAACAATTGAGTATCTGTTGTGTATTGAATTTTAAAATCACTTTACTTCATGATTTTGGGTGATTCGTCGATCGACTTCTTCTCCCTTGGGTCCGCGCTGATTTTGCACCTTCTATCTGTATCTATTGGTTGTTTCATTCTTGTTTTTCTTGAGAAGCGAATGTGTGTAGGTAACAAAAAGCGATATAATTTTTTTCGGGCATTTTTGTGAGAGATAGTGATTCTCATTCTTAGTTTTTTTTTTCTTTCGAAAGAATGGTTGGTTCTTCATTTGCAAAAAAAAAATCTGTATTCAGCTGTGTTGGTCCCACGGAGATATATATTTACAGACGATCATACAGAAAGAGGTACAACATCTTTTTTAGAGAAGGAAATTTGGCAACTTGGCATTCCGGTTTTATCACATTTCACATCGTGTTTTTTTTTCTGCCAAAAAGGAATTTATACACGCAAAGTTATTCCTTGCTTTCTCGTTTCGTATATTTGAATGGGTCTGGAATTTTGAAATTCTTTTACTAAAAACCATGAGAAGAGTCAGAGAAACCCTTCACTAAGGAATTCCATCAACATATTATGGTTCCTGGGCCGAAAATCAACTCGAATCTGTGAATGGCATTAGGCTCTGCACTTAACCACCAAAGGAATTCCTTGCGAAATGGGACACCTCCACTCTACCCACCAAAGGAATGTGCCCAGCAACAAGTTGCGAAAAAAAAACCCGAAACCCATTTGCGGTTAGTTTTGGTGTGCGGTTTTGATGGAAACGATGATATCAGGTGTTTCTTACAAATGAATGAAATTCCTTAATTGAATGAAATCAAATCATGTTCTACTGCCCGGCATACCTACGAGGATGTTATTTCGCACCGAAAGTGCAAGATGTGTGCATGAAAACATCTCAACTAAATTTTGGATAAGATTTCGTAATCACTCGTATTGTGTTGCTCGTAGATACCTACCTACACTTGTTGTGCATCGTGTCTATACAAGTGAAATCAAATGCTTTTGGTACAATAGATACAGAGATACACAGATTCTTTATCATTTGAGAGACGAAATTCTTAGAAACTAAAATTGTGTTTTGCAAAAAAATAAAAAAAAAAAAACTAAATAGGTACAAATTGAATGTGCTTAATTGCTTCATCAAATGTTTTTTTGAGTTTTTTTGATGAGGCACTGACAAAATGAGAAATACATCTAGATACTAGACAGACATGGACAGACGCATGACTGGAATGGAATTTTTGTGAATGAGTTCGGATTGAATTGCGACACGAGGATATAAGTGAATCTTACATAAAAACAAAATTTAAGCGAATGAGTATAAAGTCCGCAGCCTCGTTTGAGAGTCCCAGTGCAATTTGAACTTATGAATTGGCTGGCCCCACTGGGCATAATGGGCTATAAAAAGTTGATCTTTTGATGAAATATGGGAGACAAGTTTATGGCTTGCGGAATGCTTTTAAATTCAGTAGGGCAGCACGAATAATCCGCTTGTCGACGAGAGCCGACTAAATGAATTATTTGATCTTAAAGGCGGTTTGAAAAGTCCTCAGACATCAAGAGCGGACTTTTATCTTTCATTTAGGGGAGGTTTTTCATATTGAATATGTATTCTGGGATCCAAATCCCTCTCTAACTGGGTCGGAATGATGAAATCTAGGACCTTAAATGGAAAATACTCGTTCTGTCATGGACCTCGAGGTTAGGCCAAGTGCACGATTCAAATCTGGTACCATGAGGATTTAGAGATCACAGAGACGCGCAAATCTTAAGCAATGATTCATAGGTAAGGCTTTTGGAAGTTACCATCCCCTAAAAAACTTGCCTTAAGACTTAGACGGGTTAGAAGCCCGATTGGGCCAACTTCAACTTTATTTGGTAGACAAACCGATTGATGTCATTATTCTCTTAACGTTTTTGCCTCCGATAAGTTTTGGAGTTCATTTCTTGCATCCTATCCAGCATGTTTTCGTATCATAGCACCTGCCCAGACATATGGAAATTTAATCAATCCTAGAGAGCTTTCAGGCGATTCGACTTAAAACTTCCTCAATCGAATGAGCTGTCTTCGTTGATAGTGGTTATAATGGTCAGTTGGAAGGCTCAAAACTAGTTTCAAGACTATTGCTCCGGCAGCCTTGCAGAGCGTCACCCCAAATGAGCCAACTTAAGATCTCATCATTATCTTCTTTACTAAATAAGATAGTTTTGGAGCTCACAACTTTTATTCTATGCGCAACACTTGTCCAGAGATTGAAACTTCATCCAGCCTTACGTTTACGTTATGGTTTTGTTAGAGGTTTCTACGGTCTGATGGAGCACTCAGACATAAATACTGGTCCATTGTACTACCATGCAGACACCTTACATTAATGTATTTAGTTTATCCGTCTTTCGAAGAAAGATGAGAAGGAGCTCACTGATGAAGAGCTAAGGTGTTCGACACTCACCACGTCTGCCCCAAAGATCCGCCACCTGATGCGAGCAAAGGCAGGACAACTACAGAGGAAGTGTTCCGCTGTATCGTCGTCCTCTCCACAGGCAGCTTAACACATTCAAGTGTCTAGCATAAGCTTGCTGGCCGGTAAGGACGCCTACAAGGAGTCTGCAATCGATTCTCCTGAGAGATAGAAAGAAAGACGCTGACCCCTCGCAGATGTCCGGGCGTATTCGTTTAATCTGTCTGCACCCATTGCAGTCACGCCAACTGACTGCAGTGGGTGCTCACGAAAAACCCAAGTTTCAATGGCAGACGTGACAATAAATACAGGCAGACGTGAAATACAGGCAGGCCTAAAGTAGGTTCGGGTCCTGAGAAAACTTCTTCTGAGCCTAGTTTGGCAAGCTCATCAGGGATCTCATTTCCCTGGATACCAGTGTGACCTGGGACCCAAACAAGTTTCACTGCATTTAGCCTTCCGACAAAGTTCAATGAATGCTTGAGTTCGAGCACTATCTTGGACAAGGTAAAAGGGTTAAGCATTTAGAGCGGTTTCGCTGTCAGTGAACCACAATTCAGGAATGAGATTATCATGGTCAATTGAAGACCTGAAGCTAGTCTCAAGACTATAGTGCCCAGGCTACTGTGCAGAAGGGCGTGGGTTCAAACCCCGACTTTATCAACATGAACTATTTTTTATAAACGACCTGACTGATGACGGTTCTCTTTGCTTTTCTGCCTCTATCTAGCATTGTGTTTGCAGCACCTGCCCAGACACAGGGATTTTTTTTCGACTCTAGAGACCATTTTTGAGAAGATTAAATTCAAAACTGGTTGGGTGCCGTGGCGTAGTGGTTAGTGTGTGTGCTTACTACGCCGGAGGTCTGGGTTCGAATCCTGCCATCGTCACCTGAAAAAAAAAGACTTGTTCTTTTCACGGTCCCCACCTCCGCGAGGGTTTGACAAGCCCTCCGAGAGTATTAATTGTCTTGAAAAACTTCTCAATGTGCCGTTCGGATTCGGCAAAAAATTGTAGGTCCCCTTGTATGTAAAGAAATTAACACACCAGCATACATTGTTGAGAAGTTGGCCCTGGTTCACCTCGAGCTGTTGCGCCACTCTATATTTTAAAATCAAAACTGACTTAACCGAATCAGGTGTTTTTTCATCTCAGTTGAAATTAAGAGCACGATTTTGTGCAAATGTCTTTTTCGTGATTAATCGCAGACTTGAACCTAGTCTTAAGACTTGTATTCCGGCTACTATGCATTAAGTCGTGGATTCAACACTCGTCTGGCCAGCTTGAACTTTTTTTGACAAAAAAAAAGTCACGATTATTTTTTTACTTAATGCTCGTAAAATAGTTTTTGGCTCACACCAGCAGCACCTGCCCAGACATGGAAACTTTATTCAAACCTAGAGATCATTTGAGAAGATTCGATTGTTTCAATTGATTGATTTATTCTTCTGTTTTCAAGGTCGATTCTGTACCTTAGTGCAATGCAGACTAAAAACCTAGTCTCCTCAAAACTAGTCTTCCGGCTACTGTGCAAAAATTTGGGTTGAAACCTCGACTCTATCAACTTGTACTATTTTTGGTAAACAAACAAACTGAATCTTCTTTACATTTCTGCCTGCGATAAGTTTTTGGGCAGGTATTCACAGCACCTACTTAGACATGAAAATTTACCATTCAACCTTAGAGACCGTTTAAAAAGACGCATTTTTGTCTCGCGATAAATTTTTCAGCTCGATTTTATGCCCTTCCAAGGGGGAATTTCAAGATATTTAAGGCACTCACCCAGACATAAATACAGTACGCAGTTAACAGGCTTTTGCAGAGCAATTGCCCAGACATGGAAATTGTGTTCGCCCTGAGAAAATGTTTCTGTTTTCGACAAAACTCAAAAATCGATTCTGAACCTCATCGAGCTGGAATAGTGGAAGGAGGCACCTACCCAGACATGGGAATAGTATCTTTTCTGCCGAAAAGAGAAATAGTGATTTTATAGCCATTTGGTAGTCGTTTATAGAAAACTTTCGGGTAATGTGGTTTTATTTTAATCGTATCAGGCAACTTAAATGAATTTTGAAAAACAAGCTGACTAGCAACTAGCAGACATGTGCAGGACCTTCACTTCCACCTTCGAGGCATATGTATGCCAAATGTTTTTAATGAATACTCTGCTGGTTATATATTTGCTTCTCTTTGTAAGGGCATAACTTTTGCGGAGATTATGTTCCCATAAAAAAATTTCTCAATATAACACAATTATTTAACTTGTAAGACACTGCTGTCAAGATTCCTTCATTAGGGCTGGTGTGCTCAAGGTTCTGTGTTGCCACTTATCTTTTCCGCATAAGTGACATTTAAAAAGAAAAAAAAAAAACTAACTATATAATTTATTTAAAACTTCAACAACAAGAGTGATTTGTGGTCTGTAGTTCAAATTGTGGTTGGTTGCCTTTCAGACGTGATGTCTGATTAGGACCCCATAGGCTAATTATGTGGTTTAAAAGGATTTTTTTTAGTTAATCGCATACTTTGCATGAGATCAGAAATTCAAGTCCGAGAGGTGAATTGAATGAGCAATATCCGCCCGACCAGTGATCAATACCTTCATCGTTGTCAGGAAGTCCTTAGGGTTGTGCGGCCACCTTTTTATGTCTTGTGGTTTAAAGTCAATGATCGTACAGAAGTATGGAAAAAAAATACACTAAAATAATAAAATAAAATTGCATTGCCTAAGAGTAAACACAAACGTGACCTCTTTGCTTTAGAGAGCAAATCCTTTAAACACGGAAGTGAATGTCACATTGACTAAAATAGCACAACTTAAAGCCTTCTTGTCATTTCTATGCGTCCACACACATTCGTATAATTTTCTTTGTTCTCATTTGAAATGAGAGGACCAATGTTTAACTTTTTTTCTTATTTTCTGCTTATATTCTTTTTAATAGGTTAATTTTTCGAGCTCTCCACGCCCATATAGTAGTTTATTTTCGGCACACAAAGTTTTTGCGAGGGCGGAATTTTATTACCAGAAAAAATACAGAAAGATATAAAAGAATCTTTGCATGGACCAGGCACAAAAAGGCCCATAGATACAAAATAAAATAAAGATGAATAATTTGCGATCTTAAAAATATTGCGAAACACGTGAAAGACTCAAGGACTGAGAGAAAAGAAGCTTCATATCGTTTGGCATTTATATGAACTTGATGAATTTCATCTGCCACATAACGCGAACCAATCTTATGTGACCTTGAAACTCACAAGAATTCGGTGTTATCATCGAATAAAAAAATATATAAAATTATATAACTTGCGTAAACATTGTATTACACTTTTGCAGAAAGATGAAAGGCAGAGAGTATAAGGCAGTATACTGTGCGAAAGTGTTATCTTTTGGGAAGGAAAACGCACATTTTTGTGGTTGGAAAGGAAATCCTATGAGTCGGGGAATACTTAAAGTGCGCAAGGAGATAAACAGTCGATAAATAAGAGAATTCCTGGAATGCAAAAAAAATGTATGTCGGTGTGCCTTGTTCTCCTTTTTCCTATCTGCTTTGGGGAGTCCCCTAAATGATCGAGAGTGACAGCGTAAAATTTGTCCTAATTTCAGAAATTTCTTTAACCCCGATGTGGGCATTGGATACATACGGCAGCTCATATTTTGGACAGCACTAAACTAGAAGATCATGACAGTCAATTCGATAAAGGTAGCTTTAACAATATGGCTACAATAATCTCTAGAAATTTCTAAATCCCAATTTAAGACCCTTTACTATACTTCTTTCGTAAAATTGCAGCAAATCAAGAGTGTTTTCCAAGTTGTAATCGAGAGTGTTTCTGGCAGGTGACATTTGACAAAGAGTAAATTGACGAACCATTCAATTTAGTGCATCTGCCCAGACATTTAAGTTTTGCTGCACCTGAGGAAGCATAATATTTTTCCACCCGAAAACGTCAGGTATTATTTTACGACTTTAATACCAGGTTCGATTCTTCCATCGGGCATTTTAAGTCAATGTGCCGAACTAAAAAAACTTTTCCTTTTTGAAGCACCAGTGGTTCAGCATCTGAATCTTGGTGCGTTCCAGCACACTGAAGAAAAAAAATGCAATTATTCAGAAATTAGATGACCTCTGCTTGTTTCAGTTTGAATAAACTGAAAGTAAGAAGCAAGTCATCTTTTTTGCACCTGCCCAGACATGGAAGTTATGTTGCTATAAAGCGTACGAGTAATGTTTTTAACATCTTTCTCCCATCTAAAAGCGTTTTGTATGATACAGGTTAGATTCTTCTGTCAAACATTTGGGAGTCAAGGTGTCAATATGAAAAGATTTTACTTCCTGATGCACTGTAGGACAAAGGCTGCATCATGGTGTGCTCCAGCAAAGAAGAGTCAACAAAAGAGGCAATGATTCAGGAATCAGTGGACTTGGCTGCTTTTATATCCACCGAAAGCATCATGTGGATTTTATTGCACCTGCCCAGACATGGGAGTTATGTTGCAATTGAGGGTACATCAATGCTTGCCCTATTAGAAGACGTAAATTTTTGTTTGTATGTTTGCCACCAGGTTCGATTATTCTGTCAGTCATTTGGGAGGTAAGATGCGATCATCATCATCATTTGCGGTGACAGCTTATTCTTGGAAGGGTCGCGGTGCGAGGGCGGCTAAATGGTCCTTCCATCGTTCCCGATCCTCCACCACCAACTCTAGAGACGTACCCCAAACGGGTCTCAAAGATGTTCTTTACCTGATCCCACCACCTGTTTCTTTGCCTACTAGGCGGGCGACGCGCTCGCATCTCGGCTTACATACCCTGTCTGCCCCCGACAATCTTCCTAGACAGGTTAGGATGACGATCTGAAAAATGCTTACTTCCTGAAGGATGAATTCACCGGATGTATTCACCGTTAAAATTGCGCTTAGCAGGAGACGATTAAAAATAAAGCCTCTAAGTGTCTCCATCGTTCAAATATAAGATCAATCTGATACGAGCACCCTTTTTTATTTGGTTTTGCTCTCTTAGCTCTTTTAGTTTTGCTCTCAAAATAGAGTGACGATGACATTTCCGAAGAGTGAGAAAACAATTTTGTTGTAAAAATCCCAATACAAAACTTTTTGTGACCGAGCCGTCATACGTTGACACTTTAATCTTTCTTCTTCGAGTCGCAAGCTGGTATAAAGGTGTGCAAGAAGTGTAAAGATTAAAATTTATATAGTAAATCTCGAGATTTAAGGGAGATCAGTCGAGGATTTATGTTAACAGGCGATTAGTGTTCGGTGAAGACATGTCATTTGTAAAAAAAAGTCTAAAATGCACCTCATGTCATCATGCAATGACATGAGGTTTATGTGAAATTAAGGATACGGAAAACATGTTTTACACCGTTTTGAAGCAAAAATTGTCTCTCAAATTTCGAATTCGATACTCCATTGGACATTTAATTGTAAACGTGTTGGAAGCTTTTTTTAAAGTCCAGTGGACCGGAATCTGATTTGAAGAAATTATTTGGCAACATAATTCTAAGATTAAAGAAATTTCTAGAATCAGCAAAACTATTGTAGAAGGTGCCACTGAGTTATAAAAAAAATCACTGGCACTTACAACTCATAAAAACCATCGCCTGTATCAGGCTGTGTGCGTTACAGATGTTCTTACACACATCGGGGGACCTAAATTTTTTTTCTGATTCAAAATTGGCGATTTGGGGTCTATCATGACGAATCTCGAAGGGTTTGTCAGACACTCGCGGAGGTGGGACAGTAAAAAAGTGATTATTGTCTCGGTCGGTATTTGAACCCGAGACATCATGCATAGTAGTCCGACACACTAACCATTGCACCACGGCGTCCGAAAATTCAATCAGCGGTATCATTTAAAGTTTTCATTTTCAAATCACAATTTAAAAGAATGTGCTTCGACATAAGGGAACCTCGTCATCAAGCTCCAAAGAGAATTTTTTTTACACCCCTTTCAGGCTCTTTTTCAATGGGAAGAAGTACTATGCTTGTTTCTCATACAATCGAATGGCAGTTCAATTCAACAGACTAGACGGCTTCCTGAAACATGACCTCCAATTCGGCCTTTCCCGGGAAATGAGCCATGTTGATTGTTTATAAACACAGCCCATCGAAATGTTTATAAACTCTCCAAATCCTGTACGAATTCAAAACAAACACAATTTTGCAACATCTTTAGTTGTGCTTTATTTACAATGTCCCCTGACGTTGCTTGGAACGACTGGAACATTGGCAAATTGCAAACATATTTGTCTGTGTCTCACGCGGTGTGTAATTAAAGCCTGAAGAATTAGAATGTCTGCTGTCTGGTTTGGTCTATTTTTATCCGCCCACCCCAAAATATCTTTCTCAATTTTCAAGTGAACCGCAATTTAAGTAATTTTTTTGTTTTCCTTGTATTTGCGCCTTAAGAAAGATATTAAACGAGCAGAATAGGCAAAAATAGTTGGTTCAGGTATGTGTCTGTTCCATCGAAGAGGCAAAAGGTTTGAAACTCTAGGAATTTATTTTGTATTCTTCTTTGCCCAATAAAAAGGCAACTTTTTAACGACGTAATAAAAATGTCACACACACTTGAACATCATCATCATGATAAAATAATATCTAGTAAAAATGTACCCAACTCAATAAAAAATATGAAATGGGAAACAACAAAAAGTGTTGTAGTTTTTATGTCATTGGCACCATTGACCGAGAGTACTACCAAACGCACATCACACCGGCACAGAGTTTATAGAGTTCATCGAGTTTTCAAACTGTCAAAAAAAAAATGGAATAAAAAAACGTGTGCGGCATAGAGTTTCGCTCGAAGAAGCACATTTTCTTTGTTTTTTTCTTCCTTTCCGCTGACCGATTGTTAAGACATTGAACTTGGCCTTTTTTTGCGGGCCACTTTTCCCAGCACAACAAAAACAAAAGTGAAAATTTGACACAAAAAACAAAACAACAACGAAAACCGAAAGCATATTTCATAAGAAAACAAAATAAGAAAGGAAAAGAGTGTCAAACTGCAGCGTTAGGTAGTTAAAATTTGATGATGACTTTAGAGGGGGAAGAAAATATCACACCCTGTATAGTAGGTAATAATTAGCCGTTAGTTTTGACTCAGTTCGAAAGGGTAAGCATTTGACAGTGACGTTTATAATTGCAGCTATATAGGTGCGCATACCTTCTGTCACTAGCGCTTGACAAAGCTAAATGTAGGGCCAGGTGTATTGAGGTTTTTACCTTTTCTTTGTTGATGAGTTAAGTGCAGAGCCACTGGAGCATGGTTGGCTGAATGCGCCTCCAAGTGACATTTTAGTAGGTTTGTTGTGGTTTTTCGCTTCGGCGACATGTGTTTGCAACAATTTCATAATTTGCGGTTGTGACAGAATAAGGACGAAGATGGGAATTTTTGATAAATTGCCAAAGGGATCAATTGCTATTGAGTTTTTAAGGGGTTTGCCTGTCAAATGACCGCAAGCACAATAGGCTCTGCGTGGGCTGTTAATTGCTTAATTGCTATTTGTTGTGCAGTGGCAATTTTAAACGCCCTCCGTTGGTCGGTATCATGTTTAATTCAAAGGGAGTCAAAACGGTCTCTAGCCCAAGGGTAGGGGCAATTAAAGGAGAGCGACTACCTCCAAAGTCAAGTTTTAAAGCCTCTGGCTCCAAAACAGCAAACTGAAACAGAACCGAAAACAAACACCCTCTGTCGGCAAATAACTTACTTGTCTGGGCAGGTGCACCAAAAATCCACTTTCTAGCGATACAAGACACAAATGTAGCGAAACCGTTTGATTCCTTGGAAGGCCTGTCGCGTTTGGAAGCTTTTTGTTAATTTGTTGCATATTTTTGGCACTCCACAATGTTTCACAACAACAGCTGACAGACCTGTCAAAAACCAACGCAGTAATGATTTTCTTTGTTTCGTCATGTATCTTAGTGTTTTGAATTACTTTTTGAAGAAATATCGAGGCACCGTTAATTGAAACGTCAAACAAAATCCCGTAGGTAGCGCCTATGTAAATTGCAAACAGTCTCGGATTTTAATGCGGTGTGAACAATTTCGCACTGAGTGATCGGTTGAAATATCCTGCCGCCTTCATTCTTTGAGAACTCATCTACAAGACTGAGCAATCACAAATAATCACCCCATTCTACGCAAATCGGTGCGTTATCTTGGTCGGAGTTATTTCTCTTGAGAGTCAATGACAGATATGGACTACTCTGCAAAAAACAAAAAAAATCCGAGATTTTGCGAAATCGTTCCAAATCTTCATCAAAATCGCATGATTTCCCATACATTTTTGTGCTTCTAGTTGATTTAAAAAAATTTCTTTACATACATACTTTTCTGTGTTCTTTTCATACTTTTTGCAAAGTTTGGAAGTTTTTGGCACTCCACAATGTTTCACAACAACAGCTGACAGGCCTGTCAAAAAACAACGCAGTAATGATTTTATATGTTTTGACATGTATCTTAGTGTTTTGAATTACTTTTTGAAGAAATATCGAGGCACCGTTAATTGAAACGTCAAACAAAATCCCGTAGGTGGCGCCTATGTGAATTGCAATCAGTCTCGGATTTTAATGCGGTGTGAACAAGTTCGGTTGAAATATCCTGCCGCCTTCATTCTTTTGAGAACTCATCTCCAAGACTGAGCAATCACAAATAATCACCCCATTCTACGCAAATCGGTGCGCTATCTTGGTCGGAGTTATTTCTCTTAAGAGTCAATGACAGATATGGACTACTCCGCAAAAAATTTGGATGAACTTCCCGGAGCGATTCTCAGGCGGGTCCGAAAATATTATTGAAAATGACCACAGGGCCCTAGCAAAAGTCGGCTATCATGGCAGCAAAGCACAATGGCTCCTAGCCCAATGAATTCGTTGCGTCCTTCACGTAGAAATACACAACTGATTAAGGATAATCGCACACTTGACACTTTTAGTCACGCAATATTTAAATCAGCGTCCTTCATTTTGAAGTACACAACTGATTTATGCTCATCGCACACATGATACTTTTAGTCACGCAACATTTAAATCTGCGTTTTGTCACAGATTTTTAAGTTGCTTGCTGTCAAAAATTACTTCTTAGCGCAGGCATCCCTATATTCGAGCGTGGATGTGAAACCCTTTCATTTCTTCCAAGTCGCCGACATTTTAGAGAGCAAAAGGTAAAATGTTTCATCTGTATTTGTGTGTACAAGTACAACTAGAAAAGTTGCTCATGTGAGCGCTGCTTTTGTGGATCGTGAGTAAACTGTTGATGATTCATAAAATTGCAAAAGTGGATTAGCCTTACGCATATCAGCCAATAGAAGAAGTGCTTCACGTATGTCACTTCCCATCAGAACATGTGTGATTAACTGAGTTGTCAGCTGTGTACTTCGAAGTGACGGAGGCAACGGATTCATTGAACTAGAGGCTTACGAAGTCTAGCACCGGATGAAAAAAAATGAAGTTACCAGGGTTAACAAATGGCTAATTTTAATTTTTCTACCACTTGTTTGGTCTTTTTTACAGCATTATTGTATTCTAAGTAAAATAATACTTAACACAAGATGGTAATTCGCACTCCAGTTGTCTTCCTTATATTCTTGGCAATAAATATACAACTCAACTTTGATGACTGCTGCTGGGCTGGTACCTACATTTGATAGAAATATAATGTGTGAAAAGTGCGTATGACCGTGACTGGCAAACGATTTCCATAAAACAAAAGGGGAATGGAGCTGTAAAAATGTTATGAAATCGTTTTTATAATCCTTAAATGGTATGAAGATGTTTTGAAAGGTGCTTAAACTCAATTTTGGTTTATTTTTCAACAAGGAGTGTTTTCAAATGGACTTTGAAAAGTTGATTGAGTAAAACAATGCGCTTATGTAATGCATGACGTTTAAAGTCATTTTTATGTCATTTCTCCATCACGGTTAAATGTCACTTTTATTTTGTGTCACTTTTAAGTTGTCTCGCTAGAAACTATTGCGAAACTATGTTTCGATCCGATATTGATTCAGGGCGGATTTTATTTTTGAAGAAAGAATTGAAAGAGGTTTTAGAAAAATTTTCGCTAAAAATTTCGTTTTCAAAAGGCAGTGGAAAACTGAGTTTAAAGAAGGACCCCCAGGAAACACTTACAAAGGAATTCAGCATTGGAAAGAAGAAAATGCTTTTGAAGCTCTGTACTAAATGATTTATCGTGGCCAAAGTAGTGTTTACATAAAATTTGGTATCCGATTTGCCATCATTACGCATACAATGCGGCCCAGCACAGAAGGACTAGAGCAGTTTAGGAGCTTTACGAGCAGAGGAGAGAGACCACGAAAAGTGCGGAATTGACGAGATAGAGCGATGCTGCAACAGGGATGAGGTTTAAAATTTTTAGCCAAGTGACAAAAAATTTGGTATCCGATTTGCCATCATGACGCATACAATGCGGCCCAGCACAGAAGGACTAGAGCAGTTTAGGATCTCTACGAGCAGAGGAGAGAGACCACGAAAAGTGCGGAATTGACGAGATAGAGCGATTCTGCAACAGGGATGAGGTTTAAAATTTTTAGCCAAGTGACAAAAAATTTGGTATCCGATTTGCCATCATGACGCATACAATGCGGCCCAGCACAGAAGGACTAGAGCAGTTTAGGAGCTCTACGAGCAGAGGAGAGAGACCACGAAAAGTGCGGAATTGACGAGATAGAGCGATGCTGCAACAGGGATGAGGTTTAAAATTTTTAGCCAAGTGACAAAAGGCCCGGCCAAGGGTATTAAGTTCGAACTGAAGATTGTAAGAAAGATCAAGGGAACTTGGAAAAACCATTTCCGCAGACTACGCAACGGCGAAGACGAACCGAATCCCTTTGTCGGAGAGAATAAAGCATTCAACCCGGGCGAAAAAGTACCGACGAAGCATAGGAACGATGCCGCCCATCCGAGCTGGATGAAGTGAAATCAGCTGTGTCTAGGTTGGAAGTATGAACCCGCCTATTCGCAAGATATGCTCGAAGGAAAACTAGGCATACCCGGCGGACGGTCCGATCCTCAAGATGAGATCCTCAAAATTGTACCAAATACAGAGGCACCAGCCAATTTTTGTCTTCTGGCTATGTCATAATGAAACGGCTTTGACAGTTAGCAGGAGACAGAGCTGGCTGGCGAAGCATGATGGCTAAGGCCCTGATCCAACCCGGACTGTAGCACCACCTTAAGTAGGATATGCCGTCATTTGAATCTTGCACGTGAAAAACATGCGACACAGAAGGAATTCTGCATGTGAAATTTTCATTGATCTAAGAAGTGTCGCATGTTACTCCAAAGCCCGACTTTAAAGTATCAAATGTTCATGGCAAGGGTGACATGTTTGCATGCGATTGTCACATGGACCTAGGATCTATTTACATGCGACTCTGGCATATATGTATGAGTATTTCATGTAATATTTTAGGTTGTTACATATAAATTCCATGCAACTGATGCATGCGACAATTTTCCTGTTGTGTTCTACAAACTAGACTATTGGGTATTCATGAACTCACATCTACATGTGACTGTACTAAGTAGGACTAAGTGGGCTACCGAACGCCATGTTTACACAACAATCCCAACAATACTATCGACATTTTTCTGCCTACCCAAGCCAAATAACTTTCGGTAACCCACATAATCCGACTCCGCCGGTCTGGCTTCGTTAACACAGTGTTACAACATTGTGTAATTAAAACATACTTCGTGGTAATTGTAAACCATTCTCCAAAATTAAAAACCCTTTACAGAAGCATTCTGTGTCAAACTCATTAAAACCAAACCTTCCGCAGTCCTACCCCCACCGCTTTCTCTCTCTCTTCGTCTGACATTTTCTTTGGCATTTTTGCCTTTGTTTTGCTCTTCACCATCCAAAACAATAACATTCGGAAGAGGAAAATTAAGATGAAGGAAGGAAAAAAAAGAAAAAAAAACATAAAAACCAACGCCACCATCTGCAAGACGACGACCATAAAAATGGTGAAAAAACACAACAACAACAACAACAACAAAAGAAAAGAAATAATCAACATCATAACAATGCTGGCTTTAAAAGCTGCTTGAGACACGATCAAAACGACGACGCGGCGACGAAACGACTCCTGATGGTAGTAACCAACCAATGCTAACCAAAAATGGCAGATGTAAAACATACTAAGTACCTACCATTGGTTCCAAGGCAGAGACCAGAGACCACCATCGGGTTCACTATACCTACTACACTCCGAGGCAAGTCAGCAAGAAATGTTTATAAAATAATTTTTTCTTTCTTCGTTTTTTGAGAGAAGTCGAACTGTCGACGACGCACATGTCGTCTCGTATTCGTCAGACCAAGTTCAAAGTATCCTTAGCGTTGGTTTTTCAAAAAATGAATAAAAAGAAATCCTCTCCACCTCACAACTTGGGCTGGAAATTATATTCTCGCCCGAGATACAAAGGAGATTACGTGTTGCTAGCCTCACAATGGCCTACGGTCTCCGAAACAAAACCCTCAAGTTGCAGCTGCCGCTTTTTTTTTTATTACACGTATTGCCGAATTTATCAAAAAGAAAACACAACAGCTACAACTGCAGAGTCCTGAGGAGCCGGAATCATGAAGAAGCAGGCAAGGAAATTCACATACTATCGATGAGTTTCCTACGCAAGAACGAAGGCCAAGAGTGAGAAGGAGGCAGAGGCATGTTTCACCTTTATTCGCAGGTAAAGGTGCAATCAGGGGTAGTTCTGTTGGCCTAAGAAAACAACAACACCTTGATGTATACCTACTACACCTAGGGGAACCCTGTTGCCTGGCTCTCCAGACTTAAGAAATAATAACAGCAACGTTGTGAGGAAAAAAAAACCCTGTTGCACGATACGAACAAGGAAATGCTGTGCTCCTAGGGGTAGTTACCTACCTACCTACCCTAGGTGTAATTTTCTTGTTCATTGTCTGTGAAACGAAATTTAATTCAACTAACAATGGGGGCTGGCCGACTGGAATGAAGGACATTTTTTTTTCTTTCTTATTCTTAAGAAGAATTCCAATAGAGTAAAAGGGTTTGTGTTGACTTTAGTTCATTGGCATATGTTGCATGTTACGTCGCAAATATGCTGTTGCACAAGTTTAGGGGTAGCAATCGGTTCGACGCGAAAAGACGTTAGAAATTCGAATTCAAGACCCAGGAGTGGGGGAATGTAAAGTGAAAATGATGGTTGTCGTTTTGTAATGTCGTTCACAAGAAAACATGACAGCTCGCGAAGACTTGTTAAAACAAAAGGGATGTTTCACTACATCAAGGTCGACGAGCCATCGCACACAAAAACATTTCTTTGGCAAATGACTTAAATTTGGATTTTTCAAAATCAGTTAGGACATTTCAGGAAGCACCGAAACCGGTTCTGTACCATACTTCAAGCTTACGAGGCACAATTTCTTTCGGCACACAAAATTGTATTGCATTTGCATTGTCCTTCTAACATCGAGGTACTTTTTCCTTCTAAAGTTATAGGTAGGTGTCTGTACTACTTTTTTACCGTGGATTTCTACGATCCCTAAAAAACTGGATTTTTTTTTCCGGCAAAAAATTTGTAGTGTGCAATGGCCCGACGGGCCATCATGAAATGCCTCATCTTGCTTCTCGTATGTTTTTGCTAAGTCTTGCGAAACATTTATCATTTTTAAATGCTCCTCCGAAGTTTGACAACGAAGATCATCGGGATCGTGAAAGAACGATCGGTAAAAATCATACTTCATAAGTTAATTTTAATGACTGCTTTTAGCATAGTTAAACAAGGACATTGTGTGTATTTCCTAGAATACTTAAAAACTATAAAATTAACCGGAAAAGACTAGATACATTTTGACACTTTCGATCGTCATGATCATTCCCATGCCCTTAACCCTTGAAAAATCTGCAAAACCAGACATTTTCTCACAAAATCTCGTCACCTACGCAAGTCAACCTAAATAAAAGTTCATTGCCCGTTGGGCAAAGTAGAGATCACTAAAAATATAAACCTTTTTGCTCTATTTAAAGCCTCCTCTATTGCTGAACTAATTTTCTTAAAATACAAAAATTAGAAATCTTCAAAGGCACGATATATTTTTGTTTGTTGCTAACCTACACAATAACTAAACTTCCTACTCAGAGGGATGTCCACTATTACATCAGAAATCTGCGTACCTCCATTAAATAGCGAATTTATACATCTGACGTCTAGTACCTAAATAATCAAAAGTCTTTTTTAGCAGACAATTAAGGACGCCACACTTGAGAAACAGAAAGACACGAACAATTTTATATACCCGATTTTTTCCTTTACACAGTCTGGATCACAGCCAAATGAAGAACACAGTGAAAAAATAAAAATGAATGCAAAATTTTTTTAACAAAAAGCTTATAAACAAAAATAAAAGTGAGAGGAAAAAATTTAGTATAATACGGAAACTTTGAAGGCAATAAAAAATAATTGGCAATAAAGAAAGACGTATTAAGAATATAAGAGACGTGGTACAAATTATTGCAAAAAAAAGTCAGAGGTGGACCGTAATCTGCAACCGATGCGAAAAGTAGAGAAGTTTCTTAGAAAAACTTGAAATTGTTAACGCCGTTAGACTCACAAAAAGTCTCAATATACAGAAATAGGAAAATTACAAAAAAACGTTGTAATGAATCCAAGACTTTGACTAAAAAAAAAATAAGTTTTGACATTTTTCACTGACCTTATTTTACTCCCAAAGAGGGGGAGAGTCCTAGATTTTTGAAACGCAACAAGAACTCTAAGACCAGTGAGTATATTCAGGTAAAAAAGTTTCGCTTAAAACTTATTCCAATATCCCTGAATTTACTATTAAAAATTCGCCAAGTTTAGAAAATGAAGAAAAATTAAGAAAAAGTAATTAAATAAATAGTTTTGAAGATTTAATGATGAATTAAATGATAGTTTTGAAGATTTTCCAAAAGATTCAAATGTTGAAAATAGTTAATATTCCACTAATGATTAGTCAAACATCGTCGTTAAGCCACGAGGATTCGATTAGATCAGTACTTTGTTTAGCTACAGTACTTGTAACTGACGAAAATACAACAAAATGACGTTTTCACTCTCCAAATCATTGCAATCATATTCTGGCCACTTTACTTAAACTTAAGGGTTGTTGGTTATGCCCCAGTCTTTAACAATTAGAAGAAGTATTTGATAGAAAGCTTTCAAAAACAGTTTCCCACCCAATACGAATGCCGAATTTTCGCTGAGTCCTTTCTAAAACTTCTCAGAGTAGAAAATGCAAGGCTCTCTACTCAGAAGGGCACTCAAGAATTAAGCATCTTTTGGTACAAATAGTTTGCGAAAAATATCATCGGTATCCTTAAGTTCAAAAGAACATTTTCGCTGAGCTTAAAAAATAAATACCAAAAATAATTGAAAGAAAAAACAAACAAGAAAGAAGACTTTTTTATAGTTTGATGCATAAAATAAAATTTGAAAGCAGAAACGAAACTGATCGCAAAAATTTTCAACTTTTCGCTCAGTATTTTTGAGCAGCAAGGGTCAAGAAAATTCAAGGTTTCCGGCATACAACTTGGACACTATAATCATAAAGCGCCTCTTATTACAAATACAATACCAGACATTATCGTAAACATCCTTGAATTAACCAGGAAGGTTTCGCTGAGTTAAAAAAAACAGATGAACAACGACAAATAATATTCCAAATACTACAAAAAAAATACATAAACTCATTGACAGATTAAATAGACTTGCGTCTTATATTAATGGCAACGAAATCCATCCAAACATAGCTAATCGCATAAGGTTACAATAGGTACCTTGTTTCAAACTCATGTCTATGTAACTGAGACTGGGCGCCACTTTTCAGCAAATCTTCCACAAGTGCTGGAACTTAATCAGTAGGTACATAGAGCGTAAAAGCACTTTTAATCAACATATCAAGGGTAAAAGTTAAGCTAGCTATAAAAGAGTTCAAGCTGGCAACTTTGTATGCCTAGATTTTATAGCGAATAAAAAATATATGGAGAGAAGTTGGGATGTACTTGAAAGTGTAAATCTATCATACGTGTGTGTGTGTACCTAGGTATTGTTATCGGAGCATGAGCTCTCAGTGGAATTGGTGTCACTGATACCAAGTATGATTTGATTATCATCTATCAGCTGTTTATCGTTTTCATATTTTCTAACATACTCGCACGTAGCTGAGTGAAGTAACAAATAAAAAAATCGAGATAACTACAACAGGGAGCTGAGTTTTGGCTTTTTTCTTTGCCCGAATTTTTCTGTTGCTAATGAGTTTTTTTCTATAAAGAACTGATTTATTAATTCGGGGATGATATGCTGCCCTTAGGGGTGGAGGTAAAATTATTTTAAAAGCATGAAAATCAATATATAAAAATTTATTATAATGAGATTCATTCATTTTAGTTATTGGCACAAGATAATGAGGTTTTTTTTTGAAGTAAAATTCGTTATTGACAGACGCTTTATCAAATCCGCATACAAGTTTTTTCTTCTTCTAAGTATGAGTAAATGAGAAAAAAAATGGCAGAAACGTCATCAATCACATGTTTGCAGGTAGATAAAAGAATTGTTTTTAATCAACTTATGCGGTTGTTGATCTTATCTGTCAGATCTGTCAGATTAAATTGGTCTGACTTGTCAGAATTTAGACGAGAAAAAAAAGAAAACACAAAACTATCTATATTGAGAGTTTAATCAAGTAATAGGTAAAGAATTGCGCAAGATCTGTCAAAAATTAGACATTACCAAGAGTTACTGGTATGAATTGACAGTTGAAATTTGAAATAGGTAGTTTTCTTTCATGTACGCTATCTGGCACCATTACAATGCAGGAACAATCCAGATTTCTGCGATTTGAAGTTTCGAACGTCCTATATGGTTTGGCATGTTTGACAGAAAACTGGCTGCCGAGAGTGACATTAGAGCAATTTTTTGTGATATTCTTTGGTCAATAGATGATTTGAAAGATCTAAGAATTTTAAGTAATTTAGCGTCAGCCCTTGTCTAAGTGCGCCAATATATAACTTTTGAAGAAAACTTCGAAGACGTTTGTGTTGGCAAAACAGATATTTGACAAAACCGATATCTGTATGTATTTTGTTAGCCGAGTGATTAGAATTATCATTGGCGCCTCAGCAAATCAAAAGTTTATGATTTAAAATAGAACCCATTGATAAGGGTTTTGAAGTGCCCAAAACTCGGGAAAATGTTGTGACAGGGCAGCTAAAACTCGGGCACGATCAATTAATTCGAATTGAGGTTCTGTTTATAAGTTGTTTGCAGTGTGCAACAAAAATTGACGTGTAACGTCATGTCACCTTACCGAGTTGCAAAAACTCTAGCTGCCAATCGGCCGGCGCTCATCACAGCTGTTTTTAGCGCTTCTCCATTGCAAGACAAAAGTAATCGTGCAACGTTGTACAACCTCAAAGAGTGGCAAAAACTCGAGCTGTCATTATCGCTTTTCCTGGTTTATAAAGGGAAAAACGCAATAACCAATCGAATAATTTTATGTGTCTATCTATCCTTACTCGGTAATTTGTACCTCTTGGCATGACATTGAAAGCTTTAAAGGATCTTCTCTAATAGAGGTTTCATTAGGCTGGTCGAGCTAGAGGTACTGTTGCACTGAGTTGGTTAATAGTGACTTAAATTAAGATTCTAACCGATCACGATTGACTCGCTGAAATTCTTCCACAAAGATTTGACATTTAACTCCAGCTTTTCCGCCTGATGTTTGGTGTCTTTTGTGCCTCCTATGTCCTAAATTACCTCCTCCTATGTTAAAAATACCTTAACTTAGGTGCTTCTTTTAGTAAAAAAAAAAATAATGTAGGTAGGTAAGGGCTGGGATGATGATTTTTTTTTTTTTTTAATCAAAGCTAACCACTTCTATTACAATATTATGGCTCGTTTAGTTATTATTAATTGCGAGGTCTTATCGTCGCTAATTAGCGTGCACAATAAAAACCAATTGCACACGAAGTGGGACACATTTAATCATCATCATGCTATAAGGGTTTATCTTTGCTTTTCCAAACACCCGTGCAAAGAGGTGTCTGTTTTTATGCGTGCTCTATTAGATCCCCAGAAATTGTGGGGGCGCTTATATTCTGTGCAACCATCAGCGGATTCTTTTCGCGATAGGCGCGAACTTCCGTTGTTTTTAGAGATAAAACAATTTTTTTTTGTAATTACATGGAGTTTCCCAGAATTTGAGTATAGTAAATTTACATATTTTTTAACAAAAACAAAAATAAAATATAAACGACCATAGCAAAGTTAAATGGCAAAAATATATTGATTGCCGCTTCCTTTATTTTGATAACCTTTAGCGCAGTGTGAACAGTTTCATATGGATCTATACCTAATGTCAGTCAGCCGTGAGAAAAGCTAAACTTTGTTCTTTGAGATTTAGTATTTAAGAATAAAGTCAAAACAAACGTCATATTTGGAGACCATGAAGAAATGAAAATAT
Source organism: Neoascia interrupta (assembly GCA_947623515.1). Classification (NCBI taxonomy): domain Eukaryota; kingdom Metazoa; phylum Arthropoda; class Insecta; order Diptera; family Syrphidae; genus Neoascia; species Neoascia interrupta. Next base: position 30,510,136 of record OX392463.1, read on the forward strand.
ATTTTTTTTTAAATAAGCACAGTTTAAGGAACATATAATATTTTTAACGTGAACGTCGTGCAATGTCAATTTTTGGTTTGACAGATTGCCGGCAATTTCATTACAATTTTTGTTTGGAACAGTAATGCATTCAGCATTCATGCAATCAGAGTTAACGACATTAAATCCGACCGAAAATTCGAGCAGTTCAGGTAGCTGTCATTAAATGACAAAAGCTTTTCAGATTTTGCAGTAAACGATTTTTCTTATTTTGAGGACCTTTTAACTGTCGCACTTACTGTTTAAAAAAATATAAAAAATCTGAATTTTCTGGAAGCGCTCGCTTAACGCTATGAGTGTAGGGTATTTTGATGCTGACATTACATCGACATGGTGACTTTAGAAGTGAATTTTGAAATTGTTTGTCAATAGAAGCTACGCCTTCGACATCAGTAACTTTAAAGGCAGATTCAGAACCAAGCTTTGGATTCGTCTTCGCTTCGTTTCGACACGGCGGCTTTGAGTCTGTTTTGAAATGACATTTCCTAAAAAAAATATAATTTTTCCGGGAAATATTGCTTTTTTTGTCTTTTAAGGGCTTTTTTATTTGTTTTTTCCCAACTATTGAGCTGTCAGAAGAGACATGTTCATTGAACTAGAGCTTCGCTTCGGAGTCCCATTACGTAACTTTACGTTTTCTCTTCACGATTGCAAAACGAGACGTTGTAGCCGATCTTCTAGCTTTTTTGAATCTTTTGTGAATCCCGCCTTAGGTATCGATGCGACTTTTAGGGCGATATTGTATTGACTGTCGCGAAATTACCAATTAATCGAAACAGTTTATGGACAAATTATTGACACTTTTTGACGTCTACGGTGTCACTTTTCAACTAAATGTGTAGTTAAGGCAGTATAATGTTGTAGTAAATTGCATGTCGGTTTTACATGAAAGGAGATCCCTTTAAAGAAATCTCAAAGCAATCAACTTCCAGAACATTGAAATTAATGCTTTTCAATTTGTAATAATTGACATTGACAAGTGACCTAGAACCTGCTTTTAGGTTGTGTTAAAAAGCCTTTTAAATTAGCTACACTGTGCTAGTTGTGCGTTTATAGGACAAAAGAAGAACTGTCAAAGATTGTCAAATCATCAAGAATCCACTTGTTCAAAAGCTTACCATAACATATTTTCTGGCATTTTTTGTGATTGCTTCCGATTGTTTTAAGTTCTGTTGACATGTGTTTAATTGAAGATGTAAGCTACGGGTGATCTTAAAAACTCCCAAGATATTGAAACAACCACTTGTCAGTTTGTCGATTTTAAAGCAAAATTTCAAGGAAGGCGACTGAAGTTTTAGAGACACGTTATTCGACGTTTATTGATTTCTGCAAAAATGTATGAACGAAACGGCTTTGCGAAGAGAAAAATTGATTTAAATTTCTAAATGGAAGAGCCAAAATAGGGTGTAGATTAACCAGTGGTTGGGTGTTGCCTTTCGAAAGTTAAGAGCCAGTTTTCCAGTGCAGACTTAACCTCCTGTTAAACCCTGCTTTCATGGACCTTCGAAATCATTCCCATCTCAACTTGCCTGTCATTTCTCATTGAGAAACAGGCAAAAATGTTATTTTTCATATAAACACAACTGTAATTTTTTCTCGAGGTTGCTGTGCAAGGCTACCAAACTCACAATACAGCTTTGGTAAGGAATACACACACACACACAAGAAGTTGCTGTCGGTGTTCTCAATCTGTTGTTAACACAACTTTCGGTGGTGGGATTGCTGTCAATGTTGGTGTCGAAGTGGTTAATCTGTTTCTCGCGTAAAGGAATTCAGCTCTTTCTTTTCGCAGGGTTTAGCCGCGAACGCGACTTCGTCGTTGCGCTAAAGGTAGGTGGCAATGGTCTGCCAGGCGCCTGCTGTGACCATTTACGGGTAGGTACCTATGTTAAAATTGCACTCTTTTTGAACTCATTTTGCCTATAAGTTCTAAACTAATCGAGACCGACAGTTTTCTACCTACAATCGATCTTGTTTTTCTCCTTTAAACATCGATGTTACAGGCACTTTCCAAAAATCTTGGGCCTAAATTATATTTCTTAACCACCCGTTTTAAGTTAACTCCACAAAGTAAAATACCTTCCTACAGGGTGTCAGAAAAATAAAATTCTCACGATAATAAACAATTTTTCATTCGTTTAAAAAATAAAACTGCAAAATTTATTTCTGTTTATTTTAACAAAAAAAAAAATTCGTGATCAAGCTCAATTTAGCACCAAAGTCGTCATTCAGTCCACACAGTACCTACACAAACGAAAAAGTAGATGTTCTGCATTTTGCAAAACTTTTTTTCCAAGAAAAACACACAAATACTCAAGAGAGTCGATAAAATTGTTCAGCAAAAAATAAAGAAATCTACTCATAATCCTTTCCCCCTCTTTTTGCCGATTGCACAAGCATCGAGCACTCACTCGAATGTGTACGTACATAATACAAGAGACAAGTCTCCTATCCATGAACAGTTAGGTATACGCACAACGTAGTTATGCCTACATACCTTCCTACTTACTTGAAAAAAAAAAAAATACATAGAAACTCACCTCCATCATCCACTCGGCAACAATTTTCCTCATCGGAGGTGTTATATCCTTTTGCACCGTTGTAAAATATGAACAAACTGTCGGGTGTTTGTCCTCCGCCTTGAGTGCATTCTCAAGGCAGCGATCTGTCGTAAACACAGGATCCTCGAGGGCCGTGTTAACATGCTCGAAATTTTTACTTATCAAACTACTTGTGTAGGCTTTAGCCGGTGTAAATTCGCCGGCATAACCACCTCCTCCAGAGCCGGCACCGCCGCCTGTTGTGACAGCGGTTGTACAACCGTTATTTTGAGCCGTCAAACTATTATTTATTAACACTTCGGTATCGTTTAAAAGGACTTTTTCCGTGCACAAAAGGTCCATATTTGTTGCAAGCTCAATTTTGACGACGACAACAACAGCAATCGGCGACACGAAGACGAGGATCAAAATGTGTTTGCACGTTTGGCTCAGCTGCGAGTCCACCAAGGAGGGCTGACACTTTTTTTTTCTGCTCGAGACTTTTCACAAAACAGTTATGTTGTGTTGTATTTCAAACTCACTCACTTTCAAAGAAGAGGAAATCTTGGCTATTTTTTTTTTTTGTCACAATATATTTTTTTCGCGAAAGAATCGTCGGAACAAAACGAAGTTTACAAACGGAAAACAGCGGAAAACATTTTTTTCTAAATTAATCAATTCTTCACTTGTTAAAAAAAAGGACGAATGGAATGAATTATCATCGGTAAGGGATCAGGGAAAATATAAGCTTAAACCCACTTGCATAAATTTTTACTCAATTATTTTATTTTCACCAAAGTTCTTGCAATTTGAATTATAGCCGTTACACATTAAATATTTAAACAAGTTTCTTTGCCTTTAATAATAAGAGAACAGTGGAAAAGTTAAAGATGTGTATCCTTTTTTCCTATTTTCGCAGTGTGATCATAAATATTTCTCCTTCCCTTATTATTCTGGTGTTTCTGTGCACAAAAGCCGGCGAATGACAAGAGCGATCAACCAGACCACCACAGACTTTCAGTTGCGATTTGCGAATGAACACATGAGCGCCCAATGAATCATACATGAGCGGTAGATGAGTCACTCACGTTAAAGTTTGGGACGATGTGGAACGTAAGTGGACCTTATGTACTAAAACACTATTTGAAGAGAGAGGCAAAGGATAGTTTAACACACAAACGAGGCACACACATACATCTTGTATATAAGGATATTTTTTGAATGGACTACCTCTATAACCTACCTGTCTTTTTCTAAATGCATCCTGCAGTTTGAAACCTTACGGTTCATTTTTATTATGACAGTAGGGAGCAAAAAGTAAAATCATTGCCATATTTTCACCACTAATGTTTAGGTCAAACCCTTTCACCAATAACAGAGCATTAAATCCGTCCGGCCTATTAGATAAGAAGGAAAATGTGGTATTACAGCGCATTGACGTCACTGGTAAATTAAATTATATGACATAGACTTTGGGTAAATTTGTTTAACACACGCAGCATGGCAGCTTCAAGAAGCTTTTTAGCCACCTGTCATCCGATTTTTTCCGATGATTTTCCAAAATTTTACAACAGGCTCTAGGCATTTCTCCAACCTCGCTCGCGAAAACATTCCGTTAAGGAAAGGCTTCAGATTTGAGAAGATGCTACAGAAGCTTAGGTGTGTAGGGTATACCTACCTATAGTGAGGTATACCTACCTATAGGGTAGAACCATGCACAAATGCTTCAGAAACATTCTGGATGCAGATCCCAAACCATTTTCCCATGGTGGTATGTACCTACATTATTAATGTCCATTGTGTGGAAATCCCGAATGTCTAAGAGGAATCCAGAAAGGTTCGAAAATTTACAATTTACAACACCTCTGAATAACAGAAGTCTCAGGAAAAAAAACAGTTCTACGAGCTTTACGTAGGCGACTGTCAATTTCGCTTTGATATTTGCGATATATAAAAGGATCTATACGGGGATCGGGATTTATTTAAGGGATGTAAATGGGGTTAAGTTAAATAAGTTTTTTGTGGGCGTTGGAGAATGTGCGACAATGTTTTCATATCTCTAATGTTTCTCATCATGGTATTTCAGAAGTCGTGACATAAGGGTTAACTTCTTCTTCTTCTTTTTCACTAAGGAGCGAGGGTATGATCTGGAGTGATCCTCCCACTCTACTGCATTCCTAATGGCCTGCTTATGGGGTACGCCGACATAAATGGTAACTGACCGGCTTTTTGATGAAAGCTCACTTTTCACCATTCTAGAAAGTCTACTTTAGCAGGCTCAGCAAAACTGATCATTGTTTCGAGGCCAAATTTTCAGTGGTATATTTTTATTTCAATATCCGCGCATTGTCATGAAGTTTGAGTATTAAGCAAAGAAAAATAATCGCCGTACCGATCTGCCAAAATAATGGGTATAGCCCAATGACATCGTTGCCTCCATCACGTCAAAGTACACAACTGACAACTTAGTTAATTGCACACCGTTTTATAGGAAGTGACGTACGTCACGCTCTTTTTCTATGGGCTGTTTCCCCAAACAACGTGTGTACTTAGCTTAGTTTTCAGTTGTGTACCTCAACGTGACGGATTAACGGAGGCATTTGTGGTCCAGAGGCTTAAGATGAGGTGTTTCTTAGCAGTTCGTAATAGTGTATCTAGTTTTATCATTACAAGAGTTCTTATTTCAAATTTTATGTAGGTACACGTTTGAAATACTTTTAGTTTGCAAAAAGTATGTAACTAACCGATACCGAGCACCTTGTGTCGAGGAAAACCACTTCAATCCTTTTGATAGGGCCAGTTGAACGTGCTGACCGAAATGTGATTCTAAAATATATTCTTTAAAAGAAATGGAATAACCAAAAAAATAACATAACATTTACTCCGATATCCGGCTGCAAGAAAACTGCCTCCTAAACGAGAATGATGGGAGTCGATTTTGAATATTTTGGTTTTCCCAGGATCTATCAAAGAGTCAAAGCCAGCTGTGTCAGGTTTTTCTTCAATTTTCTCAACCGCAAAAAAAATTATCAGACTTTGATAGAGAGCATAGTAAGTATGGCCAGACGTTAAACATGATTCGGGACCCTCTACCACGACCCTTTTAATGGGTTAAGCAAAAGCTGTTCTCAGTATGTATATCGTACAACTATGATTGGCTAGCATGAATGTGTCATTCGTCTTGGTGTTAAGGTCCTGCTGTTATGTCGTCTTTAGAATAGCTTTTTTAACAACCGGCTCATATTACTCCTTGAGGTTTTCTGTGCTTATCGGTCATATCATTAAAGGTTTATCCGTATGATTGTTCTCATTAAATTTTTATGAAAATTGTTTTTATTGTCAAGCTTTCTATGAGCAACATTGATCCGACTGTGATTGCACATTCCTATGGAGCGCATAGTAAGTCTGGCCAGATCTTGAACGTAATTCTAAGCAATTCTCCTCAAAACTTCTGCTCTTGAGGCGGATGTATGTATTTCGCTCAACTAGGATTGGCTAGAATGAATGTGTTAAGATCCTGCTGTTATATCGGCTTTAAAAATGTTTTATTTTTTATCATCGGCTCACGTTACTCCTCGAGGTTTTTTCTGCTTATCTGACATATCCTTAAGGGTTTATTCTCGTGGTAAATGTTCCCCTTAGGTTTTCGTGAATGCTATGCGTACTATGAAGCTTTCGATGTGTATTATATGGCGTGTTTTTCCTCTCAGGCGCGAAGAGCATGTTCCAGCAGATAGTGCAGGAGGTACCGGGTTTGAGTTCCGACCGGGCCAATAAAGGTAAGGCACGGTCTTACCCCTGCGAAGGTCTGACAAACCCTCTGGAACGCCTCTCATTTCACCGTCTGGAATCTACAAAAAAACTTAAGGTCCTATCCATGTTTTCAGGAACATGTGAGACGCACATAGCATATGCTTCACAGTGTCAGTTAGTTTTTCTTTCTCTCAGGGGCTCAGTTTTCACTACTTCTTTCTATGGAAGCCTCCCTTGTTCTTTGCAAAGTCAGGTTGTGAAATATACAATGTTGAAATAATTGAGCGGCCTCGAATTCCGTGCTCTGAAAGACAAAACGAATTAATTTTTTTTCAAGCTGCATTTATGTATAGGCACTCACGAATATACTGAAACACGTGCAAGAGTGATTCAGAATTTAAAACTTAAATAAAAATAGTCATTTGGTGCAATAGCTCCGTCATAAGGCCAGGGCTTAGCCTACGATATGAGCGAATCTTCAAATTTGTGCCGATTTCAAACAGATTAAAAACAAACCTTTAATGACAATTGCTTCTCTCGGCGGATGGATAGTTATTCCCAGAGACATGGAGCACTGGAAAGCAAATCGAAAACTATAGACATAAAAATTAACAAACAAAAAAAAACGATATATGTTCTTTTACATAACGACCGAGAAGCTCATTTCTTCTTGGTTTGGGATGACGTTTTCGAATTTTAACGTCAGATAATTGTCAACATTACTTCTCGCTCTGTGTAGACTCATTGTGATACCAAGATTGTTGTTCTCCTTTTTTGTGTCCACAAGCTTTAATTAGATGAGGTTCCTGTGACCTGAAAAAAAAACACGTTAAGTAAAGAATTGAACACCCTATTAAAATCAGGAGGGAAAAATAACTTTTCCTATAAATAAAAATAAACATTTCCTTCAACTGACTTAAACAGGAAGGTTGTTGTAGCAAGTAAAGAGAATGCTGGTAGTTTTTTTTCTGACAGCTAAAATTGTTAACAGACGTCATAAGGGTTGAGGTTCGATTTCTTTATGCGCCTAAACTAATAATTATAAAATTAAGTCTCTTGATTACTTTTTATAAATGCGGCGGACTTGGTCAATCGACCATACCTTAAAATGCAAAACGTGCCATGTTTGCATTCATAGAAGTATTTCCTACTTTCTTTACACGCAGAAGTGCAAAATCGAAATTGATACTATGGTTCTATAGCTTCGTGGCTCGGTAAGTTCGACGTTAAGGTTTACTGACGGTGCGCCAGTACAGTTCACGTGGAAATCAAATAAGATCCTTGTTAAACAATTTCTATAAGCTACAAACTTTTTCATTTTCCATAACAAAATAGCAGAAACAGCCAAGGAGAAACAAAATGTCTGGGCAAAAAAATTGTGATCTTTCAGTCCACAAAGTAAAAGTAAGGTCGATCTGCGAGCAACAGCACCCTAACCCTGTAGTCGCACCGATCGACGTCAAGTAACCTAGAGCCTGTGGCGAGTATCTACACTAACTTCCTACTAGAATCTATATCTAGAACAGAGGCGCTAAATGTTGAGAAATTTGTAACCTACCTTTGACGTATTCTAATTTATCCAAACGGAACTGTACCAATCCACAACAAGACTCTACGAAAAGCACTGAAGCAGGTTGAAATACGAGTTCATGTATCATTGATGTACAATCAAAATAATTTTTAAATTATTTTTTATAGGTCCATGAACATCAACTAATCTATTCAGCACTCTAAGCGTCTTCTGTTCTGCAACGATCACAATACATGAAATAACTGCCAAAACAGTTTGAACCTTCGAACTGAGCCGGGATATAGGTGATATTGACCTATTGAACTTTCAAAGTTTCATTTTACAGAAGAAAAACGATTGTATATGTTCTCACTTACATAGACTATACTAAATGTCAGTTTTCAGCGGATTTGACAGACTCGCGATCAAGCTGTAAAAATAAAAATCTAGACTCGAATGATTTGGTTTTTTTTGGTATCCGGTAAATTAAAAACCAAGTTTTATTTTTTCGTGGTTGAATCAAACAAAAAATTAAATTGAGATTTTTTGTGATAGTATAGGTGGGAATAGGTGAGACCTGCCATAGCTTAGTTTTGTTTGAAGGGTGGGAAGGCCAATACGATTGTACTGGGTCGGGTTAAGCAAAAAAGTACAATCGGAGTAAAAGTACAATGTCTTACTAAAAACTATGTTTTCTTCAAGGTAAAATGGTAATTTACTTAACCATAATGTTTTTATTTCAGCAATATGTTGACGGCACTATGCAACAATAACCATAAGTGACTGTTTTAAAAACAAAAACAATGACAATGCGGCGTGAGCGTAAATAAATCGTTACGCATAAGTTAGCGCAACAAAAAGAGAGACTTCGATGCGAAATGGTGTTTCATTTTTACTTTGATTTACATTCGCCAAAAATATCTAAGGTATTGAAGTCATACTAGGCCGAAATACTCTGTTAACGAACGTTTAAAATGGTTCTTTGTAGGCGTTTCGATAAAGAACTTCTAATGCTTTAATTAAAGTTGCTGTCGTTTTACTACGAAATTATGACAAATATTTTTTTTGCTGTCTTGAAATTCATTTTCAAGATGAAAATGAGGTTCAAAACATTCAAGGTTTCAAAAAATTCATTGAAGATGTCTATATACCAAACCATACCAGCCTAGCTTGAAATACACTTTTTACTTTACCGAAAATTCAAGCTATATTCTGCTTAGGAATTGAAAGTGCTATATATATTTCCCATTAAAAAACTTTTATTTTAATTGGCAAGCTATTTTTTTTAACGCAAAATTAATCTGAGTACATTGGCTCCGTTTTAATACAAATTGAAAAAAATGTTTTCCATCCCTACTTTGTTAGGTACCAACTGAAAAAATTGTTTCCCATCCCTAGTTTTTTTACATTTTGCTGTGGCTTTATTGCGGGCAATTTTCTGTTCTTTTTGTGACGAAACTAGAAACAAAATAAGCCATTGTTATGTTTTTTACATTAAAAAACTTCAACTTTGTTATTTGCTACTATATTTGTGCACCAAGTCCCTTATAATATACGCGATTCGAAGCCTGCTTGCTTTAATTTAGCATTCGGCAAAGTCGTGGGTGCTTCTTCTGTCGAATAACATTACTACAGTTTTTCCATTTCAAGCCCATGTTGGATTTAAAGTTTTTGCACTAGTCAATTAAATACAAACATTTTATAAAACAAAACAAAATTATTTCTGTTGAAAGACCAACCCGTTCCAAATTTACACGAAGTAAACAAGTGAACTGTCAACACAGTCTATTGGTATTAGTAAATCTGAATATGAATCTTGCTAAAAATCGAGATTTTATTCTGCGATTTCAGATTCGAGAAATGGCAGTTTTCCCCTTAATTTCCCCTCATTTTTGCCACCAAAGAAACGTTTTCAAATTTAGATCTGTCAGTTTTGACATACCCATACCCACTTCAAATTTTTTTTGACTCCAAACGAAACGCACATGAGTGCCTCTCTCACACACTTATCAGCTGCATTCTGACGTTCACAATTGGAATGTAAAAACGGTTTTTAGTTTCTGTTTTCACGTATTATGAGTAATTTCTTTAACTAATCAGTATATTGTTACATACTTATACTAATCGATTCAACTTTATAACACTACACTATAGACGTCAGCACCTCTAATTAAATGATACTTCTATGAACAAAATATATCCAGAACAAAAAACGGGATTTCCCCGGTAAAGTTGTTGATTTAAAGGGTTGATAACATTGCAGTTTTCCACGATTTTATCATTTTTAGTAAAAAAAAATAAAACAGAGCTACAAGCTTGATATTCGTCCATAATTACGAATTTATAATATATCGAATTTTTATATTTAATTTTTACTATTCGAGTCGGTGAGGTGTAAGGGTGTAGGTAGTAGGTAGTTCTTGTTCTTATGAACTAAACGCAGCGTATATTTGGTTACACCCCATCAAATTAGGTTGTTAAATTTAATTTCTTTACTTGGATTTTTATATAAAACCTCAGCTTTAATTAAAAAAAAAAATTTATAATTAACAAATGTTGCATTTTTGATAAGAGTTACAAAAACTAAAGAGACAGTGCGTTTCCGGAACACCCTGTTACGTAAAAATAGCGCAGTCACATCTTGGTTTTTTTCTATATACCGAATCCTACTATCGTAATTGTTAAAAACTCACCAGTTGCTGGTCCTGTCTAATCCAATAGCCTTACCCGATCAGTGCTGTGGGTTTTCCTTTCGTTTCCAATTTAGAACTGATTGTTATTTATCTCTCTCTACACAGCTGATTTGTGGAACCCATCAATTTTCTCTTTCGCGGGTTGTTCTATCTATAATTCTGTATTTCTGCTGTGCTGTGCAATAGATAAGGGAAGGGACAGAGCGCAGTGCCAACAACAACACTTCCCCTCTGGCTAAGAGCCTGCTGCTCTGTTATATTAGTTCCACAATTCACAAAGCGAACAGCAGAGTATTAACAGCAGACAGCTGATTCGTTAAGGCAAAGCACTACAAGAGCGAGCGGGACAGTTGTCGCTGCTTGATAATTTTGCACTCAATTGAGAGATCGCTATGTCGAATTGATTGTGCTCTTTGCACGGGGAGAAAACAATACCAGCTGTTACCGACCACAGTGGGGAATACATTGAAGATTTCAATATGATTATGTGAATTGTGGACACCGGCACCAGCTGAGCGCCAGCCGTATCACATCGTGTCGCTAAAATTAGCTGTCTGGCGGCTGGCTTGTGTATGGGAATTGGGAATGTGTGTTTGTGGTGAAACCGGTCGTACAGTAATGTGACGTCGTATGGCTATGTGCAAATATTTTTGGCTGTATTGAACGATTTGTTGAGATAAGATAAAAATTGGAGGAAAAATAGCGGCAACCCACAGAAACACTTTACGTATACCTACAAAGCTTTTTGCGTTATGTCATCATCATCATAAAATTGAATGCGAGTTCATCCTAATTCTATGAATTTAATTATTTCTCTTTGTCAAATAAAATTTAAACAAATGAATGAACATGAACATATGGTTTTAAAAAATAATAATTCAACCATTTTGTATGTTGGTATTTATTAAAAAAAACAAGGATCTTGATACTGAAGTATTCTTGCGGGTGTATATGTGTACTTCGCAGCAGGACCAGTGCTGCCAATTCGGGCGACAAAATTTTCCTTACTTTTTAGAACACTACACACCTATATTTCTTCTTACTAGGGTTGCACTCATTTTGTTACCCACCGCACGCGCGAATTTAATTGAAGGCTGGCGGTGGCGAGAAACACTCATGAATCTTTTTTTCATGAATCTTTTCACGCAATGAATCAATGACAATGACAACTCTTCAAATTAAAATAATAGGTGTTTGCTATAGCTTTTAAGCAACCAATTTTATTGTATAATTTTAGGCTAACAACTTATAAGAGCTTAACCTACACTACCGGTCATCTAAATAGGCCTGAAAAATTGGAAAATAATACACTGATATTCAAACAAACTATGGCAGATCTTGACGAAAACCCAGGAATTCCTGATCGATACCCACCAACTTTTCATTGATTTCAAGGTCGCGTACGACAGCATCTATAAAGACGAGCTATAAGTGCGCGTAATGTCTAGTTTGTACATCCCTGTCAAACTCGTCAGTCTGTCCAGGATGACGATGGAAAACTCACGCTGTTCCGTCAAGGTCGGTAAAGACCTCATCGACCCCTTTGATGCCAAAAAAGGATTAAGACAAGGCGACGCACTGTTATGTGACTTCTTTAACATCATACTTGAGTGAATTGTGCAGAACCCCCACGCCAACACCAGACAATCCAACCAGCGCCAACACAGGCACAATCTTTCAAATTCCATACAAATAACTCGTATACGCAGACGACGTTGACATAATTGGAAGAACAAAGCGTGATGTCAGAGTAGTGTTCATAAGTATTGGGACGGAAGCTGTGAAAATGGGTTTAGCAGTCAACGAGGGCAAAATCAAGAATATGCTGTCATCAAGCAGAGACAACCAATACCGACGTCTTGGACAGAGCATGCACAGTGTCATAAATCCATGGGGCAAAAGTCGATACTGAACTTGTGGGCCACTCCGGTGGGTTATAAAAGGTCCACAAAAAATGTCTGTGGACTAATAACCCCTCGAAAGTGAATAATGTATGACTGCAGCCTCCCTGCCGGTTTCTCTTTTAACTTTACTTTACTGCAAGAAAAATTAAGTTCCCTTCAAAAATGATTCTGAAACCATTTCTCATTCCTTTAAAACATTCTGGATTTATGGACAAAGATCTTGTGTACCTTTGGCCCCCATGGGTAGGTTATAAGTTCACAATTGTTTTCTGAACTTATCCTTTTTAAAAGTGGGTCAAAAGTCCATTATGGATTTTTTGTCCATTAACTTATGAACGTGCACTGACAGAACATCACCACAACAGCTATAACTTAGATAACCTTAATCTTAGACCTTAACTAATAAGGATAACTCTTGCAAATTGTTGTTTTTGAGACTAAAAAGGCAACTGAGTAGCAAAGCCCTCTCTCGAGAAACTAAAGTGTCCATTTAAAAGACCCTCATCCTCCCAGTCCTGCTTTACGGTGTAGAAGCATTGCCCTGTCAAAGGCAAAGGAAAATTCTTTGGACGATTAATGATCCCGTCTGTATAGACGGAGAAAGGGAGACAGCGACACCGCCCTAGCCAAAAGAGTCAAAATACAACGGCTACGATTATTGGCTCATGTAGAGCGGATGTACACCAACGCCCCGGCGCGGAAAATCTTCGAATTCACGCCACAGGGACTGCGCAAGAGAGGAGCACCGAGAGTCAGGTCGAGCACGCATGTGGAAGGAGACCGCCAACTTCGCATGCGAAACTGAAGGCGGTTATCTGGAGACAGAGCTTGCTTCAAATTTTGTTAACTGAGTCCCAGGCCCACTCCGGATTTTAGGGGCATTTTAAGTAATCTATAGATAACATCAAATAACATAACTGCTTGACAATCATTACATTACATAAGGATATTACGGTGATGTGATAATCAAATGTGGTAAGCACTAGGATACATCGTGTTCGGGCCTTTGGGTGAGAATATGGCCCTGCGGAATGAAAAAATGTGAGTAGTTTCACTCAAAGATGACAGTTTTATAAATAGAGCTAAACGAGGTGACTACGAAAACACTCTTTACTAAAGTTTGCGTTAAAAAAAAGAATCCGTGCAATAGACATCCAATATTGCTTGTCGGGGGGTGTTATAAGAATATTGGCAAAAACATGTGATATTTTTGTCAACAGTTTTTTCGATAACTAAAGGTATAAAACAAAAATTATCTTTTTTCAGAAAACATGAATAACGATAACTACTTCTGAGACTGACCACCATACCAGAAAAACTATTGCACGAATCCGCGTAACATTAACTTTTTCATAATGAACCCTGTTCTGAATAGCAAAACTTCAATGTGATAACATCGACGAATACAGTAAGATTAAGAAACCTAAGGTCTGGTATAATGTCAATTCAAATTCACTTTGCTTACATTTTTGGTTAAGGTTTTTTTTTTTTAAGACTGAGGCATTTTTATAAGCATTTTGGTAGAAATGAATAGTCCATTAGTTAACTTGATTAACTTACAATTTAAATCAACTTTTACTCACTTCAGATGCTCGTACAGTACCCGTGAAGTCTGACCCTCACCCAGCAATATTTTCAAGCTAAGTTTTTTGTTGTCTTTAGTATGCTTCTCTAGGTTGTTAAACAGGGGTGTGGTGAAAAGGACCACACAAACACTAGGTACCAAAACGGGCCTATCGCGATCCCTGGGGAACCAGTTGAACTTTACATTCAAAAGGCAAAAACAACCTAAACACTATCCCTCGTGACACAGCCAATTTCCCTGTAAAAGCCAAGGAGGCCTTTAAAGTTTGTGCCGTCTACTTCTTCTAAGCTTTCGAATAAATATTCCCCTAAAAATTTCCTGCGCATAGGCGAAATTGCCTTACATTCGCACAGAATGTGTGCTATTTCCTCAACCGCCTGTATATCACTGCAGAAGCGACAAATGTCCGTGTCAGAAAGCCTGAGCCTCTTTGCGTGTTTACGCAGGAGGCAGTGTCCTGTCAGAATTCCTACTAAAGCCCTTAGCTTGTCCCTGCTCAGTTTTAATAGTCCCTTCGAACCTTTTTCGTCTAGTCGTGGCCAGAGAGCTCTAGATACCCCGTGTCCAGTCAGACGAGACCACCTTTGGTTGGCCATCGTTTTAATTTTCTCCTCAATAGTGCCTCTTACTACGCAGAGGGGTGGTTTGATGTTAGAAACCTCACAATTTCCGAGGATCCCTCCTCTTCTTGCAAGCTCATCAGCCTGTTCTTTTCCCTCTATACCGCAGTGTCCTGGCACCCAGCACAGTCTCACCCGGTTCTGACTGCACAATACTTTAAGCATTCACGTAGAGTTGCACCTGTGCTTTGGTCTTCCTGTACTACGCTACCCCGCGGAGGTGGATTCAAACACTTTTCGTATAAGAAGACCCAGCTAACATAGTCCTTGGATTAAGACTCATCTATCTAGTGGCCAGTATGTGTGTCTTTGCGTAGAAGATGTTGTTTAAATCTCACCTACCCCTGCCACCTTAAAGAGCGCTCTTTTTCACGATCCTCACCTCCACAAGGGTCTAACAAACCCTCAGATTGATACCATTTGTCCTGAAAAACTTCAAAAAGTGCCGTTCGGATTTGGCACAAAATAGTAAAACACCTTGTAAGTGAAGAATAAAGCACACACAGCATACCTGTTCTCTTAATTTTATTTTGCACTAATATAGTTCGTTATACCACAGCCTCCACTTATCTCGATCTTTCGTCAACTTAGTTTTTTAAGAAAAAGAAATATTTTTGGGTAGCACCTAGTATTTGAACCATTCAAGCCTTATTTCTGTGGGATTTTTATAAACCTTTAGTACTATAAATAAAAAGCTAACCGAACGTATCGATGCTTACTTTGGGGAGCGGCCCCTATGGCAAAGCCATACAAAATTGAATTTAATATTGAAAAGCGAAAAACTACAACACCTACGTTAAGTTGCAATCAGACCACATGTCTTGGAATTGGATGAGGATTTATTTGGGAACACCAATTACCTGTGGTGCAAATTTTACGGATCATGAAAATACATTTTTACCCCATTTTTATCTAACAAAAATGCAATTCGAATGGTTACCATTTTACTCCATTAGACTCCTACTAAGTTTTAAAGCTCCTTTTAAACGATTTTTAATTAATAAATAAGCTATAAAAAATTCTTACAGCAACATTTTATAATGAAAAAGTCCTAAGCTTAGGAGCGCCACGGCAACTCTGATTTTGAATGGAGAAATCAATCTGAAAAAAAGCAAAAATTATATGTTGTGCATGGGGAAGTGTGGTGTGCTGTCAATGGGGTAAGTAGATGGCACTGTGCGCTGGTAGTGGTAAGCAAACTTATAAGAGAAAACAAGAGCAAAAGAGATCATTGAGGGGAACTTGCTTAGTATCGACGTGTATGAATGGACTTGTGCGTTTAGGTTCCACATCGCAAAATGATCAAAGCACTGCCAGATGCACAAAATAATTATGTCAAAGGGAACTTATTAATTCTACAAATTATGCTTTAATGACGTTTTTCAAGATGACCAATATATTGAATCTTCTTGGTTGCTTGGTATTTAACCCAACTAAAAGATTGTAAGGGCTTCCTTAAACTGTGTTGAAAACAGTTCAAAGTTTTTAAACTACCTAATGTCTTTATTTTGAATTAAGCGCCATTCTCATTAGGTCATAATAGAAATTTTAAAAATCCATCATAATGGTGAAGCTTAAGCGAATATATTTTCTTAATTTTGCTAATTTTTCGTCCAACATATAGTTTACAGCAAATCCTTGTAGGTAATTTTCCTCTTTTCACGAAATCGATCACATTTTAATGTCGATTTAATTTGTCGTAAATAAGTCTTTTTAATTAGTGTTCTGATTGTAGTCCCTCCTTGGGTCACGCCTCGCGCCTTTCAGTAAGCCAAACGGCAAAGCCGAGCGCCGCTTCGGTCCATATTCCTTCACAACCATTCAAGTTTGCTGGAACAAGATAATTTAGAAAATACCTCATTAGGTTTGTTACCGTACCTGCCTTAGACTACACAAATCGACCCAAGCCTACGAAAAATAGCCATAATCCTGTTCCCGCACACAGTTTTTGTGTAGCTTTGGACAGGAGAGAGAGCAACAATGAGAGTTTGAAATTACAACAGCGGATGACATTTAGGTGGACACTTAGGTGTTAGCTATAGCGAATCGTGAAATTTGTACTTTTGATTGAAATTACAACTTTTTCTGTTTCCATACTTTGAGTCCTTTTTATGTGAAGTTTCGAATGTTAAAGAATGTTTTTATCAACTTTAAACATAAAAACCTAAAGTCAGTGAATATTATGCATATATATATTTTATCAATCGCTATAACTCTCACCTTGACATTGGCTTTGACGTTTAAAATGTGGGAAGTTTTTGGTGCACAAAGCGTTCCCTTACTTTTGGTCAGTTTTTTCCTCTCACTGAGAGATTTTTACCCCCACTCCTTCAAATAAGGAAATCTGACCAAGATGGTATAGAAAGTAAGGAAACACACCTATTATCTCCATTTACCCTTTCCAGACTACATTAAAATCAGAGATTTTGTTTGAAAGCATTTAAGAGCTCTCATATTGGCCACCGACGAGATTTTGTTTGACGTTTGATTAGATGCGCCCCATTCTTTCTTGAAGAAAGCAATTAGGATCCTTAAAATGCACTGTAAAAACATGTAAATCATTAATTGATTAGTTAACGCGTAGAAAAGTTACAAAACTATCAATCTTCCGGTTTTATGTTAAAAATATTTTTTTTTCGATTGGTCTGTAGTTTTAAAAAAGAAACAAAAAGAAAATTGTTTTTTTGCATACCTTACCTTCTTCATGTTACTTTCCATCCATTGTACACGGATTTTTCAGTGCAAAAACTTCTATGAGGACGTGATTTTGAAAATCCGAAAGTGGCAATTTCTGCCCCAATTTTAAAAATGAAAAGTCACCCCAAAATAATGAAACAACGCGAGTTTTTCTCCAAAAAAGTTTTTCATTTTTCATTTTCGATTTGAAAGAATTTATTTTTAGGTTTCATATGTGCAAGTGCCTGGTTTTCGGCGTCTTTTGTCATTTTAAAATTGGCGTCCGGATTAAAGCTGAAAATTTTGAAGTAACTCTAAAGCTTAAATTGGACTGCATGCCATTTTGGGATATTTGACGTACCTAAGAAGAAAAATGGTGCAGATATTTTCCTTCTTACGTCAAATATGCCAAAATGGCATGCAGCCTAATCGAAGCTTTAGTCTTATGCACGAAAGATAGGATGGATAAAACGGAGAAGGATTTGGAAAGCTGGAGCAATAGTAAAGAAAATGCGCCACATTATCATCAAGAAAGGTTAGCTTGAAGTGAAAGCAAAGATCCCAGTTTTTAGCTCACTGTTTGTTCCCTCGTTCGTTAACCCTTATCTATGGTCAATTCGGGTAATAACAATGTATAAGATCGCGGGCTTACAAGTACTAGTAGGATGTGAGGTGATATGGTGAGAAACATTAGTATTTGTAGGAATCCTAGTATTCTGCTGGGTTAGTCCGAGTGGACTGATAAATTCTTCGATGGTTTCTGAACCTTTAATTATTCGTTACTTTGTTCGTTCTTGAGCCCCGGGGGATGAAACCACCAATCCATAAGTTTCGAGGGTCAGTTTTTCCCTCTACGTGATTTGCATTCTTTGAATGGATATAATCGGCTACCGTGAATGGCGCGTGGATTCAAAGTGGTTTGATCTAGTCAAGCTGGAAAAGGGCCTCGACCCACATCACTCATGAATGAAAGAATATAAAGATTACGCCACTCGTTTGTTACGACATTTGTTTGACAGACATAACTGTAAATCTGACGTCAGCGTAATCCGTAATGGAACTGTCATTTTGTACAAGTTTAAAAAAAGCTTGTTTGCTTTGAATCCGATTAGAAGCCTGATTTGTGAATGAGCGATGTTTTTTCCGAAGTGTGGTAGTCTTAAGGCCCAACCATAATAGACTTAAGCCGCGTTGTCACAAGCAACGTAAAACAGGAACAGAAACAGAATCCCATACATTAGCAACTGAAACCTAAATTCGCTGAATGCTTTTTGCGTTGCTAATGTATGAAATTCTGTTTCTGTTCCTTGTGACACCGCGGCTTAAGATGGGCTTAAGTCAGCTTTCCGATATATCCCATTACACGCGATTCGTATGCTACGACCATAACAGCCGTTTGCTGGGTTTAGGTCTTCGTTAACTTTTGCCCCTTAAGTTAAACCCACTCAAGTGAGAGGTTCAGCACGGAAATTTGACAGCTGGCTAGATACACACATATTTCATACGATATCCGAAACGTTTTCTGAAGTCTATTATCGGCACTGTAAGCATTTGGCAGATAAGTGTAATTTTCGATGGATTTTGACATTAGGTTAATCCTTAAGTCTATTATGGTTGGGGCTTTATGTTCTGTGATTTGTTCACAACACTCATGAAGAGTTTGAACTAAGAATCGCTTAGGAGTGAATTGGCGGACTCTCACCCAGATACTCGCTTACACTAAAATGGAGTGGATACATGAACTAACGGGTGATTTTTTAAGAGGTTGAGAACTTTTTAAAAAAAAAAACACAAAAAATTCGAAAAAATTAATGAAATATTTATTTGAATCGATAGTTTGAACCTTGCAATTTAATGTTTAAAGATAATTTCATGCAAATGTTGACCGCGGCTGCGTCTCAGGTAGCCCATCCGCTGAGTCCAATTTCGGCATACTCTTTCACACATATCGGCCGGTATCTCACGAATGAATGCATGGATGTTGACGCTTCCAGTGCGTCAATCGAAGCGGACTTGTCCCTATAGACATTAGCCTTGACATACCCCCACAAAAAATAATCTAATGGTGTCAAATCGCACGATCTAGGCGGCCAATTGACCGGCCCGAAACGTAGACTGCTCAGAAGGTCGAGAATGCCGGCCATAAAATGGAAGCAGCGCGCGATGAACATTTCGAACCGAGCACAAATTTTGATAGTAAAATTCAATAATTTGCAAGCGTTGTTAATTTGTAAGACGATCAATGGTTAAATTGCAAACCAAACTGAAGCTGTTTGACAGTGACACAAGGTACTAAACACACGTCAGCTGTCAAAGCCAGTGTTGCCAAAACCAAACCAGCTAAAAAATCACCCGTTACGATGAAGTAAACAGCTCATCCCGTCATCCTTCAATTCTTCAGCCACAACAACGATATTTCATTTGACAACTTTTCTCTTACGAGCCTTTTTTCGTCTATTCGCAGCTAGTTGGACACGTTAATGCGTCTTTTAACGACGTATCGACTTTGAATCCGGAAATCTGCTTTGAAATGACATTTCAAATATTTTTTTATGTCCTGCGAAGACCTGCCAAAAATTCAAAAAATCGTACGCTAGGAGGGGAAGCATTTGCAAGTGGATTCAATTTGCCAACAATTTTTTTTAGCTTAACCAGCACACTGAAAATATCGAAAAATAAATGTTGGTTGCACATCTCCAATCGCAATCTTCCAAGAAAGTTTGACAGATTTCTGCTCAGCGAGTTGGACGTTTTGGGTTAGTTTTCTCAATCCCGGAAACTAAAACTAACGAAGCTAGAAGTTGTCGTTAATGTGGAGTTTCTCGTTTTAAATAACGGTTCTTCAATTAAATCGTTTAACTATATTTGCATGGTATGAAGAAGTGATTTTGCCCTTGCTTTCATTCTAGCTTTCCACCCCCAAATGAAACACAACAAATCTTTTTAACACATTTGCTTATCGAACTATATTTCACGAATCGGCTTTGTTTATCTATTACAACTAAAGGCGGAAAATGTTTTGCGTATAGTTTTTTAAATTTTCATTTTGACAACATTACAATCGATTTTTTTTCTATTTTTTTTTTAATTGAATCCAATAATTATTTACAAAGCTTAAAACAAAATTAAGGAAGGTAACTACATAATATATAAAACGTTAGTTTGAGTGTGTCAACTCTGTTCCACGCACAATCGAAAAAGTTATCTTTCGGGGTTGTGTAAAGTTTTTATTAGTAGCACGTTGTTGACTGCTCCTTGCTCTGGTAGTAGCATGCAGTGTTTTTGCAAGTTGAGCTGATTCCCCTCAATAGAGGAGATCGATCGCAAATATTAACTTTGTCCGCCGCTTGGCTTACCCCAAAGCCAGTTGAGCAGGACCGAGGATGGAGATTGATTTGATTGAGCTGCAAAGGAGGTGGTTTAAATTTCTGGGCAGACTGTTTGGGAGAAACCAAAACTTACACAAGTCGCTGCCGACTAAATCGGATAAAGCTTCAGACGGCATTTTGGCGACGTCTTGCTGGATCTTCTCCATTTGGCGTATGCGCTGGTCTCGATCGTCCTGGAAACGCATATCCTTGGAATGACTCACCGAATGGAGTTGGGACAATCTAGAAGCAGTTTAAAATGTAGAACTCGCTAGATGAAGAAAAACACTTGTTCTTACTTCTGATTTAAGTCGTCAGCCGCGGTTGTTGGCGTTTGAGGCTGGTTGGCTTTCTCTGGGCTATCGGGTGGTGATGGCTTATCTCCCCGAGGAGCTAAAAGTACGGAATGGATCAGACAAAAGTTAAGCATTTTCCCTTCTACTTACATTCGCCCCCTCCTTGTGTTTTAATCGCCTCCACTTGTCGCAATGTGTCAGACAACTTCAACTGCAAAGTATCTCGTTCCTCCAGTAGGCTGACCAGTTCCAATGTAAGCTCCTCGCAGCGCATGTCTCTTTGGTGCAGCATGTACATGGCTAAATCTAGCTCGGATTTTGGTACGGTGCCGTTGTCTTGTCGGCGTTGACCGTCTGAGCTGAATCCGCTACTGTGCGACATTGTGGACTGCATCTTGTAAGGATCGTATTGTGCCGCTAAGCGGGCGTATTCTGCGCTTCGGATTGCTAGTTGCTCTTTCAAGGAGACAATTTCCATTTCTTGATTTTCCAGTGCTTGTTGCATTTTCTGTAGCAAATCTGAAGCGTCCTTGGAGGATGAGCCAGAGCTCTGATCTTCATCGGGATTGCTCTGCTGGTAAGGGGATGAGCGGCCAGTTTTCAATGTGTCAATCTCTTGTTCGAGTTTACTCCTGATGTCATTGAACTCGGCTTCGCGCGTGTCCAAGTGCTGGCGCCACATGGCAGCGATTTCGCTGCAACGTTGCTCCACTAGCGCTTCCCACTGCGATTGATCGGCAGTGGGTGCCTGGTCTTTAACAGCCGCCAGGGAGTTTCTTAGCTCAGCGATTTCGATGTTCTTCGTATCGAGCTCGAGAGCAGCGCTCTTCATCTTCTCTTCGTTTTCCAGGCTGGATATGACATGATTGTTAAGGACCTGCAACTCTTCTTCCATGTGGGCTTTTTCAAGGCGCAATGCTTCCAAAGCCTGCTCGAGTTGGTGGATCTTCTCGTCAGAATCAGCAACATCTGTTCGTTTAGTGTTCTTCTCCTGCGTTATCTGGAGGCTTAGGTTATGCTCCAGTTCCTGCTTGTCCTCTTCCAAGTTTTTAACTTGCATCTTGAGCAAATGGATTTCTTGGTTCTTTGTTAAAATCTCTAGGACAAGCTTTTCGGTTTGATCCTCGCGCATGAGATCTTCAATCCGCTGTTTGAGGTGCATTATCTCCGAGTCTTTTTCTTGGATTTGTTCCTCGAGGTCGGTTTGTTGTGGCGATGACGATGATTCAGCTTGAAGACGACTAATTTGAGAGGTGAGTGATTTGTTCTCCATTGTAAGCCGTTCGATGTTAGCCTCAAGCTGTTGCGATTTTTCCACTAACGATGACTTCGCCTTGGAGAGATTTTCGTTCTTAAGGTTGGCCGATTGAAGTTCACTTGCCAGTCGGTTAGTTTCGGACTGAAGGCGCTCCACCTCGAGGAAGTCCCCATCGGACTTTGGCTTGAACGCCGATTCAAGTTGAATTCTGTTGATTTCAGCTGAGAGTTCTTCGTTTCTTTGGCGCAACGATTGGAGTTCCAACTCGAGTTGTATAACATCTGGCTTGGCGTTATTATCCGGAGCTGAAAATGCATGTTCTAGCCTGATTCCATTGATTTCCTGCGTAAGTTGTTGGTTTTTCTCATTAGCTGACTCCAGTTCAGTGGTTAATCGATTCACCTCCGATCTTAGGCGGTCGACTTCTTTGCCCAGATCCTGGTTTTGCATCACCACTGACTCTAAGTCCGAGTTTAACCTAAGAAGTTGCTTTTCCAACTCAGCAGTCGCATCAGTCGGTGGCGGTGCAAACGTGAGTTCCATGCGAAGCGCCTCAATCTCTCTTATAAGGTCGTGCTTTTCCGCTGAAACTTGGCCCAGTTTTGCTTCCAGTTCCTTCGCTTTCACCGAATCCTTTTGAAGTTTGGCAATTTCACCACAGAGCTCTTCGCTTTGTGTTGCCAGTCGGTTGATTTCCTGCAGCCTCTCGTTCTTCTCGCGCGATACAGTTTCTTGTGCCTCCGTCAGCTGTGACCTCAAATTCTGATTCTCAAGTTTGAGTTCATTGAGTTGGAATTTCTGATCGGCACTGTCCGAGCCGGCTGAATTTACTATGCGGGTGATCTTCTCCTGCAGGCCCTTTACTGCCTGCTCGGCACGTTGAAGATTGGCCTTCTCCTCGTCCAGTAATGCCTGAAGTTCTGTTTTATCGCCAGCAATGTCTTCGATCTCAGACAACAGTTCTTCGACTCTTTTCTCCAGAGCACGCTTTGACTTCTCTAACTCTTCGGTAGCAGCAGGACCTGCTGGAGATACCTGTGTCGTTGTTGGTGCCGACTCGGCACTCCATTCCTCGAGATTCTTCACTTTCTCGGTGAGTTCTCGTATGCGTGACTTGTACATTTGAACATCGTTGTCCTGGTGTTCCTTCATTTCAGCCATTCGGTCGTTGCCGGCTGTGAGCACGTCAATACGCTTCAAAAGATTATCCTTCTCTAGTGCTTGGCTGTCGATGTTCTTCCTGGCTTCGTTTAACTTCTCTTCCAGCTGCTTGAGCTGCAACTTCATCTCCTCTTGAATGGCAAGATCCAGATCGGACGATTCAACTGACGACGACTTACGGAAGGCCGCCTGCGAGTGCAACTCGTCGATTTTCGTTTTGTACTCCTTGAGCTTCTTCATAAGTTTCCCAGATTTGACCTGCATTTCCTGTTTCTGCTGCTCAAGCCGATCGCGCTCTAACTCTAGTTCTTGAATACGATCGTGACTCTCTTGCAATTTCAACTCAAACTGCTGCTGAGGTGGAATCAGTGAAGAGCTAGCGGTGTTGCTGGCAAAGTGTTTTGCTTCTAGGGCGGCTTCTTCTGAGCCCCAGCCCCAGCCTTCCTCGAGCTCCAACTGATCTGCGGGCTGACAATAGTAGGCTTTTTTGGGAACGATCACCTCTTCGACCACCGGCTCATTGGAGACCTGAGGAATAATGAGACTTTCAAATGGAGACGCCTCAGGGGCTCCCCTAAAGAACATGTCAAGGGTTGGCACCTGTTCGGCTGGTATTATTTGACTATCGATCGTTTTGGTATTTTCTTTGAGCTCTAGATCTTTGATGCGCGCCTCGTATTCCTGACAGCGGACTTCAAATGTTCGTCGCAGATCTTCAAGCTGTCGCAGACTGTCTTCGTGAGCTGCGATGCGGTGTGACAGTTTGTTCTCTAGATCGTGAGCATGCTTTTCCAAGTCAGAAACGTTTCGCTGTAGATCTTCGATGGTTTGTAAGTTACCAGGAGCCTCCTCGGGTGGTGGCGGTGGGAAACTGCTTGCACGACTATGAGACGCTCCGTGTAGGTTGTCAACGCGACGCACGCTTACGATTTCGTCGAATATGGACGGACCGGTTTGGTCAGTACCAAAGAAGGCTATAGGCGGCGGAACCACTACTTGCTGTTGTTGCTGCTGTTGTTGTTGCTGCTGCTGCTGTTCACACTGCAAGTAATCTATTTCCCGCTGTTTTTCAGCAAGCTCCCTTTCGAGGCGTTCGCATTTTTCCGTCAAGTTTGCCACATGTGCAATGTCGTCTGACTGTGTAAGCGACGCAAATGGATCCACCGGTCTGGCGGCCAACGCACTCATCTGCAACTGCAGGTTCTGTCGTTGATAGTTTTCGATTAGCGCCTCCTTCTCGGCGAGTAGGTCCGTTAATCGCTTGTTCTCGGTCTCGATGAATACTTGATCGTCGGTTTGATTCTGGCCGACCTGCATGCGCATTGAGTCCAACTCTGCTATCTGCGTGCGTAGGGCATTCAGCTCGATTTCATGGTTCTGTGCCAGTGTGTCTATCTGGTGTTTTAGGTTTTCCAGCTCGGTCTTATCCTGCATCGACTGCATTCGCAGCTCTTGCAGTTCGAATTGGTCTTGAGACAGATTTTCGTTCTGCATCTTTATCCAGGTGGACTCACGTTCCAAATCGGCTTTTGCCTGCTCTAGAGAGTTCATAGTTTCATTCAGACGAACTCGTTCGTCCTTGAGCTCATTGATTTCGTCCCTGGCCTTCTCTAGTTCCTCGGTTAGGGCTCGTTTTTCATCGCCGATCGCTCTCAATTGCTCACTTAAATCGTTTTCAAGCTCATCGATTTCGGAGTGCTTCGCAGCCAGTTTGGCTTCGAAGATGTTCTTGACGCGCTTTAGTTCCGTATCCAAGGCTGCAAGCTGTGTCTTAAGCGATTGATTCTCCGCGTCAAGGTTACTGTTGGTGTCCTCCTTAAATGTGGCGTATTCTTTCTCCAGCTTGGTATAGTTTGCCGTAAGTGTCGCATGCTCCCTTTTCAGAGTTTCCAGGCGATTTGCCAAGAGCTCATTTTCCTCCTGAGCCTCGAACAGGCGCTGGCCAATTACGTCGTCGTGATCCGAAAGCATATTCAATCGGTAAACCAATTCATCTTCGGTCTTCGCATGTTCGTCGACACGCGTCTGCAGTTGGGCGTCGAGCAAATTCGCTCGTCGTTCCATTGAAGCACGACGATCCTCAAAGGTTGCTACGCATTCTTCTAGTCTGCAGATCTTGTCCTTGAACTTATTATTTTCTTGTTCAATCGTTTCGATGTAGCTCATGTCCTCTTGCAGTTTTGCTTGGATGCCATCGTGGAGTGTTTCCAGGCGTGCAATGGTTTCCTGGAAGTTGGCCCGTTCCGTTGCCGATTCTTCGCGTAGTTTAGCGTTTTCCCTCTTCAAATCGTCCACTTCGGCCAAAGCACTACTCGATGGCGGGTGTGCAGCGACTTCATGTGGGGCAATTACGGGCACAATTTGCTCCTCCTCCACTTGTTTACTCAGGAGCTGATTGAGTCGCTGAATTTCACGATTTTTCTCCTTGATTACCGCCTTGGATTTTTCAAACTTAAGACTCTTGGCCTTCAGTTCCTTGGCGAGCTCATCGATTTTGGCGTCCTTCTCATGGAGTTGATCTTGATGAACTGACGTGGGACCGCTGGATGCATGCATTTGATTCACTTGTACATTCAGCAGCTGGATTTGCGCATCTCTCTGTCGGAGGTCTTCTTGCAGAGAATTAAGCTGCTCTTCAGTACTGTCGAGTATCAGGTTCTGCTTGGAAATTTCCTTGTCCTTGGCATTGAGCTCTTCTCGGATAGTCGTTAGCTCTCCCAACATTTGATTGTTATAGTTATTCTGCTCATTAAGCGCACCTACCGCCGCTCTAAGCTCGGTAATTGCTGTGTTCTTCTCATTCAGTTGTTCTCGAAGGAACAAAAGTTCACTTTGAACAGCTTCCGCATCTGAAAGCCGCTCATTCAGCTCATCTATCTTGGCGTTTTTCTCGTTCAGAAGGTCTTGTAGGCCAATGAACTCATCGTGGGATGAACCTTGCCGCTGAATCCGCAGATTAAGATCATTTATCTTGGAGTTACTCTCATCCAACTGACCTTGCAGAAGAAGCACTTGATTCTGAAGTTGTTCGGATGAGACTTGATTACGCTCGTTCAGAGCCATTGTTAGTTCTTCCACTTTGGTGGTCTTCTCAAGCAATTGTTCACGCAACGACATCACTTCGAATTGGACGCCATCTAGCGCCTCTTGGACTTTCAGTACGGATTGCTCGAGGTAGTTTCTTTGCTGATTAGCAGCCGATTGCATGGACTCGAGCTGAATGGTCTTGTCTCGAAGTTGGTCTTGCAGAGCCTCAATTAGTGTGTTCTTTTCGTTCGCCTCCGCATCGATGGCGCCTTTCTCCAGATTCTTTATTTTCGCTTCAAAGTCCTGACATTGAGCGACTTTCTTTTTGAGGTTTGCGGCGTATTTCTTTAGTTTTTCTAGTTGATCCTTGTTGCGGTGTTCTAGATCTCTAACTGACTGTTCCAATTGAGATGATTTAAGTTCGGCAATTTGAAGATTTTCCTCTAAGGTTTGATTTTCGTCCTTGAGCTTAAGGTTTTCCTCTTCGACAGCTGACAACTGGGCGAGACGCTCAAGGTTGCTCTTTTGCGAGTGAAGTTCTCGCAGCAATTTATCCACAACTTGCTTGTTCTCTTCGTTTTCTTTGGTTAGCTTCTGCAGCTCATGTTTGTTGGTTTTCAACTGATCTTGAGCTGAAGCGATTTCGTCCTCCTTCTCGATCACTTTGTTGGCGTTTTCCTCCATTGTTTTGTAGAGTTCCATGATCTGAGCATTCAATGTATCTATCGTTTCCTGCTTATTGGTTAACTCATCAACCTGCTCGGCCAACAGGCTCTTGTTGATCGAGAGAGCTTCCCTGAGTTTCTCCACTTCTAGCTGAAGATCGGCTGAGAGTTGTTGACCCACCAATCCGCTGTTTTCTTGTAACTGCTTGAGTTCGTTTTTCAGCTGAGAAATCTCCTCGTCGCGCTTGTTCAAATCTTCGATTTTCTTAGTAATCTCGGTCTCACTTTCCGTGTACGCCTCGATCAGTTGTTGTTTCTGTTCCGCGATCAGAGTTTGTAAGATTTTCATTTCTGCTTCAGAGGTTTCGATCTTGGCTTCTAGATCTCGTCGGAGCCGAGTCAAGCTTTCTATTTGTTTCTCGTGTGCCATTTCTTTGTCGTTGATCAGACGATCAAACTCCTCCGACATTTGCCGCAAGGACGCGATCTCTTCATTAAGTCTCAGGATCTGCGCATCCTTTTCATCAGATGCCGTGTTGGTATTTGCCAGTTCTTGACGCAGATCGGCGACAACTGATTGCAACTCTTCAATCTTGCCCTCATCTACGGGTAACACTACTGGACTGGCTGCTGCATCCTTAACTTTTCCCAAAAATTCCATCATCTGCTGGTGTACGTTTTTAGCTTCCTTTGAAAGTTTCTTGCACGCATTAAACTTGGAAGTCTTGTCATTTGCTTTCCGGAAATTCTCAAGTTCAGTGTTTAACTTAGCGAGGCTCTTTTCGCACTTGTCGACTAGGTCTGTCGCATCATTTGGTGCGCTGATTGAAGCCGCCTTGATCATACTATTAAGTTCAGCGGTAATCTTGGACTTTTCTGCTGAAATTTCCCTTATCTCTTGCCTAATGGTTTCCTTTTCTTCAATGACATTGTCAAATCTTTGCCTAAGAACTTCCTTCTCGGATTTGGCTTCATCGTTGGACCGCTCCAAAGCCGCTTTCTCCTCGGTTAATTGGTCTATTTTCCTCAAATGCTCGTGATTCTCAGCAGTTAGTGTTTCCATCTTTTCCAGGACCTCCTTACGTTCGGTTGTGAACAATTCAATCTTGTGCATAAGTTCGGAGCTCTCCTCCTTGAGCTTCAAAAGACTGTCACTAAGCTCCTGGTCCATTTCAGGCTGGCCACTAGCACCTTCCGTCAGCAGGCGAGCTTCTTCTTGCTCTACCCGCTTATTAAATGCTTCGATCTCAAGACGATCTTGCTGAGTCAGCCGCTCAACGATCTCTATAGATTCAGCAGAGGAGCTGGATTTGCTGAGTTTTTCAATCTTATCCAGCAGTTCCATGTTCTCGGCGACGTAGTGCTCCACCTTTTTGGCCAGTGAACTCTTCACCTCGCATAGCTCCTTTACCGTCCTGGTAAGGTGGGCATTTTCCCTTTGAAGTTCCTCGATCTTCTGCCGGTTTGTGTTGACTTGCTCCTCTAGTTGAATTGATTCAATTTCAGAGACAACTCTTGCCGATTCCAGCTCAGATTTAGTTGTTTCCAGGTTCTCTGTCATGTCCATTTTTTGCTCCTCGAGCAGCTGAATTGCAGATGTTTGATTTTGACACGTCGCCTCGAGGTATTCAATCTTTTTCTCGATTTCGATTTCCGTAACGATAGTGGTCCGTTCTCCGCTAACGAGCCTCAGTTGAAGTTGACCCTTTTCATCTTCTAGCTCGGTGATCTTCTGTTGTAGTTCTTCGTTCTCGTCAGTGAGTTCCGCGACACTGGCGTGTAGGTCGGACATACGCTTAAATTCATTGAGTTGCTTTTCTAGGCGCTTGCAATTTTTCTTTGTAGCCTCCAGTTGATCCTTTAGAGAGTCCACGTCAATATCAGACACCGTCGCAAACAGAGACTTTTTCGACGGAGTTTTTAGCTTCTCCTCGAGGACAGCGAAATTGGCATTAAGAACGTTTAGTTCGATGGTCTTTTCCATAACTTCTTCTTCGAGAGATTTAACTCGCTCGAGATGCTTCTGAATGTCCTCCCTTTGGGACTCTATTGTAGCTTCGAGGCTCGCCAACTTATCACTAGAATCGCCTTCATCGACTTCTCTGCTTTCCGTACGCAGGCCATCATTTTCCTGACGAAGCTCCTCGTTTTCCTGTTCCAACTCAAGTACTTTCGTCTCGAGTTGTTGTACCTGAAGGGATAGTTCTTGCTCTACTCGACGATCGACGTCCACATCTTCGACGAGCTCAAACTTTTGACTATCAATGGTTGACTTTACCTTTTCCAGTTCATCCTCGAACTTTTTACTCCTTTCTTCAGATTCTCGAAGCCTGGCCTCGAGTATCTGGGTCTTTTCGGTCAAATCACATTTGGCTGTTTCTAAAACATCATTGACTTCCTCCAGATGAAGAATCCTTTTCGATTTCTCCTCTAGCTCTGTCCGCAGGCGATCGTTTTCGATTTGCCAGCTCTCCTCCACGTCGTGGTCATTTAGAGTAGCCACCAACTCGTGTGTTCGCTTCTCCTTCAGACTCTCTTCCAGTTCTAGGATCTTGTTCTCTAGCTCCTTGACACGCTTCGAGGCATCCGAGGAACTCTTCTCCTTCTCCAGTTGTTTCTCGAGCAAGCGAACGCGGTTATCAAGGAATTTTATCCGCTCCTTGTCCAAGTTAAAAGGTGCCGATGCCAGATCAGTGGCCGACCTCACTTTGTCTTTAACCGAGCTGTAAGACAGAGCACTGAGATCACCCATTGAACGACCCAGCTCTGATGAATGTTCCAAGCACTGTTGGGTTGTGTCAAACTTTGCCTTTAGCTGGGTAACCATGTGCTCGATTTCACGTTTGCTGTGCTCCCGCTCGGCCATCTTGACTTTGTTTTCCTCCATTTGCTTACGTAACAGGATAATTTTTTCACTGCCAGGCGTTTCGATACGTGCGGCAGAAGGGCGACGAGGTGTCACTAAAGAATCCCCACCACCAGCGTCGGTCGTCGTACTGCATTGCGATTGCAGAAGGTATAAGTTTTCCTGGGATTGGAAGGACGTATCGTTAAGGGATGTGGTGGATGAGTCGAGGTTTTGGCGGGATCGGGCTTTCGATTTCAAATTCGTTAATCGTAGGGCAATATTCTTGACTTTCTCTTGCGCCGAGGAAGTTGATTTGCCGTGCGCTGCTTCGGATTTTCGTACGAGCTCCTTGAGGGCGGATATTTTCTCCTGAAAATAAAAACAAAAACAGAGAGAAGGTTGGAAATAATTTAAAAATAGACGACCAAGGCCGTCCTTGAGTTATAGAACTGAAAAGTTGCAATCATGCAAAGAGCTTTAAGGCTCCTGTCTAAATTGGCTTATAAAGGATTGTACCCAAAGGAATTGAGCGGTCATGATTAGTTTTTTGTCTGCCAATACATGTAGTGAAACAGTTCTTTTTACACCTCATATAATCTCTTTAGTCACGCAATAATGACCCAAAGAGCTTGGTGTAAGGTACCAGCGTTAGACCAATTGAATGCATTTAAGCGTTAAGTCCTTTTCATGAAACAATGAATTCATCTCTTGGGACAGCGGATTCGTGTTTTCACACACATTGCCTAAAGCAGCCTTGTTGAACAGATATTAAAAAAGCTCACGAACATTTTCGCTCAATGGTTCAGTGCTCACTCGATTCTACCAACAAGGTTTTGCAGCATATCGTGGCATGGTTGCATATTAAAAGAATTCGCTTGCAGGACTCCCGACAGTTCTTGGCGGAGGAATGGGGCGTGATTTTTTTTTGGGTAAAAAATATGCCTAAAGACCACCAAAGGGTCTTTCTTTATGCAAATGAGTGTCATGATTTCTGAAAAATTGCACGTCTGGTGTTGGCTTTGGGGCTTTGAATCACACGACAGCATCGATTTACTTATCGGTATCTTTTTTTACCCTCAAGGGTTCAAGGCCTGATACGTCAAAATATTGGCAAAAGATTGTTTCATTATGCAAATAATTTTGATTTGTGAAAAATTGTACCTCTGGTGTTGGCTTCGAGGTTTAAATTATATGACAGCATCGATATATCTCTGGAAAATATTTTTTATGATCAATACAATTGTACCCAATAGGTACTGACAGGGCAGATTTTGAGGACTTGAGGTTGAAAAATAATATTAAGACTCTATATGATTTTATGTAGATCGTCGCAGGCTCTGTCAAACCTTAAGTCACACCGTTTTTAAGAAACCGTTTTCGGGTGTCCACACAACATCACAGAGAAGATTTTTTCGCAATGTTAAGAAAAGTGATAATGCCTACAGTTTGCGTAGGGTCTTGAAAGTCAGCCACAACTCAACTGTTAGATTAAAGCCAATCTTCATTTTAGTTTGATGAAACGCCTACCGAATCCTAGGAAAGATTTCAATCTTGGAGATTTTAATTCTTGGGGTCAGTCCGGCACCAACTACTAGTAAAAGAGTAAAAGAGACAGAAATAAGTCAATACTTCTAACATTTATTCCAGAAGAAAATAATTTTACGAAACTTTTCTAACAACCCATTCACCCCAAAAACCCATCACCGACAATGTCCAACCCATGAATAAGCAGATCCACGCAAAACGCAATTGGTATAGTGTAAGAGGAGCTTGTGCCGGTTCTGGTGTATAATCACGTCCAACTTCAAAGCTTGCCATTCGTGCTTCTGGCACTGCATCGGAGTCCCATTTCTCTATTAAGCCAGTCTCGAAAATTTCGATGATAAACGTGTCCAAAATAGCTTTAAATGGTGAGTGATAGACCATCAAGAACGTTTCAGCGAATTCAATTAAAGGATCCCGCAACAGATGAAACAAAGGTTTTGAAAAACGCTTTTGCACAGCGAGAAGAAAGTCACCTGTGTCTGAGCCAACGGCGTAAGCAAACCTTGTATTATTCATTGAATATAATGCCGTCTCATAGGTTTTGTAGTCCGCAATCACGATGATGTCCTCGAAACCGTCTGGGTACTGTTTTGGTTCTTGTAAAGATTCCCAGTCGTAGTCAACCATCATAACTGGAAATTTGTTGTCCATCAAGTCTCGGAGTGTTTCGAGTTGCTTGATCTTTATGAATACCGTTAAATACGAAGTGAAATGAATGATGTAGAAATTTCCCAAGATAAACGCAAAGACAAGGACTTGAACATCGAAGCGATAACTATTGATGGTCGTTCTACTGGCTGGTAAATTGAGAAGTTCCAAAAAAGACCGGCTAAGACTCTGCCAGACGTTCGTTTTAATCTTACGCAGGATGTCCTTAGCTACATCCATAAAGACAATATACAGAAAAGCTGATGCTATGCATATCCAAACCGCTGGAGAAAACGGCCTCAGAAAGTACTGATTTGGGTCAAGGTATCCTTTGAGCGGCACTAAAACAGTAAAACTGGGTAGTTTTACCGTGTAGCTATAGTCTAGGCCATCCATTGGAATTAGAACATTCATACTTATATCCAGTTCTTTCTTGATGGTTGCATTACATATGCCCAAAAAAGAAAGAACCTCAGTGGAGTTGTTTACAGGCACTTCTTTAAAGGTTGCATTGTGCTTTCGTAGAAAAAGAAGAAATATTTTAGCGAAGCATCCTCCAAACTGAAGATGTCCTTTCTCGTCATAGAACTTGAAAGTTCGAGGAGCATCGAACTGAATTGTGGTGCGAAAGGTAAATCCATTTAGGTCTTTCAATGCATCCGGGAGCGGGTCGCTCTGGTAAAAGTCTTGAACTGGATTATCAGCATAGTTCAAGTAGGCGTACGATACCTCGTCGGCAATGCCAAAGATCCGTGTGAACTTATTCTCCGCAAAGTATGAGAAAGATTGCAAAAGACGACCATAGCTGCTTGCTGACACAATAACGAACTTTCGAAGCCTCAGTCGAGATACAAGATGCTGCAGATCTTCGGGATATTCTGGACTTTCGCAAGGATTTTGTGTCACTAAAATGGCGCTGTAGTTATAATTTTCCTGTGTTTCACTTGAAAGCGATGTAAAAATAGTCACAGGGATGTATGGTTGGTTTTTCATAAAGGCACCATAAAATGTTTTATTCATTCCAAGGAAAATCACTGATTCGGAATCGCCTTCGTTGTAGATCCTCTGGACGAGTGCACTTAAGTCAAAGTAAAGTCCGCAAACACTTAAGTGTAGCGAGCAATATGTCAGGACTTTAAGGAGTAACATTTTCGATTGACGCGAAAGAATTTTTATAACAACTTGTTACAACAGTAACTGCAGGGACAAATGCTTTTTTAATGACACTCTGGTTAAATCTCTAAGGGAATGCAACTGGTTTTTTTTTTCTTTTAAACTTATCGTTGTAATATTGGGGTCACATTGAGTTAACAAAACATGCATACACACATACATGCCGAGATATAATGGTCAGTTTTATAGGATTTACACGCGACGCTAACGACACAAAAACAGCATGATAAAGCCAGAAGTTTCACAAAATGAGCAACAGCCTAGTTGGCGTCTACTATCAAGGTTAGAATCGGTCTTAAACAATCTGTCAACTAGGTCTACCTCTGTGTCTTATCGTGTGTCCTTTATCATTCTATCCGTGTTCGTTATTATTGACGTGAAGGAGTAACGCCCGCAGTTAGGCAAAGATGGACTAGCAATTGTGGCAGCTGTCAGGAAACTGTTTGACCCAGAAAACCCTACGCCAGTGATTTGGGCGCCCAGCCAAGATGCTTAGGTGGTTGCTAAGCTTTGCTTTCTACCTTCTTCCTTGGGTTGATTCAAAATTAAGTTGTTGGCAATTTTGGTTTATGTGCCATTAAGAAGCTCTTTTAAGGCGCTTTTTTAGCTGTTATTTTGCTCGTTTCAAGGCTTGTACTAAAGTTCCAGATTTCGCAGTATTCCTTCAGTTTAAATATCATGTTTTGTAACAAGAGCACGGTCTACAAGAGCCATCTGATGTACAGGTCATCCAAATCCAGGCCACCACCTAACAAGACATCAAGATCATTTAAGATCAACGCGAACAGCAACGGGCTGACTTAACATCCCTGTCTTAGGCCCATCATTATATTGACACGCTCATTGTGCTAAGTTTTTAGAAAACACCAATCTTTTGAGTATCTTATAGTGCTTAGATTCCTTTCTTTATCCCCATAATAATCTTTTAGTTTGACAAATCTCTTTATATTTTTCGTTCATTCAGGAAAACCTGAATTTCCTTCTTTGAGTCACTTTTTTGTGTTCTTCTCCATCGATTTAGAAACTTGAATGGTTTTATGCCGGCATGACTTATCTATGACAAAACGTTTATGGGCGGCATTATGCTTTCAGTTGCATCATTCTGAAAGCAGGATGAAAGCAGTGCAAAGAAACTGTAGGTTTTTTTACTACCACTAACCATCACACTAGGCCGCTTCAGTCAACAAGCATCCAAATAATCTGTTTTCGCTTTGAATCTTATAAAATCGTTTAAATTACCTGAAGTTAGCCAATCGCCCTGTTGCTTATATTGGGAAGCGGTTGGTATTGGTGGCAAGTCATACAAGTTTCCGGAGCGCTTTAAACATGCATTGTGTTCGGCCTTTAGACGATAAAATGGCATCCGAAAGCTATTGACGCGAGCTCGCCCGAGCCGAGTTGCTAAAGCCAAAGTAAACTTAACGAAAGCAAATTGACATTTTAGGTTCCAAATTCGAAAACATCCGATCCAACACAATTCGCAACTTATGTATTTTATGTATAGCAGACAGGTTGGTTAGTTGTGTGTCTGCCTAGTGGGCACTCTCGACACCTTTAAAGGTAAAATAAAGTGGCAAAATAGGTAGCATTTGCGTTCCCGTAGAGATTTTACAAGTGTGGCATTAAAAAAGCTTTTTCGTTTCAATTACTGTTTATTGGTACATTTTAGTGTTGAAGGAAGTTTTATGATTTTATGCACACGTATACATTCTCTCATGTTAGTACAAAATGTTACTCCTTAAAGTCCTGACATATTGTTTGCTACTCTTTGGTGTTTTTGGGAATTTCTTTCACTTAAGTGAACTTGTCAAAAGGATCTACAATGAGGGCGATTCCGAATCAGTGATTTTATTTGGAATGAATAGAACATTTTATAGTATCTTTATGAAAAAAGAACCTTATATACCGGTGACAATTTTCGCATCGTTGTCCAGTGAAACACAGGATAATTATAACTACAGCGCCATTTTAGTGACACAAAATCCCAGCGCAAATTTCGAGGATCTCCAGCATCTAATAGTTCGACTAAGACTCAGAAAGTTTGCAATAGTTTCTGCAAGCAGCTACGATCGTCTTTTACAGTCTTTCTCGTACTTTGCTCAGAACAAGTTCACAAGGATCTTTGGAATTGCCAACGAGGTGTCGTACGCATACCTGAGCTATGCAGATAATGGAGTTAGAGAGTTCTACAGGAGCGACCCGCTCCCGGATGCATTGAAAGACCTTAATGGGTTCACCTTTCGCACCACAATTCAGTTTGATGCTCCTCGGACTTTCAAGTACTACGACCAGAGAGGAGAACTCCAGTTGGGAGGATCCTCCGCTAAAATATTTCTTCACTTTCTCCGCAAGCACAATGCAACCTTTAGAGAAGTACCAGTCAACAACTCCACTGAGGTGTTCTCTATTGTGGGCATATTTAATGCAACCCTCAAGGACGAACTTGATATCAGTATGAATGTTTTCATTCCATTGGATGGCTTAGACTGTAGCTATACGATAAAACTTCTTAGTTGGACGGTGTTAGTGCCCCTCAAAGGATACCTAGACCCAAATCAGTACTTTCTGAGGCCTTTTTCTCCCACTGTTTGGATATGCATAGCATCCGCTTTTCTGTATATTGCCTTTATGGACGTGACAAAGGACATCCTTCGCAAGATTAAAACCAACGTCTGGCAGAGTCTTAGCTGCGTTTTTTTGAAAATTCTGAACTTACCAGCCAGTGCAGCAGCCATCAATAGTTATCGGTTTGACGTGCAAGTCCTGGTCTTTGCGTTCATCTTGGGAAATCTTTACATCATTCATTTCACTTCATATTTAACGGTTTTCATAAGGATACAAGAGCTTGAAACAATTCGGGACTTGATACATAACCAAGTTCCAGTCATGTCAGCTGACTATGACTGGGAATCTTTGCAAGCCACACAGCAGTATCCAGACGGTTTCGAGGACATCATCGTTATTGTGGATTTCAAAACCTATGAGACTGCATTAAATTCGATGAGAAATACAAGCTTTGCCTACACCCTTGGCTCGGATACGGGCGAATTTCTGGTCGAACTGCAAAAGCGTTATTCAAAACCTTTGTTTCATCTGCCACGGGATTCTTTTACTCAATATTCTCAAATATTCTTGATGCCGTATCACTCACCATTTAAAGCTATTTTGGACACGTTTATCATCGAAGTTTTCGAGACTGGCTTAATAGAGAAATGGGACTCCGATGCAGTGCCCGAAGCACTGATGGCAAACTTTCAAGTTGGATGCGATCGTACAATGGAACCAGCACAAGCTCCTCTTACACTACACCACTTGCGTTTTGCGTGGGTCTGTTTGGTCATGGGTTGGACATTGTCGGTGGTGGGTTTTTTGGGTGAACATGTGGTCAGAAAATGTTTGTAAACATTTATTCCTTTAAATAAAAGTGAATATACTCGCTTCACTTCTGTTTTTTACTAATTTACGAAGATAGGTGGAGTTGAAATTTGTTTTGAAGTCACCATTGAGTTGAGGAGGGAAGATATTTAAGGTTTTTAATGCGACAATAAAAATAGTTAAATAGAAGGGCGAAACAGCTCGGGGTTAACCAGGCCAACTTCTCAGGAGACCTACATTTTTTTGCCGAAAATAGCTAAGTGAAAAATCAAGCGGATGCTGGGAATTTCGTTCAAAAAAAAAAACACTGTACCAAACCGTGAATTTCTCTGGATGTATTGTAATTTTGTCGATTTTTTGGTATAATAATTATCATCCCAAATTCCACAACTACTTCAAGAATTTCATCTACGCTTTCATCCCAGCTAGGTCAAATGGTAAAGGTGAGAGTTATGCTCCAGTATACTTGGCAAGCTCTACTTCATGCCACAGAGCTGTCGTGAAAGAAACTAGTAGTTACAATATACAAGAGTTGATTTTAACCCTTCCTGCCGCACTGCATCTGGCTGACTGATCTCCACCGACATTTAAGACTTGAGAAGTGCTCCTCGAACAATAGAGATGAAAAGCATCGCCTGGAATTAGAATATAGACACCGCAGCAATCTCGCTAAAATGAAGAGCGCCCAGGTTTACGCAAAGAGAATGGAGCGCCAGTAACGGGTATTGGAGGAAGTTTCTTCTTTGACTGCTGGTAAGCACAGGAGTTTTAACAAAACACCTTGAATAAGGGGGTCACAATGTTAAATTCTTAGGGAAGGAGAAATGCTCAGATTTGTTCGCCAAGGGTGATTAAAAATTCTCTCAGGGCCAGCTTCTTGTGGACGAAACCAAAATTCTTCCCAGATGGCGGTAATTTTGTGAGAAATCAGATACCCTCAGAGATTTGGAAAAAGATGGGAAACAGAGGGTACAGGTGGCTCACGACTTTCGTCTCCAAAGTAATAAGAGGTGATCCAAAGCCTTATCCGTGGAAGGAAAGTTATATTCTCCCTTTCTACAACCCTGCGTCTGCTGCTTACCGAAGTGGACTTGTCTTCGATGTCATTCCAGAAAACCAACGTGAAAGTGTAATGCTTCTCCAAAGCAGACATTGCGCGAACACTCGGACTCCAACGGAAGCTTTAGCCGGACCAAATATAGCCGCAAACGTTCAGGTTGAGGTTGTGGTTGGCCATGGAAATCGAACTAAACGAGGTGTTATTTATTAGGTATAGACTGGGACGAAACTGTGCCCGACGATGTTAAACGTCGGGCTTGTATGTATGGCTTTGCCAACACATCATAAAATACTTACGCCGCTGTCATATGCTCGCACAGTTTCTCCCGAAGGCAATGGTTCTGCCCATCTTTTGACGATGAAAACAAGAGTCGCTCAACTATAGCTGACGACTTCCTTTGGCTACGTCAACACTTTGGCAAATGGGGTACATTTGTATTCAACCGTGTGTCGAATATTTAATAATTCATTCACCCAAATAATTGGTTTCAAGAAATGTCTGCCGAGAACCCAGTTGTCTGTGTTATTATTATTATTATAAAGTTGCGTTTTTCACTGCGATCTGTTGGTCTATTGTGCCCCCTACTAAGTCCTGGAGAGGTTAATTCTCTCAAAGGA
Source organism: Neoascia interrupta (assembly GCA_947623515.1). Lineage (NCBI taxonomy): Eukaryota > Metazoa > Arthropoda > Insecta > Diptera > Syrphidae > Neoascia > Neoascia interrupta. The sequence goes on from OX392463.1 coordinate 30,548,497, forward strand.
GCTCCCCTCACACTACAATTTATTACTAAATTATATCGAGGGTGTGTGCTCCTGTTTTGCCTTGGCTGAAAGAACTCAGCCTTATACCACATTCTCTGGTCCAGTTTTACGTAGGAATCTGAGAATGAGAAGTATGTCCAAGGTGGGTATCTCTCTGCCTGGTATCTGGTGTTTGCCCAGATATTTCATTCTCTTGTGGGTAAGAGCCCCACAGGATTGCAAAATCTGTTCCGGAGTTTCACTAGCCTCATCACAAAATCTGCAAGAGGGCTCTTCCGTTACACAAATTTTCTTAAGTGTTCCGGACATGTCCCGTTAGGAAACCTGTGAGAATGCGTAGATTATTTTTGCTAAGGCCGATGCATGCTTTGAATCTTCTCTAGTTATAGTTCCCTAGAAGTTTCTTTGCTTGCCTAAGACCTTGAAGGCCTTCCTACATCTTTGCTCAATTTACCTTTTCGGTTTTCCTCAATTCTTCCTTGAGGGTGTGTTCCCCTATCCCGCACAAAGGTTCAGGTCCTATAAAGGGTTGTGCTGCTCCTCGTCTTGCCAAGGAGTCCGCTGCTTCATTCTTCTCTATTCCAACATGGCCATGAAGTTCTTTTCGAAGCTAAACTTCCTCAAACTGTCATCCTTAGGGATAGCCAGAAGGGGGAGTTTATCAAGAAGTGCGTCAAATTTCTTCGACCCCATGCTCCTCTCCCTTCCAGCCCACTCTTTAGTCATCCTGAGGATCGTTTTCCCAACCGTTTCCTTAACCACGATGTGTAGTGGTGTCAATTCCAAAAGCACTTCAATGGCTGCGGTCAAACGCGTTCGCATAGCCCCGGTTATGCAGAGGCATGCCAGTCTTTGCACTCTGTTAAGTATTTCTCTCGTTGTGCTCAGGCTTGTTCGTTTTGCCCATGCTACTGTTCAGTTAGTGATCATTGGTCTCACTATGGCAGTGTACATCCATCTTACGATGTTCGGGCTGCATCCCTAAGACTTACCCGCAAGGCTCCTGCATATCATAAGAGCAAGAGTAGCTTTTCTGGAGATCTCTTCTGTGTGCAGATGAGTGTCCAGATGAGTTTGCTGTCTAGGGTTAAGGCTAAAAACTTTACCTCTTTGACTTGTATCAGTATCGTGCCCAATAGTTTTTTCTTTCCTTGTGCGAATGGTACTATGGTTGTCTTAGCCGGGTTAGGATTAAGCCCGGCTGTGTTGCACCATTTTTGGACGGTTTTGAGTGCTCCTTGAATAATTTCACAGAGCGTTCCTTCAAACTTTCCCCTGGCATTTAATGCTATATCATCAGCATATGCCTGACAGCTGATGCCTAGGTTGGTTAATGTATCAAGTAGTTCATCCACAACTAGGCTCCACAAAACTCCTCGTTGTGGGCACCCTCTTGTTGTGCTGACCTTGATAGTTTCCTGCGATGTATGCGTCTCCGCTGATCTTGTGCTCAGCAGTCCCTGCATCCATCTGGCAACTGTGCTATTTACTCCCTGCCTAACTAGGGCTCGCCTGATGGCGTCGTGTGACGTATTGTCAAATGCCCCTCGATATCCTAGGAAGGCACAGATTACTGTCTCTTTGGTGTCAAGAGCATTTTGGATAATTTCCGTCAACTGATATAGAGCGATCTCGGTAGATCTGCCCGCTCTGTACGCATGCTGGCAGTGGTGAAGTTGTCCGTGTTACACGGGGTGTACTACTGCAATATTAAGCTGCCCACCCGCTCTGGTGGGTGGGCAGCTATCTGCCCTATCTGCCTGGGGACCAGCATCCCCAAAAAGTGAAATCTGTGTCAATTATCAGCACCGCTCGTGTTGTAGTACGCTACGGCTCCAACCAATACGTGTCTCCAGTTACTGCGTTTCCTAGTCAAGTGTGCGTAGTTTGCTTTTCAGTTGCGCTACAAATCTTTTTTTTTCAACTTTTGAAAACTACACATTTTGGGAACCCCGGAGCCACTTTGACATTGGGTATTTCTCGCGATGTTGGTCACTCTTCCAGTTATCCAAAGGAAGTTTGTATCTACTTTGGCTTGCAGCTGTCCAGAAAAGTGTGTGACGTTTTGTTAAAGTGTCAGAATTTTGAAATGCAGAATCTTGAAAGCAGAATTTAAAAAAAAAAAAAACAATTTTGACCCCGGCAGAATTTTTAGCCCAACCTGTTTATCGGGTACTTTCCATATGGCGCAAGACATTTTCCTAATTCTTATTGAAAAGTCATCCTTCCGATAATTGGCAATATATAAAATTTTCAATTTATCAATAATAGAACAGCGATATAGTTTTGTAAATGCGATTTTAAATTATATTAAAAAAGTAAAAAAGCTTAAAAAACTAATTGTGAATCAAGTGTGAAGTTGAAAACGTTAATGTCCGTTCCGGACCACTTCCCACAACTTACTGTTGTATATTTTTTTTTGTCAACCCAATTCCTCATATTGGTGGTCAAAGGATAGACATGTGCACTCAAGAGGATACACAGGTTTTCTTAACCAACCTCTGTCTATCAACTCCTACTCTCACCTCCCCGTGGTGAACACCGGGTGCCTAGTACCTCAACTGGAGATTGGGTTCCAACCCCTTTGGAAGGTTGTTGGGGGTATTAGGCGAGAGAGGGGGGAGGAGTGTTCCCACTAAGGCACTTCTCCTTGCATCCGGACGGCAGCGGAGGAATTCCCCAGATGGAATCAACGGTGGCGTCCATAGTTCCAGTCAGGCCGAACTACTTAGTGAACACCTTATATGGGCTACTACGACGTATTCGGAGCTCAGGCCTATAAGGAGCGGGCTATCCAGCTCTCCATTCTTAGAGCTAAACAAAGGATCTGGTCCTACAGGTTTGGGGGTCGTGCCGTCGGGTTGGCCTCCCGGCCACGTAAACAAACACCAGTTACGATGCAGAAACAAGCCTCGGATTCGGACGGATTTACTGTTGACGACCGCAAACGACAAAAGGATAACGAGCTCCGGATCTGCACGTGGAATTATAGGTCCCTTTACAGACCACGTGCAGCCGAGCAATTAGCGGAGCCCCTTAACGACTGCAAGGCAGACATTACTGCCATCCAAGAAATGCGGTGGGACGGGCCGGGCAAAAGAAGGATGAAAAACTGCGACCTCTACTACGGCGACTGCTATCGGCATCAAAGCCCGGCCTATTTGGATGTGGTTTCGTTGTTGGAAGCAGACTTAGGCAAAAAGTCTTGAGCTTCAACCCTGTAAGCGAGCGCCTCGCGACGATCCGCATCAAGGCTAAATTCGCCAACATTAGCCTCATATCCGCGCATGCCCCCACAGAGGAGAAAGATGACGAGACCAAAGATATTTTCTACGAGCTCCTGGAGAAAACTTATGAGCAGTGCCTTAGCTACGACATTAAGATTGTCCTAGGCGATTTTAATGCCAAGCTAGGAAGGGAGGGCATCTTTGGCCGTACTGTCGGAAAGCATAGCCTGCACGACAAGACCTCCGATAACGGATTCAGGCTGATCGACTTTGCTGCGGGGCGACACGTTGTGGTAGCTAGTCTCATCTCACCCGCATCTCAATATCCACAAAGGGACATGGAGATCTCCCGATCAATCCACCTTCAACCAGATTGACCACATTGCGATCGACGCAAGGCACTCCTCCAGTACCATGAATGTCTTTCCGAGGGGCCAACATTGACTCGGATCACTACCTTGTTGTAGCCAAGGTACGGCTGCGGATATCCCGACCAGCGCCAAGTAATGGAAATACTGTGAGGAAGTTTGACGTCGGCCGACTACAATCGCAAGAGATCGCCAGGTCCTTCTCCAACCGAGTCTCTCAAAACCTTCTACGAAGCCCTATGCAGCCAGCATCAAGTATTGATAGCCAGTGGCAACATTGCCAAAATGCCATCAGAGACGCCGCCTCTGAAGTGCTGGGTTTCACACGACGACCACAACGAAACCCCTGGTTTGACGATGAATCCCGGCAAGCACATGCAGCTAAACAGGAAGCATACAAAGCGGCGCTGCACAGAAGGACTAGAGCTGCTCGCGAGCTCTACGAGCAGAGGAGGAGAGAGGAGCACCGGCTTCTCCGAAGGAAAAAGAGAGAGCACGAGAAGCGCGCGGTTGAAGAGATAGAGATGTTACAACAGGAATGAGGTTAGAAAGTTTTACCAAAGGATCAAAAGGTCCTGCCAAGGGTGTAAACTTCGAACTGAAGCCTGTAAGGACCATCAAGGGAACATAGTTGCAGAATCGCAGTCGGTACTGAGGAGTTGGAAAGACCACTTCTGCAGACTGTATAACGGCGAGGACGAACCAAATACCGCTGTCAGGCAGAACGAACCATTCAACCCGGGCGAAGACGTTACCGACGAAGCATACGAACGATACCGCCCACCCGACCTGGAGGAGGTGAAAGTAGCGGTGTCTAAGCTCAAGTGCAACAAAGCAGCCGGAGCAGACGGCCTAGCTGCCGAACTTTTTAAATCCGCTGGCGATGAGCTGGTTTGGAGCATGCACCAGCTCATCTGCAAGATATGGCCGGAAGAAAGCATGCCCGACGAATGGAACCTCAGCATTGTTTGCCCGATCCTGAAGAAAGGAGACCCTCTGAGTTGTGCCAACTACAGAGGCATCAGTCTTCTTAACATCGCATACAAGACCTTTTCTGCTGTACTGTGTGAACGTTTGAAGCCGTTCGTCAACAATCTGATAGGCACATATCAGTGTGGCTTTAGGCCAGGAAAGTCCACCATCGATCAATTATTCACACTGCGGCAGATCTTGGAGAAAACCCAGGAATTCCAAATCGATACACACCACTTTCTTCATCGATTTCAAGGCCGCGTATGACAGCATCTATAGAGACGAGCTATATAGCGCAATGTCTAGTTTTGGCATCCCTGCCAAACTCGTCAGTCTGTGCAGGATGACGATGGAAAACTCACGCTGTTCCGTCAAGGTCGGCAAAGACCTCACCGACCCCTTTGATGTCAAAAAAGGATTTAGACAAGGCGACGCGCTGTCATGCGACTTCTTTAACATCATACTTGAGAGAATTGTGCAGAACTCTCGCGCCAACACCAGAGGTACAATCTTTCAAAAGTCCGTTCAACTACTTGCATACGCAGACGACATTGACATAATCGGTAGAACAAAGCGTGATGTCAGTAAAGCCTTCGAGTGAGTATTGGGGCGCAAGCGGCGAATATGGGTTTAGCAGTCAATGAGGGCAAAACCAAGTACATGCTGTCATCAAGAAAAGACACCCAACACCGACGTCTTGGACAAAACATCACCGTCGACAGGTATAGCTTTGAGGTAGTTAGGAATTTTGTCTACCATGGGTTCCGCTATCAATTCAGACAATGACACCAGCGCTGAAATCAAACGAAGGATAACTCTTGCCAATCGCTGTTTCTTTGGGCTAAGGAGGCAATTGAGTAGCAAAGCCCTCTCTCGAGCAACTAAAGTGACCATGTAAGACCCTCATCATCCCAGTCCTACTTTACGGTGCAGAAGCATGGACCCTGTCAAAGGCGGATGAAAACACTTTAGGCTGCTTCGAGAGGACAATTCTTCGGACGATATACGGTCCCGTCTGCCTTCAGACGGAGAGTGGAGCAGGAGATATAACATCGAACTGTACGGGGTACAGCGATACCGACCTAGCCAAGAGAGTCAAAACACAACGTCTACGATGGCTGGGTCATCTAGAGCGGATGGACACCAACGCCCCGGCCCGGAAAATCTTCGAATCCACACCGCAGGGACGGCGCGGTAGAGGATCACCGAGACTCAGAAGGCGCACGCAAGTGCAAAGGGACCTCAGCCAACTTCGCGTGCGAAACGGGAGACGACTAGCTCGAGACAGAGCTGGCTGGCGAAGCTTGTTGGCTGAGGCCCAGGTCCACCCCGGACTGTAGCGCCACCTTAAGTAAGTAAGTAAGTAATTCCTCATATTATTGCAAAGGTAAAATATTAAAACCAAATTAATACCTATAAAGTGACATTAAAACAAAATAAGTTGCTTGCATCCCCATAGAGATTTCAAAATTGTGGTATTAAAAAAGCTTTTGGCGTGTCAATAATTGTTTACTCTCACAAGTTATTTTGATGGAAGCTATTTGATTCTATAGGCGCACGTACATTCCCTCCTGTTAGTAGAAAATGTTACTCCTTAAAGCCCTGACATATTACTCGCTATTGGTTGGTGTTTTCGGGAATTACTTTAACTTAAGTACACTTATCAGGAGGGTCTACAGTGAAGGTGATTCCGCATCAGTGATTTTCATTGGAATGAAAAAATCATTTTATAGCATTTTTATGAAAAAAGAACCTTATATACCGGTGACGATTTTTACATCGTTGTCCAGTGAAACACAGGATAATTATAACTACAGCGCCATTATAGTGACAGAAAACCCCTGCGAAAATCGCCAGCACTTTGAAGATCTCCAGCATCTTGTAGCTCGGCTGAGACTTCGAAAGTACGTTATAGTTTCAGCAAGCAGCTACGGCCGCCTTGTAGAGTCTTTCTCATACTTTGCTGAGAACAAGTTCACACGGATTTTTGGAATTACCAACCAGCTCTCGTACGCATACATGAACTATGCAGAAAATCCAGTTCGAGAGTTCTCCCACCAGAATGAGCCTCTCCCTGAAGCATTGAAAGATCTCAATGGGTTCAGCTTTCGCACCACAATTCAGTTGGATGCTCCTCGGACTTTCAAGTACTACGACAAGAGAGGAGAACTCCAGTTGGGAGGATCCTCCGCTAAAATATTTCATCACTTTCTCCGCAAGCACAATGCAACATTTACGGAAGTGCCAGTTAATAACTCCACTGAGGTGTTGTCCATTTTGGGCATATACAATGCAACCATCAAGGACGAACTCGATATCAGTATGAATGTTTTTGAAACACTAGATGGTGTGGACTATGGTTACCCGGTAAAACTCCTCAGCTGGACGGTGTTGGTGCCAATCGAAGGATACCTAGACCCATATCAGTACTTTATGAGACCTTTTTCTCCTACTGTTTGGATATGCATAGCATCAGCTTTTCTATATATTGCTTTTATGGACGTGGCAAAGGACATCCTTCGCAAGATTAAAACCAACGTATGGCAGAGCCTTAGCCGCGCTTTTTTACAAATTCTTAACTTACCAGCCAGTGCAGCAGCCATCAATAGTTATCGCTTTGACGTGCAAGTCCTGGTCTTTGCGTTCATCTTGGGTAATCTTTACATCATTCATTTTACTTCATATTTAACGGTTTTCATAAGGATCAAGGAACATGAAACAATTCGGGACTTGATGGATAGCAAAGTTCCAGTTATGATTACTGACTACGACTGGAAGTTTTTGCAAGACCCACATCAGTACCCAGACGGTTTCCAGGATATCGTCGTTATTGTGGATTTCAAAACCTATGAGACTGCATTGAATTCGATGAAAAATACAAGTTTTGCCTACGCCCTTGGCTCGGATACTGGTGACTTTCTTGTCGAATTGCAAAAACGTTATTCAAAACCTTTGTTTCATATGTCGCGAGATCATTTAACCGAATACGCTCAAACGTTCTTGATGGTCTATCACTCACCATTTAAAGCCATTTTGGATACGTTTATCATAGAAGTTTCCGAGACGGGCTTAATAGAGAAATGGGACTCTGACGCAGTGCCAGAGGTACGCATGACAAACTTTCAAGTTGGACGCGATCGTACAATGGAACCAGCACAAGCTCCTCTAACACTACACCACTTGCGTTTTGCGTGGGTCTGTTTGTTCATGGGTTGGACACTGTCGGTGTTTGTTGTTTTGGGCGAACAGGTTGTTAGAAGATTTTTGTAAACAATTGTTTCTTGAATAAAAGTGAATAACTACTCGCTACATTTCTGCCTTTTACCGGTCGCTACTGACTTAAGGACAGCAGATATCTCGGCCTTTTTTATGCCGATAATGGCTGAGTAAGAATTCGAGCAGATGATAAAAATTTTAGCAAAAAAATTTTTAATTACTGAACCGCTCTTTTGAAGCGAGGTCCAATTCAACGCATGTCACTAAAAATTACGCTAGTCCCCGGCGCAAGAAACGTATGACAGATCTGTCACAAATACATTTTTTATCGGGATTTTTAAAATGAAATTGCACTCTTGTACCTGGTATACAGTGGTGTGCAAAATAATAGGTGTAGTTTTTGGAAAAATGGTTTCACACAAAACGAAATATCTATGAATTTTATTATGAAAAGGTCTTTTCGAAATAAAATTTTAATAGAATACATGTCAGACCTTTAACAATCAGGAGGTGGTTACTGAGAAGTCAAGCTACCGGCAGCAGTTGAATTCTTACCTATTATTCGCAAACCAAAAATACACCTATTATTTTGCACACCACTGTAAGTGATCGCCACTCTCTCTTGAGAGCGAAAATGACAAAAAAAAGTTAGCTCGTGCCACAATAATCCTATGTTTGTTCGGTGGAGACACTTAAGAATTAGTTTTCAATCGTCTCCCGATAATCGCAGTTTTATTGGTCATTGAAGGCAACCGCCTAGTGGAGAATAGAAAAATATGTAGAGACCTGCAACAACGTCAGCTTTAAAAAAATCGCCGAATTCATCAACCGGTTTTGATTTACTTATCAAGTGGCGAAAAAAAAACACAAAAACTGGCCAATCAAACTAAGGCGGGAAAACAGCAGCCTTCTTGAAGTTTTTGTCAGTCAACAAACAGTCAAAATTTTCAGTTTGAAGTTGTTGCAGGTCTCTATATATTCCTCTACTGTCCACCAGGTATCGCATTTCGACTTTTCCAATCGTCAATAGCTTGTAGAGGCATTGGCGACTGAAGGCAACCACCCGGTGGAGAATAGAGGAATATGTAGAGACCTGCAACAACGTCAGTTTTCAAAATATTTCCAAAAAAATTTTGATTTTTTGAAAACTGACGTCTCTACATATTTTTCTATTCTCCACCGGGGGGTTGCCTTCAATCGTCAATAGCATAAATGGGTGATAGAAAATAATAAATTATGTAAAAACGAAATCTCATCCTGAGTGGCTGAAGTGTCAGAATTAATACTAAATGCCCATTATAGCCTTGTCACACTGGATCACAACCTAAGTTTTTGCGTAAACTCGCATAACCTACATCAAAAACATGAGTTTTCTTATATTTTTATTAAATTTCTGTTTTTGTAAGCCCCTTGTTTTTGGTAGTTTTTGCTCAAAGCCACTATGAACGTCACAAGTATCACGTTTTCGTTGAAAAATACAAATTAAAATTGCAAGGAATGTCATTTTTGCTTCAACTTTGGATAAAAATATCTACGAAACCGAATCTCCAACTAAGAACTGCTTGCATTTTTAAGGTCAATGTACAATTCCTGTTGTATTCCCTTCTTTCAGGGTCTTTAAAAGCCCTTTTTAAAATGAATGTGGGAATCAAATTCCCACTTCCCACTTCAAATTCCCACTTCATTTCAAAAAGGGATTGGAAATTGATGTAGTAATGACAAACAAAAACAAAACCAAGTTCGCGTTCAAAAGCGTGAATGGCTAAACGATTTTGTGTAAACTTTTTGCCAAAAACCCAGTTTATGATTCAATTTGAATAGCGTATTATACATTCACAACGAGCCCAGAATCTAGATTCAGAATAAACAAAACTCGAAATGTGAAGCAGCTGATCATTTTTGCTTAGAAAATAAGACGAAAACTGTTTTTCTTGTTAGTTAATGTATGTACTTTCGGTATTTTGTTAATAAAAAAAAGAATGCTTGTTTCATTAAAATTAGTTATTGTTTCGATTTCAGATAATTAATGAGCGTAAAAGAAAAAAAATATGGTCCAGACGTTCGCCTAACAAATTTGACAACGTTTGCTTAAGTCACTGTAACATCAACGTAGTCTAGTACAATTCACGGTGAAAGTCTCAATAAGATTTTGAAATTTGATTAGATCAGAATTAGATTCTGGCTCAGTGTGAAAAGAGTAAAAGAGTTGCATAAAAAAGTGCGTAGTGAGTGACAGGATTTGAATTTGTACCGTATTAAATACCATGTTTTCACCCGGTTCACCGGGCACTAATCCGCGATTAATAAAAATCTACATTAAATACTCTAGAAATTACGCGATTAATTATACAAATTTTAATCTGCTCGGCAAGCGATTAAAAATAACTAAATCCCCTCATAAATCTCATTTACCCTTTTCCATACCACTTTCAACTCTTTTCGAAATTTTTTTTTTACAGTTTAATAATCGAAAAAGGACACTGACCGCGTATGACAGATCTGTCAGAATTCAGATTTCTATTGGGATGTTTACAACAGAATTTTTTTCTGCCAAAATGACTCTCTCTTGCTTTTGAGAGCCAAATGACCAAAAAATTAATCCTATATTTGTCTGGTGGAACTACTTTTGGGATTTATTATTCATCGTCTCCCGCTTATTCTCGTAGTTTTGCCGGTGGAAACATAGTATAATTCTATGATTCCTCCGGTTATAAAACAGCAATTAGCTAGTGAAATAAGATAAAAAAAAAAATCTCGAAGAGTTTCCATTGGGCAAACATAGCATTAATTGGGCGCAATCACCTTCTTGTTGCTATTTCGGATCTTAAAAGATAGCGACCATGACATTTTCCAGGAGCCCAATAAAATCCCAATAGAACACATATTTGTGGAAAATGGTTTATTAATTTTTTTGTTAATCGTTGATTAAACTTCGGGAAGCAGAGTATGAGGGTGTTTCCACCCGACATTAACCCGCGACTAAGACTAATTTTCGTTAAATCCCCTATAAATCTCGAGATCTACCATACGAATTTCAATTTCTTCACGAAGATATTAAAGATTATTTGCGCAATAAATCTCTTCCACGCATAATTTCTTCGAGTTCAGTTCGTTTTCCGGCGGAACTAAACAAACAAACCTTTTCGACAGCTAGGGGTCATTCTGAATTGGCCGAATTGCCCGGGAGCAAAAAAAAACTCACTTTTACAAAGAGATGTGCAGAGGATCTGACAATTTCACACCACAAAGTTGTCATTGAAAAATGTCAAAAATTAAAGCATACGTCAAGTTAATCCCTTCTTTTTGGGTGGAAACAGCTTGTGATTAACTTTTAATCTTCCCGGTAACTCAAATCAACCCGTACACAATTCTACGTGGTTTGCCGCAAGAAATCAAACAAAACTTTTATTGCTGCCGTGTGTAATCAACTCAGTGCCCAACAAACATTTGTCGGTCACATCCCAAGCAAATGCAGTTTTCGTAACCCATTCCATGCTTTTATTTTTCATTTTGAACAGCTCCTGAGATAGTGTCTGTACAGGAATTTTGCGAGAGGGAGAGTACAAAACGCCCGTGCAGTAATTTATGCGCCTGAGTTTGCTGTACTGGGTAAAGTGATGTGCAGAATGGTTGATGTTGATTTGGGTGTGGTTCGACCTGTCAAAAAAGGTGAATACACTGAGCTGTACCAACTGCAACAGAATGGTGGATGTTAATGTTGATCTTGCTGGCTGATGCTGGCCGTCAATATTTTTGATGTTTTTTTTTTGTGATTTCGTTTTGCATAGAATCGAAAGTTTAAAATACTTCTGAATCTGACAGAATATACAATTTGTGTGAAAAAAAACCTCAGTATTAGTTACAAGGGGATAATAGGTAGATGAGCTTAAGCCTTCAGCCCAATGAATCCGTTGCATCCGTCACGTCGAAGTACACAACTGACAACTGAGTTAAATATACCACGTTCGGAAGCGGCCAATAGAAGACGTTCGTGAGGTACGTCGCTTCTCGTAACAACGTGTGTATTTCACTGAGTTGTCAGTTGTATATTTCGACGCAACGGATTCATTGCGCTGAAGGCTTTACTCCCAGACATTACATTAAATGGCAGAAATTAAAGAATACGACAAGTTAATCTTCTTTTTCCGGTGGAAACATTTCCGAATTAACATTTTATCTTCATAAGTTAGTTTTTGTTTTATGTGCAGTGGAAACACTCTATAAATCTGTGAAAACTCTCTGGGTAGAAAAAACAGCACAATTTTTTTTGTATGACAGAACCCCTCTACCCGCTGTTGAATTTGGCGCAGCATGTAGGCCTAGGCAGTTGTGTCTGTGCTTGTAAAAAAGCCGTCAAAACAAGGAGTTCATGGTTTTTAAACCCGAGCACATAAATTGACACATTTCTTGTGTAAAGTTGACAGTTTTGATATGGTTGACAGAAGTAATGTACCTACGTCAACAGTTAGAAAGCCAACAACAAAATTTATGACCCAAAACGCAGGCCCAATCATCCGCAGCAACAACAATAAATTGTTATTACCTTCATTTCCAGACGTTTGGTGTCTATTCCTGAAATTGTTACTACCGTCTGCATCCAAATTTGCCGATAATTGTTCTTCGCTATGTGTTTCTTACTATTAAATTGAAATTAGAGCATCGGTTGTTTCAACAGAGCGGAAAAAGTTCAAGAGATAAGACTGGGCTGTGTAAATCTTAATGGGCTTCAGTCTGAAACTTTTTCGTTTCAAAATATTTTGACACAATGACGTGTCCCTTGTCCGGGCCGTTTAAAATCTTGTTTTCCAATCGGATCCATACAGGGTTCCTGCTTGATTTTGATCTGCACTGAATGCGTTCCTTTCCCCAGACAAACCAACGCAACAGAAAACTGATCCAAATGAAAACTGAATCCAAATCAAAATCGTGGTCGTGCTCGTCGTGGATATAAACAAGCTAAAAATAACTCTCGTTCGGGATTCAGGGTATCTTCCCCTCTTTTGTTGTAGTTAATTTCCAAAATAGAACTCACCTGCTGTTTACTGAAGTTCTCCTGTAAACTTGTGATATCCGACTGTTGTTGTGGGTGCTCCTCTGTTTCTGGCTGAGACATCTTGTTTTTTTTTTTAGATTTTCTTTTTCTTCTACTGAAATGGACTTATTTTCACTTTTTTTTCTTTAAATGCACGTTTTATAGGGGGAAATTAAATAAAAAAGAAGAACCCATTCAATTATACAAAACTGAAACGAGAAAAGGGGAAGAAATAATTTTCTTAATTAATTGCAAAGGAGAATGATTTTTTTCTTCTTTCACTTTCGTTGGGTAATTTTTTTTGCAAGAGATTTTATGATCTATTTTGGGGATATTTGTTGGAAATTTTCACACAATTGCACTGATAATTATTCGGGATACAATTTAACAATGAATTGAGAAGGAAAACTTTAAGATATTTAAAGGAATTTACCAAAAATTTATGTACAAAATTTTATACAAAACACACAAAATAGTTCCATGTCAGCAGTTGATGATATGTCAAATTTACATGATGACCAACTTGACAAATACGAATAGAGAGGGAATATGTTGACGTGTTGGATGGTTCGTGTATGGAATTTTAACTGGCGATTGGTTTGGATATTTGAACTAAGGCTATTGTGAACTGGGGTTTGTTCAAAAAGTCAAAAAGACAGAATATCGTATTCTTGAGGGTGATGTTTCTATTATTGTTCTAAAATTAAAAAACATTTTTTTCTTCTGCCATCCATAAAATATTCAGAGAAAATATATTGACTACATTCCATACGCTTGGCTAAAACGAAGAAAAAAGCTAAAGGTTACACGATTTAATATAAATTAAAGAAATTATACTCACCCTTAATTATGTAAGCTGGTAATATTTCGTATTAATGGTTCTGCTCAAACGTTCTTTGCCACCAAAGCCGAAAAAACAATTCAAATGAATTGTTGACTTTATTTGATAATCGAATTGTTGACATCTGTCAAATTCAAGAGAGAGCCGCTCACGAATGCTGGTAGCTCGCTCAAACATAAACAAGGGTTGCTGTGCAACAGCAACGTCGTGATTTTCTGTTCCAGAAGCAAGTCGTCTCGAGTTGTTTATTTTACGTGGCTGATTCAGTTGCTAAAAACGGCGCCGTTTAGGTTTCAGTGGGATTCTGTTTCTGTTCTTTGTGACAATGGGGCTTAAAATACATTGACTTATAACGCTATCTAAAAACATAATCGATTTAATGGTTGTTGCCTTCCAACGCTTGTTGTTAAGAAATATATAACGGGTGATTTTTTAGCTGGTTTGGTTTTGGCAACACTGGTTTTGACAGCTGACGTGTGTTTAGTACCTTGTGTCACTGTCAAACAGCTTCAGTTTGGTTTGCAATTTAACCATGGATCGTCTTACAAATGAACAACGCTTGCAAATTATTGAATTTTACTATCAAAATTCGTGCTCGGTTCGAATTGTTCATCGCGCGCTGCTTCCATTTTATGGTCGGCATTCTCGACCTTCTGAGCAGTCTATTCGGAAGATTGTGACCAAATTTCGCACCAAATTTACTTTGTTGGACATTAAACCACCAACACGTTTACGTACTGTGCGTATTGAAGAAAATATTGCGGCCGTATCAGCTAGTGTGACAGAAGACCGCGAAATGTCGATTCGGCGCCGTTCCCAGCAGTTAGGCCTTTGTTACAGCACTACGTGGAAAATTTTGCGGAAGGATTTGGGCGTAAAGCCTTTTAAGATACAGCTGGTGCAAGAACTAAAGCCAGCCGACCTACCTCAACGCCGAACTTTTGGTGAATGGGCTCTTGGAAAGCTGGCCCAGGATCCGCTTTTTTATCGAAAAATTGTGTTCAGCGATGAGGCTCATTTTTGGTTGAATGGGTACGTAAATAAGCAAAATTGCCGCATTTAGAGTGAAGATCAGCCAGAAGCATTGCAACAGCTACCAATGCATCCCGAAAAAGCCACTGTTTGGTGCGGTTTATGGGCCATATTTCTTCAAAGATGATGCAAATCGCAGCGTTACTGTCAATGGTGAACGCTACCGAGCGATGATAACAAACTTTTTTTTGCCCGAAATGGAAGTTCTTGACTTGCATGATATGTGGTTTCAACAAGATGGTGCCACATGCCACACAGCACGCGAAACAATGGCGCAATTGCGAGGCGAGTTTGGTGAACAGTTAATTTCACGTTTCGGGCCGGTCAATTGGCCGCCTAGATCGTGCGATTTGACACCATTAGATTATTTTTTGTGGGGGTATGTCAAGGCTTATGTCTATAGGGACAAGCCCGCTTCGATTGACGCACTGGAAGTCAACATCCATGCATTCATTCGTGAGATACCGGCCGATATGTGTGAAAGAGTATGCCAAAATTGGACTCAGCGGATGGGCTACCTGAGACGCAGCCGCGGTCAACATTTGCATGAAATTATCATTAAACATTAAATTGCAAGGTTCAAACTATCGATTCAAATAAATATTTCATTAATTTTTTCGAATTTTTTGTTTTTTTTTTTTTTAAAAAAAGTTCTCAACCTCTTAAAACATTACCCGTTACCTACTTTAACTTTAACTTTAACTTTAACTCAAAGATTAAAAAAAATCTTTTTCGTAAAGTAAAAGAAATTTTAGCTCAAAGGAGCATTCGGGTTTCTTAGCTGATGACGTGGCGATAAATTTACCACGATTACGATATTTACTGTTTACTAATATAATTTACTAATTTACGATTCACTTTACGAACTAATTTACGAACACACCCAACTGTCATTCCAGTCAGCTGACAGCAAACTGATATTCCAAGTTCGAATTTCGATATCGATTTTTTCCCCTCCATGGAATTCAGCGGAAGTGTACAAGGGCGACAGGCTCGTATGACACAGTTGTATTTTGAACGTTTACTTGTGAAAATCATTAGTAAAGTAAAAAGTTATCGAATTGAAATAAAGTGTCCGACAGACGAACGTACGGACATGGCTCATTCGACTAACCATTCGGTCTCTATCATATAGATCTTGAGGGTATACCTACGGCGATTATTTCTCTATGCGGGAGACGATTAAAAATAAAGTTTTTTGTAAAAAGGGTGAAGAGATTCATAGGGGTATAATTAATATTTTTAATCGCTTGCCGCGAGAACTTAAATTTTTAAGGTGAATCGCGTGATTTATAGAGGATTCAATTTAGATTTATATCGATCGCGGGTTAGTGCCCGGTGGAGACATGGTATTAGTGTCAAATTGCAGAGTGCTTGACGTGAAACACACTACGCATGAGAGTTTTTAGTTTATGAAAAGTGAAAAATTGCAAGAATTTACAATTCTACAAACATTATAATAATGGCTAGTCCTTTGCAGGAAACTCTTCAACAGAGCCTATAGGCCACAAGTATAGATACAAACTGGGATGCTTACAAAACATCACTCAAATCCTACAAAAAATCCAAACGGTTATCTTGGCGACTCTTTTTTTAGCAAAATAGAAGAAACCACCGAAGCCTCTAGGATAAGAGGTTTCCTCTCGACTAATCCAACGATGCCCAGCAGCCTCAAAAGCGCAGATGGCTCCTGGACTTCCTCTAGCGCAGCATCGCTGAACCTGCTACTGAACCTGGACACCCACTTTCCAGGTAGCTCCGATATTATTTATAGTGTTAACCTTAACAGGCCTGACAAGCCCTCCGAGAGTATCATTTGTCTTGAAAAACTTCTCAAAGTGCCGTTCGGATTCGGCATAAAATTGTAGGTCCCCTTGTATGTAAAGAAATTAACACACCAGCATACATTGTTGAGAAGTTGGCCCTGGTTCACCTCGAGCTGTTGAAGAACAGGTCAATGCCACATATTACCAATAAGTATGATAATCTATGATAACTAGGGATAGATTGCTTTGGGCACTTAATAGCTTCAAGCTTGACAAATTGGCAGGACCAGACGGTATAATACCAGCCCAACTACAAAACACATCGGATACTATCCTCCCTGCACTAGAGATAATTCTGAGAAGTTGCGTAGAGCTGGCCCACATTCCGCTGTTATGGGGAGAACTGAAAGTGGTGTTCATACCCAAAGCCGGCAAATATTCCCATGTTACTCCAAAGGATCTCAGACCCATCAGTCTATCATCATTTCTGTTAAAAACTCTCGAAAGATTAATTGATATCCACCTACGTTCTAGCATTAATAAAAGGCTGCTGTCTTCAGCTCAGCACGCATACTGTAAGGGCAGATCTGTTGAAACGGCCTTGCAAACGCCCCTTCACCACAAGGAGCACACAATGGTAGCCTTCCTCAATAAAAAAGGCGCCTTTAACAATGTCAAAACATCTGTGATCTTGGCTGCACTGTCTGCTCTGAAGGTTGATGGCACACTCAGTGAGTTAATAAATCAGCTTTAAAAGAGTAGGATTATTTACTCAAAGCTAGGTGAGACCACTGCCAGAAGATCTGTCAGCAGAGGAACCCCGCAAGGTGGAATCCTATCCCCACTCCGTTGGTGTCTAGCAGTGGACGACACCCAGCGGTGGACTGGATGTCAACCACCACAAAACTGAACTTCTCCTCTTCACCAGGAAATACAGAATCCCACATATCGACCCTCCCTCAATCAAGGGCACTAGCTTAAATTTCTCCGAAGAAGCTAAATATCTGGGTCTCAACCTCGATAGAAAGCTCAGCTGGAAATCTAATATACAGCAAAGGGTCCGAAAAGCTACGATGGCACTCTTTGCCTGTAAAAAAGTCATCGGCAATAAATGGGGACTTCAACCCCGAACCACCCACTGGCTATATATCTCGGTTGTCAGACCGATACTGACGTATGGGACGGCTCTTTGGTGGACCGCTCTGAATAAAGCGGTAAACCGCGACAAGCTAAGCAAGGTCAAAAGGTGCCTGCTTCTGTATAAGAGGAGCGCTTGGCACCACTACTTCAGCAGCATTAGACACCCTGTTGCATCTAATTCCCCTTGGTATTTTCAGCAGACAAACAGCTGCTATCACGGCTACTCGCCCCTGAGCAAAGCAACCTCTGAGTGGACCTATAGTGAGATAAGTCACTCCGCTATTCTGAAAACATTCAGATTACCTTTTAGAAACATAGACTTCACTATACTCCAGTGAAGCCCTGTCCTGGCTAAAGTGGAACGTGATATCCTCTCGCGATATCTGTATCTTTACGGATAGCCAGGCTGCCATCAAATCCCTGACATCAATCTTTATAAAAATTAGTTTTTAACTGTCGCACATCTCTTGATGAGATGTCCGAACAGTTTCACATCCGCCTGTGCAGGGTGCCAGGTCATAGAGAAGAGACATCATGGGAAACTGTGAGGCTGATAAATTTTCTAAGAACGCCAGAAGACTGCCAGAAGATGAGATCTCCTGTAATATAGGTACTCCCCTAGCTACCTTCAAATTACATCTCAAAAATCACAGCATACAAGAAACTAACGCCAGATGGAGGACACGCACCACTTGTTTAACCTCCAAGCAAATCTGGCATCGCCTCGATCCAAAAAGATCAGACAGCTTGATCGCCTTAAAGAGATCCAAAATAAACACTGCAGTGGGAATTATCACCGGACACTGCCTATTAGGTCCTCACGCAAAAAGACTAGGTCTATTCTCAAACGACTTCTGTAGAAGCTGCCTAGATGAGGAAGAGGAAGAAAGCGTACAACAGTTTCTCTGTTGCTGCCCGGCACTCCCGTCGTACAGGAAATCCATACTAGGCTCCTACTTCTACGACTGCCTAAGCGATCTTAGTGAAACACAGGTCAAAAAGCTGCTTCAATTGAAAAGACTAGCTGGCTAAAAACTCTATAAACTCTAAAGTAACCTTAGACTGCCGTTCGTCCCAAAAGGAGATGTCAGAGCAGTCAACATGTGCTATCCTGTGCTGGGTGCCGGGGCATAGTGACATTCCAGGCAACTGAAAGGCTGACGAACTCGCGAAACTTGGAACTTCTCTCTCAATTTCACCTGATAAAGGCTCCTTAGGCATTCCAATTTCGACATGCAAGCTCATTATAAAACTGGATGCAATTGAAAGAACGAATCTTCGATGGACAAGTGGTAGTACCTGTCTAGTAACGAAACAGCTGTCAGTTTTAGGGTCTAATCATAGCTATCATCGGATAGCATCATTGGAACAAATCAGTGGAAGAATGTCTTCGGTTTTCTGACAAGTCATTCATAGCAATCATTGAAAATTTTTGTCAGTGCCGACAAACAGCTACAGGCGTTTGAGGTTGGAGTTGATCAGTGAAAGGAAAACTAACAGTTGAGAATATAAAGACAATGGAATGCTTTTCAGTGGACCGATTTCATAGCAAAAACACAAATCAAAATCAGCTGTTCCTTGAAATAGATTTCTGCTAGTGAAATAGTAAAAGCGAGTTTACATAAAAGTTTTAACCCAATAACAGCCAACATTGTTTGCTTAAAAGTCTAAAAACATGAAAACAAATTTCTCAATTCGATGATAGCTATGATTAGACCCTTAATGATGCTTTATATAATTAGGTTCGGGAGTGGATGCAGGGGTACTGCTGCCCAACCTTACCTAAACTTCACCCACACCCAGTACTTGAATAAATGTAAACTTTATTATTTTCTGATCTGATATTTTTAGAATGTCCAATTTTTTTCGTCACCGAAATCGATCTTGCTTGACCGATCCACCTGTCTATTTATCAAACTCTAGAGGCGCTCGTGTAAGATCCCATGTAATTCAGTAAAAATCTCAACTGAACCCGAAGACAGTACTATTGCCCCTTAAATTAAGTCAGTTCGCATTTCAACTTGATTCAGTTCACAGTACCTCAACATCTGTTCAAAAAAAAAACTTAGTCCTAGATTTTGCAGGCGCTTACGAATGATCCACTTTTACTTCGACAGCTTGCATTAACTTCTTTATTAACTCTATTTTGCCAAATATATAAACAATGGTCAGCTTCAGGTAGTTGATAAAAATTAAGCCTTCTCATTGACCCTCATACAGCCGCAAAAATTTTCTGTCATAAGACCACTTTCTGATGACATTTCCCCACGGATGTTCGATTGCATCACCTTAAATCAACACATTTAATCTCTATTTCCTGTTAGTATAAAAAAAGAACCCACCTTTTTCTTAAAGTCCAGCGACCAATCACTCTTGCCAATGACGTATGACAACTTGGCGAAAGCCGATTCTGGTGTCATATCGTAGCCCATTATCACTCCTATATCATAGAGGACCTTTCCCGTGTGGTATAACTCGGACACCGATCCACTTGGACATTGCGTACAGTTTACAATGATAACTCCACGTTCTGAAGCTGCCTTCAGCTCGTCTAAAATGTCCTTTCGATTCGATGGTATGTTTCCCGAACCAAACGTCTGCAAAACAACACCTTTCATAGGTGGCGCTAGAAGCGCTCGAAACGTGTTACTTGTCATGCTTGGAAACAGTCGCAATAGACTGACATTCACGTCCATCTCAGTGTGCACCGCGAATCGGCTGACCTTGCAAGGGCGGTGTATCAGCTGATGGTCGATTTCGTACTTAACACCAATCCTACCCAGAGGTTTGAAGTTTGGCGAATCGAAAGCGTCAAAATAGTCACAGCTTACCTTGACGGTTCGATTGCCACGCATGAGTTTATTCCCGAAGAGAACACAGACCTCTGGGATGACAAAATTGCCGGCTACGATCAGGGCGGTTGTGAAATTGTTCATACCATCGGTTCGCGCCTCAAAAATTGGTATTTGCGAGCCGGTTATGATGACGGTTTTTCCCAAATTTTCCAACATGAACGAGAGCGTCGAAGCAGCATAGGCCAGGGTATCAGTTCCGTGCAGCACGACGAATGCATCGAAGAACTCATACGATTGCTGGAAGATATACGAAATGGATTTATAGATTCGAAGGACTGAGACTATTTTCAAAAGCTCACGTGAATATCCTTAGCAATGCCAACCCAATCGCCTATTGTCATATTACTGGAATCCAGGAGGGGTTCGTACTCCGTGATGCTGTACGCTACTCGGTTTGGGAAGCCCTCAACAAATGGCAGAATTAAGGGTGTCATGCAAGTTGACGAGCGTCCGAGCCTCTTCTCCGCATACACTGGATCATGCATGTTCGGATATTTGCGAAGTGTCTTCATCAGTGCGTTTGGTATTGGAACCAGTACTGTCCAGAGAGAGCACACTCATTCGTCGGCGAAAGAAGGGCACTAGTAAAACTTACCATTATTTTCGTTCCTTACCATTCCGATGGTTCCACCAGTAAAGATCACCTGAACCTTAGAATCCTTAACTGGTGGGACGATCGGATTTCTGGAATCACTCATTCTCCCCGTTGGTGAGTGGCTACCATCAGAGGAGGACGTTGTGGGAGCGGCGGCGGCGGCGGCTTCACAAGGATCTAAGGCTTGCGCTGAAGGCAGACTGTTACTAGTTGTGTCGTTAGGTCCGGTGCACATAGTTAGAGCTTATTTTTAGAATTAGCGTGTTCTAGAAAACTATTCTGCTTCTTGATTATGATCCAGTAAAGTTCATTGAATGATGCAACAAACAATCTTCAACACCCGAATTCAAATGTGCAACTTCTCGCCTCTTAGTCATAAAATGAAATTTTTCTTTTAACTTATCGGCTATCCGACTATCCGAGCGGCTCACTGGTTGTACCTAACGAACACTGGGGACTGACCTAACAGTGCAAGTATCTTAGAGCGGTTTGTTCGCGAGCAAAGACAAGTGCGAGGTGCGACTATTGTGTGTCAGCCTGCCAAGTGCCAAGTCATAATGTGTTTACCTCGTTGTAAATGCAGCTTTATGTGTAGAAATTCCAGGTATTGATAAACAAAACCGAGGAGTTATAAAATGATCTTTTTAAATATAGGGACTTCCCCCAGATATAACATGGCAAGAGATGAAAATAAGGCTAGAAATTCTTTGTCGGCCTTAAGAAAATTGTTTAGGTGTACGTAGATACTTTCAACTGAAAGCAATTGAAATGTGTAAAAAAAGCTTGCTAGTGCGATCGATGTTCTTATGCCAAAAATGTAATCACAAATAATTTATTGCATCATGGATATAAAGATATGAACATTCGTGAAAACATTGGGTCAGCAGAAATGCTATGAAATACCTACGGTTATAATATCTACATACTTTCAACATGTAATACGATTCCTGATCTTGAGGTAGGTTGGTGTGCTACAGACAATTGACAAGACGTTTGTGATAACAAACTATTATCGTTGATCTGATTCGTTTGAAAATCATAAAAAAGCGACTATTTTCATTCAACTTAGGTGAGAGTTTTTTTGTAGTCTCTAAACGTGGCCTTAAAGTAAAACAGCTCACTTCAAAAGCGTAAAAGGTGTAAAGCATTTAACACGCCGGGAGCAATTCGACAATCTATCTACTACCATAAGGAAGTTGTATCTATTTATGGTCATAAAGATTCTTTATGGTCATAAAGACTGGTCTGATAAAGACTTCACCTAAAGAGAAACTCCCTCAGTTGGTCAAGGACTTTATGAGGTCAAAAGACGAACTTTTGTGGCTGAGCTGAACCCTTTATGCAGATGAGTATAACACATGTGATACCGAATAGGTTGATACAAACTCTACATTCCAAACTCATTTACAGGGTTTCCGCTGAGAAATTTCTGTTTTAAAAAACGCCAAGATCTCAAACAGTATTAAGCCTCTCGGAAAGATTTTGGTGTCGTTTGAATCATTTTGAGCGCGTATTAATACATTTCAATGCCACAGTGGTCAGAAAAGCATCGTGCGTTCACTATCGAAGCTTTTTCTAAGAGTGCGGGTCATACGTAAGCGCTCGTCGGTAGTTGGGTTTACGTCGGTTCATTCAGTTCTGCAGACTGCATAGTGGTGAAAACGATAACCAAATCCCTGTTTTTTTTTTATATAATTTGCTCCCGTTAAAGGGATTATGCAGAATGGAGCAGAATGGATCAGAAGAGAGACACGAGAGGTACTGGTGCACTTTAGTTTTACACAACTGAGGACTGTAGTGTTGGGGATAAACCACCTGAGGAAGTCTGTTCCACATCCGTGATGTTCTGCTAATGAAAGAACTCCAATATTGAGCGGTTCTTCCGAAATTAGGCTCATGGGTGTATTGATAAGCATTCCTTCTTGCGCGGGTATTGCAGCTGAATTCTTTCAGGGGTGGAATGCAGCTGGCTAACTCACTGGAGTACTTTTTACAGAAGTATCGATAAAACAATGAAAGACAAGAAACATTGCGACGGTTCTTCAAGGAGTCAAAGGACTCCGCGATTCTTATGTCACCCATTAGTCTGAACGCCCGTTTTTGGATTGTATCGAGGAGGTGCAAGGTGGTCTTGGATGCACCTTGCACCTCTGTCAGGCAGAATGAACCATTCCTCCTGGGCGAAAAAGTTACCGACGAACACGAAGCATACAAATGATACAGGACCTGGATGAAGTAAAAGAAGCTGTGTCTAGCTTAATTGCAACAAAGCAGCTGGAGCTGATGACCCAGCTACTGAACTTTTTAAATCCACTAGCGAGGAGTATGCACCAGCTCATCTGCCAAATGTGGTCGCTGGAAAGCATGCCGACGAATGGAACTTTAGCATTCTTTGCCCGATCCTCAAGCAAGGAAATTCTCTAAATCGTGCCAACTTCAGAGGCATCAGTCTTCTTAACATCGCATAAAAGACCTTTTATGCTGTTCTGTGCAAAATCCTAATGCCGTTTGTCAACAATATGATAGGCACATATCAGTGTGGTTTTAGGCCAGGAAAGCCCACCATCCATTGAATATTCACACTGCAGATCTTGGTGGAAACGCAGTAATTCCAAATCGATACCCACCACCTTTGCATCGAGTTTGAGGCCGCGTATGACAGCATTTATAGAACCGAGCTACAGCGCAATGCCTAGTTTTCCTATCCCTGTCAAACTCGTCAGTCTGTGCAGGATGGCGATGGAAAGCTTACGCTGTTCCGCCAAGGTCGATAAAGACCTTATTTACCCCTTTGATGTCGAAAAAGGATTGAAACTAGGCGACGCGCTGACACGTGTTTTCTTTAACATCATACTTGATAGAATTGTGCAAAACTCCCTCGCCAACACCAGAGGCACAATCTTTCAAAAGTCCGTTGAATTACTCGCTTACGCAGATGATATTGAAATAATTGACAGCAAAGCGTGCGATGTCAGCGAAGCCTTCGTGTGTATTGGTGCGGAAGCGGCGAGTATAGGTTTAGCAGTCAACGAGGGCAAAGCCAAGTATATGTTGTCATCAGGAAGAGACAACCAACACCGACGTCTTGGACAGAACATTTCTATTGACAGATAAAGCTTTAAGGTAGCAAGGGACTTTGTCTACCTGGGTTCCGCTCAAAACTCAGACAATGAAACCAGCGCTGATATCAAATGAAGTATAACACTTGCCAATCGCTGTTTCTTTGGGCTAAGAAGCCAAATGAGTAGCTTAGTCCTCTCTGGAGCAACTTAAGTGTCTATTTATACGACGCTCATCATCCACGCCCTGCCTTAAGGGTGAAAAATTCTTCGGACGACTTATGATCCCGTCTGCATAGACGAAATAACGAGGAGCAGATAAGACATCGAACTGTAACAGGAACCCAACTTAGCCAGAAGAGTCAAAACATAACGGCTACAATGGCTGGTTCATCTGGAGCGGATGGATTCCAACGCCCGGCCCGAAAGATCTACGAATCCACCCCACAGGGGCGGCACAGCAGAGGAGCACCTAGAATCAGGCGGTGCACGCAAGTGGAAGGGAACCTCAAAATATTGAACTTCAAGGAAAAAACCCAGGATTTTGATATTGAAAAGTTTTTATGATATTAAGAGCTGAAAATGGATGAGTTTTTAAATGTGTTTGAGGCTATTACTTACTTTTAAACCGCTTCGTGCACAAAGCCAATTTTGAACACACCTATAAAGAAACTCAAAGTAAACGAAAGTTTTAAGTCATATTTTTCAGAAAAAGTTTTAATACTGCCGCTTTGACGCATATTCAAAAAAAAAATCGCATGAAAATGCATGAAAAAACGTGTGGCCCGCTCTTATCTCCGGTTCTATTAGAAGAAATCAAACGAAAAAACTATACGTATCAGAAATTGTCCAAAATTTAAAGGAATAGGTACTACAGCGAATTTTAAAGCCTAAAAACTTTCTGAGATTTAACTCAAAAACATGTCAAGAGCATTTTCAAAACCACTTTTTAAAAATCTTCTTGTATCTTAACGGTGAAAGCGATTCTGTTAAGTCAGATTTGGTTAAAGTACAAAGCGTACAAAAGGAAAGCAAGCTGCGTTAAAAAAAAAAATTAAATTGCCGTTTCTAACCTAAGTTTTCCGAAGCCTATTTAAAAAACGCAATACAAAAAGGAGCTATTGAAAAAAAGTCTGATTTGCAAAAATTTTTACCGATCGATCAATATCCAGAAAGCACTTCACGGCTAGATGAATAATTTTAAAATTCTTATCCGTAAAAAATATTGTACCTACCAGTGACTTTTTCAAACCAGTGACCTTCTTCCTTTTTTCCAACCGTAGTTTTTAGATGAGCAGACAGTTCGTAGGTTTAAAACCACATAAAGAACGGCGACATTATCCGACTATGTGCGTCGGTTCCAGGAATTCTGATAGCATGAGTCTACCGCACCACGCACAATTAAAGGAGCGACAGAACACCACTTGTCGGGCATGCCCCATTTAGCCCAGTTATAAGAACATAGCCACAAATTTAAGCAATTGGTTATCAACGTCCAGTACAATAAAGTTGCTTGATTTCAATAAGTTTTATCTGCATTGTGATTTGGCAAAACAGACTGATTCAAGGGAAATCAAGTTGACAGATCTAGCTCCGAAATTATAGCCGCTATCAACTGTTTAAGTTTGGAAGTACCTATTGAAAGACCCTTTAAATTGTTAAGACCCTTTGTTGTTAAGTTTAAACGCTAATGTTCCCTTAAATATGATGGAATTTCATTTATTTTAGTGCGGCTATGCCTATGACTCTAGATTGGATTTACGCAGACTACTGGCAACGCAGACCATAGGATCCCTATAAACAAATGAAAAGAGATAGATAAAAAAGATTAAAACGAATCCTTGTGTTCAAAGTTATTGATTTTTTCGTTTATTATCTTCATAATCCTCTTTAGGATACACATACGTTTATAAATAATCAAAACTACAAATAACACTTAAAACTATTCAGACAGCAGGGAAGTTGTTAATCTAAAAATAAAGGATTGATAGGCTCATCTCCTTAGATATTTCAATCATTTTGGAAAAATTTTCTGCATTCGAAAAATCTTTGAATTTAACTGATTCTAAAATTCCCAGACAGTTTTCATTTTGATTGGCTTGCAAGCAACTCGGAAATTTCCTTATTCCCCACCCTCTCGGCATATTGCAAGGCGGTAAGCCCCAGAATGTCCTTGGAGTCAATACTGTCAACATTTTGTATTAAATACTTCACCATCTCCACATTACCATGCAGTGCAGCAACATGAAGCGCTGTTCTGCCCGATGGATCTGGTTGCCCTAAGTCAGCTCCTGCCAGTTGGTAGGACTTGAGCCTTATCAATGAACCTCGTGCAGCTGCGGAGCACAGCTGTTCACCGATGCCTCTCAGCGAACCTGTCAGGTGAGCACCACAGCTTAGGAGCAATTGGATTATTTGGTGGTTATCTATCTGTACTGCCTCGATCAATGGTGTACGATCATAACGATCGCGAATGTGCACCGACACGCCATTCTTTAGCAGAAGATTCACAACAGGCAGGTTGCCCTCGCTGCAGGCAATATGCAATGCTGTTCGATTGTCCTGATTCACTCCTGCCAGATCGGCACCGTACGCTTGCAGGTTATTGATCTGCGTTAAAATGAAAAATAGAAATATTTGTCCTAGAAGGATTAAGTCGGTGCTTACCTTTTTCATGTCCCCAGAAACGACGGCTGAGTTCAGCATAGCTGGGAATAGTGTTGCACCCAGTTGGGACAACTCATGCGGCGAAGACAAGTGCAGTGATCGAGCTACAGCTTCTATGAGATCGTATTCTTCCATAAGAGTATTTTCTGACGTCAACTCTCCACGAATATTCGATTGCATAACCTTAAAACGATCGATCGATTTTATTTACCCTCGACTTTAACAATATAACAACCCACCTGTTTCTTGAACTCCAGCGTCCAATCACTCTTGCCAAGGACATAGGACAACTTGGTTACTGCCGACTCTGGAGTCATATCGTATCCCATGATCACCCCAAGATCGTTAAGGACCTTCCCCGTATCGTACAACTCGGCCACCGATCCACTTGGACATTGCGTGCAGTTTACAATGATAACTCCACGTTCAGATGCTGCTTTCAGCTCGTCCAAAATGTCCTTCCGATTCGATGGTATGTTTCCCGAACCAAACGACTGCAAAACAACACCTTTCATAGGTGGCGCTAGAAACGCTCGAAATGTCGAACTTGTTATGCTGGGAAACAGCCGCAAAAGCCCTACATTAAGGTCCATCTCAGTGTGCACCGTGAACCGGCTGACCTTGCACGGACGGTATATCAGCCGATAGTCGATCTCGTATTTAATGCCCACCCTTCCCAGAGGTTGGGAGTTGGGCGAATCGAAGGCGTCCAAATTGTCACAGCTTACCTTGACGGTTCGATTGCCACGCATAAGTTTATTCCCAAAGAGTACGCAAACCTCTGGGATGACATAGTTACCGGCTATGATCAGGGCGGTGGTGAAATTGTCCTTGCCATCGGTGCGCGTCTCGAAAATCGGTATTTGTGACCCAGTTATGATCACGGTCTTTCCCAGATTTTCCAACATAAACGAGAGTGCTGAAGCAGTGTAGGCCAGGGTGTCGGTACCATGCAGTACAACGAAAGCATCAAAGAACTCGTATGATTGCTGGAAGAGAGAAACAGTTATTATTTCAATCGACTCGAACAGTTCTGAAAAAAACTCACATGAATATCCTTGGCAATGCGAACCCAATCGTCTACTGTCATATTGCTAGAATCTAAGAGCGGCTCGTACTCCGTGATGCTGTAAACTACTCGATTTGTGACACCCTGCACAAATGGCAGAATTAAGGGTGCCATGCGAGCTGAGGGTCCGAACCTCTTCTCCGCATACACTGGATCATGCATGTTTGGATATTTACGAAGTGTCTTCACCAGCGCGTTTGGTATTGGAGCCAGGACTGTACGGTGAAATCACAATTATTTTATCAGTCAAGGAAGAAAATTTGCAGACCTACCATTGTTCTCATTCCTGACCATTCCGATCGTTCCTCCGGTGTAAATAACCCGCACCTTAGACTCCTTTACTGGCGTGGGCATAAGATTTCCGAAACTACTGTTCCGCCTCATCGAAGGACTTGTTCCGAAAGTAGGCGTGGTCGGGGACGCCTCGCAAGGGTCTAAGGTTTGAGAGGGTGGGATGTGATTATCTGTTGTGTCGTTGAGTCCGTTCATATTTGAAGCTTGTGGGGGTTCTAGAAAAAAATAAGGCAAACATTTTGGTTAGTGATGCTTGATCAGTGGTGAGGTTTTAGAATTTTGGTCAAATAATGTTTTCTGTATGCAGAGGGACAACTCGACCTTTTTTCCCTTTTTAAAGATTAAAATATATTTTATACGCTTTCACAGCTCAATCAAGTAAAAAAGTCTAGATAGGACATTAAAAAATCCTGATGGCACAGTTTTTTGACTTATTCTCTACTGGCACTTCTGACATCAATCCCAAGTTTAGCTTAAAATCGTTGGATATGCCATTATCGATACCTAAATAGTTGTGACTAGCATGTATCATCATTTTTGTCTTCACAATTTCCTCCATTTTCTGACACCAATGCAACATTTTGCTGAAAATCATTGAAGAAAACTCTTTTGCTTGATTATTTCTGACAATAATGCAACGTTTAACCGAAACTCGATGAATCGAATGGCTATTCTGTTGCTTAAATGTTTCTGGTAAGTGACACTCTTTTGTCTCTTCGAAAGTCCATCCCATTTCTGACACGAATGGTTTATTAAACTAAATTCCAATGCGTGGACCTTTGTTCTTTCTTGACTAGTGAGTGCAGTTCCTCGTTTTACAAAAAGATGTCCTGGTTCGCGAAATAAGACCCGGATAGATTGCCATTCTTCAAACAACAAGCAGTTATCTCACTTCTGACAGCACTATGGACAAGAATCCAAGACCAAGTCAAGAATGAGGCACCGGTAATAAGGAGCCACTTGTTTTTAGAACGTACTGGGGGAATATTTATTCTTCATCTCGTCAAGTATGTTTTGAAATTTTTTTAAAAAGCACAAGACACGGGCAATGTCAGGGGTGGAATCGGCTTAGGTGATCTACGACAAGTGTTGTCACAAATCACAAAAATTCGTCTGCGTAAACTGTGATCATCACAATTTTCTTCTGACAGCTCCCAATCAATCACCGTCAAAATCAGCTGGTCACCAGTTTTCAAACTTTCTGGTAAGGTGGTGTTTTTGCCTACCTTTAGGCTGACCCTTTGCATGTACGAATAAAAATCAGTGTTCTTACATCACCAGCCTAAATAAAGCAACGATTTGGAACAATACTTTTGTGATCACCTTACACAGGCGGATTATTTGGTTTGATCACATTGACTATCACAAAATGTGAAAATCACAGATCACCATAGCCGATTCCACCCCAGGTATGTGGTACAATATATTTGGACCAGTTTTTGTATAAATTTCAATAAAAGTAAAAAAGCGTAAAATTCTGGACTTTGAGAAAACATTTTAATAATATGCACTAACTCATGGTTCCTGTATAGACTAATTTATTCAATATCACGCACTGAACTTAGAACTGTCACTCTGGCGAACTTTCTTCAACTGACAAGAAAAATTCTCAGATGCAACTTAAAGATCGTCTGATTTATTCTCATCTTGTTATAAATTAGCACTTTAATGCCAATTTAAATCATGTTCCCATTGATCAATTCAAATTGATAATATTTACTATTTTCGACTGGGTTTGCTAAATAAATATTTGGTCAGATGAAGTTGTACCTCTTTTGGAGTCAATAATGACATTAAATATGAAACGAATCATATCGTATTAGAATTTGACAGTTGCTATGTATGAAATTTAAATTGTGGCATCAACGCCATTAGCATATTGTTGTTAATTACAAAGTTTATGTGGATTATTTAAGCTATATTAAAGTGTTTCAAAAACTGCACAAATTAAGGCTGGAAAAAAAATAATTTTTAAAAATTATAGTTTTGATACGTTGCATTTTATTGCAGTAAGATGAGAGAACCTATATGATCTTAAAGCTATAGGCTCTTCAAAAACCTTGGAGGCTTTTTATACGACAGCATGACCAGAGACGGTTGCAAACTCACCAAGTCCCTCCTTGGAGGATGCAAGCACAGTTAAATCATCTACCGAAAAGCAGATTGCTAACTGAAACATTTCTCGCGAAGACTGCGCTTCACCATCAGAATGCTTTAAGAAGGAGAGGCGGCAGAACCCAGCCATTGCGAATTTCACATTAGAAGGATGGAATTTGGTGGATTTGAATGTATCCGCAAACTGAATGGCTCTCAAAAGGGGTCCACTCAGCGCATAGTCCTTTAAAACTCTACAGAGTTTATACCGAGCAGATAGGGTCCCAGTAATAAGCCTTTACTGTAAGACAACATGCGTAGACCGTTTTGGCATATTTCCAGGACTTCTCAAGAATACCTTAAAGAGTAAAAAGCTGGTTGGCCGAAAGCTACACTGTTCTTCCCGTAACTAAGGCTTGATTACAGCTCCGAAACGCGTTTCTAACACTTTCGCGAATACTTTCCCGAAAGACTTTAGAGAGCTATGCCCCTATGGTCGGAGCAATGTCTTCTGCTTCCTTTTTTGGAAATGTGCACTATAACTCCTGTTTGTCAAACGCTAGGGGCTTTCCTGGTTTCCCAGACCACCTTAATGACACGTGTTAGTTATTTAACAGCGTCTTCGCTATTGCCTTGAAGATTTCTGGCGGGGTTTCATCAACTCTAGCAGATTTGCGAACTTTTAATAATTTATTGTAACGTGGCGACAAGAAATAAAACGAAATGCAGGAATCGCTGAATGCACCCAACGATTCACTTAACGAACTCACCCTCTCGATTCACTTTACGAAGGCACCCAACTGTCATTCCAGTCAGCTGACAGCAAACTGATATTCGAAGTTCAGATTTCGATATCGAAAATTTCCCCTCCATGGAATTCAGCGGAAGAGTACAAATGGAAAATCACCAAAGAGAAAGTATGGAACGTACTAGAAGGTGCTTAATTTGTATAAATACATGGGTGACAGGCTCGTACGGGACAGTTTTATTTTAAACGTTGACGTGTGAAAATCGATAGTAGAGTAAAAAGTGATTGAATTGAAATAAAGTGTTGAATTCTAAGTAGTGAAGTTAAATTAAGTACGATTTGAATTTAAATAAGTTTTGTATGATAAAGAAAGAGTTTCCTCGTGTATTTATAAAAATGAAATTGATTTTATTCGACGAACCCCAGGCCAAAAAGATAACAATATGCTCGTGATCAAGAGGTTATGAATACCCTTTAAAAGTGGAGCACATCGGGGGCGGAAAGAATTTGGGGAAAGAAACGAAGGAAGAAGAAAGTAATTTTCGATCCAACACAAACGCTGATGAGCCAAACATGAAACGTCTGCACAAAAACACCAAAGTTTACCCCCGCAAGTGTTATGCCTTTACGGAAAAAAAAGCAAAAGTATAACCAGCAAAATGTTTCGTAAAAACATCTGGCATGCATCTCATTGTTGTCCATTCTATTTGCATATTGGAAGGGAAAAAGGAGTTTTGTATTCGGCCGACCCTAACCTGAGACGCCGGCCAGGAAGCCGCCCATTTTGAGACAGACGCTTCTGGATTTTTCATGGCTGGTTGTTGCTTGTTTTGGTCCGCCCCGGATATTTTCCAGACCGGTACCCACCATATGTGCTGAGTATTCCCCTATCCGCCACCTGCGGAGGCGCCCAATTGGGGACCAGCAGGGGCATTGCCATATTGGATGCTCTCTTGGGGGTTGTGTAGCTCCGAAAAGTTCTCGCTCCATGGCGTAAGACATCGTTCTCATTTGAAAGAAATGTACCGTCCTTCTATTCAGCCCCTTTTACAATATTAAACTTCCTTCCCCTAAGACGGCGAATAGTCTGCCAAAATATCTTGTTTACGCTTCATTGTACTGGGCTCGAGAAGTTTAGTTCCTACATGGATTCAAACAATATTGGCTCTCTTCTTCGCTCTGATGGCTTCTTGAACTTGAAGGTGTTTTAAGCCACATAAATATTTTTTTCACCAACAGCCGCCACACCAAGCCGCTTCACTCCACAAACATTTCTTGCAGAGGCAATGAGTTCCGATAAAAAACTGTTTGTTCTTCCTTTAAATTTAAAGAGGTCAGTTGGTTTCTTCAACCAATTTCTTCGAAAAGTGCAGGTGCAAATCCCTCTCTGAAGTTAGAATCAGCATCCTGTAACGTTTCTCACCGTATACTGATTTTCGTGTGGGCGGCAAAGAAATACTTTTGCTAAAATGATATTTACACTTGGTGGTGATCAGTTGACAGCTCAATTCCTCTCAAGACTCGAACATCACAAATGATCCTTTGAACAGCGGATGGTACAAGAATGAAAGCAATCAGTGATCTCTGATTCAAACTGCGCCGCTACCACCTCTATTTGTGAATGTCTTTGTTTGGGAAAGATGTGCACGATATCCATAAAGTCCAGCGACTTGCCTCCGTTCCTGATCTGATCCGGGGCACCGTGCCTTCCAATCAAACTGCTCCAAGTATTGTCGTTTGTACCCTCCCGGAAGAAATAGAGTTCTTTCTCCTAGCGGGTGATATTAGCAGATAGAAGTCCATTTCTGCTTCTTATCGAGCATCAACTTCGTTCAAGGAGGCTACATTATCTGACACTCGATTTGGTGCACAAACGTGAACCCTTGTTTCACTGAAGACCACAAACTTCCTTTCGCCCCACCAACGATAGAAACACCTTAACATTCATGTCATGTGGGACGCCAGACCAGAAGAATCTCCACTAAAAAGGGAAGTCTCTGTTACAGAACCTTTCCACTTAGTTGAGAAGGTGACAATTGCATCGAGCTGATACTTTTTAGTCTGCTCAGCAAGTGAAGAGTGTGGCCAATCCATTACCATTTTCGCCGTTGAATGATTGTGCCTTCAGGCTCCTGACTCGTTCTCAAATAAAGTTCAGCATTCGAGATACGATATGGTCAGAAAATCCTCAGCAATTCCATAGGCACCCGTAAACGAATGCCTGCAGCTTTTCAGTGATAGTGGCGGATACTTTCCAGGTCCTGCACGCGCAGAGGAGTATCGCGACTCGAAATTCGAGCGGAACAGTCGCAGCTTAGCGTTTAAACTGATAACGTTGTTCCTCCATACTTTACACAACATACCAAATGCAGACTTATGGCAATGGCAGGTTCGGTTCCACCATAAGTTGACACTTCCAAGGTATTGGAAGCTTTCTAGTCCCTTTCGGTTGTCCAGACTCTTGGTAGGGTCTGTTTTGTCGCTCGTGGACTAAGGCCCTAGCTCTTCAAGTTGATTCCTCAATTCCCCAATTAACTGTCAAGTAATAAATGACAGCTAATTTGACACACGTAGCTATAGCATCTGTCAGATTTCGGAGGTCTGTTTTGTAAAACGAAATTGATAGAAATGTTGAATGCTCACTGCGGAAGTTAATCATCATATCAAACGACGACAGATAGTTCTTCCCCGATGGTGTTACCGGTGTGACAGTCGATAAAAGTCTACAGTGATTATTTCACATTGTACGGAACTAACAATTTCAATTGTATCAACCCTATAATAATGCTTCATTACAGGATAATCTATGGGAACCCATAAAATAGTCAGATCTGTGGCAGATTCTGTTAATGAAGGGACATTACTTTGTACATTATTTTTTTAACGTAATCACTTACTTAGTCCTTTGGAATTTCGCCACAGTGATATAATTGCGTGACAGTATAAAAAGTACCAATACGATGGCAAAAAATTGTGCACAGAGTTTACCTGTATAATTATGAAAGGACCTTCATAGTATAATAGAATAGTTTCACAATGAAAAAAAGGTCGTTCCAACAAAATAAACCTTATGAGGGGATTTCTAACATTTCAAACCAAATCCGCTCCTGATGGATTTTCTCTGGCTAGTCGTATTCCCATGCGAGACCGTTAAACGTTTTCTATGAATATATTTATGTGCCAACTGTTTGCAAAAGACTTGACACGTCTACGCTGTACTTGTTGCCATCAAGTGTCCCTGACCATTGGGTCAGCAATCGCTTTTCGGAAATTCGTGCGAGACATTCGAAA
The DNA here is from genome assembly GCA_947623515.1 of Neoascia interrupta. Taxonomy (NCBI): domain Eukaryota; kingdom Metazoa; phylum Arthropoda; class Insecta; order Diptera; family Syrphidae; genus Neoascia; species Neoascia interrupta. Next base: position 30,582,763 of record OX392463.1, read on the forward strand.
ATGCTTTCCGTGAAATCCTTTATTCTATTTCTGCCATTCATTGGTGTGCGTGGGTGCGGTATTCAGCTTACCGAGCTTATTAAACGGACTCTCATAGAAAGTGACTCGACAGAAGTTATTTTTGTTCGGCTTGGCAGTGACTTTTTGAGTGACTTCATGAGAACAGAGCCGAACATTCTTGTGTCAGTGTTTACTGCACCCCCTAGTGATGCGTTAAGAAACGAAGTTGTTTTGGTCGTTCGAGCTTCTAGTGAAAGTTTGAACATTTTAGACGAATTCATTGTTCGTCTAAGGGTACGGAAGTTTGTCATAGTTTATGCCGATAGCCTAGATGTCCTCGTGGAGTATTTTGCACTACTCGCTGACAACAAGTTTACAAGGATCTTTGGAATAGCAAACAATTTAAGCTATGCGTACCTACCCTATGCACAGGTTAGGATTCAAGATATTTCTCTGGACCTCTCAAAGCCACTGCCTCATGCACTGGATGACATGAATAGATTCGCGATTCGAACAACCGTTCAGAAGGATATTGGAAGAACCTTTTGGTATCCGGACACACGGGGCGAGCTGCACGTTGGAGGATGCTTTGGTCAAATATTTATCAATTTTCTAAGCAGGCACAATGCAACCTTCGAGGAAGTGTTCATCAACAATTCTAGAAATCTGTTCTTGCCGGGAGTAATTAACGCTACCATGGACAATGAAATTGACATTAGTATGAATGCGTACGGAGTGATCGGCAGCCTTGACTATAGTTATCCTGTCAAATTTGTCAGCTGGAACATTATGGTGCCACTCAATGGATACGTGGACCCTAATGAGTATTTCCTTCGACCATTCTCCCCGCCCGTATGGTTGTTAATCGCGGCCACCTTTCTCTACATCATTTTGCTGGATGTCCTTAAGGACACTTGTCTGAATTCACAAGTCGATGTGTGGCACAGCTTCAGCCGAATATTTTTGGCTCTTCTTTCCCATCCTAACGACAGACCTACTACTTTTGTCTACCGAATTCACGCGCAAGTCCTTCTGCTCGCGTTTGTTCTTGGTAACATTTACACCATCTCATTCACGTCATTTTTGACGGTCTTTATAAAAGTCAAACAATTCGAAACGATACAGGATCTGGTTGAGCATAATATTCCTGTGATGTTTCCTATTTATGAATGGAAACCGATAGCTGATCCAGAACTTCATCCAAATGGGCTTGAGAAAATTGTGGCCTTAGTTGACTATCCACTTTATATCAGGGAAATGAATTCGATGCGAAACACAAGCTTTGCTTATGTCATAGGAGCGGACCGAGCTGATTTCCTGATCGACTTGCAGGCGTCCCTCGGCAAGCCGCTGTTCCGAACGACTCTGGATGGCCTGATGGACTTTCACGTTGTGTTTTTACTGGCGCCACATTCGCCATTCAAAGAGATTTTAAGTGTCTTTATTGTACAAGTTATGGAAACAGGTTTGATGTTAAAGTGGGACTCTGACGCTGTGATGCAGTCGCTTAAGGCTGGCTTTGAAATAGAAGTGGACCGCAAGAGTGCGTGTCAAACGACAACGATGCCCTTGACTTTGGCGCATTTGCGTTTTGCGTGGAACTCTTTAGCTGTTGGTTTAACGATGGCCATACTTGTGTTTGGGTGTGAAAAATGTGCCAACACTGTTTGCCGAGCTTTTGCATCTAAGTTGGGTAAATTTTTTACACGAATAAAGTGATTTAAAACCAATAGATGTAAGAGACTTGTGTTTTTTTTTGCATTGAAGGGACACCACGTCAGAGCCAATGGCAGCCACTTTGTCGGATACTATGATACAATCAGTCTAGTCCCATGACAGGACATATAATTGCAGCAACATTACAAATCGCGACTAAGTGTCAAGGCAGTGACAGCATATTATTAGCCGCACGTATTTCCTACTGATAAAATCAGCAGTTGGAACACAGCCAATTGAATGGTAATTCTGTTTGTTAAATGGATATAGTCCTGACAGGTAATTCAGGTTACTGCTGATGGACAGGGATGGAATGGAGGTAAGTGTTAATGTGCAGAGTTGTAATGGAGGTCGAAAGCAGTTTTTTTCCTTGTTTTGTTGTGTAGTCTGACTGATAAGCTGGCACTGGAATAAGCACTGGAATTAGAAGCTCAAATTCGGTTTGAGTGGAGACATATCAAGAAGGCTTATTGTGCTCATTTATGTAGCGAATAATCAGAGAACCCTCAGACCCTAAAAAACCAAATCCTTGTTGACAATGACCGACCGGCTGTATCCTGAGTGAATGTCATGGCAGCTCAAGAGACCGAAGTTCCTTATTCGATAGCCTAAGAAAGATCCATGGGTCAGACATGAAGTTAGTTCAAGTGAGAACCACACCTTGATGTCCCGCCTGTAACAAGTTCTTTTGCAGTGAAATTTTACGCCTCTGAGGGTCCGGGCGAGGAAAAATAAGACTTCATGTATGGACGGTGAAGAAATGGATAAGCAAATAAGACTACACTCCCCCAAATCAAATGTTGAGCAGTTGAATTTTGGTGGCATGAAAGGCTATCCTAATCCTAAGTTTCCACTTGTCGATTAATTGACAAACTTTGACAGTTCTTCTCTTTATCAATTAAAAGCACAATTGGCAAAGTGTAAGCCAATTCAAATGTCAGTTCAAAGACACTCTATTTCCACTTGTCAATTTTTCAATATAACCTAAAAATATGTCGTTTGTCAATTGCAAATCGACAAGTGGAAATTTAGCATAAGAGGTAGCAAAACAGTGGCTGACCTATGTCCGGATGCAGCCGTTTGGAATTGAGAAACGCAAACATCAATTGCGGATGTAGCGTCGCAGATTCTGGTCCAGAGTTTTTTTTTTGTCTATAGAAATCTCATTTTCCTGGATACCGGTGTGATCTGGGACTCGAAAAATGTTCACTGTACTTAACCCTCCGTAGAAGTTCATAGAAGTTCAGCGAACGCTTGAGCTTAAGCACGATCTTGGGCAGAGCGCTGAGCATAGGGATCAAATTGCAGAGGCGCCAAATCCCCCAGACGGTAAAAAGTCATCCAAAGCTATTTAGTAGGTGTATACAATAAGGCACTCAAGCTCAATTCGATGGTTAGCAGAGGTTAATGCTCAGTATACAAAGGTGTCATATGACGCAAACTGCCATGCCTACAAAAAGTGGGCGGGATGTAAAAATACAACTGTTAAATGCTTTATGCTAGGTGTTATCATACATTTAGGCCTTAAACCCTGTCCTTAAAACTAAAAAAAATCTCGTTTTTTAAGGCCACGCCCACCAAAGTGGGAGGAGGCATATACTATATATGTATACGAAAAGTTAGAAAATGCTAATATCTACAATTTTCGTGATGTAAATTCTTGTCAAATTTCTTATACCTATATTTTTTGAACAACACTCATTTTAAGTTAAAATTCGTTAAAAAAGTGGGCGTGGTCAATGTAAAGGCAAAAGTTTTTCTGCACCTCAAAGACACTAAAAAGTAATGCCATTACCAAAAAAGTGCGCTAGCACAATTGTAGCATAGCTAAAATTTGAAAAAAAAGTATTTTTAAAAATTAGAGATGGTCGTTATCATTCAGGCCTGTAGTGGGTATGTCTGTGGGCGGATTTAACTAATTTTCAAACTTGTAAGCAAAGAAGCGGTACTGCTTTTTCAGCAGTTTCAGCATTTTAGAGTTTATTAACAGACCTTATAAAGCACTAAAAAATTAATAAAACCACTAAAATAACGGCCAAGCATTAAAATTACACTGAAATCATATTTTGAGCACTGAAATTAACGTTGAAGGCACTAAATTTGCAACGTTGGTCATGACGACGTTGCGAATTGGAAATCATCTGGAAGAAATATAATTAGACGGCGTAGCATGCCATACAATGCGTGCAACGATCACTTTGTTGAGACAAACATTTGGTGACCGAGTCATATCAAGAAAGTGACCTGTCAATTACCCCGTTGGTTAAATTTGACATCTTCGGACTATTTTTTGTGGGAGCACGTCAAATCTCTGGTCTGTGCTAATAAACTAGCAACGACTGATCATTCAACAACCAACATTCGACGCTACTGTTGATGCGTATATGATCGGAAAAGAGGAATAAAAAAATTGAAGGGCAGTCGCCAAGGCCATATATGACAAAAATTATTTAAAAAATTATATGCCATGGAATTTGTAAGCTAATAAAGTAATTTCTTGGAAGTGGCGTGTTATATTTAAAAAAAAAAGTTCTTTGCCTCTAAAAAACGATTGTTTTTTAGCCTCGACAAAGACAGTTTTTGGTGCCACTCAAATGTGCAAGCGGGTTTCTCAGTTGATAGCGTGCCACCAATGTTCCATCGCGTGCCACCAATGGCACTTGTGCCAATCGCCATCGCTGCTCTATTGCATAGAGTTTGGGACCATAACTTCTCAATGAATCGATATAAAAGGCCAATAAGAAAACAACTTACGCATAAAATAAAACCATTTTTTACTAAATGAGTTTTAGCGATAGACGATTAAAAATATATCCCAAAGTGGCTCCACCGGACAAATATAGGATTAATTTGACACGAACACTCCGTTTCTTTCATTTCGGCTCTCAAAAGAGAGTGGCGATGTTATTTCCCAGGAGCAAAAAACGATTTCCTGCGCTGAAAATCACAATTGAAATCGTCCTTCTGACAGATCTATCGTACAGGGACAGTTTCAAGTTTCTTTTTTTGATTCTTAAACTGTTACAATGGTGCAGAAAATAGGTTTGTGCATAGGGTGAATGGGATTTATGAGAGGATTTATTTTTAGCCGCTTGCCGAGAGGATTTAAATTTGTATGAAAAATTACGTGATTTGTAGAGTATTTAATAAAGATTTATATTAATGGCGGATTAGAGCCCAGTGGAGACATGGTATTAAACAGCGATTTTAGATTTCAGACAGTCTGTACAGTTCTTTCCCATTGACTTTTGAACAAAATTGATTCTTATATTTTATTGATAAGCTGTATTAAAATTTGAGCATAACAAGTATTGCTATAAGAGGTTATTGTTATTATTACAAAATAAGTAAGTTAGTAATTTATTTCAAGTTTCCATACATTATACAAATTTTTTATAAAAATAAATTAAACTTGGCTATGGCTAAAAACTGTCTGCCAGATGCAAATTCATTGAAACATATTTCTCTTTTAATTGTAGTTCCTATTTATTATAACAAAACTTTGATAAATATAATAATAATCGTCACCGGTCGATACTTTTTTTTCTGTGTCCTTTTATAAGGTTACTATAGAATATTCGAAATGTTAAAGACCTCCCATCCCGACACCGTCGAAGTTAAATCACCTCTAGACGCGTCAGACATTATCATTATCATATCATAAGTATCGTATCGGCAAATTTTTTCGTTGGCAAACAGCCAAACAAAGTCACTACTCCCAAAAAAACTGTTTGGCGATACAAGGAAGTGAATTGGGACGGCCTTTACATCTTTTTCGAGAGTTTTAACTAGTCGCTTTGCTTTCTCCAAAATAATGTTAATGCCGCTGCCGATATGATCACCGATATAAGTCTCCTTGGAATGAGATCTTTTATTCCTTAAACCGAAGGAGAATTCGTGGTTTGACTCGAGCTGCAAAGAGGTAATCAATTTGAAGCAATCATATTTTCGGTCAATCAAGGCTAACCCCTGTATTGCAAACCGAAATACGTTCAAACAAGCCAGAAATAACTGCAATGCTCTTATTCGTCGTGTTAGATTTTTGTACGATCAAAAGCTGAGCCGGACAATACTACATTGTCCCAAAGGTAGTAAAAACTTTTGGTCTTTCGTCAAAAATGTGAAAAATTCTCCTCGCAGCCCATTTTGCTGCCAGCTCCACGCTACCAGATTGCCAAATGTCTCTGGCAGTATATTTGAGCGCGTTGAATACACTATGGGACAAATTCATTTTCGCACTCGTACAGTTAAAAAGGTACTCCAGGATCTCAACATTCACAAATCCGCCGGGCCAGGTGGTATATCCCCGATTGTTCTGAAGATGCGTTCTTCCACGCTGGCAAAACTCTTGTGTAAACTTTTTCATCGGTCCTCTTCTTCAGGTCTCTTCCCGAGTAGATGGAAAACAGCATTTGTCCAGCCCGTCCCTAAAAAAGGCGATTCCCCTCTAGCTATCATCGCCCAATTGCACTTACTTCCCTTCTTTCTAAGGTCATGGAAACGCTGATTAATCCAGTAAACGCGGACGTAGAACTGGAACGGCATCGTATGACAAGCTCATTAAACTTTGACCTTAACAGCAGTGTATTGGGGGGGATCTCTTAACAAAGTGGAGTTTGATGCTTCTAAAACTCAATGCTGTCTTCTGTCATTGAAGCAAGATCGTATCACCCAGCCATTATCCATGAATGGCACTTGCATCGCTGAAACCGAAAGGCTTTCCATTCTCGATATGTGTGTTAGTAAAAGCTTAAGTTCGAATGACCACATATTCGAAACTGCCAAGAATGCTGCGAAGCGCCTAGGTTTCCTTAAAAGGTGCAAGAAATATGTTACCCCTTCTGATCTGACTATTTTATATAAGGCATAAATTCGCCCATAGCTGGAATATAACTCCTATGTCTGGGCAGGTGCTCCGAAGCTTACACTACAACTGCTGGATAGGATTTAAAAGTGAGCTCTAAAACTTATTGGTGACAGAAGTATTGCAATGTCTCTTGTCTGTCACAGTTTTATCGCTTTTTCTACACCCAGTGCTTCAGTGAAAAAGCCAGTTGCATTCCTCCCCTCAAGATATACAACCGTTATACTCGACAAAGAACGAATGCGCATCAGATCACCCTCGAGCCCAATTTCGGGCGTACAGTGAAGTTCAGAGGTTCTTTCGTAAGCGGTTCAACAAGAATCTGGAATGTCCTGCCACAATCAGTCTTTTCTTCTCATTACAACATGTAGCTATTCAAAACAAGGGTTGACCGGTTACTCTCCTCTTTTTACTCGTTTTCTTATCCTTTCCGCTCGTGAGATGTTCATTATTAAAAGCGTAGCTAATCCCTTTTTCGCGAGATTATTATAAAAATAAAAAAATACATGTGGATTCCTGTAAATTCCGAGATAATTTTGACTACAAAGTGATCCGTATTGAATACGCGCTAAAAAAATAGCTTGAGCTGAATACACTGATGAATTCATCGCTTTTGTACCGTAAAACAGGACTAGTGACTATTATAAATGATCACATTAGTTGCTAGAGAGAGGGCTTTGCTACTGATTTGCCTTCTTAGCCCAAAGACACAGGGTGGCAAGAGCTTTCCTTCGTTTGATTTCAGTACCTACCGGTGTCATTGTCTTAGCTTATAGAGGAACCCAGGTGGACAAAGTCGTTAACTACCTCAAAGCTGGAGCCGTCTATGAGGATGTTATTTCCAAGACGTCGGTGTTGGATTTCTCTTCCTGATGGCAAGAAAAAACTGGTTTTGCCCTCGCTGCTAAGCACATATTCGCACCTTTTGGGACTAGACAAGTCATTCTTATTGCCTTAAGGTCTTGTAAATTGTTGTAATTTTTCACTTTTCAATATTAAATTTAATTTTATACGGCTTCGCCATAGGGGTAGCTTCCCAATATAAGCAACGATACGTTCGGTTATCTTTTTTCCTTGGTTCTTGCTTGCTAAAATACACTGTTCTTAGTTTTAGATTTTTATTCACCTTTAAATATAAATTTATTAAATATTCTTCTACAATATTTTCTAAAGAATTTCTAAACTTAATAAGCGACTCATCAAATGTGTTCTTGATGTTGTTCAATTGCTCTTAAACTGGACATCTTAATAGCTGGGACACAATGAGTATCTGTGTCTGTGGCTGTGTCTCGCAGTTCAGCTTACGGGAACACGTATATAGCGACACAATGCGTATCTCGCTGTGTCTCTGATTTTAGGTGAAAAATGAGGCGAGACACAGCGACAGACACAGACACACATTGTGCCCGGCTTGTAACAGTTGACATTAGCTGATATTACAGAAATCGTATTAATTGAACAAACACCGCATGTATTCGCCGACATTACATTATGTATGTCCAAGTTGCCAGCTAAATATTTTGTATTAATTTCAGATTTCACCTTCGAAAAAATAAAACTAATTTCGACGAGTGTGAAAAAATTTCTGGCAACGCTTGTACAAACTCTTAGTACCTAGTTCAACCACAAACACCACCGAAGCCAGTGACAAGCCACCGCAGAGAGAAGTCCACGCGAAATACAAATGACGCAACGTCAAGGGTTCGCTTTCCGCTTCTGGTGCAGTCTTCCAACTCTGCTCAAGTGGTAAGATTCCCATCGACTTTGCTCTCAAAACTACGTCCTGACTCCACTTCAGTGCCAAACCTGTTTCCAAAACGTCAAACACGACATTATCTAAGATCTCCTTAAATGGTGAATACGGAGGCAATAAGAACGCCAGATGATAATTAAAAAAGGCGTCACGGGTCATGTGAAACAATGGCTTTGCATGTCGCGCTTGTAAACCGATGAAGAAGTTACCAAGATCGTCACCAACTGTATATGCGAAACTAGTATTCATCGCCCTCAGTTCCTTTAAAAAAACCAGGTTATCAACAATAATTACAATTTCTTCAAAGCCCGGCGGGGGATCTTCAGTATTTTCCCAATCGTAGTCAGATGTAATTACTGAAACTTTGTTGTCAATCAAGTCCTGTATTTTTTCAAACTGCCTCACCTTTATGAAGACCGTCAGGAATGAAGTAAAGTGAATGTTGTAGAAATTGAAAAGGACAAAAGCCAAGACAAGAACCTGTGCATGAAATCGGTAGGCGTTGGTGGGCCGCGGATCATTGGGCAGATTAAGAGACACAAGGAATGTGCGTCTTACGCTATTCCACACATCTATGTTGGCGTTGAGCAGAAAGTCCTTGCTTAAATCCATGACGATTATATAAACAAGGACCACCAATATCCCGATCCATGCTGAGAAGGAAAACGGTCTCAAAAAGTACTCGTAGGGATCCAAAAAGCCATTCAGCGGTACCAAAACTTTCCAGCTAACAACTTCTACTGGGTAACTATAATTATAGTAGCGGTCCTCCATCAAATAAAAGGCATTCATTGTTATGTCGATGGTATCGTTCAATAAAGCTTCAAAGGTTTCCATTATAGACTGGGTATCCGTTGTGTTGTATATAACTATTTCACTGACGGTTGCATTGTGTTTTTCCAAGAAACAAGTAAATATTTTGGGAAAGTAACCGCCTATTTGGGGGTTTCCTTGGAGATCAGTGTACCGAAAGGCCGTCGGTGGATCGTACCGGATACTGGTACGAATGGCGAAGCCTTGAAGGTTCTTCAAGGCATTAGGAAGTTCACCTTCTCGATGGAGCTGATGAAGTGGACTGTCAGCATAGTTGAGGTATGCATATTGGCTACCATTTACGATTCCAAATATTCTGGTGAACTTCTGCTTCGCAAAGAAGGAAAAATATTCTGTCAGTTGCTCCTTATCATTGGCACACACTATTACAAATTTTCGAAAACTCATTTGTGAGACAAATTGTTGAAGTGTGTCGTGAAAGTCTAAAGTCTCAGCAGTTATCTCAATCACAAGAACAAAGTCAAACCGCAATCTACAATCACTAGGTATGGATGGCAAAACTACCACAGGAACTTCAGTATGGGTTTTCATAAAGTCTTCTAACGATTCCTTATGAACTTCTACGAAAACCACTGACGAGGAGTCACTTTCCCTGAGAACTCTTCTAACCAATTCACTTAACTCCAAATAGGATGCACAAATAGGAAGTACTAGTAAAAGACACGTAACGGGTCGAAGGAACATCATTTCGGACCAGATGTCAGAAAAATTACTGACAGCCAATTGAAATTGGCAAATCGTTTGACCAGTGCCATCCGACGAAACTTTATAAATTACCCGTTCAAATGATGGTTCAAAAATTGTAGGGTTGTTCGCGATTAAACTAAATAGTCCAGGGATATAAGGCTTTTAAAAAGGGCAGCAGGGAACACGCAATTGATAGTTGTAACATTAAGTGAAAAAGGTTATCTGCGATGACATCTGAATGCATTACATTACTAAGCGAAAAACATGCATTGAAAAAATGTTGTTCAGATAGCCTACACCAGTGTTGGTAATGAACTAAAATACCTAGACTAGACGATAGAGAACACTTTTTAAAGAAACACTTACAAATGTGTACATGTCTAGACACCAACTCATGTCAAACACTTATGCTCGTGTTTTAAATCAGTCCTAAATCTTGCGGGATTCAAAGTTAGTTCATTTCATTTAGTTTGGTGTGAAAGACCACCCCCAACCATCCATTGGGGCCTCAAAGACAACTCAACTTGATAGCGCAAGAGTTACTATCCTCCAACTCACTGCCCTTGGTTTCCCCCCAGATTTTATCTTATAGCTCATCTTAAAGATTGACAATATATTCCGATCTTCAGATCTGTTTTACCCAAAACAAACTATGCCAACTTAGGTGTTCCCCAAGGAAGCCATCTTGGCCCACTGATATTTACTATTTCAATAAATGATGTCAACTGTGTGCTGTGTCACTGAGCACTCTCAGGTTTTTATTAACGAAACATTATCTTCTCCTTATGATTACCCCTCTCTCCAATGCGACTTAAACAACCAAACTCGTTATTTGGTTTAAAAAAAATTTAGTCGAGTTCAATGCTAGCAAATGCCAATGCTCGACCTATTCTCGTAAACTCAAAACTGAAGTTGAAAATTGAAAAATTTAGTTGGGACTGTGTGGAATTGAGTTGAAGTGTTCTACGACAAAAAAAAATACCCAAGCAAATGTTATGCCCCTGGTCCAATGAATCCGTCAAGTCTAAGGCCAAAAAGCAAAACAAATATTGTATAAATTCGGGCCAAGAAACTTTAAGATTTGGTGTTACACAGTATATAGGGTCGGATATATAGAAGTATAGACGAACTATGCTTTACTTCAAATATGTAAAAAGTTTGCTCAAAAAGCAGAATTAGCTCAATTTATTTTAGTCAGAATTTTGAAATAGTAGAATTATTTTTCGCGGAAAAGCAGAATTTTCAAAGTAAAACAAAAAAAAAATTGTAACCCACTCCAGTTTTCCACGAATAATAAATGGAGTTCTTCTGAGTTAGGTCAGGTCAGGCTGGGTTAATTTTAAAAGTCCTTGAGGCAGAATCTCTGACAGATATTACTTTTCAAAGCAGTTTTCGTTACAAATTTTATCCATGTGGGTGTGAAATGTGAAAAAGTAACCGCAAGTGCAGGGTGTCGGAATTCATTTTTGCCTGTTTAAAATTATTGCTTAAGCTTTTTTTCTTTTTTTTTAGATTACATATAAGTATAATATTTAATAAAATATATTAGGTAATCTAATTTTTATTTTATTTTTTTTATTTGTTGACAATGTAAAATATTATATGCCGGAAAAAAGTTTTAAATTTTTTTTAATCAAGTCGTAAAGTGCCCTCCGGATGTTGATCAGTCTGTATAAGTATCAGATCAAGATGGTTCAGAATAACAGATATCTCAGGAACTGTACGCCGCAACCACTTAGTTTCAAATTTTTATTTTAAGTATTCGCCGGCATTACTTTAGGTTCAAGTTGATAGCTTACTATTTTGTGTTAATTTGAGATTTCATCTTATGAATTGACTCAGTACTGAATTAACGAAAAAACGAAACTAATTTCGGCGAAACTGAAAAAAATTTTCGGGTGAATTTCTACACCGCAAAGAAGTTGAAGTATTTTGTGAGTTGCTGCTCATCTTTGGCAGATACTATAAGAAAATTTCTTAGACTCGTTTGTGAGACAAACTCTTGAAAAGCATTATTTAAATCAAAAGTCTCATCAGTTATCTCAATCACAAGGGCAAAGTTAGACCACACTCTACAATCACTAGGTATGGATGTCGAATCCACCGCGGAGACTTCAAAATGGGTTTTCAAAAGGTCTCCAAACAAATCGTTATTAACTCCAACGAACATCACCGTCGAGGAGTCACTTTCTCTGAGAATTCTTCTGACCAATTCACTTAACTCGAAATAGGTTGCATAAACAGGAAGTACAAGTAAAAGACATGTAACGGATGTAAAGAACTTCATTTCGGACGAGTTGTCAGAAAAACCCCTAACGGCCAATTGGTGCAATCTGCTGACAAATCGTTTGACCATCGGTTTCCTCAGGCGAAACTTAATAAATACTGTTCATGATTGAACTGCATATCTAGTCCAAGATTTATTTTAAAATAAATTTTTTGTATAAAATTTTTAGTATAAAATTTGTTTTCCATTTCTATATCCTTTTGTCATAAGGCTTATAAAACAAGGCCCACATCAGCCATAAGGGAAAACGCAACAGCAACTTGTAATATTATTTGAAAAATGTTATCTACGATCACATCTAAATGGCCTGTCAACTGCGTAAACTAAACGTTGAAAACATGCAGTGGGAAATTTCGATGTTCCCGAGGTATTCAACACCCAGTGTTGAAAAGGATATTTATTTAGAAGCTTAAACGTGGATTTTCAGTTGGCGCCCGACCGAGTTAAGTAAATATAATAATCTTCACTACTGATTCCAAGCCTAAAACTGAACGCCTACGCAATTCAAAAACTACCTACACCCATTCTTCTATCGAAAGCTCCGATTATATATATTTACTTATCATCATCATCATTTTCGGATGCCGCTTATCCTTTAAAAGGGTCGCGAAACGAGGGTGGCTAAATGGTCCTTCCATCTTTCTCGATCCTCCGCCACCAACTCAATAGACTCCGGCGCAATCCCCAGGCGGGACTCAGAGAGGTTCTTTACCTGATCCCACCACCTGTTCCTTGGCCTACCAGGAGGGCGACGCGCTCGCATCTCGGCTAGCATGACCTGTCTAGGAAGTCTGTCAGGGGGCATGCCAATACATTTTCTGACAACCGGGGGCTTGTGAGTATCCCCACACCCGCCTGTGCAGTCCTGTGATATAGGACGCCAGACCAGAAGAGCTTCCACCCATCATCGAAGTCTTTGGTTCCAGAACCCTTCCACTTAGTTGAGGAGATGCCAGTTGCATCGAGCTGATACTTTTTGGCCTCCTCAACCAGTTCAAGTTCCTTCCTCGTTAGCGACGAGACATTCCACGTGCATTTTATACCTAGCTGCCAGGTTTAAATTCGGCCGATCCTAACCCGGACAACAGACGCCGACCAGGAAGCCTCTCGTCCCGAAACATACGCTCCTGGATTTCTGTTCTTTGAAGTTCAGCCGTCCCTCTGGGATCAGACGCTGACCAACGAGCCGCACAATATGTAACAGACGCTGCTGGATTTTATTTAAATCTTCGGGTTATAACTTTACTGCCAAGGGTGGCCCCACAAGGAGTTTATACTCCTGGACAGCATCACTTATGCCTAAAGATTACATCCTCCAGTGGATTTTAGTTGGCTTTTACGACAGGCATACCTTACCTCAAGGCTATTCTTAAACCCGACCTTGCAGGGTGCATACACTAATATAATACTAATATAATACTAATATATATAAGGGTGTACACACTTATATATACCAACTGTGGTAGTAATCCGTGAACGGATCCAAACAAGCCCAATCAAGCGTTATAGTGCCCTTTGGCCTCTCTCTATCTCATATCCCACACGAAATGATATTCACACGTAACCCACAATAAACCAACTTCAGGCTAAATCAAGTCGCAAGTATCCAAACTTTGTAAGCATCGAACTTTGAACCCAACCCAATCCTTTCCAACGCGGGAGGAAAGGATTAGGGAAGAGAAAGGAGGAACCGGTGCACTTTGGTTTTGAACAGCTACGGGCTACAATTGCGAGGGAAAACTGCGAAAACTGCTTGTTCCACGTCCGTGAGGTTCTGCTCAAGAAAGAATTTCAGTATAATGCCGTACGTCCAAAGCCGATCACAAGGGTGAACACGTGAGCATTCGTTTTTGAACGTGTATTGCGCCTGAATCATTTAAGAAGGGTATGCAGGCTGTCGAAATGTACTTTTGACATTTTAAAATTATTAATTTACTTTTTTTCTTTTTATCAGTATATGCATGCAACATTAATAAAAAAAATTGTTTATAATTTTAATTTAATTTTATTTTTTTAATATGTTTAGTATTTGCAATTATTTTAAACGAGCGAGAGTTTTTAAAATTAGTAAGCAAGCTGTAAAATGCGCTCTGGATGTTGATCAATCGGTAAAAGTTTGAACATCTTGATAATTCCGATTGGCTGATATCACGAAAAAAAAAACACATTTGCTGACATTGCATGAGGTGCAAGTTGCCAGGTAAATATTTTGGGCTGATTTCAAACTTCACCTTCTGGGGTTTTCTTATTAAAGTCCGTGGTAATAGCGGAAAGATTAAACTTATCTCCACAAAACTTAAAAAAAATGTCCTGCAACGTTCCGAAAAACTCCAAGTTCAACGACGAAGATCACCGAAGCCAGTGCCAAGCCACCGCAGAGGCAAGTCCACGCGAAATACAAATGGTGCAACGTCAAGGGTTCATGTTCCACTTCAGGTGGAGTATTTCCATTCAGCTCAAGTGTTAAGATTTCCATCGACTTTGCTTTCAAAATTACGTCCTGGCTCCACTTCATTATCAAACCTGTTTCCAAAACTTCTAAGATAACATTGTCTAAGATTTCCTTAAATGGTGAATGCGGAGCCATTAAGAACCCCAGTTGATAAGTAAATAAACAGTCACGGGTCATGTGAAACAATGGCTTCGCATATTGCGCTTGTAGTCCGATTAAAAAATCACCACTATCCTCACCAATTGTATAGGCGAAACTAGTATTCATCGCCCTCAGCTGCTTTAAGATAACAATAAAATCAAGAGCGATTACAATTTCCTCAAAACCGGGCGGATATAGGTTCAGTCCTTCGGTGCTTTCCCAATCGAAGTCAGCCATAATTACTGACACTTTCTTGTCAATCAGATCCTGTATTGTTTCGATCTGCTTTACTTTTATAAACACCGTCAGGAACGAAGTAAAGTGAATGTTGTAGAAATTAAAGAGGACAAAAGCCAAGACAAGAACCTGTGCATGAAATCGGTAGGCGTTGGTGGGCTGGCGATCATTTGGCAAATTAAGGGAAACAAGAAGTGTGCGTCTTACGCTATTCCACACATCTATGTCGGCGTCGAGGAAAAAGTCCTTGCTGATGTCCATGACGGTTATATAAACAAGGGTCACTAAAATTCCGATCCATACTGCCAGGGAAAAGGGTCTCAAAAAGTACTCGTAGGGATCCAAATAGCCATTGAGTGGCACCATAACTTTCCACTTGTTAATATTTACTGGGTAACTATAACTCCAGTTACGGTCCTCCACCAAGTCTAAAGCGTTCATAGTGATGTCGATGGTATCGTTCGCGAGAGCCTGATAAGTTTCCTTTAAAGAAAGGCTATCCGTTTCGTTGTATATAATTATTTCCTTGGTTGTTGCGTTGTGCTTCTCCAAGAAATAAGAAAATATTCTGGCAAGGTATCCGCCTATTTGGGGTTTTCCTTGATGATCTGTGTACCGAAAGACTCTTGGTGGATCATATAGGATAGCGGTACGAATGGCAAAGCCTTGGAGGTCTTTTAAAGCATTGGGAAGCTTGCCTTCTCGAGAGAGCTGATAAAGTGGATTGTCAGCATAGTTGAGGTATGCATAAGGACTATTATTTACGAATCCAAATATTCTTGTGAATTTCAGCTCTGCAAAGAAGGAAAAGTATTTTGTCAGTTGTGGCACATCATTGCTTGACACTATTGCAAATTTTCGAACACTCATTTGTGAGACAAATTGTTGAAGTGTTTCTTTAAAGTCTAAAGGCTCGTCAGTTATCTCAATCACAAGGACGAAGTTAAACGACATTCTACAAGAACTGGGTATGGATGGCAACATCACCGCGGGGACTTCAGAATGGGTTTTCATAAAGTCTGTTAACAAATAGTTTTGAACTCCTACGAACACCACTGCAGAAAAGTCACTTTCCCTGTGAACTCTTATGACCAATTCACTTAACTCAAAATAGGATGCACAAATAGGAAGGACGACTAAGACCAATGTAATGGATCTAACGAAAATCATTTCGGATTGTAGTTGTCCGAAAAACAACTAACGGCCAGTTGGTTCAATCTATGGGCAAATGGTTCCCTCCAGCGAAATGTAATAAATCATGGTCGTACAGGAAATGCATGTACAGAGCTGTCAAAGGGTTTTTCATGATTAGATTGAATAGCCCAGGATTTATTTCTTGATATTAGAAATTATTGTTAAAGCAGTTGAGAAAAAAATGTATGTTTTCACTTTATGTTTCAATTTATCATCAGGCTTGTAAAACAAGTAAGCAACGGCAAGTTGAAATTATGTGAAAAAGGTTATCTACGATGACATTTAGAGTATTGGGTTGTCGAATTGCCTGTATGAAGTAAGCTAAAACCTTGCATAGGTAAACTCTTATGTTGCCGGATATTAAACACCAGAGTTGGTAATTATAAAGATGATAGAGAACACTTTTTGAAGTGCTCGCTATCATTATGTGCCTAGACATCTACTCATGTCAAACATTTATCCGTTCTATATCCGTTCTCAATTAAGCAGGGCCGCCGAGAGAAAATCCGGGCCCGGGGTAGCCATGTACGGCCCCTTTTTTCAATATTTTCGAATGGATTCAAAATTTTGCGATTGAGCCCAAAGATGCAACACCTCATCACCTTGGAGCTTTTTCATATATTTTTATGCTCTGTACCTACTTGGGTCTAACAAAAAAACCCGCATGCACACCAACCCTTATTTTCTGCCTTCACAATCGCTACCGACATCGACACGGTGGCGCGGTGCGCTAGCGACGGGACGGACGAAACATAGGTTCAACTAGATACTAGAGCAGTGTGCAGGACTTTCCACTTCGTGATTTTCATCCATAACTTTGGGAGCGAGCACCCTTATAGCTGCCTTCACAAATAACGGTCCACAGTCCACACATAAGATCAACCAGAGTACCTTACATGTGAGTCGATTGGTGGTAGAGTTGCTTCCGACAGTAACATCAGCAAATTGTAAACTGTAGTAATGCTGTTTTCTGGAATTTTTTTTAGGTATGGATATGGAGGTATGTGATTTCCCGTTACCCGAGTTTATTTTTCCGTTATGGAGGTATGGGGGAAATCCACCCGTTACCCCCCCCCCCCCTCGGTGGCCGTGTAAATAAGATATCTGGAGAGCTTGGAGTTAAAGTTGATTTGTTTGAAGCGGGAAAGTAAAACAGGGCTTATGTAAAAGTTTCAGTCCGACAGCGACGGATTGAAAAATACTTACCTAAAAAATAAATTGCCACGCCTCCAAAAAGTGGGGTTGACATAAATTTAACCTTAAGGTGCTTTTTGCAATGCGGTTACATACATTTTGGACTGAAAACCCTATCATTTAACTAAAAAATATACTTTTTCTTAGCCACGCCCACAAAAGTGAGCGGAGACATATAAGTTGTATTCAAAAAATTTAGCAAATTTTTGTATCCATGTCTTTTGTATCATAATTTCTCCCAAATTTCATAATAATAATAATAACATAAATATTATTTATAAAAAAGTTGAATTTTTGTTTAAAACTGCGGCTAAAAAGTGGGCGGGTAACTGCTGGGATAACATTTTCTTGTCGCCTTAAAACAATTTTAATGCTGTGTCTCACACTAAAATTTATGTTCTGAAGCTAAAGTAACATATAACTAAAATTTGATTTAATTTCGCACATACAGGTCTGTAGTGGGCGTGTCGGTTTCGGATTCGAATCACTTTCGAATGTGACCTGGTCTAATGGATTTCCAGCTGAGCTCCCTGTCGGTATCGATCATATCTCTAAAAGGTCTTAGTGGTCTACGGTGATCATTTTTTTGCATTACAAACTATGCATTAAATTTAATATACCCTGGGTAGGGTATAAAAAGGACAAAGAAGTGAGTTGGGACTAAAGTGTTCTACGGCAATAAAATGTCCAAGGATATGCGAGTGCTTGAAAACTAGTTTTATTTCTCCAATAATCGAAGTTGTGTTTTTGGTCATGAGAAAGTATAAGGAATTAAAAATATGTACCTTTTGACGACGTGTTTAGGTTCATAACTTTTTACTTTAAACTTGTTGAAGTCGAAGTCTGGATGTGCTAACTTCTTGTATCTCGGAGTCCGCAAGTAGCTTCTAACTGCTCAGAAATAACAAGAGTAATCGGAAGCAAGAATGGTTTGATAGAGAATGCACCAAGGCAAGAAAAAAATCGTTTGATTAACTCCTATAAGTTCAAGAAATTGGAAGAACTTTCACAAAATACATGCATCAGCAGACCAATAGGGAATTTTAAGGATCGTTGTAAATTGATACAAGATTTGCATTGCAGCTTGCTTTCCATTAAACTCATGGTGACCAAAGAAAGCTGATTTGGGTTAAACTTTTCAAGTCTCTTAACGGCATAAGTGTGTCCCGGGTTATTATAGTTAAAGCAGCAAACCTGGCAAAACACTGACTTAATTGAATATGCCCGGTCTTATCAAAAAAATCGATGAGCTAGAGCCTAGGCCCACGCGTGCACGACATTCGAAGGATCATCAATAAATATAAAGTTATGTAATAAAGCTCCAGATGAGGACAGAAACAGAAACTTTTTAAATTTGCAACAAATGAGCTCTTCAATGATCTTGGGATTCCTATAATTTCGGGAAAGGTGAAGATCTTCAGAAGCTGTAAGAAAAAGCACTGTTTGCAAAAGCACTGTTTCACAAAAATATTTACGGGTGTCTTTCTAGAAATTGACACTTGACCACTTGACAAATTCGATAGATGACAACGATATCCTTAGCGTGCTCCAGGCTGATTTCAGGAAGAGCTACTCGACAGTAGACAACATTTTCACTCTGTCAGGTTAAGCTAAGTCCATACATAGACAAGGGAACAAAAACTCTACGCGTGTTTTGTAAATTTAAAGGCAAATTTTGACACAATCAACAGCAGCGCACTGTTTTATAAACTAAGCAATTAGGGAGTATTGTCGAAAGTCCTTAAGGTCCTGCTAAGTATGTATGAGCTGCATATGATTGTTTCACACACGAAACGTTATAAAACACAGGTGCCTTAGTGCCCTTTAGTCCCCTTCTATTCTCGCTGTTCTTGGACGATCTTCCTTCGTCCCTCACCGGTAGAATAGGATTACTCGGGGTGCTCCTTATGTAGGCATCGTGATTTAGCTGTATCACCAGGGATGATGCAACTCATGGTCAACAGATTGCAACGATACTAGATACAGGTTGTAGAAACTTAACCTTGAAAAATAAAAATATAATGTTTTTCTGCCACAGTTTCAGTAACTTGGGATAACGTATACAGATAGAATAGAAACCGTCAAGTAGTATTTATGTAATTTGGTGTTATTTTCAGCAAAAAAGCCAAGAAACAATTGACTTTATTTGGCAAAATGTCTTTGGCAGAGCATTGCATCGAGCACGAAATACAAAATTTTCGAAGTGCTATGCGGCTCAAGTTTGGGGAGTTTTCCAATACGAGAAAGCCGAAAAGCTGCTTCCGTGAACAAAAACGATTGGATTACCGGAAAATACTCCAAACTACATGATTCACCTCCAAGGGCAGATTGGTCTGCCTGCGCTGCACATAAGCTGCTACCACAGCTTGATGCTGCATTTTGACGGGAATCATGTCACTTCCCATTCAACGTCTGCCACGTCACATCGCGCAAAGCCTCTAGTGGGACCCAATCTGCAATTCTTTCGGTAACGGTTTTGCTTTGCCAATAAAGCGACATTATGTGGGGGAATACAGTTCCCGAACATTAAAAAAGTGGAATTTCGAACGGATACAACAAGCTTCTAATATGCAATTTCTTAAAATCTGCATTTACCTACAGGAAGCAAATAGTTTATGAAGCTTTCTTAATTTTATTGCACAAATAAGAAACTTTTTTTTATTCATTTATTTGATTAGAAACTAGGAATAAAAATACTGCGAGTAGCTCTCAGACCACTCTCGAGAGTCCCGAGAGTACTGTCAGAGAGTTGATTTTCTACTCTCCTCAACTCCCTTACTCCTTAGGTTAGGTTAGGTTAGGTTGATGGATGCCCTTTTGACAATAGTCACGGCTTCACTTAGACCAGCAGTTGGGTCCATTGTGTCCATTGGGAACCTTCTTAATACCTGGAACGAAAACAGAAATAGACCGCTGTTAGAAGCTCAGAGTGCCGCCCTTTTGGACCCATCCGGATTTGTATACAAATCTTAGGAGGTCCTTTAGATCTACATTATTTAGATCTTCGAGCTCGTTGAAGAAGTAGCTGCCGAGGATACTACGCCTGATGCTGTTTAGGGCTGGGCATTCGCAGAGCAGATGACGAACAGATTCAATTTCTTCAACGTCCCTGCAGCTTCTGCAGTAGTCGTTATGCGGTATGCCTAGCCGCTCAGCGTGTAGACCCACAGCGCAGTGCCCCGTGAGGATTCCCGTGAGTACTCGGATGTTCCTGCGGGCTAGTCCGATCAAAAATAGTGATCTCTTTTTGTTTACCGCTGGCCATAGCTCCCTTGTGTGTCTGCACGTATCAAGTTCTGTCCAACGTAGATTGGTTCTACTCAAGGATTCAGTTTCTAGCCTACGTGCTATCGAACTCAGCGGGACTCTTATGGATTTGAGGGCTAGAGATGCATTCATTCCAGACCCAAATCTCGCAAGCTTGTCCGCTTCTTCGTTTCCCGATATATCGGTGTGACCTGGCACCCAACACACAGTTACAGTGTTGCCAAGTGATAACTCGTCCAGAATTTCCCTGCATAGTTTCACAGCCCTTGACTTTACCACGTCTGATTCCAAGG
The DNA here is from genome assembly GCA_947623515.1 of Neoascia interrupta. Classification (NCBI taxonomy): domain Eukaryota; kingdom Metazoa; phylum Arthropoda; class Insecta; order Diptera; family Syrphidae; genus Neoascia; species Neoascia interrupta. The sequence goes on from OX392463.1 coordinate 30,603,682, forward strand.
CTTTAATTGCCGCTTGGCTATCAGAGTATATGGTGATGGTCTTGTTTGCGGGGCCGTATTTCTTCAGCTCGGAGGCAGCTTCGATTATGGCTGCCAGCTCCGCCTGAAAAATGCTGCAGTCGTCATTGATTCGGAAAGATTTACCTAGACCCAAATCTCCACAGAAAATGCCCGCACCGGTTCCGACGTCCATCTTAGAGCCGTCGGTATATACGGCGATCTCGTCGTCTCCTGCAATGGTCTTATCTTCCCATTCACCTCTTTCAGGTATTCTGGTAGCGAATCTCCTGTTGAAGGCGAATGTCATAGGTAGGTAATCTGTGACTGGGGTGTTTGTGGAGGCAGCCCACTGAGTTTCCACAGAGGCGTGTCCATAAGATCTTGAGGACCACAGTCCGGATTCCCTTAGGCGAACAGCTGTTTTAGCTGCCTTGCTGTTGCAGTATATGTCCAAGGGGGTGAGGTTGAGTAGTACCTCCAGTGCCGCGGTGGGTGTGGTCCTTAGGGACCCTGTTATACCCATGCAGGCTGCCCTTTGAACTTTGGTGAGGCTAGAGAGATGACACTTTCTTTCCGTAGCCTTCCACCATACAACTGCACCGTAAGTTAAGATGGGTCTTACAACCGTTATATACATCCAGTGTACCATGTTTGGTTGCAGTCCCCACATGCTTCCGAACGTTCTGCGGCAGGCGTATAGTGCCACGTATGCCCGCTTGACACGATCTTCTATATTATCCCTCCAGTTGAGTTTGGAGTCTAATATGACGCCCAGGTATCTTACCGACCTGGATAACGGTAACTCCACTCCCCCCATTCTCGGGTTGCTGAAGGATGGAATTGCCCTTTTCCTTGTAAACAACACAACTTCCGTCTTAGAGGGGTTAATTCCCAGTCCTCGACCCTCTACCCATTTTTCAACAATGCGAAGTGCGTAGCTGAGTCGGTCACTGAGGATTGGTGGGAGTTTACCTGGGATCAGGATTGCTACATCGTCTGCGTATGCGCTCACAGTGAAGCCTTCCCTCTCCAGGGTTTTCAGCAATTCGTCCATTACCAGGGTCCATATAAGCGGAGATAGGACACCTCCCTGCGGTGTTCCTCTGCTGACGTTTCGTCTGCTGCATACTTCGCCTAGGTAGCAGTTTATCTTTCGTGTGCTTAACATGAGCCCGATCCAGTCGCATAGACTGCTATCTAGGTGGGCGTTTCTCAAGCTGCGCAATATCGCGTCTGCCTCAATGTTATTAAACGCCCCCTCTATGTCTAGAAAGGCACCCAAAGTGTACTCCTTGTGTTCCAGGGATTTTTCCACTACTGTTACTACTCTATGTAGTGCAGTGTCAACCGATCTGCTTCTCATGTACGCGTGCTGTGATTTTGATAAATAGTTATCACCAATCAGCTCTCTCACATACACGTCAATAAGCCGTTCCAACGTCTTGAGCATAAATGAGGACAGGCTTATGGGTCGATAGTCCTTTGCCGTAGAGTGGTTTGCCTTCCCTGCTTTGGGGATGAATATCACACGGACTTCTCTCCAAGCTTTGGGAATATAGCACAGCTTTAGGCAGGACTTGTATACGTTACTCAACCATGGAATGATAGTTTCCCCTGCTTTTTGGAGCATTATTGGTCGGATGTTATCCATCCCTGGTGCTTTAAAGGGATCGAAGGAGTTGATCGCCCAGGCCAGCCTTTTTACATCGGTTATAGCCCTGATCTTTTCGTCCTTCATCTTTTTCCGCGAGCCTTGCGCTACTGTAGCGTAGTCCTCATAGGTATCGAAGCACCCTGGGAAGTGAGTTTCCGCCAGTAAATCCAGCGTTTCCTTGTGTGTCGAGGTCCAATCGCCCCCAGTCTTCCTGAGTGAAGATAGCGGTATAGGCGCTTTGGATAAGACTTTTCTCAGTCGGGACGCTTCATTTGTTGTTTCGATTGATTCGCAGAAATTCTTCCATGAGCTCCTCTTGGCGAATCTGATCTCCTTTTTCAGGATTCTAACGCTCTCCCTATAGGTCGTCCATTCGATGAGCCCCTCTTTTGCAAGGTTCCATCTGGATCTTGAGCTCTTGATGAGCTCCGCGATCTTGGAGTTCCACCAGGGAGGGCGTTGTTTCCCTCCTGTGTTCCCTCCCTTACTCCTTAAAAGTCTTTATCTGCAAATTACTCTCGTGACTCGGATACGCGCTTAAGATTTACTTTTTCGCGCATTTTACAACCTCTTTTCTGACACATTTGTATTTAAATCTTTGAATTTTGAGTATCGAGAGTTAAAGTAAAAAGGCAATTATAAAAGTTGAAACTTAATTTTATTCGACGAACCCCAGGTAAAAATATTGCAATACAAAACAGCTGTTACAAATCAAGTAACGCTCCGTGTATGAATTCATACTTGACGGTTTTGTTTTAACAGACAACAACTTAAAAACTTCTTTTTATTTTATTTATCAGTAATGTTGATTATCGACATTATTTTTTAACAAGCAATAATTTTTAAAATTAATATACGAGTCGTAGAGAACCTTTTTATGTTGGTTAATCGATTGAGTTGGGACATCTTGAATAGACAAGTGGGCTGGTATCTATTTTATTCAGAACCAGTTTTCACCGAATTGTGAATTATGCATAATTCACCGAATTTTTCATTCGGCCCTACTAACCAGCTGATTTTTTTTTTTTTTTTGTATTTTTTTTTAAATGTTGCCTTCTGGCAGTGTCTTATTGAAGTCAGTGTTGATGATGGAAAAATAAAACCAATTTCGGTGAAAAACTACAAGTTCAACCACGAAGACCAACGAAGCTAGTGACAAGCCACCGCAGAGGCAAGTCCACGCAAAATACATATGGTGCAACGTCAAGGGTTCATGTTCCGCTTCAGGTGCACTCTTCCCAGTCAGATCAAGTGCTAAAATTTCCATCGAATTTGCTTTCAGAACTACGTCCTGATTCCACTTCAGTGTCAAACCTGTTTCCAGGACGTCAAGGATGACCTTGTCTAAGATCTCCTTAAATGGTGAATGCGGAGCCATCAGGAATGTCAGATGATACATATAAAAGCAGTCGCGGGTCATGTGAAACAATGGCTTTCCATAACGCGCTTGTAATCCGATAAGGAAGTCACCAGCATCCTCACCAATTGTATAGGCGTAGCTAGTATTCATCGCCTTCAATTCCCTTAAAAGAACAAGATAATCAACAATAGTTACAATTTCTTCAAAACCGGGCGGAAATACAAGAATGTCAGTGTTTTCCCAAGCGTAGTCAGATGTAATTACTGAAACTTTGTTGTCAATCAAGTCCTGTATTTTTTCAAACTGCCTCACCTTTATGAAGACCGTCAGGAACGAAGTAAAGTGAATGTTGTAGAAATTGAAAAGGACAAAAGCCAAGACAAGAACCTGTGCATGGAATCGGTAGGCGTTGGTGGGCTGCGGGTCATTGGGCAGACTAAGAGAAACAAGGAGTGTGCGTTTTATGCTTTTCCACACATCTATATCGGCGTTGATGCAAAAATCCTTGCTGATATCCATGGCGATTATATAAATAAGGGTCACTAAAATCCCGATCCATACTGCCAGGGAAAACGGTCTCAAAAAGTAATCGTAGGGATCCAAATATCCATTGATTGGTACCAAAACTTTCCAGCTATTAATCCTCACTGGGTAACTGTAACTCCAGTTACGGTCCTCCATCAAATCGAAAGCATTCATAGTTATGTCGATGCTGTCGTTCGCGAGAGCCTTATAGGTTTCCATTATAGACTGGGTATCCGTTTTGTTGTTTGTAATAATTTCATTGACGGTTCCGTTGTACTTCTCCAAGAAATAAGAAAATATTCTGGCAAGGTATCCGCCTATTTGGGGGTTTCCTCCGGGATCTGTGTACTGAAAGACTCTTGGTGGATCGTATAGGATAGCGGTACGAATGGCAAAGCCTTGGAGGTCTTTCAAAGCATTGGGAAGCTTGCCTTCTCGAGAGAGCTGATAAAGTGGGTTGTCAGCATAGTTGAGGTATGCATAGGGACTATTATTTACGATTCCAAATATTCTTGTGAATTTCAGCTCTGCAAAGAAGGAAAAGTATTTTGTCAGTTGTTGCACATCATTAGCTGACACTATTGCAAATTTTCGAACACTCATTTGTGAGACAAATTGTTGAAGTGTTTCTGTGAAGTCTAAAGTCTCATCCGTTATCTGAATCACAAGCACCAAGTTGAACCACAATCTACAATCACAAGGTGTGGATCGCAAAACCACCACGGGGACTTCAGAATGGGTTTTCATAAAGTCTTCTAAAAAATCGTTATGAACTCCTACGAACACCACTGACCCGGAGTCACTTTCCTTGAGAACTCTTATGACCAATTCCTTTAACTCGAAATAAGATGCACAAATAGGAAGTACTATTAAAAGACACGTAACAGATCCAACGAAAATCATTTTGGCTAAGATATAGTTGCCCAGCAGCAAATGGCTTGACCATCAGTGCCATCCAACACACCGTATCTAATAAGTTACCTGTTTATACGGTGTTTCGTAAAATTGCATCTGTCAGAGCGCGGTTCGTGATTTAACTAAATGGCCCGGGATTTATTTTTAAATAAATTATCGCTTGCGACAAAGCCATGGAGTAAAAAATTTAATTTCCATTTATGTATCAATTTGCCATAAGGCTTATAAAACAAGGCCCGGAACGGACTTGCAACAAGGGAACACGCAACAGCAAACTGTAATATTATATGACAAAGGTTATCGGCGATGACATTTAAGTGCATTGGTTTGTCGACTGTGAAAGCTTAGCTAAAACCATGTATTGTAATACGTGTTTTGTCAAGATATTTGACGCCAGTGTTGGCGATTAACTAGATGATAGATTCGAACTTATACATGTCAAACACTCATGCTCGTGCTTTGTGTCCGTTCTAAATCTCTTGGGAAATTTGGAGTTATTTCATTTAAATTTCAAAAATTAACTAAGGAATAAGCTCGCTGAGGCCTTGGTCCACCCCGGACTGTAGGGCCACCTTAAGTAAGTAAGTAAGCTGGAACTTAAGTGATCTACGGTTGAAAATGTTGAAGGAAAGAGGATTTATATGATGGGGATTTTATTCTTATTCTTCTTCTAAAAACGAAAGACTTTTATTTCTTAATTTGTATGTGTCAAATATTTGACGTAATCTTAAAAGTTGCAATATCCATTTCATTTTTTCTTATCGTCTGATTTTTGTTAGGCTTGCGTAACTTATTTACTGCTGAAAGAGAATATCCATGTCTGCATGCGCGGGGCTGCAATAGTTTAATTGTGGTTACGGCTAGTCATGCAGTTGTGTATGGGTATTTTTTCTGAAGGTTCAAGGAAAAAATAGAACCTTCAAATCTTGCAAGCTTGTCCGCTTCTTCGTTTCACGTGATTTCATTGTGCCATATGCCTTTACGTGCGAAAAAGGAAGTTTGAGCTTCGGGAGCTTAGTTCGTACAGAAAAAGGACTCCCAAGAAAATCCTCGGGGTTGACAATGAAGGCTAAGTTCTGTTCAGAATACTTTTCATCGATTTTCGAAATAAGTCTCCCAAATAAATCGTGTCACTCACTAAGGTTGCTTTGAGTTAGCCTTAGTTAGAGATCGTGAGACGAGGCTGGTTGGTTCCAATTCCTGAAAGTGAAGACATTAGAGTGAAAGAGACTCATCAATATTGATTTGTTAAGGCTGTTCTGATTTCTTCTCCTGACTCTTGCTAACTAGTCTAGTAGCTTTCAAACTGGTGATATACGGGGGCAAACTATAGATTCTAAGTGAAAAGCAGACGTCGGTGTCGAGTTTGGCAACCTGAAAATTTGCTTGAAGAAGTGTCTTTAAACAACGTTAAAATCATCAAAGGAAAAAACTCCAAAGGCTTGAACTCCGTAGCGCATGCACATTCTAAACGCAGTGTTGAACACTTTCAATTTGGAAAAAAGATCAATATTTTGGTTAGCAAAAAAACGAGGCTAGTTTAGTGCCAGCTTAGCGTCCCAGCATTTTATTTCAGCATGTTTGCTAAAGTTGAGGTTATGTGTAAATTCAAATCCAAGATATTTGAACTCCTGAACTTTTTTAAATCGATTCACTACGTAGACAGAATTCTTCTTCCTTGACGCATCTCAAAAAATATGATTTTGGTCTTTTGGACGTTGATATGAAGGTCCCATCTTTCGCAATAGGCTTAAAAGCTTGATTATTTGGAGTTGGAGCGTAAATGTGTTGTCAGCAATCAATGCCATATTACCAACGTAAGGACAACCTTTGTGAGAGTTCCTGCAAACGTGATACCTCCTGGCAGGGACCCGGGAATGTCTTCGTTGTAGAGGGTGAATACCAAAGAAACTCAGAATGCATCCTTGATGGACTCCCGACGATGTTTCAAACCAACCACACAAATTGGAACCTTCCCACATAGCTGCAACTGCATTCGAAAGGAATTTAGAGTAAAGCTGCAGAAACTCTCTGGAAATTGCAATCGAGGCTAATTTTTTACAACAACGCTTGGTATTTACGGTGTCAAAAGCATCTTTAATCTCTTAGGCATACTTAATGTCTTATTGTGCATGACATGCTCTGGAATGCATGACAGAGAAAAGGTGTCCGGTTAGCCTACCGCCACAGTCTGTAAACTCGATAAAGCAAATTGAAGAAAGCAGCAATAACAGCTTTCTCACCTCCTTAGGAAAAATAAGTAGTTTGACAAAGAGTGAGTAAGCTGCGTAACCTCTCTTTTAAGTTTCTTAATCCGTTTAGGCAGACTAACTCGAGCTCAGCCAAAAGCATGTTCCTCCGTGCCAATAAGGCGTGCAAACAATTATGCTCTGACAAAAGAACAATCTATAAAAAAAAAATTGCTTTAAGACTGCAACTTTGCGAAAAATTCTAAAGATTTATGGCTTTCTATCCGCGAACTGGAAGGATAGCAACGATAGCAAGATACTTGCGGATCATTTTAAAACTGCATTGTCGGCCATTGTGACATTGTGAGGAAAGTTTAAATACTGTAAGCTATGCACTCGAATCCAAGATATCAAAATTCCCGAGCTAGACGATTCAGTCTAGCTTTCCGAATTGGAGTCTACTCTGCGAGCAATCAAAATGGCAAGGCTCCAGGTATCGACGGTATTCCTATTGGCTTTTTCAAAAACCCCAACGATATCATCTCACATCTTATACTCTCCACTTATTTTACACTTTATAATAACACGGCTGGTTTGCCTGGGAGCTTCAATAAAGCTCTAATTTGTGCAGTTTTTAAGAAAGGTGATACAAGTCGAACGGTATTCTTGCATGGGAGGAATTTCTGTTCTAAATTACGTTAGAAAATTATTTACAGCAATTTTCTATGAAAGATTGTCAAACTAGGTAGAAACGATAAACCGACTAGGTATGTTTCAGCTTTTGTTCTGGTTTTCTGTTCTGGTCATCTGTTTACCACTCGAGCCATGCGAATCACTCTCACAGATGCTATGGAAGTCCTATTGAACTTCCTGCAACTACACATAGCTGTTCAAGCAGAGGCAGAAAGACAGTCTTCAATGTAAATACACCTACAAAGAAGGAAATCTACAAAGGCATCTAGTGATACTGACGAGTATGGATCTAGTCAGAGAACTGACACAATTCAGTGACCTCATAGAGCCTGGTGAGCTTAAAAAAAAAACTACAAAACTAGAATTCTGAAAAGAAAAAATCACGCCTAAAAGTGGTATACTGGTGGGTTAAAGAAAGGTAAACAGTGAAGTTTGGGGCGGGGCCTATGTCTGCCGAGGCACCAAAAACAAATACCCCTCTGCAATTCACAACTTTCAAGCCAAGCTTTTTGCGATTAAGTAAGCAGCCCACGTATCTTAAAAAAAATCGAACCAATGTAGAAATCTCACCATTCTTCGACAGCCAGGGAGTCCTAAGCTCTAAGAAGCTTCAGTTATAATATAAATAAAATAATAAAAAGTCACGTAAAATAAAATATAATTAAAATATATTTATAAAATAAAAATATAAATATAAAATTAAAATAAAATATAGTTAAAAAGAATTTTTAAGCAAAAAATTTTTCCACGACGTCGTAGTTTTGAAAATCCTTTTGTAGATTTGGAAATCTGGCTCGACAAGATATAATCGGTGATTCTCAGATGACTCAGAACGTATCCAAAGAACTGTCTCTGAAGAGCGCTGCAAAGCCTTGTAGCTTTTCATAATCGTCGGAAGACTCAAAGCATCGTTCAGGTTTCCGTACACACCATAGGGATCTTGATGGTTACATTAGCACTTCCATTCCAAGGTCTAAAATTACGTCGTGTGCTTTTACGAAATCCACTTCTATGATGCATTCGTCACATATATCGGCTTGCCTCCTCTAGCTGTCTTCAGGATGTCTGAGCAAGGGTCTTCGGGTTATGTAGTCTGTGGTACATGCATCGATAGTGGCCTTTTTTTGTGCGCAATGACTGCTTCCACTGCTCGACCCTTGTCGCACCTTTTTGTTTGCGAAACTTGAATGATGGTCCTTGAATCGTCCTCGATTCCATCAACCTAATTTTTCCCCGCAAATTTGTTTCTAGACTGTTGTGGGCTGTGGCTTCGAAACGTGACCGGCAGGGTGAACGTTATCCCTGCCAGATGCTTCATCAATTTGCCTCCTCTTATAGCTCTATGTGGGCAGCTCGCTTGACTAGATGGAGCTCTGCACTGTCGATGTAGATGTAGATGTCCCATCTTGTAGCGATGCCGTCTGATTTGTTGTCGAGCATTGTTCTAGTTTTGTCTTTTGACTTCCACGCGTTGACATGAGCACTCTAGCGTAGACATTTCCTTGATGCGATGACTTTTGTCAATCGCTGTTTCTGTGGGCTTAAAAGGCATTTGACTAGCAAAGCCCTCTCTCGAGCAACTTAAGTGTCCATTTATCAGACCTCCTGTCTTACGGTGCAGAAGCATGGACCCTGTCAAAGGTGGTTCACCCATGCTTAAGGCTGCTTTGAGAGAAAAATTCTTTAAACGATTTATGTCCCATCTGCATAGACGGAGAATCGAGGAGGAGATAAAACTCGAACTGTACGAGCTTTACAGCCAAACTGCCCTAGCCAGATCCGGTACGGAAAATCGTCGTGTCCCCCAAAGACGGCACAGTAGAGAAGCACTGAGACTCAGGTTGAGCACGCAAGTGGAAGCGGGCCTCAACCAACTTCGCGTGCAAAACTGGAGGCGGCTATTATGTTGGGATACAGAGGTGGTAGACGAAGCCTGTTGGTTGAAACCCAGTTCTACCAGTTTCAGTCTGTATGAAAGTTACCGACACTGTTAACGCATTATTTTTCTGGAAAATTCTAAAATTCGAATATCGAATGTCAGTTTGCTGTCAGCTGACTGGAACGACTTCAATGGGTAAGAATTTAACTACTGTCTCCTTACCTTAAAATCAGAAACTGTAAAATATGCCTCAAAAGACTTGTTTTCATTTTTTTACAGTTTTCCTTTTACTTTCAAAAAATTGTTTGTAACGTCCAACAAAAATGCTCGCACAAAAATACAGTAAGACTTGTCAACAAGCCAACTATCAAGCAAATCCAAGCAAATCTCAAATGCTTAACCGTTAAGGGATGCAAACTACTCTGATGGTCTGTTGCAGGCAGCGACGGAGTCAGATTAACAAGACCAGCCATGGTACCTTGGCTTATCGAATCATGTGTCCATTTTTCCACCAGTCCCGAAGCCATTACCTGCATGATGAATGTATCCAATATCTCCTTAAATGGCGAATGTTTTGGCAGCACAAATCCCAGGTAATAGTCCAAGAGGCTGTCTTTGATTGTCCGAAACAGCGGCTTAGCAAGGTTCGCCTGCAGATTCATCAGGAACTCAGCCTTATCCATACCCACAGCATAAGCAAAGCTTGTGTTTTGCATAGAATTCCTTTCTCGAATGTACACATCATTATCGGCCAAAACAAGGATGCGCTCTAAGCCTTCGACATGAAGTTCTGGATCCGAAATTGTGTCCCATTCGTAGTCAACCATCATCACAGATACATTGTTCTCGATCAGATCAGAAATCGTCTCGAATTGTTTTATATCGATATAGACAGTCAAAAAGGATGTAAGATAGATGAAATACAAGTTATAAAGGATGAAACCAAGCAGCATAGTCTGAAAATGAAATCGATAAGAGTCGGCTATTCTCCTCCCCGAGGGCATTGTCAGGAGTGACAAGAAGGTTCGACTAAAGTACATCCACACGTCGATGCGAACGTTGGCATAAAAGTCTTTGAGAATATCCATAACGACGATGTAGACAAGCGTGAATCCGATGAACATCCATACTGTGGTTTCGAACGGTCTGAGGAAGTACTGATTAGGATCGACGTAGCCATTTAGTGGAACCAGTATCGTCCATCTCAAAAGCTTTATAGGATAACTCAAGTCAAATCCTTCCACATTGCTGTAGGCGCTCATACTGATGTCGATTTCGTCATTTGCCGTCGCTTCCAGCACTCCGGGCATGAAAAGTGCCGAAGAATTATTGATGAGAACTTCCTTAAAGTTTGCATTGCATTGTTGCAAGAAGCTAAGAAACAATTGCCCGACAAAGCCGCCAACCTTCCATTTACCGAGTGTGTCCTTGTACCAAAATGCTCTTGGAAAGTCGGTCTGAACTGTTGTGCGAATACTAAAGCCGTTAAGGTTACCCAATGCGTTTGGCAGTCGACCTTTCTCGGGAAGCTGTTGAATTGGAGTCGATGAATACGGACTAAATGAGAATGCAGTATGCTCCACTAATCCAAAAATCCTTGTGAATTTTTTTGCGTCAAAGTGGCGAAAGAATTTTATGAGTATGTCGGGGCTATCGGCTAACACTACAATGAACCTACGTACTCGCAAACTTTTGATGAAATCATCGACCGCATCTAGATAAGGTCCACTTTCATTGGTTGTGCTTCCAAACTGCACCACTAAGACAGAGTTCCTTTGAAACATGTCAGAGTCCTTCAATTTAATTGGAAATTTTTTAAATATAGCCACGGGAGTTTTTGAGATGATTTCGTTAATTTCATGCAAGTATTCATCACTTATACCAAGGTAACACACCGTCGCAGAATCGTCTTCACTGTGAATCCTCTCGATGAGCTGATTCAGCTCACTGCAATTCGCACCAATACTCAGGACTATCAACCAAAGTAATGAGGCTCCCAGGAGGTGCATTTTAAAATGCAAGTTTTCTACAAATGTACAATGTAAAAGGCCTTTCGTGTCAAGCCTTAATGTTGTAACGTTTATTGCATTAAATGGCCGCCAATTACAACTGTTTGCTGGCCAGTAAAAAGGACACTGTTTCATTGCATAAAAAATAAAATATCGCGACAACTTTGACGAGGTTTTAAGAGCTGCGTTTAAAATCGATTTTTTAATGCTCTATGGTCCTTAGAGAAATATGCACTAATGTGGTCGTTGAGCCACATAAAAGGACACTTGGGGGAAGCACAGTTACAGTGAAAAGATTGTCGCCATCAAATTTAGATAAAAGAATCGCTTAAGTGGTTAGAAGCGTTTCAACACAGGAACGAAAATGGTCTAGTAAATCAATAAAACAACAAAGTACCACGGGGCCCTTTGACAAATTCCGCAAGGAGTATGAAATAGAGCATACCCCGTGCATAATCTTGGATTATCCATCCCTCCTTATGGATTAGGTTCAGAGAGCTCGACAGTTCTATTATCTTGCCAAAACATCTGCCTAAAGAGAAAGTCTGTCTTCTGGCATTTTCCTTGTTTGTTTAACAATGGAGGCATTGAAATTAAAATAGAACTCATGCAAACTGTGATCGTGTATCCTTATTCTTTTCGAAAGGTGTCGTTCGTCGTTGGTCAATATTCAATGTTTTATTGAAGATGATTGACCATCTAAATGAATGTAATTGCTATGTGATACAACTAACCTAATGGCAAACATCATGCAGCTAATTGCACTTGCGATTGCATTCAAGGCTCAATTGCCCCCGTCATTGAGGAAATAGAGTGCATTCAATACGTGTTTTATTACACATCAGGCAGCAATTAACGAGCAGTCAATAGGTATATTTCACAATTTAACAAATAGCTCCGGTGATGTCATCGTTTAATGTCAGTTAGATGGATACCAGCGACTCATTGGGTCAGCGTGTTCAACTGAGTATTTAAGTGATGAAATATTTTCGTCAATAATTCTTGGGCTTCAGATTCTGAGGACAAATAAGGAATTCAACAAATGTGGAAGGATAGCTTGGATAGCTAGGCCCCCTTTTAATCTTTGAAACTCTGTTCAAGTGTTGATGACACTAGTACAAGTGCTTTGCACTGCGGCAGGGGTTTTTAAAACATCTGTTTTTGAACAAATCCGCCCGTCCGTCTGTCCGTCTGTATGTCACATGTTTTTAGGCCTTTAAATTTTGAGCTACGGTGCTGAAGTTACGTAAAGTCCACGTCATGAGAAGCAGTACAAGTGTAAACATTTTTAAAATTCACCCAAGCCACGCCTACAATCGGTCAGGTGTAAACATTTTTAAAATCCCCCAAAGACACGCCCACAATTGGTCTTAACGTGCAACTACCTCCAGAGCTTTCAAAACTGTTAGACGTTCAAAAGGCTGAAATTTGACATTTAGCATCTACTAATGAATGTAAGAATTAAAAAGGCAAAATGGATTCGGTAAACATCCTCCAGTCGGCGTGGCATCTTTTTTAAGGGTACATTTTTAAATGCATTTTAGTCAATATATTTGCTCAAAATTAAAAAAATATTGAAAACACGTTCTTCATTTTATTCATAGAAAACTCTAGGCCACGTCCACATTTGAAGGCAGAATTGATTAAAAGCCTTGGATTTTCCACAAAAAGGAAATTTTGACAGGCCTTAAGTCTAATTTATGAAAGAATAAGAAATTTAGGAACGTTCGGAGAAAACGCTCACACAAAAAATTTCTGCCTCCCCTTTTCGTACTGTTCAGCCGAGGGTACATTATTTTTTTAAATAATCAACGCAGACCCTTAAGACCTTTTAGAGATATAAGCGAGACCGACAGGTGAATCGATTGAGCCATGTCCGTCCGTCCGTCTGTCTGTATGTTTGAAGGTTTTAGGTCTTCAAAATCAAGCTAGAGAGCTAAAACTAGGTACACGGCTTGGTTCTTCTGTTGCACAAATAAAGTGTGAAAATTGGCTTAATTCAATGTGAGACAACCTCTATTTCACATTTCTTTAAAAATGCCTTTTGGTCAAGTTAGACAAGGCATAGGAACTTAAATTTTGGTACTGAGCAATATTGGCCCAAGACCTTTAACACGGAAAAAATTGGACCGCCCACAATATCCATCATGCCCACTTTTAACATTTCAGATTTTAAAAAAACCCGGTTCCTCGGAAAGTTCACTCCAAATCGAATAAAGATTCTCTGACAAATATTGTAGATATTACTATTTGCTAAGTTTGCTCCAGGTCAAGTTAGACAAGGCATAGGAACTCAAATTTTGGTACTGAGCAATATTGGCTCAAAACCCTTTAACAAAGCAAAAATTGGACCGCCCACAATATCGATCATGCCCACTTTTAACATGTCAGATTTTGAAAAACCCGATTTCTCGGAAAGTTCACTCCAAATCGAAAAAAAGATTCTATGGCAAATATTGTAGGCATTACTTTTTGCTAAGTTTGGTCCATACAAAGTTTTAAGCTCCGCCCTTTTTTAAAGGGCGTTTTTAGAAAAAAAAACGGTATTTTTCCGAAACAATTTTTGGTTTTAAGGCATTTTGTCATGATTCTAACGAAACTACAATTAATTAATACCAATTTTTAGCCCAGAGCCACTCTTAGGGGCGTGGCCTACACAAATATAATATATGAATTAGAGACCAGAAATTTTAAGGTTTGGTGTTACACGGTACATTGGGTCGGGTGTATAGAAGTTTGTCACAGACGACTCAATTACTCACTTGTTATTCGATATATTTGTTTTAAAACCAAAAAACTTCACTATAAAATGTTCAGATAACATGCGCATGCTATCAACTGAAATGAATAAATGTTTCCCACGCCCACTTTTGGGGGCGTTTTTAAGTATAAACGCAATTTTTTTATATAAAAATGCAATCAACACGTGTATACCACATCTCCAAAAATATGAACACAAAAAACGATGCTATTGAAAAAGGGTTGATGCCACGCCCCTTTTTTAAGGAAGGGGATTCTTAACTGATAAAGTTTGAATACAATTTAAGTTAACAGAAACTAAAACTTAACAACCAAGAGTTATTCGGACGCAATTCGGAGCTTGACAGTGGTCAATTGATATGGAGTATCCAACGAATCGCCGAAGCGGATTGTAAACCTCCCACTAGTTTTTTTTTCGATTCCCTCAGATTCTCCCAGAGGTGAAGAAAACTATAATACGTTCCAAAAAACATTTAAAAACATAACGAAACACCAAATGAGGTGGAGACTTACTTACTTAAGGTGGCGCTACAGTCCGGGGTGGACCTGGGCCTCAGCCAACAAGCTTCGCCAGTCAGCTCTGTCTCTAGCTAGACGTCTCCAGTTTCGTACTCGAAGTTGGCTGAGGTCCCCTTCCACTTGCGTGCACCACCTGAGTCTCGGTGCTCCTCTACCGCGCCGTCCCTGCGGTGTGGATTCGAAGATTTTCCGGGCCGGGGCGTTGGTGTCCATCCGCTCTAGATGACCCAGCCATCGTAGACATTGGGTTTTGACTCTGTTGGCTAGGTCGGTATCGCTGTACAGCCCGTAAAGTTCGATGTTATATCTCCTCCTCCACTCTCCGTCTATGCAGACGGGACCGTAAATCGTCCGAAGAATTTTTCTCTCGACGCAGCCTGAAGTGATTTCATCCGCCTTTGACAGGGTCCATGCTTCTGCACGGTAAAGCAGGACTGGGATGATGAGGGTCTTATACATGGACACTTTAGTTGCTCGAGAGAGGGCTTTGCTACTCAATTGCCTCCTTAGCCCAAAGAAACAGCGATTGGCAAGAGTTATCCTTCGTTTGAGTTATCCTCCATCAAATGAAGATGAGTCTCCACCTTGAAAACTATGAAAGGTAGCTCGGTTGAGATTCGCAGGGTAGGGTACACTTACAACTGCACCACACCTTCCACAGTAAAAAACTGAGCATACGATTAATAAGGGTTAAGCCTAAAGCCTTTTTTATACAGATACAAAATACACATCCTTGTATAGCACTAGACTCATATTTAAGACTGAGGTCTTTTAAGGAATTTCTCATTAATTAACTATTTTAAACCCAAAATGTGTCTACTTTCGCCTGTGGAGATGAAAGTAACCATATGAGACCTCAGAAACCGTCATGAAGTATTCAGGATGGCATGTACATATCTGGGCAAAGTAATAAATGTTTTTATTTTTCCAAAAAGTTTGAAAATTTAATTAAATTTTTTGCCAAATCAAACATCGAAATATTGTTTAAAAAAAAAAATTTTTAAACGTCCACAAACGAAATCTGAGTGGAAAACTTTGCCGGCATAAAAACAAAAAAATTCCACTCAATCACTGCGGTTATCTATCGCGGAGCGCCATAGCCAACAGGCAAAACGTTTCGGAATGTGTTCGACAAAAGCAAAGGCGATTCAATGCTTGCTCCCCTGAATGTGTAGTTTCCAAAAATAGCTTATGCGTATGATGCATATAGAAAACTAAAACTGGGGCACAACTTAAGTCAGCAAAAGTGCTCTGTCAAAAAGCATATCGCCGGCAAAAAGTGTCAACCTAATACGAGAACATATTTCACGTGAATGTGAACGCGATAATAAAGAAGCTGCACGCATTTTTGCCAAATCATTAAGCATGCCCTGCCCATATGTTGGGAAAGGTTATCACCAGCTCAAAGTGGAGAATTTATTCCGATGCGTCATGTTATCAACAAACAGTCGATATAAGATACTAATTAATAGTTGCTTAGAAATTTGGTGACGTTTGAGTTTTATTGCGCCACCTTGCCGCATGGTTGAATCATTTGACTATAAAACTCGTGGAGGGTTTAGGTATGTAGCTGCTTAACGAACGTATCTTACCAAGAATGGGTTTTCAGGTTGCTCTGGATACAGCACTTATTAAAGCTGAGTTTAATTGGAGGTAGGTACGTAGGTACTTGCACCCTTTCACTTTTAGATATATTCAGGTTCTTCCTGAAACTTTCGATTTCACTTTCACGCTTCACTTCACTTTCTCTTCCCGTATTTGTTTAAAACCCTTTTTTTTGCGGAAAATCAACAAATAAAAAACACAAACAACACAAACGCTCAAAATCGGAAAATTATGCAAAGAAACACTCCCGCAACACGTTGTAGATACACTGATTCGCAGTCACAGATATTAGCAGACCGGACGAGAGCAATAGCGGCTGTAGACTGTTCGTTTTATTCGCAAGGTCTATGCCAAGAAGGTGCTATTGATAGGCTCTGCCTCTGGTCGGCATGTGTTCTTATTCTTAGTAGATTCTTTTCAGTAGCTCTCTTCTCTTTCCGGTTAAAAAAAAAAAACAAAGTAATTTTTCTCTCTTATTCTTGGATGACAAAAAGTAGGTATGTGTTAGTAGTATGTGTTCAGTTCAATACGGGTGGACTTCACAGATATTTTCGGCAAAGAGAACACATCACCAGAAAACAGGAACCAACGCACAGCCTCCCAAATAAAATCTATAGCGAAGTACGAAGTACGAGAAGTACAAGCAAGGAACACTTCGTTATATGTGAAAGAGATGCAATGGTGTTTGGCGTTAACCTGCTGTAAGGATATGGAAGAACAGGATTCTAAAAGAATAAAATCGGTTCGATTTTGTTTTGATTATTAGGGGAGAGGTTTACAACAAGAATTAATTAGTTTTGTGTTTCTGGGATAATTTAGAAAAAAAGTCCGTCAAGTATGAAGGCATACGCGGAGCGGTCCGTTGGCTTTTGTTGTAGGTGAAGCTAGCCTTCATTGTACAGTTTGTGTAAAGCTCTATTTGTTTATTATTATTTTTGGGAGTATTTAACATTCTTTTGTTTACTTTTTCGTAGTTGAGCCTACTTTTTTTGTCATTTAAAAAAAGCATAAAACTTTTCTTTTAATTAATTTTTTTTAAAAATGAACTTTTATAAGCTTATTGTTTTTTTTTTCAAAGCTCTTGTGTTGGCCAACGTCTATGTGGTGTTTGTGTCAATTTTGGTTGATGTAAAATAAGTGGCCCACAAGTTATGATACGTCAGTCAACTAAAGTGTTTTCAAGCACATCTAGAAAACCATAAACTATTTCAAAAATGCTTCAGTTTTTTGTGCCTCTTATTGTTTCGAAAAATAGAGGGAAAGACATATATTTTCTTGGCCTTTTTTACCACCTGTAAAATTTAAAATCTATAAAACGGTAATTTAGATTTTTTTTTTAAATACCGTTCGGTGTTTTTTTTTTCAATTTAACAATCAATATTCAAACTTTTTAGGCGCAGCAAACTTGCGTTGTAAAAGCTTCATACTTCAGCCGAATTAAAATAAGATCGTCATTACCGTCAACAGATTAGCAACTTTTAAAAAATCGTTTTCGAAAATCTTTTAACATTTTTGATTCAAATCTTCAAAGTTTTTGAAAATTCGAAGTTTGGTTTAGCTTAGAATGAAATCTCCGAAGTTGGACTATGCGCGTTATTTATTTCGAAGTTATACTGTAAAGTATACCGTTTAGGAGCTAGAGGGGGAGACATACCTTCTTATGAGTTTTTATAATATTTGAAATTTCAAATCCAAGCAACAAATATTTTGATTTGTTTTTAGTTCCCGTTAGAATTTTTTCCAATAGCGCAACTACCTGTGCTAGCATTGAATGTTTTTCTTTAAATTCTATGGCCAACGGTTTTTTTGCGAAAATGGTAGAACAAGCTCCTTTTTTATTTCGTTTTTTAAAAAGGCTTCGAAAAACTTAGGTTAAAAACGGCAATTCAAAAACTTTTTAACGCAGATTTTATTTTTGCACGCCTTATACCAGAACTAAATCTGAACAAGATCGCTTTTTACCGTTAAAAGCGATTAAGATACTTAAGATACTCGAAGATTTAAAAAAATTGTTTTTGAAAATGCTTTCCTGTGTATACCCGACCGAGGGTATATTAATTTTAATGCATAATTTGTAACACGATGAAATAATCACCGTAGACCCTTAAGACATTTTAGAGATATGATCGAGACCGACAGGTGAATCGATTAAACCATGCCCGGTCGTCCGTCCGTATGTGTGAAGGTTTTAGGTCCTAAGCTAGAGAGCTGAGACTTGGTACACGACTTGGTTCTTTTGTTGCACAGATAAAGTGTGCACTGGAACTTAAATTTTGGAACTGAGCAATATTGCCCTAAACCCTTAACAAGGCAAAATTGGACCGCCCACAATATCGACCATGCCCACTTTTAACATGTTAGATCTTTAAAAACCCGATTTCTCGGAAAAATGACTCCAAATCAAAGATATTACTATTTGCTAGGTTCGCTCCATACAAAGTTTTGGGCTCCGCCCACTTTTAAGGGGCGTTTTTAGGAAAAAACAATTTTTTCTGAAATAATTTTCGATTTTACGATTCTTTCTCATGACTCTAACGAAATTACAATTAATTGATTTAAATTTTAAACCCATGCCCACTTTTGGGGGCGTGGCCCATAGAAATAATAAAGGGTGATTTTTTAGCTGGTTTGGTTTTGGCAACACTGGTTTTGACAGCTGACGTGTGTTTAGTACCTTGTGTCACTGTCAAACAGCTTCAGTTTGGTTTGCAATTTAACCATGGATCGTCTTACAAATGAACAACGCTTGCAAATTATTGAATTTTACTATCAAAATTCGTGCTCGGTTCGAAATGTTCATCGCGCGCTGCTTCCATTTTATGGTCGGCATTCTCGACCTTCTGAGCAGTCTATTCGGAAGATTGTGACCAAATTTCGCACCAAATTTACTTTGTTGGATATTAAACCACCAACACGTTTACGTACTGTGCTATATGTGATATGTGGTTTCAACAAGACGGTGCCACATGCCACACAGCACGCGAAACAATGGCGCAATTGCGAGGCGAGTTTGGTGAACAGTTAATTTCACGTTTCGGGCCGGTCAATTGGCCGCCTAGATCGTGCGATTTGACACCATTAGATTATTTTTTGTGGGGGTATGTCAAAGCTAAGGTCTATAGGGACAAGCCCGCTTCGATTGACGCACTGGGAGCCAACATCCATGCATTCATTCGTGTGTGAAAGAGTATGCCAAAATTGAAGTCAGCGGATGGGCTACCTGAGACGCAGCCGCGGTCAACATTTGCATGAAATTATCTTTAAACATTAAATTGCAAGGTTCAAACTATCGATTCAAATAAATATTTCATTAATTTTTTGTGGTTTTTTTTTTTAAAAAAGTTCTCAACCTCTTAAAAAATCACCCGTTATAAGAAATCGGGCCAAGAAAGTTAAAGATTATAGATTGTATAGGTTGGGTATATAGAACTGAATTCTCTGACTATTTTGAAGTTCAAGAGCACACCAAATTTTGTCTTTCTACGACTTTCTACCGTTCAGAAGTTATAACACGATTGGATAGACGGACGGACGGACGGACATGCGGAGATATGGACGGAGATACCATAAGAGGTCCTTTTCCATTTTTGGACGGACCGCTGAAAATGCACTTTCAAAATAAAATTGAATTTTTAAGAAATAAGACAAAAAAATGTGTGCTTTTAACCGCTTTGTTCAATAATCCGATATTGGATGCGCGTATAAAGCAACTGCAGCTTAAAATAAAGTTAAACATTTTTTTTTAATAAAGTTTGAAAACTACCGTTTTCGGCGAAAAGATATAGGCGAAAGATATATACATTTTTTTCTTTTAATTTTAAATAATTTATGAAAATTTTTAAGTGATTTATTTGACATTTAAACATGACATGGATTTTTTTTTATTCTTGACGTTAGACTTAATTTAGAAGCTGTAGTTGTGACCTTACTAAACTAGCAAAACGAACAAACAAAATTCTGTGTCAAACTATTTTTTCTAGACAGGAAGGGGCTTAAACTGTGCTACCCAAAACGCAAAATAAAGGCGTTTTGAGTCGCCTACTGTTCATAATTCTTAAACCTTTTCGCGAGCTGTATAGCTTCAAATTTAAGTTGTGGCAAAGAAAATAACAGTAGTTTTTGACGGCAGACCAGTTTTGACAGATTGCGGTCCTACCAAACCTCATTTAAGATAAAAGCCTAAAGATGTGTTCTATTAAGAAGTTTCATAAAAAATTTTTAACAATAAAAGTTGAGGATTAAAAGTAAAAAACATTTTTTTCAGGCAGACCAATATTTTTGAAATCATGGCAAAATGTGTTTTCAATGTTCCAAATTTTACGGTGGTGCTCTTATGACGCATAAGTTCGTTGTTTTTTTTTTAGTGTTTTCAAAAATGCATAATAAATACAAAAGCACAAAAAATTCTTTTGTCTGCCATCCTTATTTTGTTTCTTACATGTTTTGCTTACTTTTCCACTGAATTGAAAAAAGGTGTTCTGTGGCGTATTTCAAAGTGCTATGGGAGCTTGGACTATTAATTTATTAGCTATGTAGAAAGCATTTAGTTCTATATTTTCTTCATACAAGATTTTGGACCAGGCCTTAATTTGAGGCATAATTGAAGAAAAGCCTTGATATTAACAGAAAAACATAATTTAGGCTGGCCTAAAGCTTAATTTAGGAAAGAATAAGAAATAAAAGCTTGGATGCAAATCAAACTTGACTTAACCAAGACTCTATTCCAAATGTCGCCCGGACAAAGTTTTAAGCCTCACTTCCTTTTAGATGTCGATTATCCAAAAATTTGGAATTTCAACATAAAAGTAGCATTTTAACGAACATCTAAAGGCCTGATCAGAATAGGTAGCTGAAGCTGACGCTGTCGCTGTGGCTGAAGCTTGCCGCGTAGCGTGCCGCTTATACCGATCACAATGAGACGCTGAAACTGAGTACAAGTTTGCCATGATTGTCAATAGGTTTTCATTATGCTACAGTGGGCGGAGTTCCCATAAAGAAACATGGTTTTTTTTCTTTTCTATTAGCACTTTTTTATGTTTTTGGATGAAGTTTGCAAAAATTCTTAAACTTATACAAAAAATGTAATTTAAATCACTTCTAAAAATAACGGATATGTTATAAACGAAAAACGAAAAAGAAAAATAAGAAGAAGATAGCCCAGCCAGAACGATTTCAATCTTACTGAAATGAAAAATTTCTTTAGGATGAGGAAAGAATGGGCCAAATATCTGTGGAAGCACAGCATTTCTGCAAAGAATGCCCAATCCTCATTTCCCGGAAGCTCATTGGGTGAGCAAACACGGCCATCAAATGCCCGGTCTCGTGATACAAGCAAGGCATGTCTATGCTAAGTTACGCCAATTCAACAATAGGGTTGTTTGAGTTTTTCGTATTTGACGTCTACCCCTCCAGAACTTTGCATGGATTGTTGCTAGTGTATTTTAATTTATTCACTCAGGGTTTCGGCTCGGTTGTTTGTTTTATTAAATTTTGTTCTTGGGCTCAGATAATAGAGCTTAAAGTACTAAGATTTTTTGGGGTGATAAAACTTAAGTTTAAAACTTATTATTTAGTTAAACAACCGCAGTGAATCCAAACTCAAATTGCACATTTACACCTCAAGAACTATTGACTGCTTGAACGTCATTAATTTTGACAAGTGAACAAACATATCTATGTAAAAGTGCTTTGAAAAGGCATAACTGCACAGTGGACTGCCGAGGCGAATACAAGCCGTTGAAAGCGTTAATAGCGATTTACAGAATATTAAATTGATGAATTTTTAGCAAAATCTTTCGTGTTTTCACCAAAGTGATTGAAATTTAATTTTTTGTAATACCTTTAAGAATTTCTACAAACATCATTTAAAAATATAATAAAAATGCAGATTGCAAAGAAAAAATACAAAAAATCGCGTGTGTCTATGCGAATTTCGGGCACTGTAGTTTAGCAAAAAAAAGTCTATAGTTCGACACATAAAACAAAGGCGGGAAATAAAAACACGTGTTCCGCCTTGAAGTTTTTGTCACTTTTGACAAATTTTCAACATTTGACAAACGTCATGCTTGAAGTTCAATAATTTCAGCTACAACTGTCAGCTTCAGCTTCACATTGTGTTCGCGTCAGCTACAGCGTCAGCGTCAGCTTCAGCTACAGTTCTGATCAGGCCTTAAGTATAACTTGGAATTAAGTATTGATAGTTTGCAGTAAATGTGGGTAGACCACTTCCGTTTTCAAAGTTTTCACGAACTACAAATCGTCAAACAATAACAAGATCTTCACCGATTTACTATGTAAGTGCGATATATGCGGTATTCAGCGGTCCGTTTTAAAGACTATAACTTCTGCGTTCACACTGTAGCACTTGCTCGATTTTAGCTTGCAGTTGCATATGGAACGAAATAGTTTAGTCTTGAATGCACTGCTTTTTATTTTAAGTCTTATTCGATGTGGAATAGTAAAACTTTAAACCTTGGCGAAGTAAATCATGCCTGCTCAATCCAACCAATTGTAACCCATTTTTTGCGCAAGCTGAAAAAAGTAAACAATAACATTTGTGCCTTTAACATTCCTTAAAAATGGTTTGACTCCAAACCATTTTTTGGTCGGTTCATCCAATCGAGTGCCGTCCAGAACAGCCAACAATCAATCTTAGTTATAAGGTGAAACTGAAGTGAAGTAACAGAAAAACAAAAGTATTTATTGCAGAGAAAGGACTAAAAATATGCATCTAAATCAGTCAAAAGGCTCTAAAAAGCCAATAAGAGTATCTATACATTTAGGCTAAAAAACAGCCTCAAAGGACCCCAGGTTGTGAAGGGTTGTCGACATAAATTACATGCTTCGCACCGAACCATTTCCAAAGATTACACGTCATTACGGCTGCCCAAGTGAATATCAGTTACCCGACTATTTGAAAAATTGAATGCCTGTCCTCAAGGCAACATAATTAGTAACACTCTGATTGATTACCACCAGCAAGCCCGAATAGATAAAATTGGTGTAGTGGCACCCAAACCGCTTTATACGACAAATGTTGCTCTTGAAAATCATATCGTTTCTGGTAAACCTCATCATAGCTTATGGCAGCCACTCAAAGTTGATCGAACTTATCCAAAGGGCTTACAAAGAGAGCTATTCGTCAGCAGTATACTTTGTGGGAGTCGGGGATGAATTGCTTATGGACTTTATGCAACTAGAGTGCGACATACCAGTGAGCATGTTCTCGCCTCCATCGAGTTGTTGCAGTCATAGCTATGATGCTGTCTTCGTTATACAGCCCAGGAAAGGCCATATGGACAACGATACCTTCTTTTCACAAACATTTCAAAATCTCCGGGTCAGGAAATTCGTAATCATTGATGCAGGTGACATGAAAGAGTTGCAACATTACTTTGGGTATTTCAAGGAGAACAAGTTCAGAAGGATTTTTGGAACAGTAGGCGAGACTCAATATGCATTCCTTCCGTATGCTGATCAGCAAATTCAAGTGGTTCCTGAATATAACCCCCTTCCGGATGGCCTGAAAGACTTCAATGGATTTAGCCTTCGAATTGCCCTTTAGGGTGATTTCCTAACAACTTTTCGGTACAAAAACGAGCACGGGCAACTTCAGATTGGAGGACATTCTGCGCAAATAATTCTCAACTTCTTGCGGCAACATAACGCAACATTTAAGGAAATCATACTCAATAACACATCTTTGAATGTTACCGAGCTGGTGAATGCCACAAATGGTGATCTCATCGACCTAAGCATGAACGGAAACAGTGCACTTGAGGACGTACACAACAGCTATCCTATGACCATTACTGGTTGGTGTATCATGGTGCCCAACAATGGTTACTTGGATCCGAATCAATACTTTCTCAGACCCTTCTCCCTTACGGTCTGGATAGTTATCGGTCTTACGTTGGCCTACATCCCGCTTATGGACGTTTTGAGAAATAAATTTTCCGACCAGCCGACGGATGTGTGGCACAGTTTCAGTCAAACATTCCTTATAATCCTGAACTTGCCGCCTGATAAGCCAGCTAATTGCGCTTACCGACTTCACGCTCAAATTTTTCTTTTCGCATTCGTCGTTGTTAATTTTTATCTGATTTCTTTTACATCGTTTTTGACGGTTTTCATAAAAATCAAACAGTTTGACACCACACAGGATTTGATTTACAACAAAGTTCCAGTTCTCATGCATGATTTTGACTGCGACCAGTTTTTGTCCGAGGATTTGCGTTCGACGGGTCTTGGCGATATAGTAAGGTGCATAGACTCTGAAGCTGTAGCGCAATTGAAAAATTCATCGCGAAACGTGAGTAGTGCGTTTGTCTACAGCCATGAAAGATCTGAGTTTTGTATTGGCTTGCAAAAGGCTCATATGCAGAAGCCCACCTTTCATAAGACTCGTGACAGTTTAAGAAACTTCCAGGTTGTTTATATGCTGGCCAAACATTCACCGATTGATGGCATTCTTGATGATTACATTGAGAATATTTGGGAGACAGGTTTGGTGAATAAATGGCGTCAGGATGCCATCTATCAGGGAGCGAGGATGGGCATGTATTTTGCTAGTGATACCAAAGCAGATGTGCTTGCAGCAGGACCCGTAACTTTGACAATACACCATTTGTCATTTGCTTGGACTTGTATAATAATTGGTTGGGTCTTGTCATCTTTTGTGTTTGTTGGCGAAAAGTTATGTAAAAAATAAAAATTAGCCGATTTAACAATACAATTTTCAATAACTTCTTTTCCGCAACAATTGTTTTTTTATATAAGTAGAGATCCTTGTTCAGAATGGTTGAAGACGTAACGAATACTAAAAAAGGGATAAATCCCTAAATTGAAGGAAAATTAGCCTTCAAGTCCACCAGCAATTAGGTTAGATTAGACTGTTTGTCGGGAGATATTTCCTGAGGCTCTAGGGCACTGCGGTCTCTTAAAAAGAGCCTATTTTGCCTTCCCTGATAAGATCCTAGAGCAATCTTTTTACTGCGGGGGCAGTCAGTAAACAAGGAATATTGCCGATGGGATAATTTCTTCATCGAGGATATTTTTCCTCAGATGCAAAAGGGCCAGACATTCTATGATTATGTATAGAGAGGACTCATCGCTCTCCAATCAAAGTCTGCATGTGGCGTCTGGTGAAAGGCCGATGCGATGGAGATGTTTTTTTCACCTCGAAATGGTTGCTGAAAATTCCAGTCAGGATTTTAAATTAGCCCTGTCAAGGTTGGTGAGGGTATTAGACCTCCTGGGGGAATCTAGAAAAGAACTTTTTGGAACAATGCTGTCCAGGTGTGTTAAGCCAGACATCTTTGGATTTAGCTCTAACCATTTTTTTTATAGAGTTCTTGAAGAGCCTTTTACTAACTCCACAGAATGGTTCAGGCTGTATGAGGTGTACAGTTGGCCCGCATTTTGCTGTGGGCTGGAATCTAATGAACGATGACTCGGTTGTTTTTGGATGGCCATGATTGTTTCTAAAACGAGCTTTGATTTTATAACGTGTAAGTTAAGTGCCTTGAGAGCTGCTCGGCTGTCCGAGAAGATGGATAGTGTTCTTCCTCTTGTGTTGGAACTTAGATTTACTCTGACACAGTAGTTGATGGCAAGGATTTCCGCCTGGTAAATGGATAAGCTTTTTCCGCCTGGAAATGGATAAGCTAAGCCAAGGTTAACTCTATAGTCCGCCTGGGGCAGTTCTCCATGAATGGCAGACCCGGTCCCTGTCTCCATTTTAGAGCCGTCTGTACATCAGACGAGGTCAAAACGAAAAGGAAATGGTTTGAGTTTTTCCCATTCATCCCTTGGAGGGATCAAACGCTTCTGACGAGACTTTGATTTTGAGATTTTGCACACAATTTTGATGAAAAACATAAAGCCACACTTTTTCAAAAGTTTAAAAAAATCAAGCGCAGCCAAAAAGATGTAAGGAGCGGTTCGATTATCTGTTTTCGATTTTCGATTTTTGGAAGGTGTAAGAGACCCCTTAATATAACCCGAATTTTGAGCTTTATAACTTCTTTCTTCTTTCAACTTATATCCATATTCCACCATTTTGGTTAAGGCCTTTTATGTGTTTGATCGATTGGTCACGCCTTTAGGTGCGAATTCGCCTCCTCTAAATACTTGATCCCATCAGTCTTTCTGGGATTCTTTTGAAAATAGCATACCCTGAACCGCAGGTTCATACCCTAAAAGCGTATGCATCGGCAATCCGGCATTAACGCTAAGCCGACTACACCCCAAGCCCTTATATCTAATCCTTCCATATTTGAAGCAAGGAAATCAATCACATCTTGTCTATATTTCTTACCACGAAAGTGGGTGCATTCCTTCTATTGTAAATTATTGGGGTCGGAAAATATAGTAGAATCATAAGCACCCATCTTTTGCATTTATGTCGCCACTACCCCATTGTGAATGATGAGCGTAAGCAACGCAGGTCAACACCAGGGTCCGGTCCCTTTGCTTGGTCTTTAGGTTTATATGAGCTGATTATACCTCTGAGCTATAAAGGAGATAGACCGAGGTCTGACAACCTCTCTTTCTCATACTGCCTCCATCATGTCACCTGAGCTGCAATTAAAAAAAAATGTCTTTAGTTATTTTTTTTTGACTAGGGCGCAAGTCCTGATCTAAACTTCTGCCTTGAAGCTCCCAGACTAGTGCCTCAGCCCCCGGATTTCCTTAATCTTACTGATTCAGGGGTACTCTTGAATTAGTACGGCTCTGACGTCGTCTGACCCGGACAGACCTTCGCTGCCTTGTGTGATGCAGGTTGATCCGCCGTACTTCTATCATCTTTGGGGTGATGATCCTGATGTTTATTCTTGCTCGATGACTTGACCATTCACCTCCGAATCCTATGCCTTACATCCATTATATTTGTCCATAAGTGGTAACCAATCCCTCTTTAAGGACTGCCTTAAAAAGCGCCTAACAACTTTTTGTGCCTATATTGCCATCTGGGTTTAACTCTCTGGCTTTTTAGAGAGAAAAATTCTAAGGCGAATTTATGGACCTATGTGCGAACCGAGGAAAAGACACAACCACGAATTCCTGTACCAAGATGTGGAATTTAGTTGAAAAAGCCAAAATACGAAGACTTCAATGGAAGACAAAACTCTCCAGTCAAGAGGGTTTCCGAATCCGAATAGAGATGACCAGGAAGAAAGAACCTTTGTTATAAGGACCAAGCCATTGCGGATGCCACAGCGCTAGGGCTGAACAATTGGAAGCAGCTTGCCCAGAATCGCAGAGGATGGAAGGCTGTGAACCAGGTAGAGACCTTTCATGGGTCGGAAGCCGTACAATCATTGCCGTCTAGGCCCTGACTTAAGGATTTTCCACGTAACAGTTTCATACTTCCGATTTTGTAAATGGAGAAGCCCCGAGAGTCTTCAGGGTACGTTTGTGAAACGGAACCCATACCTATGCATTCGGTAGAGTGTATTATTTCAAGGCTGTTATCGTTGTGCCTCTAAGCTTGATGTCCCTCCAAGCTTTGCACATCTGCAAAAAGAAACCGCGAAGAAAATCCACCGAAGGCTTGTTTCCACGAGCTACAACCGACTTTCCAACCATCATCATCAAAATGAAGTTATGCGATTTCCGTGGTGGATAATTCCTTCCACCAAGGATTACAAAGAATTCCTTTTTGCGCAAGGTTCCAGCTCGTTTACCACAGCAACGAGAAGTTCGTCACGTATGGGTCGCTTTGCTTGCAATGCAAAGCAGATAAAGTACCAGACTTAGTTTTTTTTCGCATCGTTCCGCTCTACGACGTGCGTCGTCGGATCTGCTTCTTTTGTTGCTGAAACTGTCCTTCCTTCCAGATAATTTAACCTCTTCTTTAAGCTTCGTCGCACAGGAGTAAGAGAAAGCCTGAGAAGCTTCCACTTATGCCTTTGCAGCAGCATTAGCCTTAGTTTCCACCTGTTGAATAAGCAGTTGATCGGCTAAGATAGCCTCTGCTCCCCCAAAGTCGGCTATTTTCAAACTTCTTGGGCGGCAACCGGAGTCGCGCACCTCATATTTTGCTATGTTACGCCGAGCGTTGCGAAGAGGTAACCTTCTCCTTTCGTGGCGACATCACCCTCTTAGCAGTGGAAGTGGAGGTGGTAGGTAGAGCGGTCAAGGCAGATCATGACCGGATAATGCCCCTAATTTTTACCTCGGCAATAGCTTGGAATGCGGATGTTCTAGTTGTCAAGCATCCTTTGTCCTTTAAATCACCGGTGTGACTCTCAGCCTGCTCACCGGTGACTTCTTTTGAGTGTTCTTTCGAGCTCCTCACTATTGCTTGCAGAAAGACCCGTCTCGTTCAAAGCCCCTGTATCAGGATGGATGAATTTGAGAGTTCGTCTTTGCGAACCTCTACCTTGACCAGGGCTTATTTGCTTTAAAAATTTTGTCATTTGCTTTCTCATCTTAAATTTTAAAACTTGGCTCCCACGAAAAAAAGACGGAAACAGAAAGTCAGTCTAGTCTATGCTAGCTATACAAGGGGGAGGCTGAGTATAATAGGCCCTCGCCAAGGCGCCTGAGAGAGTTCGCACGGTTGGTTTTGGTTTGATCCCCAACCTTGCACCCTTCGGCACGTTTTACGCATCAACACTGGAATCAGCTTAGGCCAAACTTAGTTCGGTACTCGACAGCCAGCCAAAGCCTGTTGAATTTCCGTAACTTAATTTAAGTAACTTAAATTGTCAAATTTGTTTCCTTCTCTTCTAGGTTTATCAAAAACATGCTGATCGAACTTTACTGTAGACATTATGCTGAAATTCTTTGCTTTTACGTACTGTTTTTATGGACGATTTTCAAAAGCTTTTCAGTGCCGGAAACAAGGAACACCAGTTAAAAGTCGTTAAAAGTTATATTCTTCAGACGCTCTAGGTAAAAAGTTTTTTTTTTTAGTTTTTCCCGTATATCCAGAGGCTTCACGTCAAGGTACAAAAACACCAACTTTTAAAATAATTTATTGCTATTTACAAATCTTTTTTACAAAACTGTATTTCATAAAAAAGTATTCGCCTAGAAATACGACCACAGAAATCATCAAGCCAATAACTAAACACCTCCATGCAAAAGTTAGTTGCCCCACTGTCAGAGGTTTATGTTCTGTTTCACTACCTACTTTAAAATCCTTTGCAACAGGGACACCCTCCTTCAACCCCTGGTAAACAGAGTTACGCTCCCATTTCAACATCAAGCCCGTATCCATTAAACGAATAATAAAATCGTTCAAAATCTCCTTAAACGGAGAATGTTTGGCGAGTAAAAACCCAACATGCACATTTCTTAAGCCATCACGAGTTGTCTGAAAGAGTGGTTTCCTAAAAAGTGCCTGCAAAGCAATCAAAAAATCGCTCCTATCTTGCCCGCTTGCAATGGCGAAGCTTGTGTTTTTCATTGAGTTCCTCATCTCGTTCAATCTCAAGTATCCGATGCATTTTTTGATCTTCTCCAGTCCGACAACATCGAGTTCCTGTTTAGCTGTTAGCTCGCAGTCGAACTCTGACAACATTAGCGGTACTCCATTGTCAACCAAGTCCTGTATGGTCTCATATTGCTTGACTTTTATGTAAACGGTTAAAAAGGACGTAAAACTTACTAAATACAAGTTGCCGAGGATAAACGCAAAGATTATAACTTGGCCATTAAAGCGGAAATCACTCTTGATGCGCCTCTCAGGATTTGATCTTAAGATTTCCAAATAAGTTCGACTAAAACTGTGCCAAGTGTCAGAAGGCCGTCCGACGCATTTATTTTTCGCAACATCCATCAGAGTAATGTAGACTAAGCTCAGGCCGATTGCCGCCCATACAGTTGAAGAAAACGGTCGCACAAAGTACTGATCCGGATCCAAGTGACCATTGACAGGTGCCAGGATGCTCCAAAGTATAACCTTCGGCGGGTAACTGGACTCTATATCGCCATATTCACCATAAACATTCATACTTAAATCGATTTCATTGTTAAGAGTTGCTTTAACAACTTCGGGTATCAGGAGTGCCCTTGAGCCGTTTATGATTACTTCTTTGAAGGTGGCATTATGCTTCCGGATGAAGTGCGCGAAGATTTCGCCATAACAGCCGCCAATCTGGTGCTGTCCCTCTTTGTCGGTGTACCAGAAAGTTCTGGGGTAATCCGTCTGGACTGTGGTACGAAACACGAAACCATTTAAATCCCTCAAGGCGTCAGGAAGTTTCCCATGTGCGGAAAGTATTTGCACTTTCTGTTCGGCATAAGGTAAGTACGCGTACTGGTTACCTTCGACAATTCCAAAAATCCTTCGAAACTTGTTTTTGTTAAAGTACGAAAAGTATTGCAGTAAAACATCGAAGCTGCCAGCAGTGATTATAACAAATTTTCGATTTTGAATCGCAAGGATACACTGGAGAAAATTAGGGAAAACGTTGTAAGTTTCTTTGGGAGGCTGCACAACCAAAATGGCAGTGTAGTTCCTATAACATCCAATCGAAACGGAGTTAATAATCGTTACTGGAATATTTTGTTCTGATCTAAGAAACTGGGTTAATGCGTCTGGGTTCACTCCAATTAAGATTGCAGTTCGGGCGTCACTTTCGTTGAAAATCCTTTTGATGAGTCCACTCAATGGAAAATATCCGCGCGTACTGACTAACGTTAACAGAAGCGTAAGGCTCATTGGAAGTAACATTTTCGAATAAACCAGGAAGCAAATTACACTGAAATTTTGTAAGTGCCATAGAAAATTATTCCGACGAAAATTGGACAAAAATTTATGAGGATAACAACTCTTACAAAAATTATCTTCAATATTAGATAAGTGTCCATAATTCAAGTGTCACTAAAGCTCAAAAGCACGGATCTACGGCACGGTGACACAAAAATAGTAAAAGAGCAGCCGCCTTGAATACTGATGGCTCGAAATTATTTTCTTCTGGGTTAAATGCTGTCAAAGGTGATGAAAATTATTCACTTATAATAACACTTCGGTTTCGGAATGCGGAGCTATCGCGAAATCAATTGTTGCGCCGACTTAATCGAATTCGAAGTAGTTTTGAAAAGGAGGTTGATAAGAAACCATCATGACTATCCTTATAATGCAATTTGACACAACCTCACTGGTTGGTAAGATTTTGCTTCGAAAGGATGTGTCAAGTCAGGAGTAAAGTGTCGCAATTTTTGTCTGGCTGCCGCACCATTGTCAAATGCCATCGAAACCATACCAGTATTTTTTTCTGCATTTTACTGCACCTATCCGGACATGACAATTATACTCCAATTTGGAATATGTATTTTAAATTCTCGAAAATACATTTACACATTGCATAAAGTATACCAGCTTCAGTTAAAGCCTCTAAATGTGACAAAACAGGAGAGCGGAAAGCAATTCAGACTGTGCCAGATGAAGTACTCTCAGATTTTTGGGGGAAAATGGGAAACAGCTCTTATTTCGAAACTTATGTTCGGGTTTCAGAAGTTGAACTAAGCTAATCTTTAAAAACTTTTTATTCAGTTGTGTTGCCCTGTGTTAGGTTAGGTTAGGTTAGGTTGATGGATGCCCTTTTGACAATAGTCACGGCTTCACTTAGACCAGCAGTTGGGTCCATTGTGTCCATTGGGAACCTTCTTAATACCTGGAACGAAAACAGAAATAGACCGCTGTTAGAAGCTCAGAGTGCCGCCCTCTTGGACCCATCCGGATTTGTATACAAATCTTAGGAGGTCCTTTAGATCTACATTATTTAGATCTTCGAGCTCGTTGAAGAAGTAGCTGCCGAGGATACTACGCCTGATGCTGTTTAGGGCTGGGCATTCGCAGAGCAGATGACGAACAGATTCAATTTCTTCAACGTCCCTGCAGCTTCTGCAGTAATCGTTATGCGGTATGCCTAGCCGCTCAGCGTGTAGACCCACAGCGCAGTGCCCCGTGAGGATTCCCGTGAGTACTCGGATGTTCCTGCGGGCTAGTCCGATCAAAAATAGTGATCTCTTTTTGTTTACCGCTGGCCATAGCTCCCTTGTGTGTCTGCACGTATCAAGTTCTGTCCAACGTAGATTGGTTCTACTCAAGGATTCAGTTTCTAACCTACGTGCTATTGAACTCAGCGGGACTCTTATGGATTTGAGGGCTAGAGATGCATTCATTCCAGACCCAAATCTCGCAAGCTTGTCCGCTTCTTCGTTTCCCGATATATCGGTGTGACCTGGCACCCAACACACAGTTACAGTGTTGCCAAGTGATAACTCGTCCAGAATTTCCCTGCATAGTTTCACAGCCCTTGACTTTACCACGTCTGATTCCAAGGCTTTAATTGCCGCTTGGCTATCAGAGTATATGGTGATGGTCTTGTTTGCGGGGCCGTATTTCTTCAGCTCGGAGGCAGCTTCGATTATGGCTGCCAGCTCCGCCTGAAAAATGCTGCAGTCGTCATTGATTCGGAAAGATTTACCTAGACCCAAATCTCCACAGAAAATGCCCGCACCGGTTCCGACGTCCATCTTAGAGCCGTCGGTATATACGGCGATCTCGTCGTCTCCTGTAATGGTCTTATCTTCCCATTCACCTCTTTCAGGTATTCTGGTAGCGAATCTCCTGTTGAAGGCGAATGTCATAGGTAGGTAATCTGTGACTGGGGTGTTTGTGGAGGCAGCCCACTGAGTTCCCACAGAGGCGTGTCCATAAGATCTTGAGGACCACAGTCCAGATTCCCTTAGGCGAACAGCTGTTTTAGCTGCCTTGCTGCTGCAGTATATGTCCAAGGGGGTGAGGTTGAGTAGTACCTCCAGTGCCGCGGTGGGTGTGGTCCTTAGGGACCCTGTTATACCCATGCAGGCTGCCCTTTGAACTTTGGTGAGGCTAGAGAGATGACACTTTCTTTCCGTAGCCTTCCACCATACAACTGCACCGTAAGTTAAGATGGGTCTTACAACCGTTATATACATCCAGTGTACCATGTTTGGTTGCAGTCCCCACATGCTTCCGAACGTTCTGCGGCAGGCGTATAGTGCCACGTATGCCCGCTTGACACGATCTTCTATATTATCCCTCCAGTTGAGTTTGGAGTCTAATATGACGCCCAGGTATCTTACCGACCTGGATAACGGTAACTCCACTCCCCTCATTCTCGGGTTGCTGAAGGATGGAATTGCCCTTTTCCTTGTAAACAACACAACTTCCGTCTTAGAGGGGTTAATTCCCAGTCCTCGACCCTCTACCCATTTTTCAACAATGCGAAGTGCGTAGCTGAGTCGGTCACTGAGGATTGGTGGGAGTTTACCTGGGATCAGGATTGCTACATCGTCTGCGTATGCGCTCACAGTGAAGCCTTCCCTCTCCAGGGTTTTCAGCAATTCGTCCATTACCAGGGTCCATATAAGCGGAGATAGGACACCTCCCTGCGGTGTTCCTCTGCTGACGTTTCGTCTGCTGCATACTTCGCCTAGGTAGCAGTTTATCTTTCGTGTGCTTAACATGAGCCCGATCCAGTCGCATAGACTGCTATCTAGGTGGGCGTTTCTCAAGCTGCGCAATATCGCGTCTGCCTCAATGTTATTAAACGCCCCCTCTATGTCTAGAAAGGCACCCAAAGTGTACTCCTTGTGTTCCAGGGATTTTTCCACTACTGTTACTACTCTATGTAGTGCAGTGTCAACCGATCTGCTTCTCATGTACGCGTGCTGTGATTTTGATAAATAGTTATCACCAATCAGCTCTCTCACATACACGTCAATAAGCCGTTCCAACGTCTTGAGCATAAATGAGGACAGGCTTATGGGTCGATAGTCCTTTGCCGTAGAGTGGTTTGCCTTCCCTGCTTTGGGGATGAATATCACTCGGACTTCTCTCCAAGCTTTGGGAATATAGCACAGCTTTAGGCAGGACTTGTATACGTTACTCAACCATGGAATGATAGTTTCCCCTGCTTTTTGGAGCATTATTGATCGGATGTTATCCATCCCTGGTGCTTTAAAGGGATCGAAGGAGTTGATCGCCCAGGCCAGCCTTTTTACATCGGTTATAGCCCTGATCTTTTCGTCCTTCATCTTTTTCCGCGAGCCTTGCTCTACTGTAGCGTAGTCCTCATAGGTATCGAAGCACCCTGGGAAGTGAGTTTCCGCCAGTAAATCCAGCGTTTCCTTGTGTGTCGAGGTCCAATCGCCCTCAGTCTTCCTGAGTGAACATAGCGGTATAGGCGCTTTGGATAAGACTTTTCTCAGTCGGGACGCTTCAGTTGTTGTTTCGATTGATTCGCAGAAATTCTTCCATGAGCTCCTCTTGGCGAATCTGATCTCCTTTTTCAGGATTCTAACGCTCTCCCTATAGGTCGTCCATTCGATGAGCCCCTCTTTTGCAAGGTTCCATCTGGATCTTGAGCTCTTGATGAGCTCCGCGATCTTGGAGTTCCACCAGGGAGGGCGTTGTTTCCCTCCTGTATTGCTGTTTGGGCAGGATTTTTCGAAAGAGCTGGAGATCATCCCGGTGATGTATTCGACTGTATCGTCGATCTCATGCTCGGTAGTAAGATCTCTGTCTGGGCAGGGGGAGATAGTCCTCCGCAGTTCTTTGTTGAACTTCACCCAGTTTGCTCTTTTTGGGTTTTTGAAAACTTTCCTAGCCTGCGAGCCTACCTGTATCTCAAAGAGTATCCAGCAGTGATCTGATAGTGATGCCTGCTTAGATACTCTCCAGTTCGTTACTTGAACAGAGCTGTTTTGAGACACGAAAGTCACGTCCAAGACTTCCCTCCTATTCGCTGTAATGAAGGTGGGATCATTTCCCCTGTTACATACTAGAAGGTTGGAGCTAAGGACAAAATCAAACAGAACCTCGCCTCTGGCGTTAATGTCTGAGCTTCCCCAGATCGTATGATGGGCATTGACATCACAGCTTAAGACTAAGTTCTTCTTACCTTGTTCGGACGCTGTCACTAGCGTCTTCAGAGATTCCGGGGGGACCGAGGTACCGTCGTCAAATGGCATGTAGACCGACGCTACCGTGTAGTTCTCGTCCGTCCCTCTAACCTCCACCACCGTTAGGTCACCTGTGCAGAAATGAGATAACATTAATACATGAACGTTCTTATTTGCTACAATACAGGTTCTCGCCTTACCTTTATTTTTTACATTAAACAGTGAGAAATTTTTCGACCCTAATCCTAAAACCCTGTTCTTTTTGTCAATCCAGGGTTCTTGGATTAGGGCTAGGTCCAGCTGTTCCCTCTCGAGGAACAGCCTCAGGTTGGCTGTGGCAACCCTACTGTGATGGAGGTTTATTTGGATCACCTTCATCATTGTTCTCCACCTCCAACGCAGTGTCCGTCGCCTTCGTTGCTTCCGCAGTCCGCTTAATCAGCTTGAGGGTTACCTCGCTAGCTGCAAAGGACAACAGAAGCTGTTTTTCCGCCTTTAGGTTCCCGGGCAGGTCGCCGAAGGCGACAATATAGCCCCTGAAACCATTTTGCCCTGTGTTAAGTTTGGTTTAACTTTCTAAAGTTTGTGAGTGTTCGTCGGGTCAACTACAACAATAAGATACCGTATTCCAATGAGAACTGTATAGTTTTGCAGGTGCATGGTCGGTAATCCACATGCCCGAAACTTTGTACCCCGGTTTAATTCCAGTTTTATTCCAGATAGAACCTAGACTGGTTCTAACCAAATAAGCTCAGTCCCTGTAAATAAATAAAGTCACTTTGATATTGCCGCCGCGCTGAGTTATTTTACTCCGCAGTAAAGGCTGGTGAAGGAATTCACGCCTACTCACTTGGGTCAAGTTTGCTTTATGAATGTGGTAACTGGTGAGGACTTTAATGCAAAATATCCTTTTTACACCCCAAAGGATAGGAGCTATATTAAGTTTTTTTCATGGTTTGTAACACAGTAAAATGATAATGTTAGACCCCCAGGACCGTAAGGGCATATGATCGAGACCGAATTCTGAATCAAATAAGCCATGTCCATCCGTCCGTCCGTCTGTATGTCACATGTTTTAAGGCCCTGAATATTGAGCTAGGGTGCTGGAATTTTGTTCCTACGTAATGGAGCTTACGTTATGCGAAGCAGTACAAGTGTAAACATTTCCAAAATCGGCACAAAGACACGCCCACAATCGGTCTAGATGTGCAACTACCTCCAGAGCTTTCAAAACTGTGAAACGTCTTGAAAGGCTGAAATTTGACATTTACCATCTCCTAATGAATGTTAGAAACAAAAAAGGAAAAATTTAATTGGTAAACCTCCTCCAGTGGGCGTGGAATCTATTTTAAGGGTAAATTTTCAAATGCATTTTACTCAATATTTTTGTTCCAAATTGAAAAAAATTGCTGGGTATTTTATGTAGAAAACACTTAAAAAAAAAAAAAACAAAAAAATAGAGTGGCGCGACAGCTCGAGGTGAACCAGGGCCAACTTCTCAACAATGTATGCTGGTGTGTTAATTTCTTTACATACAAGGGGACCTACAATTTTTTGCCGAATCCGAACGGCACTTTGAGAAGTTTTTCAAGATAAATGATACTCTCGGAGGGCTTGTCAGACCCTCGCGGAGGTGGGGACCGTGAAAAAGAACAAGTCTTTTTTTTTTCAGGTGACGATGGCAGGATTCGAACCCAGACCTCCGGCGTAGTAAGCACACACACTAACCACTACGCCACGGCACCCCACACTTAGTAGAAAACACTTAGTTCCTTATTTTATCCATACAAGACTTTGGGCCACGCCCACATTTGGAGGCAGAATTGAAGAAAAACCTATAATTTTCCAGAAAATCGTTATTTCAACTGGCCTAAAGCCTAATTTAGGAAAGCATGAAACAACTAGTGGGAGGGTTATAATCCGCCTAGGCGAATCGTTGGATACCCCATCGCTATTGACCACTGTCAAGCTCCAAAATGCGTTGAAAATCTTGGTTGTTGAATGTCAGTTTCTATTAACTTGAATTGTGTTAAGAATTTGTCAATTAAGAATCTTCTATCTTAAAAAAGGGGCGTGGCATCAAAACCTTTTTAATAACATAATTTTTTATCATATTTTTTATCAGATGCAGTATACACGTGTTGATCGCAGTTTTATGTTAAAAATTTGATTTTTTACTTAAAAACGCCCCCAAAAGTGGGCGTGGCAAAAATTTATTCATTTGAGTTGATAGCTTACGCACATATCTGAACATTTTAAAATGCATTAAAGTGCATTAATCTTTTAATTTAAGGCAAATATATCAAATAAAAGGCGTTGATTAGAACGCATATTAAATATGACCACGCCTACAAGGGGGCGGTTTTTTTTAAATGCCAATCACAAAACACTTAAGCGAGGATAATGCATACCAAATTTCAGCTTCCTACGACAATTTTGAATTTTCATGTAATTAAGTAAAGTAGGCGTGTCAGTGGGCGGATTTTAAAAATTTTTACATTTGTACTGCTTCGGAACCTAAAAAGAACAGATATCAAGTCTCAAGTTCCTTGCTCAAAATGTAAGGCCTTAAAACTACCGACAGACGGACGGACGGGCGGACGGACATGGCTCATTCGACTTACAATTCGGTCTCGATCATGTGCCTTTAAGGTCTTGGGGGTCTACGGTGATTATTTGTCTTTGTTACAAACTATGAATCAAACTTAATATACCTCCTATCCTATGGGATGGGGTATAAAAAAGTACAGGTAAGGTAAACGAGATTTCAATCCAGATTTCGTTTATGCAAAGTTTTTAGCCACGCCCTCTTTTAAAGGTCGATTTATCAAAAATATTGAATTTGAACCAAAAAAATGCATTCAATGCGTAACTTGGAAATATCTGTTAATATTGTTTGCTTGTAATAAAGGGCGGTTAGACCACGTCCCTATTCAAAATTTGCAATGCTTATAAAATGTCAAAAAATAACAACAGCATCAGCATTTGACAATGTGTGATATGATGGGGTATTCAACGGTCCATTTTACGGACTGTAACTTCTGCGAACACACTGTTGCACTTACTCACTGGGTAAAGTTAGAAATAAACGAGGTCCATGTCCTGTACGTCCATGTCACCAATTATTAGGCCTTAAATTTTGAGCTAGAAAGCTGCAATTTTGTACGTAAGCTCTTTGTCATCCGATATAATCCAGAATTTGTGTTAACATTTTTCAAATCGGCCCACAGACACGCCCACAATCGGTCTAAATGTGCAACTACTACCTCCAGTCTATTCAGGAATTCTCTCACTGCGGGGACAGCCACGCAAGCTAACATAACCAAACCTCCAGTCTATATTTGGTTCTTAGAAAGATTTGGGCCATGCCCACATAAAGAGGTAGAATCCTCTAGGTCAAACTTTTTTCGCTGCCTCAAAGACAATGCATTTTTGCATACCGAAAATCAGTGTGCTAGCGCCATTGCTGCATAGATAAAGTGTGAAAAAAGTATTTTTAAAAATTAGAGATGGTAACTTATGCAGGCCTGTAGTGGGCGTGTCTGTGGACGTGTGCAACTAATTTCTGAACTTGGTCTAAAAGCCTAGGCTTCGAGCCCGCTCATCAATTTTTAGCTCACTATAGCTAAAAAATTAAGGCCTAGAAGTTGTCTACACGCGAACGGACGGACAAGGCTTAATACATTATTAAGACTTATCGGTCTCGATCATATCTTTAAAAGGTCTTGAGGTTCTACGGTGATTATTTCACTGCGTTATAAACTGCATATTCATTAAAATTAATAAACCCTGGATACGGTTTAAATGTGAAAAAGGGTAAGAGTTGCTCTCCAGGTTCTGCTCAAATGTCACCGATTGCATCATTGAAAATTTCATTTTCGTATTTTTAGACGATTGATCTCATAACGTCACGGTTTTTCGCTCTTATTGCGAGTAAAATAAAGCTTACGACTTGATGTTTTTTTTTAGTAACTACTACTCCTCTTTTGCTAACAGAAATCCAGAAATAATATTTAAACTTTGCCTTGAATTCTTGAATTCTCTTAATTTTTTGAAATTGTTTGACACTTCTTTAAAAATAGAACAGCTGATTTTCTTTTTCACTTTTGGAACAAAACATTTTGTGTTTCATTCTCTTTCAGAATAAACAACTTCGTTTTGTAGCCAATTTGTAATGTAAATTTACTGGTTGCCCATAGTTTGATTTTTTAATGTCGGGAAACGTCCATTTAGATACCAGTCTCCTTCCAATGCTTGTTCTTTAAGAAAATTCTTCACTTTTCTTGGCCCAACTATAAGCTGTGATCTTTTTAGTAATTTCTGAGTCCGCCAGTTGGCAAGTGTTTCACAAGTGTTCAGGGCAAAACAATTTGTTCTTTATGATGAAATTGTTGACATAATACATAATATTAAAGAAATATTTATGTATTTAAAAAATAAATAACTATGGGTATTGTTACATTTCTTTAGAAACTTCTCAAATTTTTTTAACCGAAAAATTAATTCTTAACCGTTATATAAGGCAATATATTTTTGTTATATGGAATGTATTATCCGTTGATATAATTCCATATATGCATTATATTATAATATGGAATTAGATTAACCGAAAAATTATTTGGCAAATATTAAAGATATGAACAGTCGCTAAGTTTGTTTAATAATACAAAGTATTGAGCTAAGACCACTTTTCGGTGGCGTTTTTAGGAAAAAACTGTTTTTAAGTATTTATTTTTGCTTTCAAGTTTTTTTTTTATTTTTATTTATTTATTTTTTTTATTTTTTCAAGTTTTTTATTTTCTCATAATTTTCATAATTAGAATAATACAGACAATACAGACAAAAACATGTAATCCGCTGTTACATAGTTTTTAAAATTTTCTAAAATTGTTCCCTAAAGGGTCTTTTTATTAGAACTTCAACTCGTATATAGAGCTCGCTATCTCGGTTCTTGGCTACCTCCATAACGTAGCTTTTGCTCAAGCTTGTTGCCACGGTTGCCTCCAAGAGCTCTAGCGATCCACTGACTTTTGAGCACCATTTTTTTAGACCTTAAATTTTTTCTGCGAATTTTACGGTAACGGAGATACTAATGAAAATCAGTTTTATTTATGGCCTTTCACTCCTTATAATATTTTTAGGGTCCTCCGAGTTGATGGAGACTTTTGACATTTTGTAAAGAATGACATCAAGTTTCGTACTAAAATTCAGAATAACGTTCTGAAAATTTTCCGAAGCTCACTTTAGATTACTGTAACATAAGGGAGTATAACTACCAATTAAGGCGGTTAAGAACGCGCCCCTAATCGGAAAAGTCCATTTGTATTATTAAATATGAGTGCTAAACGTTTTTATTTATGACAGCAATGTGTAAAGTAGACTACTTTCAGAATGCTTGGTGCGATAATAATTTAACTAGCTACTGGCAACAGCTATCACATCAACATTTCAGTTTCAGGGTTGACTGGTTTTAGGTTATTTGGCAATGTTGCTTTTCAAAGCCATCAGCATCACATATTTTTTAATGATGCCGGTAGATGTTTGCGGAAACTATATCGCTTTGAGTGGGCTCATCGAAAGGATTTATTATAAGGAAAGTGATTCTAGAGCTGTGTATTTTATTGGAATGAACCAAGAGCTCTTAGATCGGTTTCTGAGACCAGAACTTAACATCCCTGTTGTCGTTTGGATCTCAATGTCGAGCGGGTGTTATAAAAACTACAGTGCCGTTTTGGTTGTGCAGCCTCCCATGGAAGGAGGGAATTTTACTGCTGCCCTCCACCAGTGTATCCTTACCCTTCGAAATAGGAAATTTGTAATAATAAATGCCAACAACTTAGAAGTACTTGTTGAATACTTTTCCTACTTCAACAAAAGTAAGTTTAAAAGGATATTCGGTATCGCAGATGGCAAGCAGTACGCGTACTTACCTTACGCTGATCAGAAGGTCAAGCTCCTCTCGAAAACTGGAAATCTTCCCGACGCAATGTCTGATCTGAATGGGTTTGTCTTTCGCACAACAGTTCAGGCGGATTACCCAAGAACTTTTCGATATCCCGACGAACAAGGACGTCTTCAGGTTGGAGGGTGCTATGGCGAAATATTTACCAACTTCCTGCGGACGCACAATGCAACTTTCAAAGAAATACTCCTAAACGGTTCCAGGGAGCTGCAGCTAGGAGAAGTTATGAGAGCGACCATTATAAACGAGATCGATATAAGCATGAATGCTGCGGGTCAAATTATAGATTCAAAAATTGAATTTAGTTACCCTCCGAAAGTTTTTGGTTGGATGATTATGATACCTGTGAATGGCTACTTGGACCCGAATCAATACTTTTTGCGCCCGTTTTCATCGGCTGTTTGGTTGGTTATTGGCCTCTGTTTGATTTGCATAACGTTCATGGATATCGCAAAGGAAAGATACATCAACCCACATGCCGACACCTGGTACAGCTTCAGTAGAACTTTCCTAGAAATGCTGGGATTAGGTACTGAGAAACCAATCAAAAATGACTTTCGATTAAATGGACAAGTTTTGATTTTCTCATTTGTCCTCAGGACCTTGTATTTAATTAGTTTTACATCCTTTCTGACAGTGTACATAAAAGTCAAGCAATACGAGACCATACAGGACTTGATTGACAACAATGTTCCTCTTATGATGTCTGACCTTGAATGCAATTTGTTACCTGGTCAGCGGCTGGATATCGTTGGATTCGAAGGGCTAATAAATTGCGTTGATTTTTTAAGTCTGGAAAAGATGAGAAGTTCAATGACAAACACCAGCTATGGATTTCCAAATGGACGAGATAGAGCTGATTTTCTAATTGTGTTGCAGTCGTTTTTTCGGAAACCATTGTTTCGCACAACTCGTGATAATTTAAGGAATGTTTTAGTTTCGTTTATGTTCGCAAGGCACTCGCCCTTCAAGGACATTTTAAATAATTTCATAATCCGTGTTATGGAAACAGGGTTAATATTAAAATGGGACCGTAATTCGGTGCATCAGGCATTGAGAGCCGGTGTCGAGTTCTCAAACGACATGGAAACCGACAACCTGTCGACGCAAAAGCCCTTAACAGTGGGACATTTAAAGTTTGCTTGGAAATGTTTAGGAATAGGCTGGATGCTTTCTGTGGTTGTATTTACGTGTGAAAAATGTGGAATAACCTTGAATTGTTTTTTAATTACATTCAAATTGAAAAATTGAAATAAAAAAATATGGAAAAAATGCCGATCTCGGTTTTAAAATAAAAAAACGTCAATTTTTAAGTTTCGTTTAAAGCAGGGTGTCCGTATAAAAAAACATAAGAGTTTTTGTATCTGTTGTCAAGAATATTAAGACTACTTCTTCCTCCTGAAGAGCTGATCGCCGGCTTGTCCAAGGGATAAAGAGAAAGCTTGAGAAGCACGCGGTTAAAGTGGAAGAGATAGAGAGATGCTAACAGCAATAGAGACAAAAGTTCTACCTAAGGGTAAAAAGGACCTGTCAAGTCCGAAACGGTGCCTGTAAAGAAGATGAAAGAACATGATAGTTGAGTCTCAGTCGGTGTTTAGGATTTAGAAAAACCATTTCTGCTGACTGTATATTGGCGATGAAAAAAACCTTATCCCTTCGTCAGGCAAAATAAACCATTCAATCTGGGCGCAGAATACTTCGACAAAGAATAGCAACG
This sequence comes from Neoascia interrupta, assembly GCA_947623515.1. Classification (NCBI taxonomy): domain Eukaryota; kingdom Metazoa; phylum Arthropoda; class Insecta; order Diptera; family Syrphidae; genus Neoascia; species Neoascia interrupta. Next base: position 30,646,375 of record OX392463.1, read on the forward strand.
ATGACCCGGATGGAGTGCAAGTAGCTTTCTCATAAACTCTCATATTATCTCATCTCACCTACAAGATATGGTCGAAGGAAAGCATGATCGATGAGTGGAGCCTCAGCATTATTAGCCCGACCCTTCTTGACTCATCCTTTTATATCTCTCGTTCGTGCGCCAGCAAGTTGAACCCTTCAAATGCGATCCGCGAAACTAGTCAGAGGACCTCAACTTGCTCAAACGACCATATTCATAGGGTGCGTTTCTTGGTTCTAGCTTTTGAGCCTTCTGAGACTTAATTGGCTTGACCCAAGGAGGCTTTGATCCTATTACAGTGGCTTTTATTTGAAAACTGATTCAATGAATTTGGATCGCGTTACAATCCATTTCCCGGAGGAGTACCCAAACAGGAGAAAAAAAAGAGACTCTAAGTCTATAAGAGTTTATTATTTTTTATTCTCCTGTTTCTGTTATTGAGTTTATCCTTCAAAGAGGAGTGTAAGTCTTCTTCTAAGGCTGCAAAAGACTTACCGGCAGCTCCTAGTCAAGACAACTATTTGATACCAGAAGGAAGAAAACGCTCCGCCAGACGCAGATGCCTCTGATCTCCTTGGGACTGGGCATAACACTTGCGGGGATAAGTTTTGGGCTTACTCTACAGCGCTGTCATGTTCCGTAAGACTCCTTAAGAAGACAGCATCCGTATATGCGCAAGGAGTTAAGCGCCTCCTAGGGTTGAAGGTTCCCAACTGGGCATAACACTTGCGGGGGTAAGTTTTGGGTTTACTCTGCAGCGCTGTCATGTTCCGTAAATAGCTTTTGCGTTGGTTTCGGAACTCTTTTTCGCCTCCATTCGCTAATTCTTTCCGAAGTGCTATACAGTTTAAGGGCAGTCATAACCCCTTGATCGCCAGATTAGTATAAAATAGGGTGTAAGAAATTGGGAAGCAAACACTTAAACGTTTCTTATTTCTGAATTTGGACCATCCTATGCTACAAGATGTCGGTCCCATACTTTTCCTCCATTGAGGGATGAATTAAGCTGATTGAAAAAATAAACCTTTCTTGGGATTATCCTAAAGAAGACAGCATCCGTATATGCGCAAGGAGTTAAGCGCCTCCTAGGGTTGAAGGTTCCCAACTGGGCATAACACTTGCGGGGGTAAGTTTTGGGTTTACTCTGCAGCGCTGTCATGTTCCGTAAATAGCTTTTGCGTTGGTTTCGGAACTCTTTTTCGCCTCCATTCGCTAATTCTTTCCGAAGTGCTATACAGTTTAAGGGCAGTCATAACCCCTTGATCGCCAGATTAGTATAAAATAGGGTGTAAGAAATTGGGAAGCAAACACTTAAACGTTTCTTATTTCTGAATTTGGACCATCCTATGCTACAAGATGTCGGTCCCATACTTTTCCTCCATTGAGGGATGAATTAAGCTGATTGAAAAAATAAACCTTTCTTGGGATTATCCTAAAGAAGACAGCATCCGTATATGCGCAAGGAGTTAAGCGCCTCCTAGGGTTGAAGGTTCCCAACTGGGCATAACACTTGCGGGGGTAAGTTTTGGGTTTACTCTGCAGCGCTGTCATGTTCCGTAAATAGCTTTTGCGTTGGTTTCGGAACTCTTTTTCGCCTCCATTCGCTAATTCTTTCCGAAGTGCTACACAGTTTAAGGGCAGTCATAACCCCTTGATCGCCAGCTTAGTATAAAATAGGGTGTAAGAAATTGGGAAGCAAACACTTAAACGTTTCTTATTTCTGAATTTGGACCATCCTATGCTACAAGATGTCGGTCCCATACTTTTCCTCCACTGAGGGATGAATTAAGCTGATTGAAAAAATAAACCTTTCTTGGGATTATCCTAAAGAAGACAGCACCCGTATATGCGCAAGGAGTTAAAGGTTCCGCTAGGGTTGAAGGTTCCCAACTGGGCATAACACTTGCGGGGGTAAGTTTTGGGTTTACTCTGCAGCGCTGTCATGTTCCGTAAATAGCTTTTGCGTTGGTTTCGGAACTCTTTTTCGCCTCCATTCGCTAATTCTTTCCGAAGTGCTACACAGTTTAAGGGCAGTCATAACCCCTTGATCGCCAGCTTAGTATAAAATAGGGTGTAAGAAATTGGGAAGCAAACACTTAAACGTTTCTTATTTCTGAATTTGGACCATCCTATGCTACAAGATGTCGGTCCCATACTTTTCCTCCACTGAGGGATGAATTAAGCTGATTGAAAAAATAAACCTTTCTTGGCTTTATATTTCGAAAAGTCGGGACTAGTTTCAAAGTCTTGTACAAATACAAAAAAAAAAAAATACTTTATTGAAGATTAACAAAATTTTTTACAAAACTTTTCACCAACAAATACAACAGATGATAGAATCCATCCAATCGTTAAGCAATTCCAGGCAAATTTCAAATGGTGCAACGTCAAAGTCACTGGCCCCTCGGCAAGCACATCTGCCTTCTTATCACTGGCAAATGACAGGCCCAACTTTATAGCCTGATAGACTGAATTTTGATCCCACTTAAGTATCAAGCCCGTCTCCATAATTCGCATGATGAAGTTGTCCAAAATCTCAGCAAACGGAGAATGCTTAACCAACATGTATCCATTGTAGACGTTTCTCAAGCCATCTCGGGTAAAATGATATGTAGGCTTCTGCAGGCGCGCCTTCTGCAAACCGATATAGAACTCATTTCTGTCCAAACCGCTGGCAAAGGCAAAACTAGTATTCGCCATTGAGCTTTTCATTTTGTGCAAAGTCGGAGTGTCAACACACTCGACTATCTCGCCAAAGCCAGTCTGTCGATAGTATTTAGTTAAAAAATGTTCACACTCGAAATCGTGCATCTTAACGGGCACCTTGTTGTCGATCAAGTCCTGTATGGTTTCGAATTGTCGGATTTTGATGAAAACCGTCAAAAAGGATGTAAAACAAATCAAATAAAAATTAACAATGACGAATGCAAAAACAAAAACTTGCGCATGAAATCTGTAGGCGCTTTCGGTAGGCTTCTCAGGAGGCCAGTTTAGAATAGCCAGGAAGGTTCGACTGAAGCTGTGCCACACTTCCGCCGGACGGCTGGTAAATTTATTTCGCAAAGTTTCCATCAGTGAAATGTAGGCCAATGTCAGGCCAATAACGATCCAGACTGTCGGCGAAAAAGGTTTAAGGAAATATTGATTTGGATCCAAGTAACCATTGTTGGGCACCATTATGCACCAACTTGTGATCCGTGGGGGGTAGCTGTGGTGAAATACATTAAGTGGACTAAAAACGTTCATGCTAAAATCAATGACTTCTTCATTGATTGCATTTATCAAATGTGTTATATCCATATCCTTGTTGTTGTTTAGAATGATGTCCTTGAATGTTGCGTTATAGTAGCGCAAAAAGCTAACCATTATTTCGGCGTAACTGCCTCCGAACTGAAGTACTCCTTCCTTGTCGGGGTACCAAAAAGTCCTTGGGTAATCGCTCTGCGCCGAAACTCGAAAGGTGAAACCGTTGAAGTTTTTCAGGGCATCGGGAAGTGGGTCGCTCTTCGCCAGCAATTGAATCTGTTTGTCTGCATAAGGAAGGTACGCGTACTGAGTGTCACCAACTGTGCCGAATATCCTTCTGAACTTATTTTCCTTAAAATACTCAAAGTAATGCTGCAATGCTTCGAAGTCACTAGCGCCAACGATTGCAAGTCTTCTAACTCGAAGGTTTTCAAAGGATTGTTGTAATAAGGATTCATAATGTCAGTTGATGCCATCAGGGGGTTGTATAACAAGGACAGCATCATAACTCTGATTGCAGCAACTCAATAGAGATGAGTACTTAGTCACTGGTATTTCGGAGTTGTGCTTCATAAATTCCTGAATCAATCCATCATTCACCTGCATGAAGCAAACAGCCGTCGAGTAGCTCGCACTGTAGGACCTTTCAATGAGATTAATCAACTCAAAATGACTTCCTTGAATGATGACGAGCGTAACGAAGAACGATAAGGTTTTTAAAAGAAACATTTTCCAATAAAAGCAGGAGGAAATCCAGCCGGTACTTGATAGAGTATGCAGTTTGTCTATGGTGAACAATCAAAATTTTATAGATTAATCCTAAAGGACATTTAATTGGCTTGATGTATAACTGAATTTGCTCGGACGAGTGAAATAATTTGTAGTTGTAATGACAGTAAAATTATACAGCTGGACCTTGTTAATGGTACATTTTGTTCTCTCGACCTCTTAACCTATTTCGAACACAATATCGCGGTCTCTCGTGCAACTAGGCTCGATACTCCCACAGGGGCAACAGACCTTTCAAATAAATTGCGTGCTTCAAGCATTCACCATTTCATGTGCCTATAATTGCAGGTGTAACTTTCATAGGTGTATCCCTTATATCTAAATGGAAATCTGTTGCATTTTAGATTGATTATCCCCTTCCCTGAGTTCTGGATACCCCCAACCAGCAATTCAGAAACAAAATGAAATAAAGCCATTGAAAATTTTGCACCCAATTTCACTTAAATCGAAAATGTAACTTTCAAAAGTCCTGTCATTGCTTGTTGCGCTGGCTGGTATCCTTGGAAGTTTGGAAGTATCTCAAAACTATTTGATCTAACTTTGAGCGCCTACAAAACAGCTCCTTGCAGAGTTATGACGCTGTCTTATTCATAGAGCCTCCCAAAAGAGCAATTTCCATTACGACACCAAGTCTTCAAAATCTTCGTGTGAGAAAATTCGCAATCATCGCTGATCATAACATGCTGCACTACTTTGTGTTTTTTCAAGCAAAATAATTATAGAAGGATATTGGCAACATCCTTCTAAAATTGAAGGTTGGCGAGTCATAATATGCATATCTTCCCTATGCAGATCAGCAGATTCAATTAGTGACGCAAAGCAGTCCCCTGCCTGATGCACTGAGTAACTTCAATGACTTTGTCTTTCGGACCACAGATCAAGCGGATTGGCCCAGGACTTTTTGATACCCAGACGAAAAGGGAAAACTTCATGTCGGAGAAAGTTATGCAAAGCTCATCGTAAGCTTCTTTCGTTAGAACAATGCAACTTTAAGGGAAATCGCGCTCAACAATAACACAGAAATTAACATAGCCGATGTGAAAAATGCAATCATGGGAGACGTCATCGACCTAAGCATGAACGTTTTCAGCCCACTTGATGATCTTCACAATAGCTACTAGCCTCCAGCCATTACTAGTTATTGCGTTGTGGTTCCTAACAATGGTTACTTGGATCCAAATCAATATTTCCTGAGACTCTTCTTCCTCACCGTATGGATGTCATCTGACTCACTGTGGCCTACATCGCCGTGATGGAAACTTTGAGGAAAAAACTTACGAATCAGCCGATATGCGGCACAGCTTCAGTCAAGCTTTCCATTTAACTCTAAGCTTGCCACCTGCGAAGCCGTTCAAAAGCGCTTAATGCCCGTTTTTGTACCCGACCCAGGGTATATTGAGTTTGATGTATAGTTTGTAACGCAGTGATATAATCACTGTAGACCCCTGAGACGTCTTATGCGGCCCTTACACCACGCAATATTATTGCGCAATACTAGGCATTGCGCAACATTATTGACCGTGTAAGGGCTTTATTGCGCAATAAATTGCGGCAAAAAATTCGGACACAATATTTTTGGTCAATATTTTGCGCAATAATATTGCGTGGTGTAAGGCCCGCATTAGAGATATGAATGGGACCGTCAGGAGAATTGATTAAGCCATGTCCGTCCGTCCGTCCGTCCTTCCCTATATAAACTACTATTAGGCCTTTAATTTTAAGGTACAGAGCTGAAATTTTGTGGGTTGACTTGAAGTCCATTGGACCAGATCAAGTTTGAAAATTAGCCGAATCCGCCCTCAGACACGCCCACTACAGGCCTGTATGTGCGACCATCTCTAATTTAAAAAAATACTTTTTCTTAGTCTTAGCTATGTTACAATGGCGCTAGCACATTTATTTTCGGTACATAACATTGCCTTATAATTGTCTTTAAGGTAGCCAAAAAATTTTAGCTTTTTCATTGACCACGCCCACTTTTTAAGGGATTTTAGCTTAAAATGACTGTTTTTCAATAAATATATATGAAATTTGACAAAAAGTTATATGACAAAAGCTGTAGATATTAGCATTTTCTATCTTTTACGTATATATTGTATGTGACTCCGCCCACTTTTGTGGGCGTGGGGTTAAAAAAAAAATATTTTTTTAGTTAAAAAGGCGGAGTTTTAGGCCGAAATGTATGCAACCACCTAGTATAAAGCATTCAACAGTTATATTTTTATATTCCGCCCACTTTTTGGAGGCGTGGCAGTTTTCTTTTTGGTATGGTTGGGTATTCTGCAATCCGTCGTAGTTGGATTGAAGCTTTTGCATACCCACTGTTGCACTTTCCCACTTGATTTTTTCGCATTCGTCATTGGAAACTTTGATCTGATTGCGTTCACATCATTTTTGACGGATAAAACTGTTCGAGACTACGCAGGACTTGATCGATAACAAAATTTCCATTACAACGAATGACTTCGATTGTGAAGGGTTCTTTTCCGAGGATTTTCACTTGGCTGGCCTTTCGGAGATAATGAAGTGCATTGACTTTTAAACGACGAATTATCTGAAAAGCAGAACGCAGTATGCCACTTTTGCCTTTTCCAATTTGCAACTTCCAATGACAGAGGTGGGTTCTATATTTAGGCTTGCAGAAGGCGCACTTACCAAACTACCACATAAGGCGCCAAACTACCACATGACTCGTGATACCTTGCGAAACATTCGCAAAGGTTTTTTCGGGTTAAGTATTCGCCGCTGGCTGAAATTTTTGCGCATTATGGGTACGGGTCTGATGCTTATATGGCTTCAAGACTCTCTCAATTTGGGGTAAAGAGAGGACTTTTCTTCACTAGCGATACGAATGTTGATGTAAATGCTTCAGGACCCGTTCCATTGACATTGCATCACTCAAAATTTGCCTGGTGCTGCATGGCAATTGAATTGGCTTCATCATCGATTGTTTTTGCGGTAGAGAAATTTTTAGTAGTCAATCTTAAATAAATGAAATTTAAGGAGTGCAGTGAAATTTTTAATATCTGTGTTTGGTTTTCGGTTTCTTTCAATCGAAGTTCTGAGTGCGACTGTGTCCTGGGGTCGGATACTTACTTCGATGACATGAGATCGTCTGTTTTCCGTCTGTATGAATGATGCAACCATCCCTCATATCTACTAGTCTAGTCTAAGTTTAGTTTAGTGTCTAGTTTAGTGAATTAGTTACTCTGAATACCAATTAAAATACACGGGCCAACTCAGGCATATACTAAAAAAACGTTCCATCGACATCCTTAAACCAGTGAGTAAGTGCTACAGTGCGTACCTATGCAGAAGCTACAGTGCGTAAAAAGGACCGTTGTAAAATGCTGATGTTATTGTTATTTTTTGACATTTTAAAGGAAGTACAAATTTCAAAAAGGGGCGTGGTCAAACCGCCCCTTATTACAAATAATCGCAGTATTAACACAGAAATTGTCAAGTGACGCTTAAATGTACGTAGAAATGCATTTTTTTGGTTCAAATTCAACATTTTTGAAAAATCGACTAACTCTTAAAGGGGGCGAGGCTAAAAACTTTGTATGAACAAAATCTGGTACGAAATCTCGTTTATCTGACCTGCTAATGTTTTTTGTTTCATTCTTTCCTGAACAAGGCTAAAGACCAGTCAATACTACGTTTTCCTGGAAAATTTTAGGTTTTTCTTCAATGGGCCCAACGTCTTGTATGAACAAAATTTAAAACGAGGCGGTTGCTACATAAAATATTAAGCAAAATTTTTTCAATTTTAAGCAAAAATATTGAGTAAACTGCGTTTGAAAATTTACCCTTTAAATAGATGCCACGCCTACTGGAGGGAGTTTACCAATTGAATTTTTCTTTTTTGTGTCTTGGCATTCATTAGAAGATGCCAAATGTCAAATTTTAGCCCTTAAGAACGTCTTATAGTTTTTAAAGCTCTGAAGGTAGTTGCACATTTAGATTGATTGTGGGTGTGTCTTTGGGCTGATTTCAAAAATCATGCGAAGCAGTACAAACACTTGTACTGCTTCGCATGACATGGAGCTTGCATCCTAGCTCAAAATTTAAGGCCTAAAAACATGTGACATACAGACGGACGGACGGACGGACATGGCTTATTCGATTCAGAATTCGGTCTCGTTCATATGCGCTTAAGGTCTGGGAGTCTACCATTACAAGCTAATGACAAACTTAATATACCTATGGGATGGGGTATAAATACTTTTTTGACTCATAAGCTATGCTCACTAAGCTAACAATAGTGCTAGAACACTGATTTTTGGTACATAACAATGTTTTAAAATTGTTCTTAGGCAACGGGAAGAGTTTCGCATTTACATTGGATACGCCCACTTTTTAGGGAGATTTTACTTAAAACTACTATTAGTATTATTCCATAAATATGTATGAAATTTGACCAAAAACTCTTTTAAAAATGTAGTACATTCAGCGTTGGCAAACTTTTTTGCATGTATAGTCACCGCCCACTAAAAAAAAATGATTTTATAAAAAAAGTGGGGTTGTAGTCCAAAATCTATGCAATCACCTAAACTAATGCATTAAAAAGTTCTATTTTTACATCCGGCTTACTTTTTGAAGGCGTGGCAGTTTTTTTTTTGAAAGTTTACGGTATTTTGAATTCAGTCGCTGATGGAATGAGGTTTTTACAGCCCTTTTGCACTTTTCCATTTGTTTTTATTTCGTTTGTATAAGAAAGTTTAAAAAAATTTAGGTTGGAAACAGCAATTTTAAAACGTTTTTAATGCAGTTAGCTTGCCTTGTAAACGTTACATTTTTAAACAAGATCGTCATAACCGTCCGTACACTAGAAATCGTTAAAAAATCGTTTTCGAAAATGCTTTTACGTTTTTGAGTCAAATCTTCGGAGTTTTTAAATTTGTAGAGTTGGCTGCAGTTTTACATTAAGTTTCAAAAGAAGGGCTAAGGGCAAAATCATACTTCGCACTATTAGGAGCTAGAGGAGACGGGGCAAAGGATCTTTTTTCCTATTTTAAGCATTTTTTAAAATTTAAATCCACAAAACAACTATTCTCAATTTTTTTCAGTTGCCATTATTAAAAATGTTTCTAATAGTACAACCATATTCGGCTTATTGGCTGTTTTCTTGAATTTTTTGAGCACCGATTTTTGCGGAAATGGTAAAACAAGGTGCTCTTTTTTTACATCGCCTTTTTCATAGGCTTAGAAAAGCTTTGGTTGCAAATGACGGTTTTAATTTTTTTTTAACGCAGCTAGTTTTCCTCCTGTTCGCTTTGTATTTAACCTTAATGTGGGCAGAGTCGTTTTAAGCGTTTATATACCACACACGTTTTTAAGATTGTTTTTGTAAATGCTTTTTTGTTTCCGAGTTAAATCTCAGAAGTTTTTCAAACTTCAAAGTTCGCTACAGTTTTTCTCAAGTTTTTGGATCATTTCTGATACGGGTGATGTTTTTCAAATGACTTCCCCACATCTTCTTATAACACCGGATGTATCCAAACCACATGAATAAAATTCTTTTGCGGTACCTTCTTGCTACGTATTCTTTTTTTAAAAGTTGGTACACCAAATTTTGTCTTTCTTAGATTTATCGTTTAGAAGTAACAAGGGTTTTTGACGGGCGATCCTATTAGAAATCCTTTTTTTCTATTTTTGACGGACCGCTGAAAAGATTAACCTAGAGCTGGATGAATGCAATACTCTTCACACATCGGTTGTAAAAATGTGACCTTGTTATCAGATCTGTTTTGCAGTGGGTAAATATTTTCCAAATGTTTATATTCGTAAATATATAAGCAGATAAGGAATTCTCTGAAGCAGTTTCAGTTAAAAGTTCAAAAGCGAACGTCGTTCTGAGAAATTGATAAGATAAATGCAATCCGCGGGGATGATGCAACGTACAGCTTCGAAAAATGAGAGAATCGGCAATGGAAACCAGTGCTAAGGGGCACTTCAATTTGCATCCAGGGTAAAGAGCAAAGTTGGGCAAACGTTACTACCTTCAAAAACTCTTGTTTCTCATAATGAAGTCGCATCATCGGCTTGAATGTATTTGTGGCTTAAAAACAATTTTTTTTTTATCTTTAAAGCTGCAATTGTCATTTATTTCGTATTTTTTTGCAATACAAACGCCTTACAAAGCAATAAAAGATCATTCCAAATTTTTCGCCCATAAATGCAAACCCAGAAAGTGTCCAGCCTATACCTAAGCTTCTCCAAGCAAAAATTAAATGCCCCACTGTTAAGGGCCTTTGCGCCGACTGGCTATCGGTTTCCACGTCTCCTGCAAAAGGCACACCCGCCCTCAATGCCTGATGTACCGAATTACGGTCCCACTTCAGTATCAACCCCGTGTCCATAACACGCATGATGAAATTATTCAAGTTCTCCTTGAATGGCGAGTGTCTGGCCAGCATAAACGAAATATGAACATTCCTTAAAACATCACGAGTTGTGCGAAACAATGGTTTTCGAAAAAGCGATTGCAGTTCAATCAGGAACTCAGCTCTATCACGTCCATTTGGAAATGCAAAGCTGGTGTTTGTCATTGAGCTTCTCATTTTTTCCAAACTGATAAAATCAGTGCAATTCTTTATCCTTTCGAGACCAGGTATTTCTAGACGCTGATCGACTATCAAATCACACTCAAAGTCAGACATCATAAGGGGAACATTGTTGTCAATCAAGTCCTTTATGGTCTCATATTGTTTGACTTTTATGTACACTGTCAAAAAGGATGTAAAACTAATTAAATACAAATTTCTGAGGATAAATGAGAAAACCAAAACTTGGCCATTTATTCGGAAGTCAGTTTTGATTGGTCTCTCAGTGTTTAAGCCCAGCATTTCCAGAAGTGTTCTACTGAAGCTGCACCAAGTGTCAACATGTGGGTTGATGTATTTTTCCTTTGCGATATCCATAAAAGTGATGCACATCAAACTCAGACCAATAACGAGCCAAACAGTCGATGAAAACGGTCGGACAAAGTATTGATTCGGGTCCAAGTAGCCATTCACCGGGACCATGATGCTCCAACCGAAAACTTTCGGGGGAAAACTAGAGTCTGATTCATCAAAAGAACCGTAGACGTTCATGCTTAAATCGATCTCGTTTCTAATGGTTGCCTTCATGACTGCTGGTATAAGGAGCTCCCTCGAACCGTTTATGAGTACTTCCTTAAAGCTTGCATTGTGCCTCCGCACGAAGTTGACAAAAATTTCGCCATAGCATCCTCCAACCTGAAGACGTCCATGTTCGTCGGGATACCAAAAAGTTCTTGGGTAGTCCGTCTGCACTGTTGTGCGAAAGACAAATCCATTCAGATCACTCATTGCGTCGGGAAGACTTCCAGTTGTCGAAAGGATTTCCACCTTCTGATCTGCATAAGGCAAGTAAGCATACTGGTTGCCATCGACGATTCCGAAAATCCTTCGGAACTTTCTTCTGTTGAAGTAGGAAAAGTATTGTAGAAGAACTTCTAAATTGACAGCATTTATAACAATAAAATTTCTATTTCAAAGGGTAAGGATACACTGATGAAGAATCGGAGGAAAACTTCCACTGGTAGGCTGCACAACTAAAATGGCACTGTAGTTTTTATAACACCCACTCGACATTGAGCTCCAAACTGTGACAGGTATGTTTGGTTCCGGTATCAGAAATCGATCTAAGAACTCTTGGTGCATTCCAATAAAATATAAAGTTTTCGCAGCACTTTCTCTATGTATCCTTCCGATGAGTCCACTCAAAGCCAAATAGTTTCCGGCAACACCTACCAGCGTTAAGAAGTATATTATGTGTTTCAGAAGCAGCATTGCCAAATAATCAAATTTTATGAAAGTTATACGTAAGTAGTTAGCTGAGTTATTGGTCAAAAAGGACTATGAATGTAGATTACCCAACACTTGACGACGACTTATTAATAAAAGCAAAGCGTTATATAGAAACTAATATTTAATAATCCAAATGTGATTTAAGTACAGAGGGCGTACTCGTTGCCGCCCTTAATGGAGCTTAGACTCATGCTAAAGGGTGTTAACGAACGTTATGCAATTACCTTGAGTAAACTTTTTTCATCAATTCCATTGGATACCATTTGGGTATAAGGCACCTCTTGTGCAAGGACCCAACTTCAAGCTTATTCGTATTTCAACAGCAAAACCATTTAAAATAGAACGAATATAATTGCGGTAAAATAGGAAAGGTATAAAAATAAATATAGAGTTAGAAAAATAGTCTCAGAAAATGTTCAGAATGTAGATTTCTCATTTCCTTCCTCTTCATGATTAAGGGATAATTTTATTTTTCCGTGGGTAGGTAAAAGCCTTCATAGGCACTATGAGGATCGAACGCGCTTGCTCAAAGTAGTGTGAGATTCTTACTCACTAAAATACCTCCCAATTATTGTAAGACTACGACTAAGTTTCCTTAGCAAGTAGTTCAAGCTTCTGTATAGTAATCGCGTTAAGCAGGTTACCTTCCAATACAGTCATTATGTGCGGTTTCCTCTTACGCACGGTTGCCACATTGGTCATTTATGACCAATTTTGGACATTATTTTTGCTCTTGGTCAGATGGTCATCTTTTTTCCATTTGGTAATTTTTTACGACATTAAAAAATTAACTAAAGAAACTTTTATTTTTGTCTTATGTTAGCTTAATTTGGTGAGTTAATCCCGGATCAACTCTGGTCAACAGTATAAAATGTGAAATGGCAGTGGCTTTGCGTGATTCCGAGAAAAACGACATCTGTAAATGACTCAAACTTCTTTTCCTGTATTTTTCTATGTGAAGTAAGAGTCGAGGATTTTGGCAACTTTACTGACCGAGTTGAGATTAGTTAAAATAAAAATGCAATATTTTTGTTCAAATTAAACTCCGACAGACAATTAGCAAACTTAAAAATAACAAGGCCCCGGGCTACGACCTGATCACTGGCGAAATATTGAAAGAGCTACCAAAAAAGGCATTAGTCAAGCTACTTTATATGATAAACGCTTCTCTTAGATACGTTCCAAGACGATGGAAAGTTGCTGAAGTCATGATGGTTCCAAAACCGGGGAAATGCGCAAATGATAAAAAATCTTATAGGCCCATATCGCTTCTGCCGATAATATCGAAAGTATTCGAGAAACTTCTGCTGAAGCGATTACAACCAATAATTGCAGAAAGACGCTTGATCCCGGATCATCAATTCGGTTTCAGACCTAACCATTCCACAATAGATCAAGTCTACAGAATAACGCATGAAATTGAAAAAGCCTTAGAAGGGAAAATAATATGTTCAAGTGCTTTCCTCGACGTATCGCAAGCCTTTGACAAGGTATGGCACGAAGGCTTGAAATATAAGCAAAACTTGCCGGAAGACATGTTTAAAATATTGAAAAATTATCTTGAAAGCAGACTCTTTCGTGTTAGGTGTAGTAGTGAATACTCGAGTTTCAAGCAAATTCGGGCTGGCGTACCCCAGGGAAGCGTCCTCGGTCCGACCCTGTTCCTGCTCTACACAAGAGACATACCTCTAGATGACGAGACTGTCGTGGCCACGTTTGCGGACGATACGGCCATCCTGGCAACAGATGAATCAGTCGAGTCATCAACGAGAAGCCTCCAACGAGCATTGGACAGAATTTGTGTCTGGACGAAGACTTGGCGAATCGCTCTTAACGAGAACAAGTCTACGCATGTGAATTTCACTTACAGAAGGGTTAACAATTTGCCTCTGTTCATAAATTCTGCACAAATACCTTATGCAAATGAAGCGAAGTATCTGGGGATGACACTGGAAGTTTAGCAACTTAGGTGGAAACCACACGTAAAGAAGAAGCGTGACGAGCTCGAGATTAGGCTCAGGGAAATGTATTGGCTTATCGGAAGATTTTTCGAAACTAAGCATATATAACAAACTGCTCTTGTACAGGCAGGTGTTAAAGCCATCCTGGACATACGGTATACAACTTTGGGGTTGTACCAAGCACAGCAACATGTCCATGTTGCAGACTTTCCAAAACAAGACACTAAGAGCAATTGTGAATGCTCCATGGTATATTAGGAATAGTGATATTCACAGAGATTTAAGAATAGCTACCGTCAGCGAAGAAGTAACAAACTTTGCTCGAAAGCTAAATGCTCGCCTTCATGTTCATTGCAACAATGAAATGATACGTACTCTCAACGAGACTCTTAACGATGTAAACAACGAGCGACGACTACAAAGAATAAGACCCTTCGATCTAGCGACGTAGGTTGAAGCCGCATGAATGAACGGCTTAGTAGGTGCATCCACTGGAAAGCAACCTATCCAATGCGATTAACACTATGGAAGCGTAAACTACTTGTTAAGTTAACTTAGTTGTAGTCAAGAAGTATTATGAGAGAGCGAAAATTTACTACTATGAAGTGCGTTCTGGCAGTTTCATAGTGTCTCCCATAAATAGGTGGTTTTTTAGCACGTGGAAATCGGGCATAACCAATATCGGCTACTTCGGTATTATATACCTGCTATAGTGGGCGTATTGGTATCTTTGAAAGATTTTGGAGTTTTAGACTCCGTCCACCCTTGTATTCAACAACAAAAAAAATTTTTGTTCAAATTAAATATTTTTGAAAAATCGAGCCTTAATAGGGGGCGTGGCTAAAAACTTTATATGAACGAAATCTGAACTAAAGTCTCGTCAATCTAACCTGCTACTTTTTTTGTTCCAAGCTTTCCTAAATTAGGCTCAAGGTCAGTCGAATTTAAGTTTTTATCCAAAATTTTAGGTTTTTCTTCAAATCTGCCTCCAAATGAGCGCGCGGCCCAAAGTCTTGTATTAACAAAATGACTTCCAGTGGAATTTCAAATTGAGTAAACTGCATTTGAAAATGTACCCTTAAAATAGATACCACGCCCACCAATTTAATTTGTCTTTTTTGTGTCTTACATTCACTAGGAGATGCTAAATGTCAAATTTCAGCCTTTAAGAACGTCTTACAGTTTTGAAAACTCTGGAGGTAGTTGCACATTGTGGGCGTGTCTTTGGGCGGATTTCAAAAATTTTTACACTTGTACTGCTTCGCATGACGCGGACTAAGTACGAAGTTTTAGCACCCTAGCTCAAAATTTAAGGCCTAAGACATGTGACATACAGACGGACGGACGGACATGGCTCATTCCATTCAGAATTCGGTCTCGATCATATTGCCCTTAAGGTCTTGGGGGTCTACCATTGTTATTTCACCGTGTTACAAACTATGTGACAAACTTAATATACCTCCTATCCTATAGGATGGGGTATAAAAATAGTCATATCGTTTACGCCGCAATTTTTTTTAATAATGTTTTTAAAAATCTTTAGGTTCCTTAATAAAGGAACCTTAAGGCTTTTATGCCGTTATCTCATTATATTTGACCTCATTAAATAAAAATAAATAGAGTGGCGCAACAGCTCGAAGTGAACCTGGGCCAACTTCTCAACAATGTATGCTGGTGTTTTTAATTTCTTTTACATACAAAGGGACCTACAATTTTTGCCGAATCCGACCGGCACTTTGAGAAGTTTTTCAAGACAAATGATACTCTCGGAGGGCTTGTCAGACCCTCGCGGAGGTGGGGACCGTGAAAAAGAACAAGTCTTTTTTTTTCAGGTGACGATGGCAGGATTCGAACCCAGACCTCCGGCGTAGTAAGCACACACACTAACCACTACGCCACGGCACCCCACACATTTGACCTCATTATAGGGACTTTTTAAGTATGGTTCGTTAAATTTATTTATTTATGTTAATCTAACTTAATAGAAAGAGGTACTTTGTGAATTTTTATTCTGTGTTTAAAAATTTTTTGGGCTTAAATTATTTTGGTCATTTTTAGCCTTAGTTGGTCATATTTTTTCCATCTTTGGACATAAATTTTATTTTCAATTGGCAACCGTGCTCTTACGACGCTAGATCGAACTGTCTTGTTCGTTGTAGTCGGCGTGCAAGATTTGTCTGATCCAGAGTTCGGATTATTTCGTGGTTGCAATGGCCGTGAAGGCGAGTGTAAAGTTTGCGAGGCAATGTTTCTTACCTCGCCAGTGACGGTTGCGATGCCTAGATCTCTTTTGCGATGTAAATCGCTTTTTCTTATATACCATGGAGAACTTACGATTGCTCTTATAGTGTCTTATTCTGAAAAGTTTCTAAAATAGACATGTTGCTTGGTTTGGTACAACCACCCCAAAGTTGTATACCGTACGTCCAAAATGGTTTTAGCACTTGCTTATACAATAGCAGTTTCTTATATACTCTTAGTTTCGAATAACGTCCGATAAGCCAATTCAGCTCTCGTAGCTTGATTTAAAGCTCGTCGCGTTTCTTTTTCACGTGTGGTTACTCTTAAGTTGTGCGTCTAAGGTCATGCCAAGATATTTCGCCTCGTTTGCATACGGAATTTGTACCGAGTTGATAAGTAGAAGTAAGTTTTCTTGTAAGTAAAATTTACATGCGTTGATTTTGTCTCATTAAGGGATATTTGCCAGATCTTTGTCCATTCGAATATTTTGTTCAAAGCGCGTTGGTGTTTGCGAGTTGATAGTTCGACTGTTTTATCCGTAGCGAGGATAGCCGTGTCGTCCGCGAACGCGGCTACAGTGGTTGTCTCTTCTTGAGGTACGTCTCTTGCAAAAAACAAAAACAGTGTTGGACCAAGGACGCTACCTTGTGGAACACCTGCGTGTATTTTTAAAATTCAGAGTATTCGCTCCCGTATCTCACGCGGAAGAGTCTGATGTCAAGATAGGAAAGTTCATACATTTTTTCCGGCAAAACTTTATCAAAGGCTTGGGATACATATCGCTTTTGCTTCTAAGGCTTTCTCAATTTCATTAGTTATTCAATAGACCTGGTCAATTGTTGAATGTTTGACCCTAAAGCCGAATTGGTGCTCCCGAATTAATCGTCTCTCTTCAACTTTAGACATTTTGGTCTATATGTTTTTTTGTCGTTCGGGCATTTCCCTGGTTTCGGAACCATTATTGCCTCTGTGACTTTCCATTGCCTTGGAACGTATGAAATTCTCATTGATGCGTTTATGATGTAGAAAAGCCTGATTAACGCTTTTTTCGGTAGCTCCTTTAAAATTTCACCAGTAATTAGGTCATAGCCTTGACTGTTTGAAGAAGTTTGGACAGTGACACGGTTTTCATTCGATAATTGTCTAGTTCCGCATTGAGATACAGATCGTCGACCAACGGCTCCCCGTCAAACAGTCTGCGCGTTTCTTCTAGATGTTCTGCAAATACATCTGCTTTGCAGAAGCTAAAATCAATTGTCTATTCTTTGAGCATTAATGGCGAAATAGAGTGAATAGGCAGTCTTAACGTGCACTGGCCAAGCTTTACCCTCTTTCAGTATATAATTAAAAAAATAATTAAATGCTTTCACACTGCTTTAAAATCGTTTTTCATATAATATCGCATTAAATCCAATCACAACGCTTCGTGCGTTTGGCAACACAAATAAGGACATAATTACCTTCACGCATCCTGAAGCCACGGAATGCAATAATGGTGTAATTGTTCTTTTGCAGGACTCACACAACTGTTAATGGCTTTTACCTTAAACACCGCCCACATTCTTTCCGAAATAATAGCATGTTTTTAGACTCTCTGATGCAGGTCTAGTACACCAGGACTAATGAAGAGAATTGCATTCTGTCACCTATTTTTAAAAGGTTAACTTTAGCCAAGTTGCTTGAAAATGTGCCCTTTGAAGGCTGCCACGTTACTTTCTATCCTAATTCTGGTTAATTCCAATCATTTCAACCTGAACGAACTAGTCGAGCGAATATTCAAAGAGGACAATTCACCAGCAGTTTGCTTCATAGGAGTTGAAAGTTCAATTCTGACTTCCTTCATGCAATCTAGCCCGGACATCCCGGTTACAATATCCACTCGTCTATTAAGTGGCTACAAGAACTTACACAAAGCCATCGTAGTGATTGAGCCCCCGCAACAGCAAGACCCAATTTACTACGAAATGCTGGAAAATGTTTTTAAGCATCTTCAATATCGAAAATTCATCATAATACTTGCACCGAAATTGGGAGTTCTTCGCGAGTACACTTCGTTTGTTGCCAATTACAACTTCACAAGGATATTCGGATTTGGTTATAATAAATCTTACGCTTACCTTCCTTATGAGGCTGAAAAGTTTCAATTGGTGGAAAAAGATAACCCCATTCCTGATGCGATGAGAAATTTAAACGGCTTCGCTATTCGCACCACAGTTCAAACAGAGTACCCAAGGACATTTTGGTATCCAGATGATAACGGGAAACCGCAAGTCGGTGGAAGCTGCGGGCAACTTTTCGTACATTTCCTGCGAAAATATAATGCGACTTTCAAGGAAATTCCCATAAACTCATCTCGGGAGCTTTTCCTGCCGGGAATAGTTAATGCAACACTTCTCAACATAATCGATGTGAGTATGAACAGTTATGTCGCGATGGAAAATCTAGATCTAAGCTATCCAATTCGGATTGTGAGCCTGACCTTTTTGGTGCCCCGGAATGGGCACTTGGATCCTAACCAATATTTTGTGAGACCCTTTTCGATGACCGTTTGGATTTTAATTGCTCTCTTGTTGGCATATATCACCATAATGGACGTTTTTAAGGATTTTTACCTTCACTCAGAGGTGGATGTGTGGTACAGCTTCAGTCGTACATATTTGGAGATGCTCTGGTTGCCTACCGAAAGGCCAATTACCAGAGCATACCGATTTGACGCCCTAGTACTTTTATTCGCATTCATCCTTGGGAACTTGTACATCATTTCGTTTACGTCCTTTCTTACGGTCTACATCAAAATCAAGCAGTACGAGACCTTTCAAGATTTGATTGACAACAAAGTGCCTGTAATGATCTCTAATTTTGAATGGGAGCAGGTTTTAAAGCAAGGCGTCGATTTTCAGGGTTTCGATGCCAGCCAGCTTACTCTGGTTGATGTCTATACCTTTGACAGGGAAAGAAACTCCATGAGGAATACTAGTTTCGCATATATAGTGGGGGATGATAAGAGTGAGTTTCTAATTGCGATGCAGGCGCACTTCATGAAACCTCTTTTTCGATCTATGCAGGAGGCTTTCCGAAAGGCCCACTTTGGATTTCTGCTGCCTAAGCACTCTCCATTTAGGGAAATTTTGGATAGCTTTATAGTTCGCATTAAGGAAACTGGATTGATGGACAAATGGCAACGAGATGCTCCTAGACAGGCACAAAGGGTTGGTTTTGGCGTTGAACGTGACTGTGATGGAATTGAAGAAATTACGGCACCAGTTGCATTGACGTTTTATCATTTTATCTTTGCATGGCGCTGCCTCTTTTTTGGGTTGACAACTGCTTCAATAGTATTTTTGTATGAACGATTTAGCAGCACTTTCGGTTTGCATAGGTTTTTGTAAGTAGTTTTTTTTTTTTGCTGATTTAGTGGTTATTACAAATAAAACGAATTATTAATGGGAATCCTTCAAGATTATGCTTTGTTCTTGGCTATTAAATAAGGACAGGAAAATATGAATTACATATCCTTAAAAGTTGAGAACAGGGCATGGTACTTTAGAGACTTCTTTCTCTGTATTTGAGGCTTACAAAATAGTTACCACACAACCTTTAGCTGTGTTGTATCACACGGAAAGTTGTCGTAAATTCTCGTACATAGTCTTATTAACAATTCTTGACTTTACCACCTTTGACTCAATGGTTTTAATTGCTTTCAGAATAGTGACATTCCTGCTTCTCACGCTGCGTCTTTCTATGTTTTTATACCTAAAAAAACGCCTTAAAAACGCCGCAATTGAAATGGGTCCCTAATCATGAAGTCCCAGAGGTACAAAGAAGATGCTGACGTTTGTTACGACATCCATTTAAGAACCGTAAATTCATCTTCCCCATGAATAAATGGGAGCGGATGTCGAGGGTAGTCATGAACGTCAAATGAAAAAGGAGGTACGGTCCTGAGCTAAGGGACCCTGTTCTTGCAAAAAGCCACCTTTTAGACTAAGGTGCGCTGAAAAGGTGAGGCTGAAAAGAGTGTTTGTTCTCAAACACAACTTAATTGGAACATCTCTCAATTTTATCGCCACGTCACATTGTCCCCCTCTTAGTGTTGTTCCTCCGAGCAAAACATCATTATGCCTTCATGGTAATGATCTACTTAGTAGGGACCTTCCAGTGCTGCTGCAGGTTGGGCCTTTATCCAATTTCACGATAAGGATTGAAGAACAACACCAGGTCTCTTTTGGGAATTATTGTGATGTTGCCCTCGCATCATATCTGATCTTCATGTGGCCACTTGCATTTTGTATGTTGCATCTGCATATTATAATTTTCATCGCTTCTCATAGTCGACCAAAAATTTACAGTGCTACCGCCTCTGTATACCACAGGGTTCTGGACTTTTCGGTACCTTAACACATGCAATCGAGGATTTAAAATTATCAACTTCAAGAATGCATGTAAAGTACCTCCACGTATCCCCTTCAGACTTAATAAAGAAATAGAGTGGCGCAACAGCTCGAGGCGAACCAGGGCCAACTTCTCAACAATGTATGCTGTGTGTGTTAATTTCTTCACATACAAAGGGATCTACAATTTTTTGCCAAATTCGAACGCCACTTTGAGAAGTTTTTCAAGGCAAATGTTACTCTCGGAGTGTTTGTCAGACCCTCGCGGAAGTTGGGACCGTGAAAAAGAACGAGTCTTTTTTTTTCAGGGCGCGATGGTAGGATTCGAGCACAGACCTACTGTGGCGGCGCACACTCACTAACGACTACGCCACGGCACCCAACAGCTGCCTTCAGACAGATCTTGAATTAATTTTTTTTTTCATTTTTTTGGTTTGTCCATTTCAAACAAGGAGGCTAAAACTCCAAAATCTTTTAAAGATACCAACATGCAGCACTGGCTTCTACGAAGGAAAAAGAGAGAGCACGAGAAGCGCGCGAGGTTAGAAATTTTTGCCAAAGGATCAAAAGGTCCTGCCAAGGGTATAAACTTCGAACTCAAGCCTGTAAGGACCATCAAGGGAACATCGTTGTAGAATCGCAGTCGGTGCTGAGGATTTGGAAAGACCACTTCTGCAGACCAAATACCGCTGTCAGGCAGAACGAACCATTCAACCCGCGCGAAGAAGTTACCGACGAAGCATACGAACGATACCGCCCACCCGACCTGGAGGAGGTGAAAGTAGCTGTGTCTAAGCTCAAGTGCAACAAAGCAGCCGGAGCAGACGGCCTAGCTGCCGAACTTTTTAAATCAGCTGGCAATGAGATATGGTCGGAAGAAAGCATGCCCGACGAATGGAACCTCAGCATTGTTTTCCCGATCCTGAAGAAAGGAGACCCTCTGAGTTGTGCCAACTACAGAGGCATAAGTCTTCTTAACATCGCATACAAGATCTTTTCTGCTGTACTGTGTGAACGCCAGAAGCCGTTTGTCAACAATCTGATAGGCACATATCAGTGTGGCTTTAGGCCAGGAAAGTCCACCATCGATCAAATATTCACACTGCGGCAGATCTTGGAGAAAACCCAGGAATTCCAAATCGATACACACCACCTCTTCATCGATTTCAAGGCCGCGTATGACAGCATCTATAGAGACGAGCTATATAGCGCAATGTCTAGTTTTGGCATCCCTGCCAAACTCGTCAGTCTGTGCAGGATGACGATGGAAAACTCACGCTGTTCCGTCAAGGTCGGCAAAGACCTCACCGACCCCTTTGATGTCAAAAAAGGATTTAGACAAGGCGATGCGCTGTCATGCGACTTCTTTAACATCATACTTGAGAGAATTGTGCAGAACTCTCGCGCCAACACCAGAGGTACAATCTTTCAAAAGTCCGTTCAACTACTTGCATACGCAGACGACATTGACATAATCGGTAGAATCACGGTAGCGTGATAAAATCACGTTAGCGTGATGTCAGTGAAGCCTTCGTGAGTATTGGGACGGAAGCGGCGAATATGGGTTTAGCAGTCAATGAGGGCAAAACCAAGTATATGCTGTCATCAAGAAAAGACACCCAACACCGACCTCTTGGACAAAACATCACCATCGACAGCTATAATTTTGAGGTAGTTAGGGACTTTGTCTACCTGGGTTCCGCTATCAATTCAGACAATGACACCAGCGCTGAAATCAAACGAAGGATGACTCTTGCCAATCGCTGTTTCTTTGGGCTAAGAAGGCAATTGAGTAGCAAAGCCCTCTCTCGAGCAACTAAAGTGTCCATGTATAAGACCCTCATCATCCCAGTCCAGCTTTACGGTGCAGAAGCATGGACCCTGTCAAAGGCGGATGAAAACACTTTGGTCTGGTGCTGGAGTCTTTGTGGAAAGCGAGAACATTAGACTCCACTACCCCTTAGGTAAATATGCGTCTGTCTTCCAAGCGGAGATTTTCGCTATCCCAATGGCTATGCGCTATATTGTGACTAACAGGTGGAGGGCAAGAAGCATATGCGTTTGCAGTGACAGCCAAGTCGCTCTAAATGCGTTGCTCAACCCTCTTACCTCGTCCGAGATAGTGCTCGAACTCAAGAACTCGTTGAACTTAGTCGGAAGGCTAAATGCAATCTTGTTTGGGTTCCAGGTCACACTGGTATCCAGGGAAATGAGATCTCTGATGAGCTTGCCAGACTTGGCTCAGAAGAGGTTTTCTTAGGACCCGAACCTGCTTTAGGCCTGCCTGTATCTGTTGTCACGTCTGCCATTGATACTTGGGTTTCTCGTGAGCACAGGGCTCGTTGGCGTGACTGCGATAGGTGCAGACAGACTAAACGACTACGCCCGGACATCTGCGAGGGGTCAGCGTCTTTTCTTTTTGCTCTTAGGAGAATCGATTGCAGACTTCTTGTAGGCGTCCTTACCGGCCACCAAGCTTTTTCTAGACACTTGAATGTGTTAGGCTTAAGCGAAACCACCACCTGTCTTGCCTGTGGAGAGGACGACGATACAGCGGAACACTTTCTCTGTAGTTGTCCTGCCTTTGCTCGCATCAGGTTGGCGGATCTTTGGGGCGTACGTGGTGAGTGCCGAACACCTAAGCTCTTCATCACTGAAGCTCCTTCTCATCTTTCTTCGAAAGACGGGTAAACTAAATACATTAATGTAAGGTGTCTGCATTGTAGTACAATGGACCAGTAGTTGTGTCTGAGTGCTCCATCGGATAGTAGCAACCTCCAACAACCTCCATATTTATTTCAACTTCTTTTGGAGTAACAAGTTTAAAAGGATTTTCGGGGTGACCAACCAAAGGACATACGCTTTCCTTCCCTTTGCTGATCATAAGCTACAAAAACTTTCTGCAGGAGATGTTGTACCGAATGCAATGAGTGACCTCAATGGCTTTACGTTTCGTACAACAATCCTTACGGATGTTCCAAGGAAGTTTTGGTATGAAAGCAAGCCAGGAACACGCGAAATCGGTTGTACGTTTGCGCCTGTTTTTCTCAACTTTTTGCATAGGCATAATGCTACATTTCGGGAAATATTCACTAAAGATCTTATGTCTGCACCAGATATAAACAACGCAATAAAAAATGGTCTCATCGATATAAGCATGAACAGTTTTGGGCCAGACAAAGATACTGACAACAGCTATCCAGTGTGGGGGCTTATGGTTCCTCGCAATGGTCACCTTAACCCACATGAGTACTTTCTGCGACCATTTTCGCCTGGGGCATGGTTAACTATAGGTCTCCTGTTGCTCTTTATTATCGTAATGGATATCGTTAGAAAAGGACTAACTGGCATGGCCTTAGACGTCTGGCACAGTGTCAGCCGAACACTCCTCATAACTCTCAGCATGCCGCTCAGAACGAACTACAGATTCAATGCTCAGATCATTCTGCTTGCCTTCATTATTGGCAGCTTCTACAACATTCACTTTTCGTCATACCTTACGGTATTTATAAAAGTCAAACAGTACGACAGTCAAAAGGACTTGATTGAGAACAATATGCGCGTGATGTTGGCTGATTATCATTTGCAGTATGCACAGAAGATGGGTCTTCTTGATGATGACTTTAATAAGCTCATGTACCCGGTGAACTATTCGACCTACCTTAAAGTGAGAAATTCGCTGAGAAATACCAGGGATATTGGTGACTTTCTTCTTGGACAGAACCCATTGTCAAAGCCTTTATTTTGAATGGCTCGTAAGGGTATAGTCAACACATTTTACGTTTTTCCACTCGCGTGGCATTCACCATTTAAGGACATCCTAAACGATTTTATTATTCATATTTATCAAACGGGTCTGCTGGGTATTTGGGACCGGGAATCCGTTGCTCAAGCTCGCAAGGCTGGTTTCACCACTGGCGGATGTGGAAGTGAGCAAGTGGAGACATCACCAGTTGCCTTAAATGTTGAACATTTGAAGTTTGCTTGGTATGGCTTATTCAATGGTTGGATAATTTCCACGGCTGTATTTATGGTCGAAAAGCTTTACTTCATCAAAGGCAGGGTGTTACTAATTTCTAACAAGAAGTTTTTGCCTAACCGAAATAATCGATTATTGTGAGATATTGAGGGAACAGTGAAATAAAGTTTGAATATTTATTTTAACATAAACTTTTCTTTGTTTTTGTATTTTTGTAAGTATTGTTCATGCTCAACACGACATATATACATCAGAGTTCTGAAGTCTTGGTCTGTCAAAATCATGTAAATTGCACGTGAAAGACAAGATTTTTTGACACATTGATTGAATAAAAGGTAGAAATTCCTTGAGAACTGGCAGAACACTTATCTAAGATTTAATTCTTAGTGTTCACCGTGGCAATTTGAACCTCCAAGCCAACAAAATTTTGAGGATGTAAGACAGATCCAGCAACCGAAGTGACATCTTTCGATTTTCGCTTCCAGTTGGGAGCGTGCAATGTTCTTTTTTACAATGTTATACTTGCAGCAATTAGGTTCCTAATTCAAAGTACTTTCAAGCTAGCAAAAGCATGCAGAAGTCAATAAATCATCGACGATCGACTGAGCACACTCACTCATTGAAATGACATTCCATTCAGCGGACAGCAAAGTGACATTAGAGGCAGTAGGGGCTTAATGCAAAAGAGGCACTTGCATAGTTGCATTTAGAGAAGCAGCTGACTGCAGAACTGCTGCATCCCCAAAGTGAGGTTCGGCCAAGATCACATGCAGCAAGTGTTGTCTGAACAAGAGGCAAAATGCTAAAGCAGTTGCGAGACGCCATCTAGTTTCGTTTAGCGAATTCGTCCTATCCCATCAGGGACATAATGAACGAGCTAGCAGCTGATGCGCTCACTTATGCATTGCGGATGGAAAATCACAAATGCCTGTAAGGGATTGGCAAGAGCGATTGGCAAGAGTTATCCTTCGTTTGATTTCAGCGCTGGTATCATTGTCTGAATTGATAGCGGAACCCAGGTAGACAAAGTCCCTTACTACCTCAAAGTTATAGCTGTCGATGGTGATGTTTTGTCCAAGACGTCGGTGTTGGGTGTCTTTTCTTGATGACAGCATATACTTGGTTTTGCCCTCATTGACTGCTAAACCCATATTCGCCGCTTCCGTCCCAATACTCACGAAGGCTTCACTGACATCACGCTTTGTTCTACCGATTATGTCAATGTCGTCTGCGTATGCAAGTAGTTGAACGGACTTTTGAAAGATTGTACCTCTGGTGTTGGCGCGAGAGTTCTGCACAATTCTCTCAAGGTGAGGTCTTTGTCGACCTTGACGGAACAGCGTGAGTTTTCCATCGTCAACGAAGGTCCCTACCACGAAATTGCGCGAATCAATGATGTCGTAATCCGAACTCAACGAAGACCAAGGGTTAAAATGCAAGTTGTTCACGTGGATCACCTACATTGTTACCATGGACGCAATAATGAAGTGTCTTTTTTTCCGGGTTAAATAAAACTAGGAGGGGGACAATGTGATGCTCTAAATAAAATGTGTCCTAAACAAAGTGTTTCGTTGCATAGTTCTAAAAGTGACTTTGAATCACACATACGTGGCTATATATATTACCGCACCCGGTACCCTGCTGGTGTATATAGCGAGTGATAGGATCTAGAATAACGTTTTGGCGCTGTTGTATGGTGGAATGCTAGACGGATTATCATCTCCCAGACATACAAAAGTCCAAAACGTGGGTTGTTACAATAACAGAAAAAGTAAGTTCTCGAGATGGAATTGGGACGGGGGAAAATTAAGTTAAAATTTACTGAACTTTTTCTTCACCTGACAAAAGTTATGAAAGTATGCGCGCTGAGAATAAAAATGTTCGGTAGTGAACAAGACGAAACACAATTTTTGCCAAAAAAAATTATGTTTTTAGGTAATGTCATTTCGAAGCTAACTCAAGGCCGATGCACAGGCCCCTCTTTTCTGTCGTTTAGTGGAGTTGAAACACTAGCGGACAAAAAGTCCAAAGGAAAAATCTTTTTTGGGTCATCGCCAGGGCTATATCCTGCAAAAAATTCATTATTTCTAAAACAATTTAGGTAAATAAACCTTAAATACACTTAAAACAAAAATAAGTTTATGTTTATAGCATAGGTATACTTTAACCAATAATTTTAATAAGCAAACAAAATCTGACACTTATACACTATAAAGACAAGCTCATCTTCCAACAAAGGTCATGGTACTTAAAAGGCTTAAATTTTTTGTTAGGGCAAGATTAGAAGGACCTTAGGAGGTTGTTTAAAGTTGCGCTCGAGCATAGTGGTTCTTCTTCTCCTTTAACGGGTCTTACAATTTGATGTAAAGCTGGGTTTTAAGGAGGAACGCATATCTTCAATAAACCTGGACTTCAACTGTGCTCAGCTGGTTCAAATCCATCTTCTGTTCCATCTAGGTTGAATTTAAGGCATTTTCAAATTGGACATATTTTGCATGTCCTTGTCATCTTGAGCAGAGCCTTATGTCATCTTGAGCAGAGCCTTATTGAATCAAGTTTAAATAAGCCATAAGGCTCCTTCATCCATATCCTGCGAAGAACTTCTCTGTAGAAGCGTCCAAGGATATCTTCGTAGAATTTTTTAAGGTTCAGTTCCTAGGTGTCAAACATAGTGCTAAACATACATAAAGCAGAAGTACTTCGAAGATTATTATCCACGACGAAGAGATGGCTTAATATCCGATAAGTAATTGCGGCATAGATGAAGTCCTCAGTTTCCTCAGTGTTATAACTCAGTATTGTTAAGTTTTGGTCAAGACAACAATGGCAGGAGTCACAGCTCAGCATAAAACCGATTTTTGCGTCTTTCTTCACAAGTGTGTATGATGCAGATTGCTCAATGTTTTTTATTACAATTTTGTTATCGTATACACACGTCATTCTGGAGACGAAAAGCTGTGCCTCTGGTGTTGTCGGTCAATTTTTAAGAAGCATTGAGGTGCCGTAGTTTTTGTGCAGCTTCTTGTGCAAAGCGAAGTCGTGGGCTTGAAAACAAAATTTAAAAGTCAAAAAGCCTCTTTTGATTTAAACTATGAGTGCAATCTGATGACAACTGGACTAGAAATAAAAATTAAGTTCTTCTAAGCTTAGGGTGTTGTTTGATAATTCCCTTAAAGAGAAATGCTTTCTGGCGTTTCCGAAATTTTCCAACAATTCTAAAAAGTTTTTCGACCAAAAACATGACATTTGCCAATATTAGCCCAATAAACCAACAAAAAAACGCAAACCGCAGCTGATACATGGTCAATGGTTGTTGGATCATTCTTGGATTCGTTGGTCTTTTTTCCTTGATTGCCATTGAAAAGTTGACCATCAATGCCTCTGGAATAACATCCGACTGCCATTTTTGTGGCAAGCCCGTTTCGAAAGTCTCAATAATAAATTTGTCTAAAATATCCTTAAACGGTGAATTCGGCGCAATAAGAAAAACCTGGGGAAATTCATACAGCCCTTTGTGGGTCGTATGAAAAAGTGGTTTCATATAGTGAGCTTGCAGTTCGATAAGAAAATTTGCCGTGTCAGATCCTGTGGCATAGGAAAAGCTTGTATTCGTTGCATGCAGATGTTTGCAATAGGTGTTTAGCTCTGCTGGAATGACAATTCTTTCCAATCCGGCAATGTCCCTTTCTCGCTGCTTTATGAATGTCCACTCGAAATCGGGCATCATCAAGGGTATGTTGTTGTCGATCAAGTCCTGAATCGTGTTGTATTGTTTTACTTTTATGAAGACTGTCAAAAATGAAGTAAAATGTATGATGTACATATTACAGAGGATAAAGGCGAAAAGAAGGACCTGACCATGGAATCGATAAGCATTGGTAATGGATCTACCAGACGGTTGACCCAAGAAGACCAACATAAAGTGTTTGAAGCTCTTCCAAAGGTCTGTTGCAATGTTGCGGCACAAGTCCTTAATCATATCCATGATAATGATATAGACTAAGACGAATCCAACGCAAAGCCATACCATGGGAGAAAAAGGCTTCACAACATAATGCCTCGGAATGACAACGCTATTGAATGGCACTAAAACCGTCCAGCTTAGTAGATCCACCGGATAACTGCAATCGAGACCGGGTACTGGATCAAAGACATTCATGCTTATGTCCACGGCATTGTTGACCGTTGCATTAAATATAACGTGCGGATTAAAAAATTCACCTTCGTTTTCCATGGGTATTTCTTTTATGGTTGCATTGTGTCTCCTCACGAATATAGCAAACAGCTTAGCGTACTTGCCACCCAATCGAGGCTGTCCTTTTGTGTCTGTGTATTTGAAAGTTCTTGGAGGGTCGAAATGAACTGTAGTGCGGAACGCAAAACCATTTAAATCTCTAAGAGCATTCGGTAAGGTGTCTTCTTTGGAAAGTTCTCGAACTGCATCGTTTGCGTAGTTCAGGTATGCATAGGACATGTGGTCAGCAAAGCCGAAAATCCTTGTGAATTTGTTTTCAGCCAAGAATGAAAAATATGCGTTTAAAAGTTCTCGATCACTTGCAGAAACTATCACAAATTTTCGATGCCTCAGGCGTGGCATAAATTGTTGTAACGCCAACAAGTACTCTGCTCGGTTTCCACGGGGACCATTTAAAAGCAGAATGATTTCATGATAAAAGTCTGGGTATGTATCACTGGGTGAAGTTGTTAAAATTATCACTGGTATATCAGTCTTGGTTTTCATAAAGTCACTCAAAAACACATCGTCAGCTGCAAAAAACATCACTGCTGCAGAATCACTTTCCCTGTACGTCCTTTCAACTAGTTCAATTAGATTGAAGTAGTTTCCCAAAACGCTGGGTAACAGTGCAAACAAGGATACTACCGTGCCGAGAGACATACTTATAAAGTATAAATGGCCGATAGCTCGGAGACCGAGATCCTGGCAAAAAAAGTTGATGAATTGGTATTAAAACTGGTCAAACCCCAAGAGCCTTCTTTTGCCATGGGATAGGTACTCAAACGTTTTACTAGGTCACACACGCAAGCATTGTCGATTACTGTCGAGTCCTCAAGTGTCATGCTTTTGGTAATGCCATTCAAATTGACCAAGGGAGTTGTAGTATTATTTCAAAACACGCATTTTAAAGCAGCAACTGGTTTCGAATTAGTTAAAAACAATTTCAAAATAGTACCCTGCAAGGTCGGGTTTAAGAATAGCCTTGAGGTAAGGTATGCCTGTCGTAAGAGCCGACTAAAATCCACTGGAGGAAGTAATCTTCAGACATAAGTGATGCTGTCCAGGAGTATAAACTCCTTGTGGGGCCACCCTTGGCAGTAAAGTTATAACTGAAAAAGACGAACCCGAAGGTTTAAATAAGGCTCGTTGGTCAGCGTCTGATCCCAAAGGGACGGCTGAATTTCAAATAACAAAAATCCAGGAGCGTCTGTCTCGGGTCGAGCGGCTTCCTGTTCGGCGTCTGTTGTCCGGGTTAGGATAGGCCGAATTTAAACCTGGCAGCTAGGTATAAAATGCACCCCCCCCCCCAACCATGAAAAGAAAACGAAAACAACCTCGGATATATGCGAGCGCTTGGTGGTCGGAAGGTCTCGCTCGGCATCCAACCGGGTTTAACCCGAAAAAGTTACGAGCAGCCCGTCAATGGTGCCGCTATCCATTACGGGGAGCGGAGGGGGACAGCGCGAAGTCAAAATGAGGGCTTAGGTGAAAACTCTACAAATCGACAACGGCACCAACTCAAAATTGGTACGTGGAATGTCTCATCGCTAACGAGGAAGGAACTTGAACTGGTTGAGGAGGCCAAAAAGTATCAGCTCGATGCAACTGGCATCTCCTTAATTAAGTGGAAGGGTTCTGGAACCAAAGACTTCGATGATGGGTGGAAGCTCTTCTGGTCTGGCGTCCCATATCACAGGACTGCACAGCCGGGTGTGGGGATACTCACAAGCCCCCGGTTGTCAGAAAATGTATTCGATGTCATTCCCCCCGTTAGGGGGAAGGATTCTGATCTTAAAGCTTAAGCTTGAACGATCGACTCTGGCTCTGGTTCAGGTTTATGCACAAAATCGAGAGTCAGAGTATGAGTCCTTTTTGAACGAAGTTAATGCTGCCCTGGACAGAGTGGCAGAAATGGACTTCTTTCTCCTGATGGGTGACTTCAATGCACATGTGGGTACAGACGACAGTACTTGGAGGATTGTGATCGGGAGGCACGGTGACCCGGATCAAAACAGAAACGGAGGGAAGTTGTTGGACTTTTGCTGTGCATATGGCTTGTCCATCATGAACACCTTTTCCCCACACAGAGACATTCACAAATACACATGGTACAAGCACAGTTTGAATCAGAAGTCACTGATTGATTTCTTTGTTGTACCATCGTGTGTTCAAAGAATGATTTGGGATGTTCGAGTTTTCAGGGGAGCTGAGTTGTCAACTGATCACCACTTAGTGCTGTGTAAATTGTTTTTCAGTGGCAGTATTCCTTTGCCACCCAGGCGAAAACCAAGACTGGTGACCCGCATACGGGGGGAAAGGTTGCAGGATGCTGACTCTGATTTCAGAGAGCGTTTTGCACAGCATGTCTCGGAAAAGTTTGAACAAATTCCAACTGACCTTTTGAATGTAGAGGAGGAATGGCAGCTGTTTTTATCGGCAGTCATTGCCTCTGCAGGAAATGTTTGTGGAGTAAAGCGGCTTGGGGTAGCGGCTGGTGGTGAGAAAAGAACTGCTTGGATTAAAACGCCTGGAGTTCAAGAAGCCATCAGAGAGAAGAAGAGAGCCTTTATTGCGTGGATCCAATGTAAAAAACTTAACTTCTCGAGCCCGGTACAATGAGGCGCGAATGACTTCCAATCTGGCAGTCAGATTGGAACAAGGCAGCCAGATGACTTCCAATCTGGCAGTCAGATTGGAACAAGGCAGCCAGATGACTTCCAATCTGGCAGTCAGATTGGCAGCCAAGGAACAGTCATGGAAAAAGTTCCGCGAGAAGTTGGAGCACGATTGCAGATCTGCAAACAAGATATTTTGGCAGACCATTCGGCGGCTCAGAGGAAGGAAGTTGAATATCATTCAAGGAGTTAAATCCAAGGACGGTACACTTCTCTCAAATGAGAGCGATGTCTTGCGCAGATGGAGAGAGCACTTTTCGGAGTCGCTCAACCCCCAACAGGGCACTGAAGATGGCATTCCCACTGCTGACGAAATAAGGGCGGAGAATAGTCCCACAGTAGACGAAGTCACTGAAGCGATTAAATCGCTAAAAGTTGGCAAGTCTGCTGGAGTTGATGAAATGCGGCCAGAAATGCTCAAGGCAATGGGCGAAGAGGGTGTTAAATGGCTAACACGTGTCATTAAGGTAGCCGCGGGAAGGCACCTAGCGATTGGCAAACGGGAGTTATAGTGCCCATTTTCAAAAAAGGGAACAGGAGAGATTGCGGAAACTATAGGGGCATATCTCTCTTGAGTCTTCCGGGAAAAGTATTCGCGAAGGTGTTGGAAACGCGTTCCAGAGCTGTAATCGAGCCTTTGTTACGGGAAGAACAGTGCGGCTTCGGCCTGGCAGAGGCACAACCGACCAGCTTTTTACCAGCTCTTTACTAAGGCCTGGGAATATGCCTAACCGGTCTATGCGTGTTTTGTAGATCTGGAAAAGGCGTATGACCGAGTCCCTCGGGATACACTGTGGAGAGTTTTGCAGGACTATGCGCTGAGTGGGCCTCTTCTGAGAGCCATCCAGTCTTTGTATGGAAACTGCAGAAGCTGTGTACGCATAAATGGCGTCCAATCCCGTCCTTTTGATGTGCGCGTTGGACTTCGCCAGAGCTGTGTTCTGTTGCAGCTCCTTTTCATAGAATATATGGACTGGATGGTGAAGCGCAGTCTTGGCGAGCAATGTTTCGAATTGGCTGGCATCAGGATGAGCCATCTGCTTTTCGCAGATGATTTGGCCATCCTTGCATCATCCAAAGAGGAACTTCAACGAGCAGATGATATAGGTTTGCAGCCGTCTGTGGTGCTGCTGGGATGAAAGTAAACGTGAACAAATCGGAAGTGATGGTTGTTTCCCGAACTCCTGTGCAGTGTACCCTGCACATAAATGGAGTTCCATTAAAACAGGTGGAGAAGTTTAAGTATCTCGGGGTCTTTTTCATGAAAGATGGAAGGAGTGATACTGAGTTGTCCTGTAGAATTGGCCAAGCTGGAGCAATAGTAAAAAAGCTGCGCCGGCCGGTCATCAGGAAAGCTGAGCTTGGAGTGAAAGCAAAGATCTCAGTTTTTAATTCAGTGTTCGTTCCGACCCTCATCTAAGGTCATGAAATTTGGGTAATGACCAAAAGAATTAGATTGCGGGTACAAGCTGCCGAAATGAGATTCCTTAGGTGCGTTGATGGTGTTACTCTAAGGGACAGAGTGAGAAACGTCAGTATTCGTGGGAATCTTAATGTTGAGCAGCTACTTCTCCGAGTGGAGCGATCGATTCTTCGATGGTTTGGACACGTTGTTCGCATGCCCCCTGACAGACTTCCTAGACAGGTCATGCTAGTCGAGATGCGAGCGCGTCGCCCCCCTGGTAGGCCAAGAAACAGGTGGTGGCATCAGGTTAAGAAGCTCTCTGAGTCCCGCCTGGCTATTGCCCCGGAGTCTCTTGAGTTGGTGGCGGAGGATAGAGAAAGATGGAAGGACCATTTAGCCACCCTCGCTCCGCGACCCTTTTAAAGGATAAGCCGCATTCGAAAATGATGATGAGGTATTCGAAAAGATGTTCTTAATTGAATAAAAGTTCCTTAAGCAAAACTGTGCTGGTGACGGTTTTATAAATGGTCACTTTATTTACTCGAGAGAGCCTTCCTCGAGTTAAATCAGCCTTCAAATGTGCAAATGCTTTCTCTTCGTGTAATATCAGCGCTGGTGTCTTTGTCTGAGTTTATAACGAAACACAGGTAGGCCTAGGCATCAACGTTTCTAACTTAACTACCCCAAATATCTTTAGTGACGTTTTGTTCAAGAAGTCCTTGTAAGTTGGCTATTCTTGATGCACTTGGTTTTGGCCTTTCCCTTTCTTAATACTTTTCGAGACTTCAGAGGGGTCAATGAGGTCTTTACCGATCTTGATGGAGCAGCGCGAGTCTACCTCTGCCATCGTTGTTGCCCTGTACAAAATGACGAGTTTGGAAGGAATGTTAAAACTAGACCTAGACTATTGATTGATTTGAGCCACGTTTCGCTAGCTTTTCGGTGTTTTCATTTCAGATAAAGTTACCATGGTGCTTGTTTTGGTACCCAAGCAATGCAGAAATTATTCCGTGGTTAAGGCTTTAAAATTATTCTGCTTGCTATAGTCAAGTGCCAGCAGACGCAACGTTAGAATGATCCTTTCTATAGCTGCTTTGTAGTGCCCGATTGTTGTTTTAGGAGAAGGCCCCATTTTCCCCATTTTAGTTGCACGTATGTAATAAAAACGCTTTTTAATTTTTTTTTCTGTTTCGATTCCAGCTGAGCTGACTGTCTATGATGTTGTTTAGCGGTTTTAGAAAGAGCCGAGCCTTCGAGTGTTGTTCTCGAGTGTGGTAGCTCTATATTCGGGACTGACCCCCTGTTTGTGAAGAAGAAAAGCTCTGTTTTCAACAGGTTGACACTAAGGCCATATGAACCGTAGACAAAGAACCGTGGTCGTAGACGCACTCTTTACTAGAAGCTAAGTTGAGACATTATAAAAAGCCTTAAAATTAAATATTTTTTTTTATTGAAGCTTCCTTTCTTTAGCTTAAATCAGCTGAAAATATCACTATGAATCCACTAAAAGATAGGGAAAATAAAGATTTCCTTTGTGCATAATAAATTAACATAAATAAAACATAAATCAATATTTGTTCACATTTATTCACCATTTAAAATATTCATTATACTCTATAATTTACTTTCTATAAGTCACAACAATAACTTACGTTTGAATTTACATTCGTAAATATTTTTGTATATTATATAAATATATATGCTTTAATTTATTTATTTCAAAACTAAAGTAAAACATAAATGTTGTCCTTTTTTTAGTTACGAATACATACAACAACTAATTCATGTAACAGTAGGAGTGTTTAGGTATGTAGTACTTTTTTTTCTGTTTTTCATTAAAATATTCTTAAGTTACGTACTTTCGTTTATAGCCAGAAGATTTTACTTAAATTACTATTTTCCCTATAAGAAATAATAGTTGAGAAAATCATTAATATTATATAGATAAAAGCTGTAGTATATACGTATCTAATGCATGCATAGCTAATTTTTAGTAACTATATTTTGAGATTCTAGTTCTTTATTTTTATATAAATTTTTATTCTATATTGATTTTTCTGCAAATATATAAATATATTTCTGTTGTTTTTTTTTATTAAGGTACCATTTTTCCATATATAAATATGTATTTTATTAATAGGTATTTATTCATTCCTTTTCATCCAAATATGCAGATACTTGACAATGTTATGTATTTTTCAATTTTTTAGCGCTCAATCATTTTAGATTGTCGTTATGCAACAATTTTATTTAAATGTTATTTTCCATTTTAGAATTAATTCCATTAAGTTTTGTAGTAAACTTAAAGTAACAAGTGGAAGTATATAAAGTTTTTTGTTTGTTTGTGAGCTCTTGTAATATAGAATTACTTTAAATATGTTTTTTAAGCAAGATAATTTATGTTTGCTTTTGTAAATTCCTTAGGGATTGTTTTTTAATACTCAAGTAAAAAACAAAATATCGGAAACCATTGGCTTTGTAGGAAGGACAAAAATTGGTGAATATTTTATATGTAGACAAAATATTTAAGTTTTTTCTAAATTTTTGCATTTGGTAAAAAAATACTGATTTAATTGTTTTGTACTAGAAAAAATATATATTTTAATTTTTAAATATTTTGTTTTTTTTTTTTTGTTCAGTGTGCTTTAGTGGTGGGATTTTTTATCTTGGGTTTTGTGAAATGCGTTAAGCTTCAGTTTAGGAAGAGCAGCCTATTTTTCTAAATCAGCCGGCTGATTTTCGAAAACTCAAATATTGGGTGCAAAATAAATTCAGATACGCCATTGAGCGTTTCAAAAGCTTAACTTTCATTCGAATACAACAAATGTTAAAACTTTTTTGATAAATTTTGCTGAAAGGGACAAAGAAATTGTGGAAGAAATTTCAAAGAAAGAAAACTTCAGGATATAAAAGGTCTTATACAGATTTTGAGTTTATCTTAGGGCGAATTTTTGAGATATCGTCGAGATTTTACTCGTGTTTAGTTGAACTTAGATCAAGTCATAACTAAGTCGATTCCAGGTCTAATATTTTAGTTGAACTCAGCAAACGTTGTGAGCTTGTCCCGAAATAACTCAGAAGATTAATTGTTACTTTTTTGGTGTTATTTTTGAGAAATGCGGACTGATTTCACGTTTGTTTGGATAATGACATTTGAGGAAAGTTTTTAACAACAAATCGAACTTCTTTCTTAGTTCCATCGGCGGCGTTTTTGGACTGATTTTTTCTCCCTGAGTTCACCCTCCATTCATTTGATTCTTCAATCCAAAGGCCACGGTTCGACGTGTTAACCACAAGGCTTTTAGAAATTGACCATCAATAAGTGGAAAAATATTCAAGGTCATACACGACTTTCATTATACTGCAAAATTACTCAATTTCGAGATGCAGATTACCACAGTTTCTTCACGTGAAAAGTTTTATTCAAATTACGAATTAAGTTTGTCACGGAATACAGCTGGGAAAACGACTTCAAAGAGAAGGAAAACACAAAATTTTTCAATAGAGACATAAACAAACAGTTTCGATGTCTCCACCATAAAATTTGATTACAATTTTTATAACTTTTTGTAGAAATTTGGTGCGCTGAACTTAAAAAACCGGAACGGCCACCGACACTAGTGTTTATTTGTTGGCATTTGGCAGCACTTTAACACAGAAAAGGTGACAAATTCACAATGGAACTCAAATTTTGCCGAGAAAATTTAATTCCACGAAGCTGAAAAATCGGACATGATCGCAAACTTAACTTGTTCATAACTTCCCCTCTACTGTGTTTCCACCTGTCCACCAGCCATAAAACAGCGATTAGCAAGACACAATTTAAAATAAATCCCGAAGTGTCTCCACCGGACGCATAACGCATAACAAATGCATGGCGTAAGCTTATGGTTTCAATTTAATTTTTCCAGTCTCAAATTGTTATAAAGGTGTTCGAAGTGTCATAAAAAGGGTTGGTTAAAAGGTTGCAAGAAATTTGTATGGTTATTTTCGCGATTTGTAGGAGATTAGTTGAAGATTTGCGTTTATCGCCGATTAGTGCTCGGTGGAGAGATAGTGTTACGAAAAAATGCTAAATAGGAAACATAAAAGTTCCCTGTGCAGACGTATATTTAAGTTATACCAAATATATAGCTTTTGTCTTTGGTATATTTAAAAACAGACTTTCTAAAAGAATTTTTTTTTAACAATTACGTATCAGGTGACCTTTATTTTTGAGAAAATATAAAAGGGGAAAATTGGTTTAAGATGCAAAGAGTTTTAGTTTAAAAGATGCTCTCTTATCCACATTATTTAACAAAAATATTTCAAATCCCTTCAAACGCTTTATAAGTTGTAATTAAATCTTGATTCTGTAAATATTTTCTTTCTTAATTTTTTAAGAAACGTAGAAAAATATACAATTTCTTAAATTTTATTGATTTGTATTATTTTATATTTCTTTTTTGAGTGGGTAAATGTTAACAATGTTAACACAATATTTAATTGTTTATTGTAGTTTTGTTTTTTTTTCATTTCAATGTTTTTTTTTTCTTAAACCAATTTCATATTTATTTATTATGAAGCTAATAAGTTATAACCCAACGAGAAATATAGTAATTAATTGAATATTTAATTTTTTTTTCGTCTTAAACCATAAATGGAATAGTTAAAAAATAAATCCGTTCTCTTCAAATTTGAGGATGCTCACTTTATCACAGTGCAATTCAAAATAATACCTGTACCAAAGGATATAATAATAAAATTATAATGAAATGGATTTAAAGTAAGCCTAGATCACCAACAATTAAATTTGTCTTTTCAGACAATTATTTTTTCTTAATTTTTAACAACTTTATAAATTATTTATTTCAACTAGACACCAATTTTTAACTTAAGTTTTATTTTGTAATTTACCTTAAAAGGGACACGATTAAATTATTATTATTTTGTCATGTTGACTTATAAATAAAAACAACAAGTATAATTTTTTTATACTCCTTATAGGACTTAATAGTTAACTGGTTTTTCTAATGCAATTAGCACAAATGACATGTATGTATGCAAACATATGTATATTGTTTAATATAATATTTTTAAAAATTTTTTATTCCTTTTTTGCAAACTTTACAAATTTAATTTGATTTTTTTTTTCTTATTGAGATTTTGTTTTCCAGTTAAATTCATAATTTTCTCTTAGTTAGGTAGTTTGTAACACCAACAAACAGCAGGAGGAAACAGTCTTCTTAGCCAGGTACCTGTTGGTTTTGTTAAAATTAATAGTCAAGGATTTTTAGTAAACCGGGATATTTTTGAGAAAATTTTGGTTTAAACGCACTCACACACTTTGAAGCTATAAATTTACCTTGTTTGGAATCTTATACTGAACTAAAACTTAAAGTTTTTCTGCCTGTAAGAAATTCGGAAAATCTGGGCGTTTGCGAACAACGTTGAATTATTTGAGCTTTTTTCCAAAAGAATTAAACTCCTGTTTTTTTTTTTTGAATAAAATGAACAAGGGATTGGAATCTTTAGCACATGCCCAAGAATTTTTTGAATAAAATGAAAAAGTTGTTTGAATCTTGGAGCACCTGCCCGGGAATTAAACTTGAGACTTTATGGGTAAAGACCTTTTTCGCGTTCTTTATCTATTGCATTCGATAATGAAAGAATAGAATAAAGATTGTGCTCTGGGGAACCTCAGCGTTTAGAAACAACGCTTTTTATTTTTTAAAGAATTAAATTTTTAGAATTTAACGGCTTCGGTGAAGAATTCAGTCAATACTCCAATATGGGTTAGTAATCTCTCAATTTTTAATTCAGAATACTTTCTGTGCTCAAGGATATAAAACTGCTTACCAGCTGTGGTGGAGTAATGGGATAACCTGGGGATGGAATGGGATAACCAGGGGATGACAAAACTCTGAATTACAGAAAATACAACTTCGGACCCAAGCTAAAAACGGGTTGGTTGCTTTCAAATGTATTGACAAAACGCGAGAGGAAAGGACCAAAGGGGAAGAAGGGGAGGTACTGGTGCTCTTTGGTTTTGAACTGTTAAGGACTAACACCTGTGCTACATATGCGATGTTCTGCGTAGCACATCAGAAACTAGGCTCCAGGGTAAACTGGTGAGCAATAGTTCCTGCACAGGGGTTTCGGCTGAGTTTTTCGAACAGGGAATACAGCTGGCTATTTCAGTGGAACTTTCTTTTTAAAAATAACGAATTGCGTCGGTGTTCCAAAGAGTCAAATGACTTCGCTGTTTTTAAGTCGCCCATAAGTTTTAACGGCCGTTCTTAGATCCTACAAGTAGATGTAATGTGGTCTTCAGTGCACCTGCCCAGACATGGGAATAACACTCACATTTTGGGGCGAATGAACGTTTTGTATATGTTGGCCAGATTTGAGGGTGAAAAGTATGTTGCATCACAGTCATTCGTGAAGATTAAACATAGTGTTGCAGATGGTACTGAGCCCTATTCTTTAGGGTAGATCTAAAAAATGACGATCAGAAAAATCACTACTGATCCAATGAATGGAATACTCGCCGAATTTAAGCGCAACAGAGTTGGAAACCTAACTTTTTCGAATGTCTAAGAAGAGTGAAGCGTCTTGCTTTTGGAACTGTTCTTTTCTGTATGATAAGCCGTGCAATCACGAGTGAACTTTTTGATACGATAGCCATTCTGTTATTGATTTAAAAGCTTTCCTGATTCGAAATATTTAAGAAGCTGACTGTTAATCAACACTTCTAGGAAATGAAAGATGTAAACGCAAGTGGTCTATGGTTGGGTGGAGAAGAATCGCCTTAGGTCGGGTCGTGCTGAACATTTTGATGATTACAAACAACTACAAGATAGGAAAGACTACAAAATATGGTAGATTACACATTGGCTTGAGTGTAGGCAAACAGTTTTCAGAAATAAAGGCGGTTTTCTACCAGAACCCAATGGTTTGTGTGTATCGAGGTTTTTAAACGAATATTGGCTTGTCTAATAAAGGGTGAATTTTTAAGAAATTGAGAACTTTTTTAAAAAAAAAAAAAACACAAAAAATTCGAAAAAATTAATGAAATATGAATCGATAGTTTGAACCTTGCAATTTAATGTTTAAAGATAATTTCATGCAAATGTTGACCGCGGCTGCGTCTCAGGTAGCCCATCCGCTGAGTCCAATTTTGGCATACTCTTTCACACATATCGGCCGGTATCTCACGAATGAATGCATGGATGTTGGCTTCCAGTGCGTCAATCGAAGCGGGCTTGTCCCTATAGACATTAGCCTTGACATACCCCCACAAAAAATAATCTAATGGTGTCAAATCGCACGATCTAGGCGGCCAATTGACCGGCCCGAAACGTGAAATTCACTGTTCACCAAACTCGCCTCGCAATTGCGCCATTGTTACGCGTGCTGTGTTCGAACCGAGCACGAATTTTGATAGTAAAATTCAATAATTTGCAAGCGTTGTTCATTTGTAAGACGATCCATGGTTAAATTGCAAACCAAACTGAAGCTGTTTGACAGTGACACAAGGTACTAAACACACTTGAGCTGTCAAAACCAGTGTTGCCAAAACCAAACCAGCTAAAAAATCACCCGTTAGATGTCAACGCGCTCTGTCGCGGGTGGAGGCATTACTGGCATCAAAGTGAGCTGCATGTGATCATCAAAGGCATCAAAGTAAGCCGATGACAGATGGAATGTCATTGTAAATGAGTGTTGGCATGAAATATGAGACACAATTTTTTATGTTTTGACAGACGATCTAAGACATTTAAGAATAATTAATTTGAAAACTCACTTTTATGGCCTCTATAGGATTCGAGTCGATAAATATTTTTAAAACTCTAAGGGACAGTTTTGCAGTGCAACATCATCAGAGCTTCGGAGTTAAACTAAGGTTAACCCCAAAAAATTAGTTTTTCAGTCAATTTCAGTGATGGGGTGAAAAATCTGCAGGGGTCAAAATCATTTTTACAAAATTCTGCTTTACAAAAGTCTGGAAATACAACTTTAAAAAAGCGACACAGTAAAATATGTATTATGTGGGGGAGCGTGGCTGCAACCCCTGCTTGTTTAGCTTCTTTTGGTATCAGTTCGTTTGTCAGTCCGTCCGTCCGCACCTGGAACTTCTGAACGGTTAGTAGTAGAAAAATGAAATTTTGCAAACTTTTAAATGAAAGGACAGTGAAAAAAATTCATTTTTATAAAAAATCAAATTTTCAAAAAATATCGAAAGGTTTTTGAGAAAAAACATCTTGAAAAAATGTATGTCCCCACCGCTGTCTCCGATGCTATAAGGGCAAAAGGTATGAAAAAATCACACAATAAAAGAATTGGGTATTTGTTATTTCCGAAAAAATTAAGAAATTTTCGAATACTTAGCAGATTCTGAGATTTGCTCAAAAACTTTAAAAATATTTCAAAAATTATTTTTCAAAATATTCTGGTAATACTAGAAATATTCTGGAAATACTCCTATGTCACTTTTATGACTCGCTGGTAAAGTAAAGTATTAAAAACGCATGAGAGTGATGTAATCGATTTGCTCAAGAGAGCAAACACTGAAGCACTTAAACTTAAAAACAAAACACAACTAAGGACCTTTTTATTCTTAGATGTTGTTCTTATAAAAGTCCTACGAATATGCTTAGCCCGTTTGGATTTTCTTCGAAGATTTGTAGAAGTGTTATGTCTTATGTCTATTGGATGTCAATGGAAAGAGATCCTCCTTCAGGGTGATTCAGTCCTTTATATAGGAACAGAGTAGAAGTTCGCTTACAGACTTAGATCAGACTTTTGTTTTATTTTTATCACCACGAATCTTATGTAGCAATCGCTTCTTAGACAAAGCGATTAATAGTTCCATATAAGGAATACAGGGAGGCATGAAAAACATGCATGCTGCCCCTGAAACCTCCTCCTGTTTTTTTTTTACCTCTCTTTTATTTTCTGCATTTTGGTTTTTCCTGATTTTTGGTTATTCGGGATGTTGGATTTTCGGTATTGTGACTTTTTGGGATTTTGGGCTTTCGGTTTTCGGGATTCTGTCCATCTCCCTTTTCGTACAAATCTACCTTCATTAAATACCATCACCTGCTATCTCAAAAATGTCAAGACTAGGCTGAAATTCATGGAGGAAGCCAATTTTCACTTCGACTACAACTCTTGGAAAGGAACTATTTCAAGGAATGCTGTATATATAGTAAAGCAACTTAGAAAAATTATCAAAATTAGAGAAAGCTTTTGAGGCTTAGTGATTTGATTATGGCACATAGAGAAGACCTTTCTGCTACCTGCGACACATGCGTCTTATTCTAACTTACGCTAAGAAGAAGCTTTTTTAAGCTTTTTTCCATGTTAGCGAAATACACCTTGTTTTACAAAAACAAAATCTTACCAACCTTTTTAAGACAAAATTTTTCTACATGCCAAAGTTTTTTCTTTCACACTCACTCCAAATTAAGAATATATTATTTAAAAAGAATTTTATAAAAAATCATACTTACCGCGTGACAATTAACGAATAATTACGGTTTTTTTAAACATTTGTTTTTTTTTTTAATTTTCAGTTTTACGTAAACTTTAGTATTTCTTCAAAAAATCCACAGCAAGAAAATTTTTGATTTTTCCTCAAAAAAAGTTTTCTTTTACTTTTAAACGTTACTAAAGTACGTTTTGCGCTTCAGGTACCCACTACGACTTGGCGACGATAGTGCTTTGTCTTTGCTGCAAAAAAATGTACGATCTCTTTGGATTTTGTTCGAAACATATTCTTTGTATATCTGTGATTGTTTGGACATAAATTCTTGCGGTTTTGTTTTGTTTTGCGTTTTAATTACGTTAAGCTTCCGGTTCATGCAACCTAAAAATGTGATTTTTAAAGCAAAAAGAGAAAAAAAAGAAAAACAAAAGGAAAATCCAACATCAAATTATAAAAAACACACATTCTACAATGTTTTTTTTTTATTTGTTTAAAAAAGTAAATTCGTTAAATAAATAAATCCAAAGTCAAAATCGTGACGACATTTCGTCGCATTGAAATGTCGTTTTTCTATATGGTGGGTGGTGCTTTGGAAAATCATAAAACAAATCACAGCAACAACAAACACACACATTTTCCAAAACACACGCATCAAAATAAAAAAACAATGAAACGAAAATAACTTCACTTCAGCAATTCGAAAATAAGATCTAAAAACAACACCATTGGGAGAGGAAAAAAAATATAATTAAAATTTACCTCCTTCGGCGAGGATTCGCTACCTGTCCAGGTAAATTAAAGCAGCCACGAGGAATGACCATTCTGGCATTGCCCTGAGCTGGTCTGGAACCCCCAACAGCCATAAGAAGGCTGAGGTGCGCCGCATAGCCTTCTGACAAAACAGTTGCATTTCCTTGGAGCTTTTTGCTCACCTAAAAGGATGAAATTCTTAAGTCTGGTATAAGAATGGAATTTATGGTATGGTTCGAACCTTCCCAACAATAAAGATCTGATTTGATCGCAGACCGACATTTGTGTAAACACCAATGTCCTTGCTACTACCGTAGGCCGCACAAATTGAGATTCCATGATTCTGCACCAAATTGTTCAAGTAAGAAGTCTTGTGACCCAACGGATCGGTCAACAATCCATCAGCGAACGAGATCAGGCCGTGCGGAAAGTTGTGCTGGCTCAGCCAAGACACCACTCGCTGCTGTTGCATGTCCGGTCGACCAGTGATATAGATCAACAGATAACCGAGCTCCTGCCAGTGTCGACACACATCCACCG
Source organism: Neoascia interrupta (assembly GCA_947623515.1). Taxonomy (NCBI): domain Eukaryota; kingdom Metazoa; phylum Arthropoda; class Insecta; order Diptera; family Syrphidae; genus Neoascia; species Neoascia interrupta. Next base: position 30,689,911 of record OX392463.1, read on the forward strand.
CTCCGGCACGCACTTTGGGATCCCTACCAGTGACCGACATTGACGCAGTAAAAGATCCATCAATACTGAACACCACACACTCGGTCAGAGGCGGCACCACAGCCAGATAGCAATCCACCGAGGTATGATCACCACGAACGACCATCTTAATGGGATAGATGCCGTAGCCAAAGGCCTTATCATCCGGTACAGAGTATGCAATGCGTCCGCTCTTATCGGTGACCTCTGTCGATAGATATGTCCACTCACCCACCGGTGGATCCTTCATGATGTGAATGTCGACTTTCTCGCCAGCCAGAGTTATCATATCCAACGGACCGTACATAAATCGTGCGGTTATTCGTTGTTCACGTCCCTCCTGAACGATAACGTCGTTGGCTCGATGATTGGCTGCGACATTCTTGAGCTTGACAGAGGTTCGTTTCTTTATCCATTTTTCGCGTGGCTGCCCCGGACGGAATGATAAGTTGTCTTTGTCTTCGGCACCGACCAACGGTAGACCTTCAAATTTACCGATCTTCAAAACAAACAGGAAACATCAAGAATGGAAGTGATCCTTGATCGACTGACGATAAAAAATAAGGCTGAACTTACCTGTCGCAAGATAAATGCAATTACATCGGAACTTTCCCAGTAGCTGGCATGGAACAAATGTGGAAGCGCATGAGCAGGGAAATTGCTTAGACCCTCTGGGCAATAGAGGGCGTAATCGAGACGTTTTGTGCCCCACCATTTTTGTTGGACTGTTTTGATAGATAATATATTAAAATCATGTTTTTGTGTTAGTGAGGATTAAAAAGGTTTCAATAAAAGAAGATGGAGCTTTCCTTTCACTTATCCCTTCCGTGGCTGCTGGTCCTCAATTGGTCATCTCCCCAGGTGGCGGATAGGGGAATGCTCACCAGATATGGTGGGTACCGCCATATCCGGGGCAGACCAAAACCAGCAGCAAACAACTAGAAAAATCCAGAAGCATCTTAAAATGAGCGACTTCCTGGTCGGCGTCTGTTACCCAGATTAAGGTCGGCCGAATACAAAACACTTTTTTCTCTATTGCAAATAGAATGGACAACAGATTAGATGCATGCCAGATGTTTTTATGAAATATTCAGGTGGTCATACTATTGCTTTTCTCCGTAAAGGCATAACACTTGCGGGGGTAAGCTTTGGTGTTTGTGCAGAGGTTTTATGTTTGGCTCATCAACGTTTGTGTTGGATCGAGAATTACTTCCTTCGTCTAACTTTGCTATCCCCAAATTCTTTCCGCTCGCACCCCCTTGATTACGAGCATATTATTAAACTTTGAGTTAGAGTACTTCGCTCAGTTTCTGGGACGAAAGTAGAGTGGAACCAAGGGACATTCCCTTGATTAAGGAGGTACCTTCTATACAAAATTTTGTATGCTTTAATTTTTAGTGGAACGCAGACTAGCAAGCCGCTGGTTCTGAGACAGTTTACCTCAAATTTTTCTAGGATTCTATTGGGGACCAGCAACCCCAGAAGAAACTTATGTCTCAGTAAACTTAAAAGGCGGAAAAGTGCTAGAGGGCTTCATTAAGTCCATAAATGCCATGCCTTAAATAATGGCTCGCGTTAATCTTCCAGGAAATGAAAGCAATGGACCTGCCAGATGTCGCATCCAAATCAAAAGTGCGTACTTAGTAAGCTCTACCGAAACGATTAGCCACGCACTAGTATACGAAAGCCTCGTAGTTTTTTGCCCCTACCTCTGTGTTTATTAAACATTATTTTTAAAACCCCGGCTTCTGGCTTTTTCACCTTATTGTGGGTGGAGTAACGAAGTAGCATAGGGATGCTTTGAAAGACTAATCTGTACCAACCGGACCGTGGGTTCTAGGTGGTACCTTCACACTCGTCTATTACCCTGGTGTTTCAATGCAGTCTAACGAAATGTATTTCCGGTTGCATAGTCGCTGCAGACTAACAATTACAATTAAGAATCAGTCTTACGTAAAGTACCATCCATGTGGTTTGGGGCCGTTAACTTGGAGTAGGTAAGCAAGGCATTAAAATAGGAGCCCTGAAGGCTGTTGAGTTTTCAGAAGCCGCCGATTTTTCTATATTCGTTAATCCTTGTCACCCTGGTGTATTTAAAGTTCTCACATATATCCTAGACGAGTCATTAGCGACGCTACAAGCAAACCAAGCCATGGAAGGTGGAGAATGAAGTCAGTGAACAAGGCCGAAGGTCTCATTATGACCCGCTTAAGGAACGCACCTGAAGTTTACAAGTTGGGTGACCAAGAATGGGGAAAGATGATAGGAACACTTCGCCACTCTCGCTCCGCTTGATGAAAAGATTCTAAAGATGATTCTTCACAACTTTATTGAAGATCTTAAAAACCGGGGTGGTTCAATTGGGGCTTAAGAGGGATTATTCTGTGACCGGGTCTCTTGAGACTGGTTTACTTCTCTCCTCAGAGTTTAAAAGCATTCTTTATTGGTTTCACAAGACTTCCAGAGTTTAATGACTTGTTAAGCCCTTTCAAGCGAGAACGCTTGTAAGGCACTTAAAACCAATTGACGATCCACCAGCTTCTTTGATGCCCAACAGTCTAATTTAAAATGTTGGCCGTTTTGGCTCAACGATCAAAATCCAAGAGCATCTGTCTCGGGATAAGCGGCTTCTTGGTCGGCGGCGTTTGTTGTCCAGGTTAGGAACGGCCGAATAAAAAGCTGGCAGTTAGGTATAAAATGCAACAATGAAGAGCAAAGAAGAAGCCTCGGTGATCTGCTGATCCTGGTAACCCAGGGCACCCTTTGGAGCTAGGCCTGAAAAGTGTCAGCATGCGAACTCTTGGTGGTCGGAATGTCCCGCTCGGCTAGAAGAAGTTCCGTCATTTATGATGCTATCCATTGCGGGGGGCGAAGGAGGGGAAGCGCTAACTCAAAAAGAAGGCTTAGAGGGCTAACGGAGAAGGAACTTGAGCTGGTTGATGACGATAAAAAATATCAGCTCGATCCTACTGACATCTTCTCAACTCAGTGGAAAGGTTCCGGAACCGGTTCCGGAGACTTCGCTGATGGGCGGAGTTTTTTTCTGAGCTGGTGTTTTTCTGATCCCACTGCACAGGTGGGTGTGGGAGTACTCAAAAGCCCCCGGCTGTCCGAAAACGCACTGGAGTGCGGGTAGTGGTAGTGTGTTGATCTTAAAGCTTAAACTTGAGCGATTGACTTCGGCTCTAGTGCAGGTGGATGCACCAAATCGAGAGTCAAAGTATGCGGTCTTCTTGAACGAAGTTGATGCTGCCCTGGATAGAGTGGTAGAAATGGACTTCTTCCTTCTAATGGGTGACTTCAATGCTCATGTGAGTACGGACAACAGTGCTTGGAGGAGTGTGATGGGGAGCTACGGTGACCCGGATCAAAACGGGAATGGAGGGAACTTGTTGGACTTTTGCTCTGCTTTTGACTTGTCCATCATGAACACTTTTTTCCCACGCACAAAGACATTCAAAAATACAATTGGTTGGTACCGGCACAGTTTAAATCAGAGATTTTTGATCAATTTCTTTGTGGTACCATCGTGTATTCAAAATATGATTTGTAATACTCGCGTTTTGAGACGAGCCGAGTTGTAAACTGATCGCCACCTAGTGTTGTGCAAATTTCATTTCAGCGACAGGATTTCCTTGACACGCAGGCGACAACCAAGACTGGTGGCACGCATACGGTGGGAAAGGTTACGGGATGCTGACACGGCACGATTCATAGAAGTCTGAACAAGTTCTACAGCCAAATGCATAGGAGGAATGGCAGCTGTTTCCGTCGGCAGTCATTGCCTTCGCAAGAAATGTTTGTGGAGTGAAGCGGCTTGGTGTGGCTGCTGGTGATGAGAAAAGATCTGTGGGGTTTAAGACACCTGCAATTCAAGAAGAAGATATAGCTTATATTTTGTGGTATCGTTACTAAGGTGGTCCAAGTAATGAAATCAACAGTCTGCCGGCCGAGGCCCGCCGCCTCATCTTCGGCTTTTCAGTTGGAGTTCAGGACTCAAGATTGTTAAGACTGTGATTGCAAAAATGTCTCTTCCTATGCATGCTTAGTCTTATCCTAGAATAACGTCTTTCCTCAATCAATGTGATCAAGCAAAATAACCCGTTCGCGTAATATGATAACAAGAAAATTGACCCGAATGGTTGCATGGTTGAAGCTAGTGATGGAAGAGCGATTTTTTTTAGTCGGATCGTTTGTTAACGATCACCAAGATGATCGAGGAGTTGTCTTAACATCTTGGTATACATTAGTCTTAGTTCAAGGTTCCGGGGACCGACTTAGGGTTGCATCTTACCACACAACACAGGCGGCCTTCTATACCCAACATGTTAAATGTTTATATGCGGCTTTGGATGCACTCACGGGCACATGTACATGCAACCGCCGGAAATATAGAGGAAAGCTTTAACACCTTATTCTGAAAGTCCTAAAAGTTATAAGGAAAGCTCCAAAATTCATTAAAAACAAAGTCAATGATATTTCATGATGACTAAAAGTTTTTACAACTGAGTTACACTTAAATTTACTTAAATAGCTTACGACTAGCAATAGCATCTACTATCAACTTACGCGAACTAATTGTACTAAGCGATACATTTTCAACTAAGCCCGATATAGTACTTTGCATAGAAGCATCTGACAATCGCCGGCCACAAGAAAAATTGTCATTAAATTGCTGTGGATGCGATTGAATTACTTCCACTATAAGAGAAGTTGAAAAAAAATAGTTTTTATAGTTTTTTTTTTTAATGTACCAGCTTTTTCCGAAACGACAACAAACGTACACAAATGCAAGGGTTGACCATTGCCCAAGGGATATTTGGCATATCGTGGCACATTGACTGGTGAGAGCATTGAAAACCTCGCACTAAGCAGAGGTTCCAGTCTCGAGGCAATCGGATCGGTAGGATGGAACATGTTGTACACTTGGAGGCAGTTCGGTCGAACCAAAGCTGGAAAGACACAAAAAAAAGTAAAAAATTAGAGAGCCGGAATCGCAGTTTAAAACTGATTTATTTGGAAAGAAATCAAGACTGTGGTTTCTCAAATCAAGAAGAAGTTTCTTCCACTGGGAAACTTTTGTGAAAACTTAAAAAATACTCACCATGCCTTGAGTCGTGTAGCTTTCTCGATGCCAAAACAATCGACAGCGGGGTGCCAAACATGAAAAAGTCACTCACTTCAAAGTCCAGCTTCGGCATGCGTGTATCGCTGGACGAGGACGACCGTCGTCTCCTCGGCGACGGAGCCACCAACAAACGCTTCGCGTCCAATTCAATGTCCATCAACCGGTCGTCTTCATCGCGATTTGTACCATTCGTCCGGCACAGAGCCTCATAGGCCAGCAGCGATCCCATTGAGTCGCCCAGCATGGCAATCTGCCCGGAGAAGCCCTGTCCATCTTCGCTCTTCAGGAACTCGTGGTAGACTATATTAGCGGCGGCAACAGTCTTATTTACTGTGTCATGGAACTCGGGTGATGCCACCGACAACAATGGAATCGCACCAATAGGAACGTCAGCAATATTTGGAATGTCAGCCGCCGAGGGTGATGCATCGAACGAGTACGGACTCAAGCTGGAGAGAATACCCAACGCATCGGTGCAGATCGACGGGCAAGGTACCATTTTGATGGTGACATGAGATATGAGACTTGGATAATGCTGTCGCATGATGGACTCAAACGCAGCACGGAATGTGGTAACATCGGACTTCTTTGCTGTGAGTTCGCTGGTTGCATCTGTTGGTGAACAGCACTAGTGAGCACTGACTGAAACGAGGTGACTAGACCAGGATAGACCTTACCTAACACACTACCAGCATGAACAACCAATATCAAAATGGATGTTGGGCAAGACGGTGTGCCCGGCGATCCCGGTGGTGAAAGTTCGCTGCGGTCCAAACTCGCCGACTGTTGCAGTTGGCGTTTGGTACCGCGCTCAGACGCAACCCTCTGCAGGAAGGCCTGATTGAATATACTATCTTCCATTTGGCTACCATGCGGTGGCGGACTATCGTCCTCCTCGGCGAGCAACTCTAATGAACTCCACTTGGCCAGGGAGTTTGTCTCATTCGTATCTGAGGGGGATGGTCAGAATGGTTGCATATCGAGGAAAGTGTCAATCTTACCTAGACAATCGAAGAACTCTTCCTCAGAGCCAGACTTGGAGTCGACTTCAAGGCGTTCCATACGCCAATTCGCCACCTAGAATTCGAGAGGAAAACATTAAACTCTATTGCCCGCTTGGATCGTCATAAAGATCTCTAGTGCAAGCTGTTAGTATAGGCGTTTTCTAGACATATTACTCAGCGGCTTTTGGCTTAGCATGCTTGTTTTTTCCCGAGCGGATGGGGCTTGAGAAAGGTTGTCTGCACAATAACAAAAGCACAATATTGTTTAGTAAAGATTAAAGGAGCGATCAATACAACAACAAACGACCTTTCCACCAGCCACCATGTGTACACATACCTACTCAGTGACAAGGACACAACACTTAGTGTATACTTACGTTCTTGTGTTGGACAGCTTTTGCATGCTGCTGTTGATAAAACCCATTACAATTACATTTTTGTATTGGAAGAAAATTGTAAATTTAAAATTAAGAGTAAAAAAAAATAATTGTCGGTACAAGAAAATGCAAAACCCAAAATAAAAAAATTTTAAAATTAAAATCGCAGAGATATGTATTTCATAAATTAAAAATAAGGTTCCACACCAAGATTGACTGAAAGTACTAGCTACTACCACCCAAAGGCGTACCAAGACCGGTGGTCAGTCTGGACGGGAAAAATTAAACATGCCCACCTGCAAGTCGAAGCTGTGCGCCGAGCCAACTGGTGAGTGGAGCGCTCCCTTCGAGCCATATTTCGATTTGGACAATTGAATGCTGTGTGAGCGATCGTGCGATGAGGTGTCCTCGACTTCTTCGTCGTCGTCGTCCTCCTCGGAGCTGACCTCAGCACTTGGTGGTTGCTCTTTGACAATAGGTGGGGGGAGAGATTTTTTCTGCGGCGGAGCATCGAGAGTGATGTCTTTGTCGGAGAGGCTTTGATCTGATATTTAATGGAAGCCAAGTTACCTACAATCAGTAATTTTTACGCAGAAAAAGAAATCCTTACCATCATCATCGTCGCCACTGTCACCGGCGCCCATCTTTTTGGCCAAGGCCAGTTGAGTTTGACGTTCAATTTCACGGATATCTTCAATGGTCAATCCGTGCCATTCGTCTTGCCAGGCCCAGGCTTGTCGGTGAGCTCGCACCATAGTTTTTCGCAGGGCTAAACACAAACAAAAATTATTTAACCTAAGCAAAGCCTCTGAAAGATTTCGACGCCTGTCTTACCAACATCGTGGATGAACTTTTCCAATTTAGTTTGCATGCCCCAATAGCGGAACTCGACCCGACAAATTTTGTAGGCACACATCAGCGACATGTTGCGAGGTGTGGGCTGTTTCTTGCCCTTTACCTAGAGAGCGAGAGAAAAAACAAACCTTAAGGTGTCAAAAAGTTGATCAGCTAGTTGGAATATACCTCGTGCCAATACTCCTCAAGCCAATCGTCGTTCAGAGGCCCACGATTAGTTTTCTCCGAAACGTATAACTTGGGGTCCTCTTCCTTGACATAGTCGCCGCCATAAAGCTGGTCTTTGACAATGTCAATTACGTCTAAGACGAGACAAGAAATACGTGAAAAATTTAAAGACGTCCACACAAACAATTTAACAAATATCTAAATGCAAAATCAAAACCCAAAGTGGCGCATAGCCTCAAATGTTTGTTCTTCAAAATAAGGAAGCTTGCATCTTCAGTTCTGACAGTCCTTTAAAAAAATGACCCATTGAAATTTTTAATATTCAGATCTAGGTTATGTGAAAAAGATATATTTTGCCTGTGCTGTCTCTACCATCTAAACTTTCGAAAAAGTAATTCCCTACACATTTTTCCTGACTACCCAGTGCCTCCAAAACAATGAGACAAAAAAGAAAAGTAAAAGTGTAGTGTCATACCACCATTAGTAAAAACAGGAGACATTTAAAGTAACGAAACTACTCTCCAATCCAAGCAAAAAAGCGAAGCACGTATCGAGCACGTTTCGCTTCTGTTAGGCTTTCTTTCCTGTCATCTGTTGTTCCATCCAACTACGTAACAATCAGTTATTTTGTAGTCTGCCAGTTGACAAGTGTTGAGTGCAAATCAACAAGAACACAAACAACCGCAAAAGCCAACAATTCTAGGTTTACTAGAAACGTCAAAACGCATGCAAAAATTCATCGAGATGAATTTAATGCTTTCCTAAAACGTACGCAAAAATTCCTCGTGTTGAATATTTCTGCTTTCAACAACGTGGAGCTCCCATTGAATGTGTTTGAATTTAAGGCTATGTCACAAAACTGCGTTGCGCCAACGTTGATTTGACAGCTTAAATTCAAGCACATTAAATTCAATGGGAGCTTCCGCATCGTTGCTTCGATCATCCGTCCTTACGTTTTTTTACGTAAGAAAGTTTTGAGAAAGCAGAAAAATTCAACACGATGAATTTTTTCGTGCGTTTTGACGTTTCTGTCAATCTAGAATTGTTGTCTTTCGCGGTGGTTTGTGTTGTTGTTGATTTGTTGGCATTTTCTATAGTTTTTAATCGTTTTTCGAATGGTATATTTTCAACGCGGTTGAAAAGCAACGGGAACATAAAGGGGCAAGCAAACGACAGTGCAGCCTTTAAGTTGTCAAATCAAGGTTGGCGCAACGCAGCTTGAATTCAAACATATTATATTCAATGAGAGAGCTATCACACCGTTGTTTCGACCATCCGTCGTTACGTTTTTTACGTAAAAAAGTTTTAAGAAAGCTAAAGGCTATTTCACATAACTGCGTTTTCTTTGTCCCGTTACATTGTCTTACAACCGCTTTGGAAATATGTATACCATTCGTAAAACGATTAAAAACCATAAAAAAGCCAGCAAATCAACAAGACCACTAACCACCACGAATGCTTACAATGCCACGTTTACAGAAACGTCAAAACGCACGCGAAAATTCATCGTGTTGAATTTTTTTTTTCTATATCAAAACTTTCTTACGTAAAAAAACGTAACGACGGATGATCGAAGCAACGTTGTGGAAGCTCCCATTGAATTTAGTGCGTTTGAATTTAAGTTGACAAATCAACGTTGACGCAACGCAGGTTTGTGAGATAGCCTTAAAAAATTCAACACGATGCATACACCGTGCGTTTTGACGTTTCTGTGAAAATGGAATTGTTGGCTACTGCGGTGGTTCGTGTTCTTGTTATTTTGTTCGTACTTTCTTTGGTTTTCGTAAGATTTTCGAATGGTATGTTTTTAACGCGGCTGCAAGGCAAAGTGTACGTGACGCGGCTGTAAGGCAAAGTTAACGTGAAAGTACGGGACAAGAAAACGACCGCTATTTTTTGATAAAGCTATTGACATAATATAATATATTGTATATGGACTGCTAGCTGGTGTCTCCGCTCATACAAGACCTGCGACAAAAATGACACCCTTATCTGCGGCGCTGTTTGGTGCTGGTGGTTTGCTCAAAGTCTACCAAAGAAGGGAGAAAGAGCCAAGACGCGTTGTGGTGAAATATTGTCTTATTCTGAGCAGGGAAGGTAATTTTTATCAAGGGCTAGAAAATCACATTGCGCAATGCGATACATATTGCGTGCTCCACTTTTAATGTCGGTGTGTAAACATTTAATAACTTTGATGTTTATTATTCAGTCGAAATAAATAGACACATTTTCGAACCTTAAATTTAGTACAATTTTAGTCATGACCATTACACTCAAACATTGCGCGGAAATAATGAGGGTTCACAATGAATATAATGTTTTTGTTGTGTTTTAAATTTAATGTGCATCAAATCGTCACCATCAAATCGTCGAACGTTTGAACGCAGAGCGCATAAGTATCGCTCAGTATCTTGGAACAACTTTGCGGAAGGATGTTTCGATTTTAGAACACTGACATTAGAATATTGTTAACAGATCTTGGAGTACCTCCAAACATTCACTCGAATCGTTGAAAATCAGATTTGTAATGTAGGGCCATTGCGAATTGAAAAAACATCTTCATCGCGTTGGCATCTCTGACCCATCATTCCTTCGTACTAGGAAGAATATCACCGGCAAGGAAATTATTTCTTCAGCCAAGCCAAAATACCGGCAGAAAATATCCTTGTTTTCCTGACTGATACCGGAGTGAAAAAATGGACTTAGGATTTCATCATAGGCACAATAGGCTCCTTTCTGAGAGACTGCACTACCGCAGCAACAGAGCTTCAGTAAGGCTGCCCTGATTATTAACCAAACTAATCTGAAGTGAGCAATGCCGGGGGTCTCATATTATTATTTTCCATATTTTTAAAACCCCAACCTATCTCATCAAAAGCTCCGAATGACAAGTTTTCTGTGACGCTTATCCGGCGTTTAAGTGATCCTTTCATTTTTCAACCATCACTCTTCGGGTGCGGTTCACAAAGTAGCTAACCGTACACGTCCATACTCCTCCAGAGCTCTTCAGAGGTCGTCCTGAAAAACCGGAGAGTACCTATTAATGCCCGAACAGACGAAAATATAAACATTTTTCGTCGGAGGACTAAAGTCGTTGCTACCTTTGACAATTTGTCAAGACGTTCACGTGCAACAATCCTTTATAAAAAATGATTTTACCTCTTCATTTGCACAATAACATTTTCCGTCTGCCAGCTCAACGAAGTCCTCGAAAATGCTATAAAAAATAACATAAGTGGCAAAGTTAAACTGAAATTTCCGGTACATCAAAGACCTCTCAATTCCCCGTCCGAAGTCAGCAGGAGACAATTTTGCTAGTAATGGGCACAGAACAAGGAATAGGTCTGTTGTCTTATCTGACAAAATTTTAGAACTAGTGCTCACTAGAAACTGCAGTTTGCCTTATAGGCCGTCAAGTCTAGAGTTTCGATATTGCTATCAGTTTACCATTAGCTGTCCGATTAACTGTTGAGTTTGAAAGTCCTTTCAGAACACGAGCACCAAAGCCAAAACTCAATAAAAAAGTAGTTTGAATCAATGACGAATCGACTGCTGACAAACTTCAATCCAAACGTGGGACCATCGTTCAGGTGAAGGTCTTATTCTTGCTCAATCAGAGCTCGTTAACGCAATTTTCTCCTTGTTTGCAGAATTTACACAAAAACGATAAAAGGCAGGATGCAAATTAATATTAAACTCAATCTGAATAAATTAAGTTTTTCCAAGAGTAGAAAAAGTGATAAAACTTTCTCTCAACAGCAAAAGGATCTCTTCCGCTCATTATTGGAAAACTTTTAGCCGACACCCTATGCCATAAGCAAACTATTTACCAACTTTGATCACTTTTTAATTTTCTTCTATACATGAAAATAGTTATTTTACAACAACAAAAAAGCAACAAACTTACCAACAACTCGATTACGCAATTCACTGCCAGATAGTTTGAACACATTATCCTGGTGGCCGTTGTCGGGGAAGTAATAGGTTTCTATGTCTAATGAGAATTTTTCCACAAATGGGCAAGTGTAGCGAGTTTTCGTAAATGGATAGGCATTCCAGGCTTCCTCCTCCACCGTTAGGGCACTCTTTGGCAGAAGACCTAAAAATCAAAATAAATCATAAAATAAACTTTCCCTGTATGAGTAGGGATATGGTGTTCCTACTTTTAATCCATCCTGGCAGATGGCTGCCAACATGGTAGATCTTTTTCGTGTACTGGCCATTGCCGCCGGGACCGTTTTGATAGGGTTCGTTGATGATGATTTCAACGCCGCTGCCCTCGCCGTGACTCTCTTCACGACTTTTTTTCTAAGAATAGGCCAAAAATTAGATTAGTTGCAGGGAGTTGAACCCTTTTTTTTAACTGTGGGTGCTCTGAAAACCACTTACGGCAATCATGTACAACTGAGCTATGCGGTACTCGTCCACTGTCAGTGGCAGTGGTATCCGGTATTCCTTTATCAGCATTTTGAAGCAGTGAGCACGGCACTAGTTGACTAGAGATTCGACTTTGAAAATTCGTTGCTTCCTGGGGTTAAGTATGGGGTGAGATTGATACTTTGTTGTACCTCAAAATGTTCGGCAATACTTTAGTCTTCCGCTGTTTTTAATTGTCGGATGCATAGTTGCCTCTGAAAGTCAAAAAGAAAAAACAAATCGTTTATAAATGATACTTTACCCAAAAGGCTTTATAGAACGACACAGTCTCCGGACAATGTAACCAAAAAAGATGTCCCTGGCACAATATGCAACACCTGTTTTCAACCTTCGTTGGCTATAAAAGCTCGTTCCGCAAAAAAAAGTCCATTTAATTAAAAATTCTAACGATGGTAGGGAACATCACCGAAAGTGTTTCCCATCACTGTTCATAAAATGACAAAGCATCAACCATAAAGTCAAAACAAGGAAATTTCCATTTGATGAATAATGTTCGTTCTTGTGCAGGACACAGTCTTATAAATTTTTCTGGGCGTTTGCCATTACTTATGGTTAAGAGCCACTCCTTGCGTCATCAATCTCTTAACGACACATGACCACTTTCTGAGTTTGGAGCCAAAAATTTGTCGACTTTCACAAAAATGTATAGAAAACCATGAACAGCGATAAACATCCTTTATCGAGTATCCGCCCACAAGAGCACTACATTATGGCACCCAAACAGTAATAGTAAAAGAAAGTCCTTGACAAGTCCTGTTTATTTTTTCTTTGCCGTTTTGTAAACATCATTAGGATGCAATAGATGCTCAATATCTGATTAGCATCAAGCATATACACATCTCTATAAACTGGGTACATAGAACCCGATATTTAGGACAAGGATGCGTGAATTTAATTATTCAAAGACCAAGTGAATGATGTGATCATAAATAAAACGGGACACCATCGAATCATTATACACTCAGACGATGTGCCTCAATCAATTTTATACCTTCATCGTGTGAAAAGGATGTTGACTCCTACTACGATATCGTTCCATAAAGGTCTTTTGTCGAGGGAGCTTGTATAGGCCGTATACCTAGCACTCATGTCCCTTCATCTCGCGTGTGTTAGGACATCGCCATTCAATCAATTTTCGCCTAAAATAAGCTTTTTAATCGATACACTTTGTCCACCTTACACAAAGGTGGTGTTTCGTGAAAGTTTGATTTTCTATTTTCGTCCTGGTATAAGGTGTTGACAAAAAGGGGGGACGAAACGATAATTTTAGTTGCATATTCGCGTGTGTCCTGATTAGTGTCCTGCGAACGAAACACGTTGAAAGAATTTGATTTTGAATTCGAAATGAGGCTATAAACGTATCATTCATTACGACTGTGGCGGGACACTCAATTAGCCACACAACAAAGTGGGGGCGCCTCGAAGGCTTTAATATTTAATTGGACGTTGTGCTTGAGTTGTACAGCTATTTGTGGACGCATGTAAAGGCGGGGTCGGACAAATGGGAATTATTTTCCAGACTTTTTCATTCTGAACATGCATTGAATTCGGAAAAAGTAGGTAAGGAATTTGATAAGCAGTTATTAACTCTGTAAGCACAATCTGCCAGTGAGGGGATAGAGTTCTACTAATTCGTTAAGCAATGGAATTCTATATAATCTTGGTGGAGGTTCTATGAAAAATTTTTCTACCTCATGATTATAGCCAGAAAAAGCTCAAATAACGCAAGAGAAAGGTCCTTAATGTCCATCCACAAATGTAATATGACAACTTTCAATACTCCTGCTGGGAATATGAAAAAGAATCATTCGTCTTTTCAGAGACTTTTCCGAACCCACATTTTAAAGTTGTTGGGCGTCTGCTTAGGTAGAGACTTCAATTTAAAAAGTTGAGCAAGCGTTGGATCACCCCAAAGAAGAACTTAGTAGTAAAAATGTAGGTTCCCTCCATATGTGAGTAAGAGAACACCTGAGAGTAAGAACATTTGAGCTGCAAGTTGCAGATAGTTTACTTTTTTTTAATAAAGCAAGAAATATAATTATTTTCATTTTGCTACTTTATTGACTATTTTCTGCTTCCATATTAAGAAAACTCTACGGCTAAATATGTGCAATCTAAAAGGCTGTGAATGAAGAAAAGCATACCTAGCCTAGATGAAGCTGCTTAATTTGGGAAAAAGACCAAAAAAGAAATCCTTTCCATAATTTAAAAGCAAATTTTTATGACAACAAATCAACAAATATTGAAGAGCTATTTGTCCTTTTTATATGTTAACTCAAGACGTTGGCCTGGACTCGCCTCACTATCGCAGTTGGTAACATTTTCTTTAATGAAAATGATTCCAATAATGAAAATTTGCAACAAAAAGATAGAAACTGAATATTTGGGAATAAAAATAAGAACGGGGAGACTTTCTCATGTTGAGAAGAAGACTACCTCCAGTGCTTTCCAAACTGTAAGACGTCGTGAAAAGCTGAAATTTTACACTCAGCAACTGCTTATGATTATAAGACATAAAAAATAAAAATAAAAATAAAATCGGCAGCCGCACCTTGTGGGCGTGGCATTGATTTAAAAAGAATCCTCCAAATGCAGTTTATTCAATACTTTTCTTCCAAATCGAAATCTTTTTGCTTGACATATTATGTAGAAAATACTTGGTTCTACATTTGTTTTACACAAAGTTTTAAGCCACGCCCACATTTGGAGGCAGAATTTAAGAAAAACCTATAATTTTTTAGAAAAACATTGATTTCGACAGCTTTTTAGCCTTGCTAAGGGAAGAAAAGGGAATAAAGTTTAGCATATAAGGTACAACAGATACTATTCTAGAGTTCGTTTGCACAATTTTTTTGGCCACGCCCATTTTTAGGGGTCGATTTTACATAATTATTGAATTTGAAGCAAAAAATTTATTTTGTGCGTACATAGGAATATGAATAGGAATGGAAAGTAGAATAGGAAGCTACCCAAAGACAAACGGACGAACGGCGGACATGGCTCATTCGACTTAAGGTGAATATTTCTCTATGTCACCATATAAAATTTAAGTTAAAAAAAAGTTAAAAAATGTTAAAAAAAACACCAATTGTTCTAAAGGGTCTTTCGAGGCATAGAATTTAGGAACAATTGTCAAACAAGGTTAGGTTAGGTCGAAGAATTGGATTACCCATTGTGAGGTAAGGTAGAGAAACTTGGTTGGACATAATGTCTTACTAACTGAACCAGCCTGATCCTTTAATAAATCCTTTTAGGTCTAGTTGTGATATTCCTGCCAGGTCGTCCAGGCTATCAAAGAACCTGACTCCTAAAAAGGTAAGTCGTCGTTCTTGGTGAGCTGGGTAGTGGCAGAGAAAGTGTTCTATAGACTCTATTTCTTCTTCATCCCTACAGCTTTTGCAGAAGTCGGTCGCAAAGATTCCCATTCGTGTAGCCATGACACTAATGGTGCCTTGTCCTGTGACTACACCAACGAGTGTTCTTATGAAGTTTCTACTGGAGATAGAAGGGTCATTGTTCTTTTAAGGTCGAGTACTGGCCATAAGCAGTGTGTTATGACACAATCCTTAAACTGTTGCCAACGTTCACCGGCTAGTTCGACCGTGTATTGATCTCTATTAGACTTTTGGCTGTGTTGAAAGGGAGATATACCCGTCGTCGGTCAGCCATCGCTTTATACATATCAGAACCTTTCCTGGCCAGTTCGTCCGCCATTTCCTTTCCGGCCACGCCAACGTGCTCAGGAACCCAGCAGAGTAGAACTGCGTGAAGGCTTATTTCCTCTAATGCCATGAGGCAGTCCTTGGCACACTTGGAGTACACGAGGTTGGAGTCCAGGGTTTTAAGTGCTGCTTGACTGTCAACACATATGGTGATTTTCGTTGCTGGAAGGTCCATAGATTGAACTGTCTGTGCAGCTCTCTTCACCGCATAAATCTCAGCTTGGAAAATACTGCAGTAGTTATTTAGTCGATATGATTGGTTGATTTGCAGTGTTTCCAAAAAGACTCCTGAACCTGTTCCATGTTCCATCGGCATAGATACCTTTGATGTCAACATTTGTCTCTACTCAGTCTTGTCTACTTGGTGTAACGACTTTGAATCTTTTATCGAAGTCAAGTTGAGGTTTCTTATAATCTGTACGGGTAACAGACCCATTTTGATTTAAGATACTCAGTATTTTTGAGTGTCCTAGATATTGTGACTTCCAGAGGTTGTTCTCTCCTAGTCTGAGAGCTGCCTTTGCCGCAACATTTCTTGTGAAAAGCTCCAAAGGTTGGAGGTGCAGCATTGTTTCCAGATCTGTTTGAGGTGTGGATCTTAATGCGCCTGTCTTACCTAAGCATGTTAATCTTTGTACCTTCTTCAGATTGTTAAGGTAAGATTTCGTTTTACACGCCTCCCACCATACCAAACATCCATAGGCAAGAATAGGTCCAACAACCGCTTTATAAAGCCGGTATGTTGTTTTGTGGGGTGCCGTGGCGTAGTGGTTAGTGCGTGTGCTTACTACGCCAGAGGTCTGGGTTCGAATCCTACCATCGTCACCTGAAAAAAAAAGACACGTTCTTTTTCACGGTCCCCACCTCCGCGAGAGTCTGACAAGCCCTCCGAGAGTATCAATTGTCTTGAAAAACTTCTCAAAGTGCCGTTCGGATTTGGCAAAAAATTGTAGGTCCCCTTGTATGTGAAGAGATGAACACACACAGCATACATTTTTGAGAAGTTGGCCCTGGTTCACCTCGAGCTGTTGCGCCACTCTATTTTTTTTTTTATTTTTTTTATTTTGTTTTGTCATGTGTAGAGAGCAATGAGACTTTTCTTAATTCTCTCTTCCGTGTTCAGTTTCCAATTTAGTTTGGAGTCAAACAAAACGCCAAGATATTTGGCTTCCAGGGAGAGTTTAAGATTGGTTCCATTTAATTTATGAGTTATCAACCCCTGCGATTTCCGCTTCCTTGTAAGCAGGACCATATCTGTCTTGTCTCGGGTTGACTTTAAGTCCACTGTTTTCTGCCCATCTTGACAATTCTGTGACCACGGACTCCATTAGTTCACTGTTTGTTGGAAGAAATTTGCCTGTTATCATAGGTTATAGTATAACTGTGTCATCTGCGTAAGCGACAACTTTTATTCCTCTTTTGACGAGAGATTTAAAAATTTCGTTGAGTGAAATGTTCAATAGAAATTGTAAAAGCACCCCTCCTTGTACGGTTCCCGTTGCAACCGTTTTCTTAATAAAATAGTCTCCCAGGTTATAGTTGATGACTGTGCTTTTAAGCATTGTCTTAACCCAATTCGTCAAGTGGGTTTATTGTCAAATCAACTGTCATCCAAATAAAATGTGCTTGACTTTTTCGGTATATCTTGGTAAATCACGATGAAAAGACCAACATCAGAGCAAGGTTTACAAATCGTGGAAATTTATTCCAAAAATTAGCGCTCTGTCGTCAAACTCATCGAGATTTTCATCGTCAAATCATCCTCAGCGATGAGGCTCATTTCTGGCTTAACGGGTAGGAAATTAAACACAATTTTTTTTTTTTAGTCAGCCATCATCCTAGGAGGCTCTTGAGACTTCAATGCATCGCGCATATATTTTTACTGCGGTTTCTTGCCGCAAATGTCCATTTGTCTTTAAATCTGAAACCGGAGTCAATATAACCGGTGAATGACGAATGCTACAGGCCAATGACTTGTAATTTTTTTATTCCTCATGTCATTGGAAAACATTTGAGGCAGAATTGGTTCCAACAAGTCCCGACACACAACATTTCTTACATGCAGCCGTACATGCAACCGTCACTTTGCTTAGCCAAATATTTGGTGACCAAATGATCTCAAGAAATGGCAAACTCGTTCGTGTGATGTAACTCCTTTTTTGGGGCTACGGCAAAGTCTATGGATGCTGATAAACAAGGAACGATTGATCATTGAGTAGCCAGGATTCAACAAAATAAGACCTATGGTATTCTCCAAATAGTGGTCCAAATTGGACTGACAACGACAGGATGGCGTTTATAAAGCGTGCAGTAGCGCTTACCATACCATATCGACGGTTAAAGTGCAGGACCTCGTGAGTCGTTTTTGCATGTTTTTCAGAAACCAATTTTTTTTTTCTTTACGTTCTAAAGCAGAACCTCGTATTCATCGATTTGAAATTTAGAAAGAGACTTAAGAGGCACTTCACAAATACGAGGGTTTGAATTTTGCCATTCGCGTAAAATTTTCAAACTGAAATTGCCAAAAGATGGCCCTGATTTTTCTGATTTTTTTGTATTAATAATAATTTTTTTGAATTTTTTGACTTACGAGGTCCGGCACTTTAACCGTCGATATGCCAGAAATTATTTATAATGCTTGAAATTCGTGAGCAAATTCAAGATTTTGGTCAAATAATTTAAGGTTTTATTTAAAAAAAAAAGAGTTCTATGCCTTTTAAAAAAATATCACGCGAGACAAGAATAGGACTTGTAGAACCCTCCCACCTAGTTTAAATAAATAAAAAAAAAATTTAAGACGTATTTTTACCCAGGGTGTAGTGGATTCTTGCTTTCTACAAAAACTCCAGCACCAGACCCTAGTTCGGTTTTGGAGCCATCATCATCATTTTCGAGGGCCGCTAAATGGTCCTACCATCGTTCTCGATCCTCCGCCACCAACTCAAGAGACTCCGGCGCAATCCCCAGGCGGGACTCAGAGAGGTTCTTTACCTGATCCCACCACCTTTTTCTTGGCCTACCAGGGGGGCGACGCACTCGCATCTCGGCTAGCATGTCCTGTCTAGGAAGTCTGTCAGGGGGCATGCGAACAACGTGTCCAAACCATCGAAGAATCGATCGCTCCACTCGGAGAAGTAGCTGCTCAACATTAAGATTCCCACGAACACTAACGTTTCTCACTCTATCCCTTAGAGTTACACCAGCAACGCACCTCAGGAATCTCATTTCGGCAGCTTGTACCCGCGATCTTATTCTTTTGGTCATTACCCAAATTGCATGACCATAGATGAGGGTCGGAACGAACAATGAATTAAAAACTGAGATCTTTGCTTTCACTCCAAGTTCAGCTTTCCTGATGACCGGCCGGCGCAGTTCCTTTACTATTGCTCCAGCTTGGCCAATTCTACAGGACAGCTCAGTATCACTCCTTCCATCTTTCGTGAAGATGGGAGGGGTGGTACGTGGTGATACTTCTCGTGGTGAAACTTCTCCACCACGCCACCTCCGTGACGTGGAGATATCCGTATCTCCGTATCCCCGAGATACTTAAACTTCTGCACCTGTTTCAATGGAACTCCATTTATGTGCAGGGTACACTGCACAGGAGTTCGGGAAACAACCATCACTTCCGATTTGTTCACGTTTACTTTCATCCCAGCATCACCACAGACGGCTGCAAACCTATCCAGTGCTGGTTGAAGTTCCTCTTTGGATGATGCAAGGACGGCCAAATCATCTGCGAAAAGCAGATGGCTCATCCTGATGCCAGCCAATTCGAAACATTGCTCGCCGAGACTGCGCTTCACCATCCAGTCCATATATTCTATGAAAAGGAGCGGCGACAGAACACAGCCCTGGCGAAGTCCAACGCGCACATCAAAAGGACGGGATTTGACGCCATTTTTCCGTAAACAGCTTCTGCAAAAATGAATGGCTCTCAGAAGAGGCCCACTCAGCGCAGTCCTGCAAAATTCTCCACAGTGTATCCCGAGGGACTCGGTCATACGCCTTTTCCAGATCTATAAAACACGCATAGACCGGTTTGGCATATGCCCAGGCCTTTTCAAGTGCCTCTGCCAGGCCGAAAGCCGCACTGCTCTTCCCGTAACAAAGGTTCGATTACAGCTCTGGAACGCGTTTCCAACACCTTCGCGAATACTTTTCCCGGAAGACTCAAGAGAGATATGCCCCTATAGTTGGCGCAATGTCTCCTATTCCCTTTTTTGAAACTGGGCACTATAACTCCCTTTTGCCAATCGCTAGGTGCCTTCCCGCTATCCCAGGCCACCTTAATGACACGTGTTAGGTTTTGGAGCCATCTGTGAAAATACGATGGAATTCTTTTTCTGGCTCAGAGGCTGGCCGAAGCTTTTCGCCGCCTGAAGAAAGTCGACGACGTAGTTTTATCGCAAAAGGTTTTCTAGTGTCATTGCGTCAGAGAGCTTATCCATTAGACATTGGGGTCGAAGGACAATAATCTACAATATTCATAATTTCAATGCGCGTTGTTTGCTTACTAAGTAAAAGATGGTATTCCGCGTACACCCCATGATATATATTATGGTTTATCAGAACATCTAGAGTAGGGGCCGGTGTGCTTCAACCTCTATGCTGCCGAGACCAGCCGTTCTTTGGAGTTGGCAAAAGATAGGACGTTTCCGCAAAAACCGAAGAGGTCTTACTATTGTCTATAGACCCAGAGAACGCTTTTCGGAGATATCTTTCTTGTCTTGCCAAAGCACCTCTACACTGCAGTGTAAGAGCTTTTTCGGTTTTGGATTCAAAATGCTTGGATCAAAGAATTTTTCTATGAAACATTACTCTTGGATATCTGGCTTCATCGGATAAAAGAATAGTGACACGTTTAAGCACGATTTGGGTCAGACTGAGGCTAGTGACCTTCCTCATACTCGTGAAGAAAATAACCGCCGGCTTGAGAGGATTCACTAAAAACCCATTCCTTAAGCACCAATCATTGATCTGGTCTAGGGATCCCTGAGCAGATAGTCCCTTGCCCCTAGGTTTAAACAAAAATAATGGCGATATCATTCATGTAGGCTTGTGTGTTCGTTCCTGGAAGGTTGACATCAACCATAAGCACCGAGTAAGGGCACCACCTCGCTTGTCCCTATTTACTGGAATTTAGACGCGCATTGGTCTCAACCTGCTCCGACTAGTAGCGGCCAGTGCATTAGCGTTGAGTTAATCAAAGGTGAAAGCGGATAGTAGACTTTATTCGTCGATTTATAGATATTTATGTTCGTAGGAAAAAGGTGGGGTTTCACACGGCCACCCCACCGCTATGTTTGACGATTAGTGCCGGCAAGCGCATGCAGCTTAAGAGGAAGCTTGAGTAATTTGTTTTGCGACACTAGGACCTTCTTCGTTTTTTTTTTTTGCTTTAATAACATTAAGGTGGGCTTTGTCATTTATTCAATGATATCCTTGCGCTCAATTCAGCTTAGGTGAGAATTGACTTCGTGTGCGTCAGCTTTATTGCTCTTCCCCAGTTGCCTATATTTTTCTACAATTATTCGTCTACAATACTCCAACATCTCCCAGTTATTGCATAATAATTGAATGTATTCAGTTGCATGACAAATCTGACAATGGAATTTTCGGCTTTCCTCAAAACTGTCGCCATGTAATTTTTTTCCTAAAAGACACTAAACACTTGCCTGAGCGTTTTCAAGAGGTTATGGCAGAGTTTTAAGAGCCTAAAGAATTTTCCCAATGAATTCGGAGTAGTTCCTTACAAAAAGGGAAGCAACGTTTCAAACGCTTAAAACATCACCCCAAAAAATGTCTCAGATCGATAAAAACGTTTCCCTATAATAAGCATTTCCCTGTTTTTACCTCAATATTTTTTTCTATGTTCAAAAAAAAAATCAATTTCCTGCCATCAGAAAAGAAGCCAAAAAAAATATGAACAGCGCTTTGTTAAGAACATGACACGGTTCCTGTCGCTGTCAGTGAAAATAATCCCATCACCTTGAAAACCACAATCACAGTCATTCAGCCATACCAAATAGAATGACAAAACAGGAAAGAAAAATCAAAACAAAGTCGACACAAAGAGTCAGATAGAAAAACAAACACAACCTTGTGTGGCAAATAAGCCCTTGAGAGACAAACACTGCACTAATTAACCCTTTCATGCGAACAGACCCACCAAATGAATGCCTCAACACAAAGAGATGGAAAAAAGTTGTTCAGCGATGAAATATTACCACCTTTTGCCATAATAAATAGCGACACGTAATCTTACACGTCTCACATTTTCGTTGACTTTAACTACCCGCCATTGAAATCTACCCCCAGAAACCCAGTTACAGCTTTTCTGGCACTGCGCTATAGAGTACTTCGGGAGAAGCCTGAAATTTGGCGCAGTCGGTAAAGCACCAATTTAACCATGACACACTGCAACACAAAGAGGGTTCAACTTCTGTCAATTAATTCTTTAAAAACAAACGAATCTTGGAAATTTTGTTTAACTACCCTACACTGAAGTGCAAAAGAATTAGGCCAGCAAATGACAGGAAGGAATGGCATTCATGAGAGGTCCTGTGACACATTCTCACATAGAATTAGTACAATTTTAAATAATTACATAAAGCGTCTCACAGCTATTAAGACACTTTTCAAAAAGTCCTACACACAAGGCCGCAGGCACTTTGCATTTACCGGTCTTAATGTGAGTCTCAAGTCCTTCCATGTAATGTAATTTATGGACTCAAGACACCAGTAGCAGCCTCTCTCCTGCCCACTTAATTACACATTATAATGCATTTCAAAGTCTCCTCGCATTAGTGCCATATATAAAACTCGGTCACAAAACCATATGTGTGTGTACGTGAAGTGCTTTTCAGCCCTTTGTGTGCAATAAGTCGCACTCACATAAGCACTTTGCCCGTCCGCAACTGACTATATGAGTCCACTTAGGCTCGATGCTGACAGACGCATTACGAATTTATAAGGCTCGACTTGTTTCGTTCGCAGAAGAAAGGGAATTCGTTTAATGCGTTGACAGGATCAATATCAATTATAGGGAATCCTTTTTACCAGTATGGCATGGGCTGATAAAGCTCAGTTTGCCATGCACTATACTCGACGCTAGAGCTATGCTCAAGGGGAAAGCCTGTCCGACTCAGACGTCAAAGTTTTAAAGCTATTGATGCCAGAAAATGCCACAAGTCGGACAGCATTATACTTTTCACTTTGTCCTTCGCACCAGGCTTTATACACTCCGCACCATCAGCATCGGGCGGATGTTAATTATGTTTATTGCAATCCAATCTAGTGGCTTCTCATGAAGCAGCAGCTGAAGCAGCAGCTTCCTTTTGTGATAGTTCCAAGAAATATTTATACATACTTTATGCATGGTGCTTGTTAGTGAAAGGACGAACTTATCGGAGGAGCCACACTCCTGGATACACATAAAATTCATGGAAACAACGATGACAATTAGCCATGGTTAACTTTTACAGCAAGACTACACTATACACAATTTTACATGTATATATAGAGAGTATCCTCTCCAGATATTGTTATCCTTTGTTATTGTCCTTTTTCGGAAATTGTTCGAGTCGTCAGTGACGACGACGACGACGATGGCGTCCTCCTGGTGCAGTCCTCATGGGTGTCACTATCAGGATGAACTTGGTTTCTGGACTTTCTCTCCTGAAAGTCGATGTCGTCGTTGCTGGTGACATTTGAATTAGTTACGTTCATTGTGTGGGAGTGTAAATGTCCTCGTCTTCTGTTCATGTGGTTGGTGTAGTGGTTGCAGCAAGTTCGAGGAAATGTTATGGGCAGCGAGGGGAATTACTTAAAGTGGAAACTCTGAAGTGCATTTGGTATTCCTTTGGCGTTACAAAGGGTTTTGTCAACAAAGACGCTTTGGAGAGGGCGGTCATGCAGGCGGTTTCGTGTATGCACACGTTCAAGAGTATTCGACAACATGTAAAACATGGTGTAGAGCTTGTAAATATAGGCTCTTTGATATGGGAATCCACAAATTAAAGAACATGTTAGGTTGCATGTCAAGTCAAAGGAATGCAAATTGAAAAATTATAGTTGAATACAAAACTTTTTTTAGGATTGTTGTTGAATTAAAGTTTTGTTTTGACCAACTTTAAGGAAACTTTTATACATATTTTAACAAGAAACTTTTCAACTGGATCATGAGGTGACTAATTTGTTTGAAATAATTCGTTGTGGTATGTTCTATTCGAGGTTAAATCCAAAACTGTGTTGTTTAAAACTCACCAAGTGACTCTCCAAGATACGATGTTTCTTTTCCACTGTACGAACTCTTTATACCAGCAGAAGGTTTCTAAACCAGCCCTGCCTTAGTTCTTCCGCGAATTCATGTTAAGTAGAAGGTAGCTTGAGATTTGATCTTGTTGTTTTTGGGCAGGATTCATGGAGCATCGTTCTTGCTTTTAACTGTCATTGAACCCATAGAGTGGACAGTCGGATAAGGCTGCTTGGCTGTCTCAGAAGATTATGTATTTTGGCGTCTTCTAAACTTTTGTAAGATACTAATTATTCGGAGCAAGTCTCAGTGGCAAAGACGTCGATGTTCGCTAAGGACTATTGATTGCTCTCGCAAGATGTAGGACGAACGTCGCGTTCCAACGTGCTTCCAACGTCGCCTTCAATCGGAATTGTCCACATCACTCTTTAAGACAATGTGAGAGAGTAGATTTCTCTGGCACGTGGTACAACAAAATGCAACTTAAACAGACCAACATATTGATTTCAACCTTCCTGGAATGAGATGAACGCAAGTTTTTCTTGCCTGCAACTAGCGGCGGCTAAACAGAATGTCGTGTATCTATGTCGTACACGATGGGTGTTCTTAGATAATACAGGAGAGACAAGAAATTCATGGCGTATTCTTTTGAACACCGAACAGCCACACCGAGCTGTCAAATAATGCTCGGTGTTCGCGACAATTCCAGAGCGGTGTAGACTCGGTTTCATTGTGCACAGAGCGATAAAAACTGCACCGTTGCTGTCATCACGTTAAGTGTCAAATTGCTTTGACTTCATTTTGCATGTGAGAAACGTCAGTATTTTTGGGAATCTTAATGTTGAGCAGCTACTTCTCCGATTGGAGCGATCGATTCTTCGATGGTTTGGACACGTTGTTCGCATGCCTCCTGACAGACTTCCTAGACAGGTCATGCTAGCCGATATGCGAGCGCGCCGCCCCCCTGGAAGGCCAAGGAACAGGTGGTGGGATCAGGTAAAGAACCTCTCTAAATCCCGCCTGGGGATTGCGCCGGAGTCTCTTGAGTTGGTGGCGCAGGATCGAGAAAGATGAAAGGACCATTTAGCCACCCTCGCTCCGCGACCCTTTTAAAGGATAAGCGGCATCCGAAAATGATGATGATTCATTTTGCTTACTTTTTTCATTTCGTAGCGTAATTTCGTTGGCGTCGGTTTTTTTTACTTAAAATGAATTTTGATGGCTTTGAGTTTGAGTTTTTATCGATTTCATACGATTTCAGTCGCGTTGTAATTAATCACGAATGAAAATTGAGTCGAAACGACACTTCACATATACAATCAAAACTACACCCAGCCTCCACCGTCAAATACGATGGTGGCGAAATTTCGAGTTCGATGTCGACACTGAACTAATCCGGAGTTTAAAACAACATCTACATAAGCACGATTCCGTTCAGGTGTACGAGAAAAGAACAATTTTTTTCTGTATTCCACACCAGTTTCACAATTCGGTGTTGAAAAGAATACGCCATCAGTTTTCTTACACCACCTTTTCATCGATTTCAAGGTCGCCTATGACAGAACCTATAGAGACGACCTATATTGCGCGATTCCTGCCAAACTCGTCAGTCTGTGAAGGATAACGATGGAAAATTCACGCTGTTCCGTCAAGCTCGGCAAAGAGCTCACCGACCCCTTTGATGTCAAAATAGGATTAAGACTAGGCGACGCGCTGTCATTTGACTTCTTTAACATCATACTTGAGACGATTGTGCAGAGCTCCTGCGCCAACACCAGAGGCACAATCTTTTAAAAGTTCGTTCAACTACTCGCATACGCAGACGACATTGACATAGTCAGAAGAACGAAGTGATGTCAGTGAAGCCTTCGTGAGTATTGGGACGGAAATGGCGAATATGGGTTTAGCAGAAAACGAGGGCAAAACCAAGTATATGCTGTCATTAAGAAAAGACACCCAACACCGACGCCCTGGTCAAAACATCACCTTCGACAGGTAACCTATAACTTTGAGGTATTTAGAGACTTTGTCTACCTGGATTGCGCTATTAATTCAGACAATGACACCACCGCTGAAATCAAACGAAGTATAACTCTTGCCAATCGCTGTTTCTTTGGGCTAAAAAGGCAATTGAGTCGCAAAGCCCTCTCTCGAGCAACTAAAGTGTCCATGTATAAGACCTTCATCATCCCAGTCCTGCTTTACGGTGCAGAAGCATGGACTCTGTCAAAGGCGGATGAAAACACTTTAGGCTGCTTCGAGAGCAAAATTCTTCGGACGATTTACGGTCCCGCCTGCATAGACGGAGAGTGGAGGAGGAGATATAAAATCGAAACCCGCTGGCGAAGCTTGTTGGCTGAGGCCCAGGTCCACCCCGGACTGTAGCGCCACCTTAAGGAAGTAAGTAAGTTGTTGCTATTTTTTTATTATTTAAAAGAAAAAAATTTCGTCATATTCCAAAAAGCATCAGCGAGTCTAAGTCAGGAATCACACAGTCGAAGGATTCGAATGGTGTCGATGTGGTACCGCTATTTGAGAAAGCGCACTTCTCAATATCAGACCGGGAAGGTAAAGTTGAGCCCGGGAAGGCTCACAGAGTTCAGGGCAGTTTCTCGGGATACATTCGTTTACCCAACTCGAGCCGAGCTGAAGACTCGCCCGTGACAGCGGTGCATATGCCCTATGAATCAACGGTTGATATTGCCAGGTGTTCGAAATAGGTATACTAGCAACTAAGCACGCCCTTAGCCATTTACCCAATAACGTATTGGGAGAATTGCTATTCCATCTTGGATAATGGGGAGAAGAGGGTTAATTCCATTTTAAGGCCTCTAAGGATGGAATACCGTGCTGATATTGGCATACCTTGTTAGAATGGGTGCTTTTGGGTCAATCGCAACCAATGCCTAGACCCTGGAGACACATACCTTTTTTAAAATACTTATATATAGGTCTAACTAGGGAATAAGTCGAAACCTACACTTTTTGAGCTTCAGTCTAAAAGCCACAGACCACAGCATTCTTTAGCTCGGTTTTAATCAAAGTTATTCGGTTTACAGCTCCAGATAAGTCAAAGACGGTCAATGATACAGGAGCAGGGATGTGCTTAATCAAAACCCGGTAACCTAATAAGCATAATACAGCTAAACGGTGATGTTCCGACACTTTTGTGTGCCTTCAAGGTAAAAGTTCAACAAATTTCCAGAGCACCGAAAAGTCAAGTGTGTTGGAGCATGAGGTCATTGACATGAACAGTCACTTTGGGGTTCCTCCTTACTCAGAGCAACGTTGTTTAAAATGGGTCAAATTCTGTCGATGCCAAAACATAGTGGTTCATCGGTAGGGAAAAAATTGAAAGCCACCGAACTGAAACATGACTCACGTATCTGCCTAAGAGCAGCGAAAAAAGGATCCAAACTTCACTCTCCAATAATTTGTCAAAGCAAAAGTCGCAGAAGTTGTTTTTAGTAAATAAGCAAAATCGGAAAAGAAAATTGTTGATCAGAATAAGACCACAGCCACAGGAGTGCAGATTTAGTACAGCACATCCCTAGCCTTCAGCAATGCAACAAGCAAAACCTAATTTCACTTATGTCATGTAGAATCTTCAGTAAACCTTTTTGAGTGGAATTCTAGCTCAGTCAAACCCTCACATCTGATAACTGAGTCTGAAACGGAATGGTATTGTGTTTGAGATCGAGGCCATATCATCACTGTAATTTGAGTTGCTAGTAATAGTAGAAGTCGGGCTTTTCGAGCCAGTTGCCTATGTTGAGAATGTGAGCGAAAAAATTATCATAAAATATTTGTACGCTTCAGATTCGGCATTAAGCATCAGTTCATTAAGAATTGGTGATCCACTTCTGTTGCTGCCTCTTGCAATTATCTAGTTTAAGTGCCCGAAACTAGTTCTATGTCCACAATGAATTTTGCCCACTCACTGATATCATGACGATGAAAATATTTATTTTTTAATATTATCTACATACGTGCTGCGACTAATTACCCCAATTACCCTTTTTTTAATTGAAAATAGAAAAAAAAAAAAAATCGAAAAGCTTAAACAATTACAATCATGCTGCTACCAAATTTTATCGATAAGCATTTTTATATTTTGTTTACCCTTTGCCTGATAATGGCGGGGTAAAACCGCAGTCAAATTATTTATTGCCCACACTTTGCTTAGCATGAAATATGGTCTGCGTCAAGCCCGCTACGAGTTCAGCAATTCGTAATTAGTAAATGGATCCCTCTGACCACAAACCAAGGGTTGACTAAAACGCATGACACACGCCAAAACCTTAATTCCGGAAAGTAATGAAAATTCCGAAACGAAACAAAATTTCTTCCCGACCATCAAGAACCCATAATCATCCAATTAAGTGATTCGCATATATTGTGCACAAGTCCATCATCTATTATATGCGGGTGGTGGTTTCAATCCTTCGTCGGCATTTGCGGAGGGAACGACGACAAGTAGAAATGGCTTTGTATTAGGTCATTTCCTCCATTGCCACTTCACTCGACCGACATTGTCAAGAGCCACCACACTGGTCGTCGCTGTGTCGTTCGAAATGGAAAATTGGATACACAAAAGGATTAAAACGAAATAAATATGCAAAAGACGAACTGCCATGAAAGGAAAATTGCACTTGGCTTAGTTTTTCTTTTTTTCTGGTGCATATTTTTTCTATACAACATCCCTTATATGGGGGGTGGTAAAATATATTGAACAATGAGGTCAGATCAATGCAAGTTAGTTGCTGATGTGTGACACTTTCCTTTGAAGTACACAATGATGGATTGTATTGACAGCGAGGAAGTGTCATGCACTTTTGCATTGAACTAAAAGTGTTAGACATCGTTCAAGTTGAGTAGATGACACCGATTTATTGTGGTTGATACTTATGTGGCCTAATTCTATGGTCGTAATGTGATTAGGCTCCTTGAGTTGTTGAAGCAAACAAAATTCTGTCGTTCTCACAAAGAATGGCAATTCTCTTCAAATAAAGGCAATGCGTTTGCTTTTATTTGCTGATGCAGCAAATGTTAATGCTTGACTGCATGTTCGCATACGGGTGTTATTTTTTTAATGATATGTCAGCATATTTCTCGTAATAAATTTTAATTTTGATTTAAATTTTTTCGTCTCGACTTGCGCTATGTCTTTGATGCGAAGAAGATGAGGTGCAGATACGGATGCGTAAGCAAAAGCGTTCATTACAATATTTAAATAAATTAATCAGCAAAATTTGGACTAAAGTAAATTATGTATTTTTGCCACTTCTATGTCGATGCCTTCCTTCCATTCTGTTGTAAAGGATCCTTTTAAATTTATAATAACAACTGCAACTACCCACTATTAAAAATATATGACCAGACAACTGTCATGACGTTTATTGAATAGGCATGGCTACTAGTTCTTCGAGCATTAATGGTTCCATACCTGCGGTTTTAAGGTAATATGTCCATGATGCTTTTGATGCACCTTCTATTGATGAATGTGCCCCTTTGGAAGGCCTTTTTAGTTACTTTCTAGATGCTGAAGCCCAAAGAAAACAACATGAATTCAGCACTAGAACGATAAATCACTGGCATCTTCGCCAAAAACTAGGCACTATAAGGCCCAAAGTTTAAGAAGAGCCCCACTAAAAGAAATGAGACATAAGAAATAGAGACTCATATCTAATAAGAAGAGGGCTCCTGACCGTGGAGGGTCTCTACCTGATTCATGGTAACCTTCAATTCTCTGCGAACACGGGTACACTCTTTTCATTTGTCCAGACAAAGCACATTCTTTGGCATCCTAGATGTCTTAGTCCTGAAAACAGCGTTTGGTTCATCCTGGTCGTTGTTCACCGATGTAACCGAGCCAATACAGTCTTCGTGGTTAGAATTTTTCAACTACTTTCGAATCTTGGTTGATGTATTAGCATCTAACGTAGAGAATAGCCCGGTGGCGTGCTAAGGAAGGTCCCTACCCAAAACAAGCAGTTCTGTGAAGTTTAGCAAAAGAGGCGCAGTAAGCACGTTTTTGCAAAAGCCTGTTCCACCAAGCAACCGATGCATTGAGAGGAATAGTCTTACCACAGCCGTATAGATCCCGAGGGCCTTTTTCGAAGATTCGGCCTATGTCTTGCCAAAAGCGCTTCAGCTTTGCCAGAAAGCTGACAATGCTTTTTCCGGGTTCGAAGAAGTTTTCTATCGAGGATTACTCCCCACTATTTGACAATGGGATATCGGAATAGTGACACTTTTATGCACGAGTTAAGTCAGACCAGTGACCTTCCTCCTTCTCGTAAGGAGAATAACCATCATTTTAAGAGGATTCACTTTTCTTTTTTTTTTGTATAATTAGCTTGCGACCAAGGGGTCATGACTACCCTTAAGATGCGTTGCACATCGCAAGCGGAAAGAATTTAAGGATAGAAAAGATAGAAGAGAAAAGTAATTCTCCGTCCAACAAGTAAACGCTGATGAGCCACTACGGAACATGAAAACTCTGCACAGGAACACCGAAGCGTACCCCCGCAAGTGTTATGCCTTTACGGAGAAAACTAGCAGAGTATTTTACAAAAACATCTGGCAGCATATATTTTTTGTCCATTCAATTTGCATATTGGACATATTCAGCCGACCCTAACCTGGATAACAGATACTGACCAGGAAGCCGCTGATTTTGACACAGACGCTCCTGGATTTTCTGTTTGTTGTTGGTTTTTGTCTGCCAACAAAATGCCATATCGGGTAAACATTCCTCTATCCGCCACATGGGGAGGCGCCCGATTGGGGACCAGCAACCCCAAAAAGGAGTCACTGAAAGTCTATTTTTAGTGCACCACTCAAGTCTAGGGATCTCCACACCTCAAAGCATACAGTCCCTAAGTTTGAGGTTTGGCCCGAAAAAAAAAAACGGTGAACCACCCGCGCAGGCCTGTGTGTAGGTTCCAAAATGGTTGAAGGCCGATGGTAGAGAGTCTACAACCATGCACCATAAAAGGGGAGGCAGAACAAAACGTTGAGGGCAATTCTTACTTAACCCAGTTATTATACGCCTTTGCGACAATCTGCCTCGTTTATCAGCTTCCTGTTCATAAGCAGTACCCTGTAATCCATTGAACTACACCTGTATTTCATCTACACGGTGTGTTGTCTGGCTGAGTAGCACATGCTATCAAAGATCACGTTTTTAAAAGTGCCCTCAATATCGGCGAGAATGCCCAGCACGTACTCCTTCTGCTCAAGGAGCTTCGCAGAATTTTCCTCTCTGGGAGGTGCGTTCTGGATCTCACAAAGAGGATGCGATAAGAGTAGCCCTGCGCACGCATATCTCAAACAATCTCTTAATACTTTTCAGAAGGAAGAAAGACAGACATATGGGTCTGAAACTTTTGGCTAGGCTATAGTCAGACTTGTCAGGCTTTGATGAACCTCTTTTTTCAGCAAAAAAAAAGATAGACTTATGGGTCTGAACTTACCAGGCTGAGACTTACCAGTGTTTAATATGAACACGACTTTAAACATTTACCAAAGGTTGGGTAACACAAGGCATGGTAGAAAACTCTCAAAAGATGCAATTACGCATTTAATAGCATCATCCGTGACCACTCTCGATACCAGTGCACCCGCAGGGTGTTTGTTGGTTCTAGAGTGGCCACCGTTGCGGGAACTCTGAAGACCACGTGGTGATCTGATTTCCCGGGAAGACTGATTGGTGGCAGGGTATGTAGGTACTATCAGGTTTGGGAACTGAAGCAAATTTGCTTAGTGTGTTCCTGCGAAGGCCTACTATAGTTTCACTCAGAGATTCCACGTCCTCACAAAATTTTTCTTTTAAGAGTCATTTTCCACTTCCGAATTAAATTGGTTTTTAAGGACCGATTCAGGAGCTTGCGGGTTTTTTTTTTGCCGAATACGCTGCAGTTCGGCATTCCACCAAGGTACCGGTTTTCTGCGAGAATTTTTTTTTAAATCGGGCACGCTAGTTCTAAAGAACGGGCAGGGAAGCTGCTTAGATCTTGAGCGGATCCTTCCTTGATCTAAGTTTGAGTTGAGCAGAGTTGCCAATCTTCTCTCTAAACTTTGCTCAATTTGTTTTTCTCAGATTTCAACTCTCAACAAATTCAATTACCTGCTGTCTCTGACAGTAAGAAATGTAGGTTGTTGACCTTCTTGACCTACATTTCAGACAATAGGACGAATTCGACAAGACGGTCTCCGCTTACGCTTTATTTGATACTGCCTCAAAGAGTGTTCTGAGCATATGCATCGAAGGACAAGATTAGGCCCAACCCTTTGGACTCTTAGTACTGTACAAGCTCAACAAACGGTGGACGAGGAGTTAGAGAGTTATAGGGGAAGTTAGCCGATGCCACAACAAAGGTTTCCCATTCGCCTTTTTCATGGCAAGCAATAGAGGCAGCATCTAGATCTTTCAAAACCTTTCGATCTGCACCGCCTTGAAAGATTTTCACTAAATTAGACAATTCCTAGGTCTTTCGAACTGCGCTTTTCATAAAAAACGTGGTAAAAAGCCTTTAATCCACCAAAACCACAGATGTCACTTTTTTTTAAAAGCATTCTGCTTTGAAGAGCAGTTAGCAGCTTTGCAGTGCAAATAGCAACACACCGTACATCAGACCTAACTGCGGCGACCAAATTCTGTCCGCTGATGCTGCACCCTGTTTAAGTCACAGCCCCAGCTCATAACCGGTGCACGGGCAGCTCCAACAATTGGCGCGCTTCTTGTACTCATTCCCATGGGAAAGCCCACGATTTAAATTGTCCGTTAAGAAAGAAAATAAAAGCATAAAGTCGCCAATGTACCTACTGAGCAACATTTTACACAACCTATTCCGTAGCCTTTATTCTGTAGTTCGTTAGAGAACATCTTGGAACGCAACAAAGTCAATATTTAAACACTTTCGAGCTCTGATAAAACCGCATTTTCCCAACTATAAACCACTTAGAGTACTAATTGAGCCTTTATTGCATACCCAAACTCAAGTGCACCTTTAAACCAAATCTGTTGTTGCGGTGAGTACTGTTATAATCCAATAATATGGTCGCAACAATTCGTAATTAAATTGCCGTGGCGAGGATGAATTTAATTAGGCTTTGCATGCACACGACATAATTTGCATAATTTTCATCGAGATAATTGAATGTTAACTCGGTCGTGAATTTATTCTCCCAGGCCGCTCCGCATTGAGTCCGTTTACAAATTGACAAATGAAAAAGGATTTAAAATCTCCGTTTTATGAGAACATGACAATATGGCAACCTTATAACTTTTTGCTCCACATTACGTTAAATAATGAGCTACCCTAAACGAACCTACTTGGTTGACATATCTTTCTCACTTAAACACAAACGATCAGACAATTTTAATTGACGTTTTGTATACATCATTTATCAGCGGCGAAGACGTGTTGTACTTTTATTTTTATTGTTCATTGCGATGACCCATTGCGTATGTGACTGCACTGACAATGCCTTAACGCAATATTATTATTGTGTGTACCTGTCATCTTTTGAATATTAACCATAAGTGACAGACTCGAATGGCTGTCATTTAGTTCAAGTAAATGTCAACGACCTGACTGAAGGCAATTGTATTATTGTAACTACGATAACTCAGTCAAAAGTAATGGGAAAAATATACTCCGACGAAAATTGCGATCGTTCTGTCGTGAGGCGTTTACACGCAAAATGTTGCTCATAAATTATTTAGCATCATCGAGGAATTCAACGAGTGACAGTGACACGGCTGGTTGGCCAATGTATAACTCTGGTTGATGGCTGATGTGGAATTGTGTCCATCCATATCTTTAGTTGTGTGTGTTTTATGAATGAAACTGCACACAAAATGTCAAATAAAATCGTGAAAAGAAAAAGCATTAAAGTTTCAGGACAAATACAACGCAGGTGGGCATATGCGGTATTCGGTTTGGGTCAAGGCTTTTGGTATTGAAGGCTTCGCCGATGGATAAACATGGGGATTTTGAATGCCTTCCATATGGAATGCGTTCATCCAGCAAAATGCGCTTTTTATCCAGCTCAAAATGTGGTTCGACCATTTTAATTAATTCATACAAAGACTCGGATCGTTGCTGCGGTCGAAGTGTTGGTTTAATTGAATTTCAGAGGGTTTTGTGCATTCAAATGGAATGTCAACTCAAGGTAAAATTAAAGTCAATTAAGGTAATTGTGACATTCGATACTTTGTTTTAGGGCTTATTGATAGCGCAGAAAACATCGACTACGTGCTTGTCGTATTATGTGAAATCGGCAAAGTATTCTTGGAGGTATTTGCCTTTTTATAGTGTGAAACACATTTACGAATGACGAGGCAATTTATACCAAACTTTTATGACATCACTTTGACGGTAAGTGGAAGGCATGTAAGTAAGGCTTCCTTCAAAATGATGAGAGCTGTGGTGACTTTAATGCACAAGAGAGATTGTTGTCGTTGCCAGCTTTCGAGAATTGTGATTTTCAACAGATAACTTGACAATCAGCCCTGGTTGCGGAATAACGGTAAAAACGCTTACAACAAGGTTCTTTTATGCAAGCTTTCCGGCAAATTATAAAAAAATTATCCTAAAATCAACATTCAAATCATGCAGGTGGTTTGATACCAGCAACAAACGAAAAATCCAGGAGCGTCTGTCTCAAAATGAGCGATATCCTGGTCGGCGTCTATAATCCAGGTTAGGGTCGGCCGAATATGCTCTTTTTCTCATCCAATATGCAAATAGAATGGACAACTATTAGATGCATGCCAGATGTTTTTATGAAAAACCCTGCTCGTTATTTTATTGCTTTTCACCGTAAAGGCATAACACTTGCGGGGGAAAGCTTTGGTGTATTGTATCTGGGCAGAGTTTTGAGTTTTTTTTATGTTTCGTAGTAGCTCATAAGCGCGTGTTGGCTCATCGTGATGTGCTACGCAACTTAGGGAAAATCATAACCCCTTTTCTTAATAAGCTTTTTAAAAAAAGAACATAGAAGAAAAGTACAATGCCTACAGCGATAATTCAGGTAAAACTACAGCGCGTCTTATAAACCATTAGATATCAGGGTAGGCTTAAACTGACATTATGATAAAAAGGGCGTAAAGATGGTAAAGGTCTACGACGTACTTTGATTAAAATGACAGATACACTTCACTGGTAGTGGAACCAAAGTTCGAACTAGTTAATGCCTCTGGCCTAATGAATGCGTTACCTCCATTACGCGTCGAAGTACACAACCGACAACTCATTTAAATATACAACGTTCTTATGGAAAATAACTTACCACACTTAACTACTTTTTGTAAAAAACCGCTTCCCACAAAAACGTGTATAGTTAACTTATGACGTATTGTTTTCAACACCGAATCGTGAAACTGGTGTGGAATGCAACAATAACTGTTCTTTTCTCGTACACCTGAACGGAATCGTGCTCTTGGGAATGTTCTTTTGAACTCCGAACTAGTACGGTATTGTCACCGAACTCGAATTTTTATGACCGTCGTGTTTGACGATGGAGGCTGGGTGTAGCCCTGGTTGTGTATTAGAAGTGACGTTTCGACTCAATTTTCATTCTTTATTTTTTACCAAACGACTGAAATTGTCTGAAATCGATAAAAAGTTACCAAACATTTCAAACTTAAAGCAATCGAAAAAAATTTTAAGTCAAAAGTATTTACAACAAACTGACGACAGCAAAATCACGCTACGAAATGGAAAAAAGTAAACAAAATGAAGTCCAAGCAATGACACTTAACTTGATAACTGCACCGCTGCAGCATTTGTCGTTCTGTAAACAATGAAATCGAGTGTACACCACGCTGGAATTGTCGCGAGCACCGAGTAATATTTGACAGCTCGGTGTTCAAATTAATACACCATTAGTTGTCAGTTGTGTACTTCAAGCTAACGTATGCAACGGATTTATTGGGCTAGACACATAACACTGTCTCAGTCTAAAGATAATTGTGGATAAGTCTAATTCCAAAAAATTCATTCTAGAGCTACAAAAACTTCACACTTCTGATTCAGATAAGCAAGTCGGCAATAAACGAACCAATTTCTCACACTTTAAGGATTTGCTTATTTATATCCCTGAGAATACTGGAACTTTATGATGGAGCGTAGAGACGTTTTAAAACTTGACGCGTAAAACTTTCAGATAAAACGATCTGCTTCATAGTTTCTTTTTTCACAGTCACAGCTTATGAGGACACAAATTGCTTGAGCTCGGGATGGTAATCGTGTCCCGTATTCTTATAAGGCAGAAAGGGTTTTTTTTTTGACCAAAAGTTATTTTGAAACCAATTTATTATTATTACTGTAACATCGGCATACACAAAATATGTATGTGAAAGAATGATATGAAAAAAAAACTTTAGAAAAAACACAACAGAAAATTAACTTACAAGAAAAACTTTTTTGCATTAAAACGCAGCTCGAAGGACCAAAAATGTTAATGTTCCGAGAGATCCAACAGATTCTAAAAATGCGTTTTAACAGCACTGATTTTAGCGACAGATTTTATCACTGCTTCTCTAGCTGTAAAGCATTGCTGCAAAAATTAGTAAGCATTTCAGTGGCTAACACCAGAGGCACAATTTTCAACAGACCCTCAACTCATCGTGCTGCTC
Organism: Neoascia interrupta; assembly: GCA_947623515.1. Taxonomy (NCBI): domain Eukaryota; kingdom Metazoa; phylum Arthropoda; class Insecta; order Diptera; family Syrphidae; genus Neoascia; species Neoascia interrupta. The sequence goes on from OX392463.1 coordinate 30,726,526, forward strand.
AAATAATATGGACATTAAGCTAGATTTTCTCAGGAAGCAGTCAATGTTGAGAACAGAGAAATTAGGATGCGTGCGTTGTTGAAAAAATTCATGATCCCACCACTGTCAAAGTCGCAGGACTTTAGCTCTTCTTGCTGTTAATTCTTTGTAACATGAAACAAATTTCTCGGAGCATTTTACTACTTTAACTTTTTGTTACGTTAGCAAATCTTGGCAAATATTTACGCTTGTACTCTCTATGTTGAGGTTATCTGCGTCAGACGTTCACCATTTCTCTGTCAATAGTTTATCAGGATCTATACTTCCGTATTTCTAAAAAAAAAATAAATGAATAGAGCAGACAAAACTTAATTTCATAGGGATCATTTTGAGTTTGGAACCAATATAGTTGACGCCCTGAGTTTTCCCTATAAAAATACAAGCTATGTTGTACCTACCTTGTGCCTATGCATCTTTAAAGCGGGGTCGTAAAAAATAAATCAGTCAAACAGGCCAAACAGTCTTTAGTATGCTTAAATATGCACATTAAAAATTCAACAGTTTGGGGAACTTTTTCTATATTATTGTCGAATGTTATCAATCGTCAAATTTTCGAAAATTGTGCCTCTGGTGTTGGTTACAGAGTTTTTGTTTAATATTTTCGATTTCTGCCATACGAAACCTTCAAGGGCAGACAAACAAAAGCTGTAAATTCAAGACCAAAAATAATTTTCTACTGAAAGTGTTGAGGAGCTACAGTGTCAAACCCCTGTCGCAAAATAGAAGCAATTTTGTTCGCTGAACATCACACTTGTGGAACGGGTTTTCGCAAGCAGGCCTTCTTGTCAGGGTGCTTTCAGGGCGCGCTAAGGTTATGTTTAGTCAAATACCCTCAAAGTGTGATTTAATTTTAAAACAACAAAAAAAAAAAACTTGGCGCGCTCGGGTAGTAAATAAAAAAATAAGCCTCTATGGCCTCGGCCTTGAGCTTTCTGAATTTCTCCCAATGGTAGCATAAAAATCTTGTTTTTCACATCCAAAGTTCTATCAGAGTCCCCAGACTCCGAAAGAAGTTCAATTACAATACTTATCACGGAGCTCACTTCAATGTCACATCGAAGCATATTTTACACAACCTACCCCCACATCAAATAAGGTATACTATTACTATATGAATATTCCCCTTTGCATGCAGACGTCTTTTGCTTGTTCTGGATATACATTTATATACTCACAATTGCGGGATACACTCCCCTTCATGTTAGGGGTGATTCTGTGGAACTGATAAAAGGCATTTTCCCAATTTGCGTTGTTTTCCTCAAAAGCAGTTCAGAGAAGACCATTCAGGATATCTCGGTATAAACAACACACTTTGCCACAAGGATGATCACACAACGTTGTGTACTTGTGTACAACTATGAAATAGTCAACGAACGATACTCCACATGATGATTTTCTATCCCAAAGGTGGTTTTGTTTCAGTATGAGTGTGTTTGGTCTGGAGGCGTATACGTAATTGTTTTGGTCTGCTGGCTTTGGCTCCTGGAATATTTTTTTTTTTTAGCTTTTTATTTATTTTTTATTCACGCACTAATTTTCCACCCAATTGGTGTTATTTGCATAAAAAATGTAGCAAACTTTTATTTCATTCACGTTGTTGTCTTTATCCTTTGGGGTTTTTTTTTCTGAGGCACTTTTCACTGCTTACACAATCACACGGCACCTGGGTGGGGGGTTGGTGGGTTGGCTGCTGGCAGAACCTATTCACTATACCCTCGCACCATACGGATGATTTAAGCCCGATTGAGAGGGTGGAACTTTCCAACTATATACACAAATTTTTTTGTTACTTCTTCTGTTGATTGTGGCGCAGATTGAAGGAGTACAAGTGCAGGGACGAGGTAACCCTTAATTTAATTCTTTGGCCAACTAATTTGCAACCGATTGTTTCCAGAATTGATTTGCTGGCTTAATTTGATAAATTCACACACGATGAGCTTAGCGCGTATGTGTGTGCTAAGGAAGGAAAACACGCGACGCCAAGAACTATACTCAAGGGTAGAACACTGAGATTATAGAAAAACTCATAGTTCTCCACAACTTGTTCTTGGAAAATGCGCGGAGGCGTATCTGACTGTGCAGACGAACCGAAAGCTGTTTGAGAACTGAAATTTGTTTGAAACGGAGCTATGGCAGCTGCCAGCTGCCAGCCAGGGTTGGTTATTTACGGTGGCGTTCCCCGCATAGTCGGTTGTGAATTTTGCTCTTGTTATGGGGATTCTCCCCAGAATTCGATTGTTCTGCCTGCTATAGCCTAGAGGGCTTGTTGAGAGATTGAGAACGCAATGACTGTGCGACCGCTCAGAAAGCTTTTATCTGGTTTAGGGTTGCCAGCACACGTGTGTAAAATGTAGCACTTTGTTAATTTGTATAGCACGTGGCTGCATTTAAAGGTGTGAACGACGAGAGGAGCAGGTGCTAAGTTGGTAAATTAAATCGAACCTATTAAAACTGACATTGACGACTGAAGATACGTAACAAATGAATGTGGTAGGTTGACGCGCCTTGCTGGATAATGATGAGCTCTGCGGGATGTAATTGTTTATGCCTCAAATTGTGTCCCATGAGATACTGATGAAAGTCTGGTACGTCCAGCCATTTGTGTTGAAACTGTTTGTTGTAACATATAAAATAAAGGTGTGCTAGTATTGGTAGTTACTAGCAGGGAATAGCTTTTATAGTTCCTACCTTAAGGAAAGTAGTGAACGAGATAAATTTTTTTCCGGCAAATGGTTAATCACCCCCATCACCGAGACTCAGGTGGCGCACGCAAGTGGAAGGGGACCTCAGCCAACTTCGCGTGCGAAACTGGAGACGACTAGCTAGAGACAGAGCTGGCTGGCGAAGCTTGTTGGCTGAGGCCCAGGTCCACCCCGGACTGTAGCGCCACCTTAAGTAAGTAAGGTTAATCACCCCAGTCGTTTGGGTATTCGTTGGGCAAGAAGAAATTGGGAGCGAACCGCATTAGATCACTTAGGGCTAGTTTTTCAGTACGAGATCATCCGATTTTCCGAGTTAAACTGAGATTAATCGCAGAAATGAGTTTTTCAGTGAATTTTTGATCTGGGGTTAACCTGGGCTTAACTCACCAAATTTGGTGAGTTAATCTCGGATCAACTCTGGCGAACAACACGAACTTCTTTTTATTTATTTTTTGCGTGGAATGGCAAGAATAACTCGATCTTCTTTTCGTGTGTTTTTCTATGTGAAGCGAGAGTTGGGAGAGTTAATAATTTCGAGAGTCGAAGATTTTGACGATTTGTTTACGGAGTTAACTCTGCATTGAAAAACTAGTCGCTGGGTTAACTCCAGATTCGTTTTGTTTACAAGGTTAACAGATCTTGGCTTAGGCTAGGCTTCACTCAGGACTAAAAAACTGGCCATTATTTGAAAAATGACATCTGAGAATAACTCGATCTTCTTTTCCTATGTTTTTATATGTGAAGTGAGAGTTGGGAGAGTCAATAATTTCGAGAGTCGAAGATTTTGACGATTTGTTTACGGAGTTAACTCTGCATTAAAAAACTGCTCTCTGGGTTTACTCCAAATTCGTTTTGTTACAGTTAACAGTTAAGCTAGGTGTTGATGCAGTAAATAAATATGTAATCGGATAAATCTATTTTATTTATTATGTATCATTAAAGTATAATGAATATACAACTTAAACTTAGTAACTGATTAAGCTCAAGTGTAAGATAATTAATTTGTTAATCAATGATTTAAATGTCACTTTTCATGTGGTCTTTTTTTGGCGCTTTGATCTAACCTTTTGATGGGACTGTGTTTTTTTTTTTTTTTTTTTTTTTTTTTTCTTCGATTCCTATTTATTTAATTTATCCTTAACAGCTACCCCGTACTCCAATGCACTAATGCAACACGGAACAGCTGCGGGTCTTAATCAGTTTGGTGTTCAAAAAGTGCAGGATTTCTTTAAACTTAACGAATTGGTGTCCACGCTTCCAAAACCTCGCCATACTTCTTGCGCTCGGGTGCTGGAAAATCCTCCGGGTGCAACTCGATGTAATGACGAAGTACCGCATCACGGTCAGCCAAATGCTGGTCACGTTTCTTGTCAACATAAGCACCAATGGCAGCGCCAATAACAGTGAAAGCTACATGCTTCTGGATACCCGACCAAACAGGCTTCTTGTAGGCAAAATTAAGAAAGCACGCAAATCCGAAACCAGTTGCAGCACAGGCGGCTGGATTAAAGGTTGTGTTTAGAAAGGATCTTTGCCGATCGCCGCGGTTGGTAAGGAGCTTCAAATTCAGCAATCATTTTGCAAATTCACTCCACGAATGAAACACAAGTGAAATTAATATTACACGCACTTTACACCCGATTTAATACGAAATCTTTTGATTTAATAATTAATTGCGACGCTGCGCATCGACGTTAACGCAAATTAGTTTCCCGGAGCTTGTGTGTACATAGCTATGTACATAAAAGCGCAACAAGAGATAAGCAAAACAATGCAAGCCAAGCAAGCAAATACCTCTCACTCGTATCGTCGTAATTTATGTTTTCTCGTTTTCGTCATCGTGTGTTGTCCCTTTCTGTCTACTAATAAATCTCTTCCCAATAGTCGAAACCAAAAAACCAAAACAGAAGACACGGAGAATGGCAGTGGCAGAGATGAACAGACAGTGGGACAAACGAAAATTTCGACAGCGCCAGTATGCAGTGAGGCGAATTGCGTATTTGAGAACTTCGTTCACGGCCGGGGAGAATGTTGATGCAGTAAATAAATATGTAATCGGATAAATCTATTTTATTTATTATGTATCATTAAAGTATAATGAATATACAACTTAAACTTAGTAACTGATTAAGCTCAAGTGTAAGATAATTAATTTGTTAATCAATGATTTAAATGTCACTTTTCATGTGGTCTTTTTTTGGCGCTTTGATCTAACCTTTTGATGGGACTGTGGTTTTTTTTTTTTTTGGCTTCTTGAGACAAGTGTGGAATAAAGAGAATTTATAACGTGTGTGCGATCTTTTTATTTTTCTATCGGAATTATACAATTTACAGAGAGTGTGTGATTACAGAAGAAACATTGGTCCTTCGAGCCGGACAAAAACCACAGTCCCATCAAAAGGTTAGATCAAAGCGCCAAAAAAAGACCACATGAAAAGTGACATTTAAATCATTGATTAACAAATTAATTATCTTACACTTGAGCTTAATCAGTTACTAAGTTTAAGTTGTATATTCATTATACTTTAATGATACATAATAAATAAAATAGATTTATCCGATTACATATTTATTTACTGCATCAACACTAGGCTTAACTCAGAACAGAAAAACCGGCCCTTATTGGAATAATATATTTATTCCACTAAGGGCCGGTTTTTCAGATCGTCAACGTGACGAAAGAAACGTCGTCTTGGCTGAGGTCTCACAAGGAGCATATGCAAATATCATGGTCGGATACAAGCACGAGAGGTCAAAGAAACCCATCAAGTACATAGGAATTGTTAAGGATTGTAGGAATCAAAACGCGTTGTGGTTGCAAAGAGCCCTTTAGTGCATTACAATTCCAAACCTTAGAGGATCAAAGCAGCTCAGAAGGATATTAGCATCTAGTGGAGCAATCGGTCGGGATGGTGGTACTGTACCTTAGACACGATACCGTACCGCAATTCCACTTACTTGGAGATGCTTGATATTGAGATTTCCGACAGTTTCGAAATCATCTGCACCGATGAATCGCTCCGATTTATCAAGGCATTTGGAGAATCCTCAAGACAGTTGGCTCAACCAAAAACCATGATAATCAAGCAGAAAGAAAGATCTGTCCTACGGCTTATGTGTGCCTTTTTATGCGAAGTGCCCCTGTGTGTTTTCTTTTTATACGAGTTCCATGTTGCGACTTTGCCTCAGAGTTTTGATCGGCTGAAGCGGGGTTGTTTTTCCGTACTTGCAGTTCTCGGCAGCGCAAAGTCGAAATGTACTAGTAAATGCTCGCTCTCCCCTTATTAGGTTTTAAAAAGAAATCAAGTTTTTAAAAGTGAACATGGCCAATAGAGTTGGCGGTCCAAATTTCGTCAAATTAAAAGCTTTTTGTCACTATTGCTCTGCACCAAAAATCAATTTCCTTAGCCTAGTTGAACTTGGCCAAAAAGCATTTTGAAATTTGAGGCTGTCTGACATCCAAGACAATTGTGGGCCTGGCTGCTAAAGTTCATTCTAAAACTAAACGTACGTCGGTATGGAGGGAATGTGTACGGCTTAATGATTATAATTAAATCAACATATATGTTGGCAAAAAATTAAAAAAACAAGTGGGAAAGTGCTACCGTGTGCATGCAAATGCTTCAGTCCATCTACGATGGATTGTAAAATACCCGACCATCCCAAAAAAAACTGCCACGCCTACAAAAAGTAGGCGCGATATAAAAATTTAACTGTTGAATGCTTTTTACTAGGTGGTTGCACACATTTCGGCCTAAAACTCCTCCTTTTTAACTAAAAAAATCACTTTTTTTAACGCCACACAAAAATGGGCGGAGACACACAGAATATATACATTAAAGTTAGAAAATGCTAATATCTACAACTTTTGTTATAGAATTTTTTGTTAAATTTCATACATATTTATTGAAAAAGTAGTTTTAAGCTAAATCCCTTAAATAGTGGGCGTGGTCAATGAAAAGGCTAAACATTTTTAGCTACTTCAAAGACAATTATAAGGCAATGTAAAATACCAAAAATTAATGCTCTAGCGCCATTGGAACATAGTTAAAATTTGGAAAAAGTATTTTTTTTTAAATTAGAGATGGTCCCATATACAGGCCTGCAGTGGGCGTGTCTGTGGGCGGATTCAGCTAATTTTCAAACTTGATCTGAAGGACTAGACATCCAGCAAACTCAGCAAGTTTCAGCTCTCTACCTTAAAACTTAAGGCCTAAAAGTTGTTTACATACGGACAGACGGATGGACTGACGGACGGACATGGCTTAATCGATTCTCCTGTCGGTCCCATTCATATCTCTAAAAGGTCTTAGGGGTCTATGGTGACTATTTCACTGCGTTACAAACATTTACTACGTTACTACAAACGTTACTACATCAAACTAAATATACCCTGGGTCGGGTATAATAAAAACCATTGGTTGGACCCTGATACCGTCCAATTCTAGGTCATAGGTGCTATTATCTGCTCCACAGCTTCAACTTCCATCTCGGGTGCTTAAACAGCCTAGAATTCTCTCTCTACCCTGGCTTAATTAAACCAAGAACAGAAATCATATACACAAATGTTTTATGAAAGAGTCTATAGTAGTTAGAATCATTATTATTTCTCTTACATGTTAAATGAAATCACCGCCAGCTCTCCCTCGTTTTCTGAAAATAAAAATAAAAATAAAATTGTTAATTTTAGTCTTAAATTTCAATTAAGCAAATATACTGATTGGTACTATCAACAAGTGTCAAGATAAGATTACACACTACAAAATTTCAAACGCACTATCAAACCTATGGCAACCCTAAATGCATATGGCAAAAAGCTTTTTTTTACTGGAACTAGAATTGAGAACCACCCCAACCCAACCAGAACCAATGATACGTTCTCTCTTGCCTCAACTCAATTTCAATTTATTTCTCAATTTCATGCTCAGAGAAATGCTAAGAAAGCAAAAAAAAAACCGAATCAGACAAGCTCTTACGTCATAACCTTGCTCAAGCAGAAATATCTTGGCCAAATGACGTCACTCTTTAAGGGATGAAATTGGTATTTGTGTCGTGGTGTGCGAGGAGCGAGAAACTCAGCCTAAATTAAAACTGAAGAGGAAAAACGTTTTGCTTTCAGTTATGACGTCAACGTGAAATCTTGCCAACAATTGCCCCCTGCTCTATATGTTGTAAATCGTTGAGAGGCTCTCTGACGTGGAAACAGAAACATTGACACAAAGTAAGTAATCAAAAAAACAGGAAAAAAAGGTTGAGCTGCTAAAATAAGAAGAAAGCGATAAATCGGTAGCATAACACAGATCAAGCGTCCAAGACGAGGGATGGCAGACAGCAATCGAAAAGTTAATTTAATTCACGAGTCAGCCTTATCCTAGAGACGCTCTGCTTATATAGATTGGCAGTTGGCCAGGTGACGTTGTTCTGGATTTGAGTTTGTGTGAATAGTTGCACGATATATTTACTTAGAGATGTAGATATGCATATTTTAGCACACACGATTTTGATCAAGGGATTAAGAAAGCATTTTTGTAAAATTGTTATCCATAACCTAAAGGATTACAGTTAGTGTTTTAAGGGTCGCCAGATGTAGTTGGAACAAAAGGAAGTTTTTCATCTGCTAGAAAAATTTAAAAGGAGAAGATTAAGACCTGGAAATTAAGACCACCGACCAAAAGCTTTCGTTTTTTCTGATAACGAACTTCGGTCCTTGGAAAAGTGATCCAGCTGGGTATTTTACAAAACTGCCTTGATTAAGGCAGTTGTTGACATTATCTTATGGGCGCACTTATTTCGATTTTCTTGTATTTTATCTGCACCTGGAGGGCTTCGAAAGTACCAGGACAGCAATGATCCAAAATCACATTCAAAGAGTATTTAAGAGTAAGCAAGAAGTTGCACGAGCAATGTAGGGCGACTAATTAATAAAATTGTAAACAAAACAAAAACCTCCATTTATAAAAAAAAACATCGCCATTTGTTAAAAAAAAAATTTATAAACATTTTGATAGCAAAATATTTTTACTGTAAAAATGTTTATTTTTAAATGAATATGACGTTGTATAAAACAGAAATAAGATCTAGAACATAAACATCTGCACGTTTCGAGAATATATCTCAGATCTCACCATCATCTTGTCGTCGCTATAATTTTGAAGATGAGCGCAGAATACCAAACAAATCGTTTAACAGATTTCTAGTTTTTTTTTATTATTTTTTCAAGCATACAAAAGTGATTATGAATTGTTTAAAAAAGGATTTCATGTTTGCTGCCAGAAAAAATATGCGCGATTTGTTAACTGATCGATTGTGGGGAATCGACCGATCGTGGGTGTTCGATTTTGTCCAATAACTTTAGCGATCGATGAAGATATCGTGGAAGTCTAATTAAAAACAAATTGCGATGATGAGCGATATAAATAGATTGGGGAAATCAAAAATTTTGTATTGGCACTCGACATGGGAAATATATTATTTATTTTTTCGATGAATCATGAAATTTTTGAACGTATTCTGAGTATACTTCTAGAGGGTACATCCAGTTTAGTAGATCGATTGTAACAAAGAGGGATGCTAAGAATGAATGATGCTGACTTAACTTGAAATCTTTGAATAAGCCGCAAGGAAGCATCAAAATCGTTTTCTGCTTATACAGTTCTTGTCCGATCCTTTTAAAACAATTGACATTTTACAAACGATTTTGACAGTGCAGCCATTGACGAGTGGGAAGTATTTCAACACCTCCACCTGTCTTATAATTTTCAACTGTTATAAGCCATCACTCAAGATGGGAAAAGACCTTTACAGCAAAATACAGCTTTGAAGAATTATCCAGAAAATGCTGTGGAAGGTTGAAAAAATTGAGCTCTCAAAAGACGAGCAATGATTAAGTACCTAACAGCAGTCTGCTGGGGCTAAAATCTATTCAGAGCATAGATCCTCGCAAAACTAAAAAAAAAGCGAAAACTAGGTTTGAGTAGGCATTAATGGCTCTAACTAACTTCTTGCTGCAAAACTGTGTGGTAGAACGGGGCGATGCTATGAATATGTAAACACGGTATGGCAAATCCAAATACTTTTCACCTCAAGTACCTGGGGGTGACTATTAAAGACTTTAATCACCTCAGGCTATATAGCACTGAGATCGACTTCAACATAGAAAATCATACACGTTTCCTTTAACAACTTCCTGAAATTATCAATGAAATTTCCGAAAAAAATTGAGCCAAAAAACCAAAATGAAAAATGAGCCAACAAATCTATCGTCGTAAACCGGCCGGTGTCAGAACAGAGGGCTCTGCACTACCTACTTAGTCGTCATGACAATTGTTATAATTTACTCAACAAAAAAAAAAAACAAGTAAAAAATAAAAAAATATGGTTGGTTGGCTCTGGAATCGAACCCAGGACCTTTCAATTTCAATTGTCTCTCATCTCGGGCGTCCAAATAGCCTACATGTTTTATCTACATAAATAATGCTCATACACCAACAACATGTAAAAAATCTATATTTAACTAAAATTTTTTCTAGGAAAATCAATCCAAATATTTTCGCATAAATGCTGAGTTTTTTCGGCATTTTTTCCATTTCCAAAATTCGCAAAAGGGTAAGAAAAATTTGGAAAAAAACGCCATAAAAGAAAAAAGAAAATTCGCCAGAATCAAGGCTGATGCAAACCATTTTGTTTTGTTATTTTTTTTTCCAAAACATATTTTTGCGTAATTTCCTTTGGCGTAATTTCAGGCAAGCTCTCCCAGACGAAGGAATTGGACAGAGAACGGGAAAATAAATCATTAAAACAGGCTGGACTCCTTCTAGTACCGTGCAGGCGGAAGACCTTGCCAGCAACTACTGTGTTACCCCTAAACGTGGGCTGAGCTCAAAACTTTGTATTGAACAACCTTACAACCAACAACCAACCACAAATCGGGTTTTTAAGGATCTTACATGTTAAAAGTGGGCATGGTCGATATTGTGGGCGGTCCAATTTTTGCCTTCTTAAAGGTTTTGGGCCATTATTGCTCTTTACCAAAATTTAAGCTCCTACGCCTTGTCCAAATTGATCAAAAGGTCAATTTCAAAATGAAAGAGAATTTGAAAAAGAGGTTGTCTTACATTGAAGCTGGTAGTGGGCGTGGCCGTTGACGGATTCAACCAATTTTCAAACTTTGTCTGTACAAAATAAGAACCAAGATACACTCCAATTTTGAGTTTCCTAGCTCAATTTCAAGGACCTAAAAACTTCACACATATGGACGGACGGACGGACATGGTTTAATCGATTCATCTGTCGGACTCGATCATATCTCTTAAAGGTTTTACGGGTCTATTTCACTGTGTTACAAACGGCATTAAAATTATCATGCATTGAGTCGGATATTAAAATTTTGTTTTTATTCCACGCCCACTTTTTAGGGCGTAGCCGATACACATAATTGAAAAATGAGCCAAAAAAAGCTATCGTCGTAGGCCAGCCGGTGTCAGAATAGAGGGCCCTGAACTCCTTAGTTGTCATCATAATTGTAATAATTTACTAAACAAGACAAAATGAAATAAAAAAGTAAAAAATAAAAAAAAAGATGGTTGTTGGATTTGGACTCAAACCCAGGACCTTTTGATTGTCTCAGGCGTCTAAATAACGTAAATATTTACCGTCTCTGCATAAATAATTTTCATAAGCCAACAACATGTAAAAAATTTATATTTTAGTTAAATTTTTTCTAGGAAAATCAATCCAAATATTTTCGCATAAATGCTGAGTTTTTTGGCATTTTTTCCATTTTAAAAATACGCAAAAGGGTCAAAACAAATTTTGGAAAAAACACCAACAAAGAAAAAAGAAAATTCGCCAGAATTAAGGGCGCTGCACACCAATTTGGCGTAATTTCAGAAAGCTCTCCCAGACGAAGGAATTGGGCAGAGAACAGAAATATAAATCATTGAAACTGGCTGGAATGCTTCTAGTATCTGTGCTTCTGGTAAAATTTTGTCCAAGATTTCTGATTTGGGCGTCTCTTCTAAATGAAAGCATAAACGTGGTTTTGCCTCACCATTTACCTTAATTTTCCTCACCAATACTAGAAAACTTTTTCGCAGTTATCCTTCCATGAGAAATTTGAGAAAAATTCAACCCAATTTTATTCCGATTTTACCTTGTCTGGTACACAGACGGTCCTAAAATGGACACAGGGACAGGTTCTGCTATTTACAGAAAACTGTCCTAGGCGACTTTTCAATTCAGTTAGAACTTTGGCAAAAATTTATCAATTTGGCAGGGGGGAAGCCCTTGCCAGCAACTATTGTGTTAGAAAAACCTAAGACGCTTGACGCACCTGACATTAAATCGAAGCTTGTTGTGGATTCGGGGTGCCGTGGCGTAGTGGTAAGTGTGTGTGCTTACTACGCCGGAGGTCTGGGTTCGAATCCTGCCATCGTCACCTGAAAATAAAAAAATACTTGTTCTTTTTCACGGTCCCCACCTCCGCGAGGGTTTGACAAAGCCTCCGAGAGTATCACTTGTCTTGAAAAACTTCTCAAAGTGCCGTTCGGATTCGGCAAAAAATTGTAGGTCCCCTTGTATGTAAAGAAATTAACACACCAGCATACATTGTTGAGAAGTTGGCCCTGGTTCACCTCGAGCTGTTGCGCCACTCTATTTATTTATATTTATTGTTGTGGATTCAGTCATGGCCATCCAAGAACTGGCTGAGAACAAATTATGATGTGATGATTATTTTTTGACCAATTTTTCTTCACATGATCTAAGGATGCTTATATGGGGCTGGTTTTGGTCGGTTGGTTAGAGATGCGAACAAAAAGTTCAAAAATAATTAACTATTCCATAATTTTCCCTACGTTTCGTTGGTCCTTTACGACTTCCTCAGGGGACTTTTATTGGTTTTAACTTATTGGCCCATATTCATAGTCGTTCTTTAAGCCCGAGTCTTAATAAACTTAGGTCTAAACTTATCATACAGCTTAGATATAGGTCATATTAATAGACAATTTTCTTACTGTGTTTATTTAGACCCGAGTCTAAGCACAGTTTTGGAAGCTCCGTACCTGGAAGTAGTCTTAAATGAGTGATTCTCTGAGAGAATTGTGTCAAAAAATGACAGTTTAATGAAATTTTCATATTTCTCGCCTCCTTTCTTCAATAAAGCATCGTCAAAAGGCTGAGTGACTAAAAAGCTTAAAGAAATATTTTTGGTACGTCCATGTTGCGATTTCTTGCTATTTCTTTGTGCTCATGTTACAAACATTATTGAAACACTTCTTTATCCGAGAATGCTGAATGTTTGTTAATGTTTATGTTTTTCTTGGTGTTTGAATAATGTTTATGTTTTTCTTGGTTTTGAAGTGATGAAGAGCTTAGGTGTTCGGCACTCGCACCTGATGCGAGCAAAGGCAGGACAACTACAGAGAAAGTGTTCCGCTGTATCGTCGTCCTCTCCACAGGCAAGACAGGTGGTGGTTTCGCTTAAGCCTAACACATTCAAGTGTCTAGCAAAAGCTTGGTGGCCGGTAAGGACGCCTACAAGAAGTCTGCAATCGATTCTCCTAAGAGATAGAAGAAAAGACGCTGACCCCTCGCAGATGTCCGGGCTTAGTCGTTTAGTCTGTCTGCACCCATCGCAGTCACGCCAACGAGCCCTGTGCTCACGAGAAACCCAAGTATCAATGGCAGACGCGACAACAGATACAGGCAGGCCTAAAGCAGGTTCGGGTCCTGAGAAAACCTCTTCTGAGCCAAGTCTGGCAAGCTCATCAGAGATCTCATTTCCCTGGATACCAGTGTGACCTGGAACCCAAACAAGATTCACTGCATTTAGCCTTCCGACTAAGTTCAACGAATTCTTGAGTTCGAGCACTATCTTGGGCGAGGTAAGAGGGTTGAGCAACGCATTTAGAGCGGCTTGGCTGTCACTGCAAACGCACATACTTCTTGCCCTCCACCTGTTAGTCACAATATAGAGCATAGCCATTAGGATAACGAAAATCTCCGCTTGGAAGACAGACGCATATTTACCTAACGGGTAGTGGAGTCTAATAGAGATGGGTATAATACGGCTATGAATAGCTTAAACTCCAGTTTAGTTTAGCAACAGCATAGCAAAAGCTAATCAAACATCTATGAATAGGGCCCAAGTTTCAGTAAGTTAAGCTAACCTAACAACAAAGGTTTTGACCAAATTTGAAATAGTTAAAATGTTGGTGTGAAAAGAATTACGCTTAAAACCTTTAACTTGACGAAAATTTAACCGCCCACACTATCGGCCATGCCCACTTTTACAGTGTTTTATCTTTAAAAAACTTCATTTCTCTAAAAATTCACTCAAAATTCCAAAAAAAAATTTATGACAGATATTAATGACATTGGCAGTCTCTAATTGTTTTTTCCAAGCAATATTTTGAGCTCCGCTTTCTTTTAGTGGACGTTTTTAGTTTAAACAAAAGTTTAAACAAATAAGGTAAGAAGAAGTCGTCTGTAAGGAACTTCTAAATATCTGACCCTCTTTGCCCTGTAACACCAATTAATGCTTTATGCCAATGATTGGCCACGCCCCCAAAAATAGGCGTAGGCTGAAAAATAGAATGAAATAAGTATAATTTCGTTAGAATCATGGGAAATCCGTTAAACGCGAAAATCAATGCTTAAAAAAACTTTTTTTTCCAAAAAACGCCCCCTAAAAATTGGCGGAGCTTAACGCTTTGTGTGTAACAAACAATATTTGTCACATAATTTTTTTTCTAATTAAAATAAGTTTTCCCGGAAATCAGCTTTTTAAAGACTTAACATTTTAAAAGTGGGCATGGTTGATGGTCAGTCAAATTTTTGTCTGATTAAAAGCATCGAACCACTTTTACCTTGCAGCCAAAATGTGACGTTCTACATCTTTTCTAACTTGACCAAAAGGCAATTTTGAATTAAATGTAAATTTGAAGTTGTCTGACATCCATGTCAGTTGTGGGCGTGGCTGTGGGCGGAACGTATAAATTTTCATAACTTGTCTGCACTCTAAGTTCAAGCATTCTAGCTTAATTTTGAAGACCTTAAAGCTTCAACATGCTGAGAGACGGGCAGACGGACGGACATGGCTTAATCGATTCACCTGTCGGTCTTATCGTACCTCTAGAAGGTCTTAGGGGCCTAACTACGGTGATAGTTTCACTTTGTTACAAACTGCATTAAATTTAATATGGCTTAGGTCAGGTATTCAAATTTTCTTCTTAGTCGACGCCCCCTGTTTAGGGCGTGGCCCATACATATAATTGATTTCGAATGAATAAATTCAGGCAAAAAAACTTCCAGAATTTGTATTGCTGGGTAAATAGTACTTTGAGGTTCGTCACTCACTTTTCGTGAAGTTTTACTAAATAAAATTTAAAAGCTCAATTTGGACGGTGGCAACTTTATTATGATCTGCAAGAACACTGTCTTTTACCCTTATTTTAAAAACTTTTTCCTGCTGGCCTCCGAATCCTTGCTTACACGATATCAAGAAAAAAGGGTAACTAACGGTGTGACACGCCGGTATGAGACGACCAAAAAGACCAGTTGTACTCCAAAGACGTTATACGGATACACTATATTTCTGCAAACCCCATTTTGAGGTTAGGTTTAATTCTTACGAATTTTATTCGTCTGTTATCTACATACCAACCATAGTAAGTGCAATTATAGTGAGCTCTTAGAAATTAGATGCGGTTCAACTGTTCATTTCAACTCTTCATTTACGTACATACGTTCGTAATACCTAGCACCCTACGGAACCCTTCAACCTTTTACAAGGAATATTCTATTTTAATGATCCTCGCACCACCCACTGCCACTGAAACGCGTCACAAATCCTTGCACATCAATCATTCATGTGTGCTACCTTAACTCTACAATTGACACTAACATGTGTCGTAAAAATTGTGTTACAACCGCTGACGAAAATAAACACCAGTTTCGAACATGCGTTACATAGTTTTGCTCTTCTCCCGCTTGCACGTGTCCTGCCGCATAACATTGGGGATTATTTTTAGAAACATGGGTCGTGTAACCCAACCACATAAGTCCTAGAGCTCCCTACAACACCCCAAAAAAATAATGACAACCATGACACGTGAACTTTTCCACAGTTCCAACACTCGTTCAATTTCCTAAAATTGGAATTCGGCCATAGCCTTTACTATACTCTGCCCATGGATGCTGAAGCTATATAACCCTTAACCTTCACGAGGCAACCGACCCCATTATTGCGTCATTCCGCACTCAAAGTGTTTCACTTCAACCGCACTACACCACAAAATATAGGCATCGAATCTGCCTGCCTTCCGCTGAATTTTCATAACCATTGTGACGTCAAAGTCGTTGTCACATTCTTTTATCCACCCTCATCCCCTGAGGTGTAATCGAAAACAACCCCCCAGTTGCAAATTGAGTTCGTCAACATTTTATTATAACTTCTCCGTTTATGAAAATTCACTTACGCAACCTGTGTTTGAGTTGCGGGAGGAATTGGACAGGGATGCGGGGCGGGGGCGGGGGCGGGGGCCCGAAGTGGGTTACAATGGTTGACATCCTCCTGGAGGAGATGATAATTCTTTCTACTCAAAAACAGAATTACTGCCATGGCGTAAATGGATTCAATTTAAGATGCGGGCCATCATGGGCATTGGAGCCGAAGCTCGAAATAAATATTTGCATTTTCGCTGTCACTAAAGGAACAGGGTGTGACGTGGGTACTTGCGGAGGTGTTTTTTTGGCGATTGCAGTTGCTAAGAAATCTCCATGCATGACGTGCAGTATTGTCGACTACGAGTCTTTTTGAATTGACGTCATAGCTCCAGGGTGCATTGAAGACGACGATGACAGCACACAATGCGCAAACGGAAATTGTTACGGGTTTTGTGGGAAGCAGATATATATCTTTCCGTGGACAGGCATTGTAATGGGAATTTATCGCTATGACAATGTAGGGTCGTTCCGACTTGGTAATCGGCTTAAGGGGTAAAAAAAAAACTTTCGTTTTGTGCGAATGTGTGTTGGCCTTTTGTTAGGGCATAGAGGCAGGTACGCGTTGTAAGGCATGTTATTACAGTAAATTTTATTTAACTGGATGTGCGCAATGGCTACCATACGGATGTACTGTAGAGGAGGTCACCGATGGATTTATCCTATCCCAACCAGGGAAATTTTATGTAACTAGTAAGTACAAAGGGAAGTCCTCAAAACCTATCGTTCTGCCTGCAGGATCGTACTAACTAATCTTAAGAGCTAAAGAAGGAATACGGATGTGGTTTCTACTGATAAGTTTGTAGTTTAGAGACAGTTTTTATGTCTTAAGCTATAAAAAAAAACTATCGGAGCATTTTATGACAATTTCTGTCAATAAGGAGTAAAGATTGTGTTAATAACGTCCCAAATCAATAATGTATGAAGACATTCAACATTTTTGTTAAATCTGTCTGTGACTTTTACTGAAGCAGAGCTTAAGTTTGATACAGGCGAAAATGAAACAAAGAGAAATAAGAACAATAGACCCGCAAGTCATTAAGGGTAAGATTAGATTAGACAAGATTTTGATTTTTTAACCGTATACAATTTTAGCAAAATTGTTTTTCAAAAATCTGTTGGCTTGGCCTTGCCCGTCTGACTGGTGGCAACATTAAGTAACAAACTTGTGTGTTTGTTACTTAGTGTTTTTGGTCTTAAAAAAAAGGGAAAGTTCAAATTCTTTGAAATTATTCATAAATAATTCTATCACGATAAGCTAGGGCCTTTGTGCAGCAGAGATGCAGCTTCGTAACGTTGCACTCGATGAGCTGTTGTAAAACTTGCTCCGGTTGCATAACATCAGCTTCGAAGATATGCGGCCTTATTTCCCTAAGGACTGGAGATTTGCTTAGAAAATGAAGAACATCTTTTGTCTCTTACAAGCTGCAGAGTCCACAGAGCACCGGTAGGTCAGCCCTATGCGGTACAAAATTTAGTTTAAGGAGTTCGCCTCTCAACTTAAACACCGTATTTATCTCCTGCGTGCTTAAATTATCGTGAAAGTAGTTTCTTCCACCTAGATCATAATCAAGGCTACTGCAGATTATTCTGTGACGTGAACCACGAGCTTGTTCAATGAATGATTTCCTAGCGTGACCATCTTAAAATGCTATTGGTTCATACAGCTGAGTTTTCCAATCACTGCTAACTGGCAACTCCCTGCCCAGCTCCAGTCATTCCTGGAACCATTCTGATCGGCCATAGGTGGTCCTGCATATGTATTTAAAACCTGAGGGATGTAGTCAACATGTAACTTCACGGCTTTAATGAATAAAGGTGGTAGACAAAAAATCGCAACAGCTATTCGACCGTGTCAAATTTCTGAATTCCCCAAACTTTTGCAGCATAAAACATAATTGACTCTGCTACCGCTGAAAAAACTTTAAATTTGCTGCTACATATGTGAAATAAAGGGTCCGCCATCTAACGTTTTTTTTTTTTTCAACTAGTGCATATTTCGTGAATGGTAACACTTAGCTAATGTCTGATTTGACAGATAATTAGTTGTACCCATTTTCTGAACGAATATGGTTAGGTATACGCTTGAACACTGCTGAGAAATATGCGTTTTCGCTTCGCTAAGTGGGCCTGCGATCGACTTAGACAAGATGCCGATTTTGCCAAAAAAATCATCTTTTCAGATGAAGCTCATTTTGATCTTGGTGGGTATGTAAACAAGCAAAATTGTCGCATTTGGGGCACAGAAAACCCGCACGCATACATTGAAAAGCCGATACACCCAAAACCAGTCACTGTTTGGTGCGGATTTTGGTCCAGAGCCATAATTGGGCCATTTTTCTTCGAAAATGGGCAAGGAGTGGCCGTAACAGCCAATGGCGATCGTTATCGGGCCATGTTGAGCGAATTTTTGTTCACAAATATTGAAGAGGAGGATATTGGACACATTTGGTTTCAACAGGATGGCGCTACGTGCCACACAGCCAAAGCTACACTCGATGTTTTGCGCCCTGTTTTTGAAGATCGCATTGTCAGCCGCAGAGCTGATGTCGTTTGGCCACCTCGGAGCTGCGATTGGCACAGTTGGACTATTATTTGTGGGGTAAAAAAAAAATTAGTGCTACGCCGACAAGCTAAAGACAATTGACGCTTTAAAGGACAATATTCGTGAAGCCATTGGTGAAATACAGCTGCAAACAATCGATAATGTGCTTAAAAATTGGACCGATCGTGTAGACTAGTGCATGGCCAGTCGAGGCAGCCATTTGAATGAAATTATTTTCCACTACCAACCGGAAGGATTGTACTTTCAAATAAAAAAAAAATTAAGAAAATACTCAGTAGTTTTTTTTATAGCATTTTCAAAAAAAGGTAATTTGGCGGACCCTTTATATTGATTTCTAAAGCACTTGCTCCAGGCCATATTTTTGGCTTTCTTCGCTTTTGTAAGTTTATGTTTCAAATGTAGCCAAATTTTTCATAAAATAAAACAAGTATAGTTAAAGGTACTTGTACGCTTTAACAATTGCAGCTTCGTTGTTGAACCATTTCTCCTTCCAGTTGCATCTTCCTCTCCTAAATATCATCACCTTTGATTTTTCGAGATTAACGTTGTTTAATTATTGTTGATAATTATGAGATTAACATGAGATTAACATGAATTAATGTTGATCATGAACTGCAGCGATTCCGGAGAGGCAACCATGAGCACTATATAGTCGGCAAAGAGGAGTGCTTTAAAAATTAGTCCTGCGAACTCCACCCCTCCGGCAGCACGTCCATTGTATTATCAACGAAAAGTGCGAACAAACTTGGCCTTAACGAACATCCCCGCCTTAATCCGGACCACGAATCAAACCACGCCGACAATTGTTAAACAGGTTTTGGATAATCCTTCAAAACTTCGTTGACATCCCTATGCAATACAGTTTTTAAAACAGCGCTCTACGATCCACTGTGTCAAAGGCTGCTTGGAAGTCGACAAAGAAGACGCACAGTTTTTTGTTGCGTCGAATATATGATTCTGATATACTTTTCGAAACGAAAACATGGTCAATGGTCGAATAATCAGGTCTAAACCCCGCTTAATATTCCTTCAGCAGTTTATTTTCCTCAATCCATGTTTATAATCGCCGCTGCGAAATATTGGTGATTGGTGGTACACCTTGTAGGAGGTATTTAAGAACGAGATACCTCTATAATTGGCTGGGTCCGACATACACCCTTTTTTGTGGATCGAAAAAATGATAGCTTCTCTGAAACGTGTTGGAATTTGTCCACAATCCAATTTATTGTTGAACATTTTGGTGGGTGCTTGGTGAAGCTTGGTACTCCCATATTTATAAATTTCTGCGGGTATGCCATCCGAACCGACGGACCTTAAGGGCATATGACCGAGACCGAATTCTGAGTCCGTATGTTAACAATTTTTAGGCCTTATATTCAAAGCTAGAAAGCCTAAATTTTGTACTTAATATCTCTGTCATCCGAAGCAACAAAGTGTTGAAATTTTTTGAATCCGCCCACAGACACGCCCACAATCGGTCTAAATCTGCAACCACCTCCAATCGTTAAAAGCTCAAATTTAACATTTACCTATTTTTACCTAATTATTGTAAGACGTAAAGAGTAAGTTAAAGAATCATCCTTAAAATACAATTTATTCAATATTTTTGTTGCAAATCGAAAATTTTTACTTATTATATTATGTAGCTAGTACTACTTGATTCTACATTTTGTTCATGCTAAGTTTTGGGCCACGCCTACATTTACAAGCCGAATTTAAGAAAAACCTATAATTTGCTTTACTAAGGAAAGAAAAAAAATAGAGTTTAGCACATAAGGTAGACCGGGCACTACATTCTAGATTTCGTTCATACAAAGTTTTTGGCCACGCCCATATTTAGGGGTTAATTTTACAGAATTATTGAATTTGAACCAAAAATTAAATTTTACTGTACATTTCAGCCGCAAACTTAACTCTATAAATTTGAAGGAGACTTTAAACAATACCTCCAACAGAAAGTACCTTGGTCTTGGAATAGCCTCCTTCAAAATGAGAGATCACTTCGGACTACATCCCTTCAGTATACAGTCCCATATTATCTGCTGGTGGTGCTACAATCTAAGTACCACTGTCACAAATAGCGTCCTTGTGTGTATTTAGCTTTCTAACCAAAGATAAACTCCACAGGCAAACTCTCGTGCACTCTCGTGCAGGCCTACAGCCTGTGAACATTTTCGGTAAATTTGTTCCACCACTCAATCAAGGGTCTTTTGTTTAGGTTTACCCCCAAAACGACTGCATTATTTGCAGTTCTCAACTGAGGTTCGTAATGAGCCGCTGACTCGGCTCTAGCGGCACGTGACCCCGAACAGCTACTTTTGATAGCTATTTTTTCACTAGTATTCAATCGAACTTAATATGGAAATTTCCAGAACTTGACACAAATCCAGGGAAAAATAAAATCTAGTTATCGAAGTAGTTATTTTCGACTTCCACCTGGAAGTGGATCAATATGACTCGCTCCGACTTTTCCACAAATCATCCTGAAAACTAGTCCCCAGACCATTCAACCATTACGTTGCCCTATCGCTATCGCAGGCTCATAATTCTTTCAAGGTACGAGCCATTCAAACTTCATTGCCAATAAATCCATCTCGATGCGCTCCCAATGAATTATAAAAGCTCCGCGGGCACCTTACTAATTGTACCTACTTATCGGTGTTATTGCGCTGCACCAACAACATTTTAGCAAAAGCACTATCAACCGCTCTTCCCTGGGTAAATAATGAAACCTCCGACCATGTCTGAGCAGTATTAACAATTAAAAGTTTATCGTCTTATCTGTGCTATTAGAGCGATACGTCATCGTGTCGATATGTGTGTGCTATCGTTATCTCAAGTGGTTGAAGCATGTACTACACGAGGGAGTTGTCGTGTGTCGCCGCCGCCGGTAGCCCTGTGTACTTGTTGGCTGTCACTTCATTATGGAGGAGGGGGTACTCAAGCTCTGAGTGATATGAAAACATGGTCTTCTACAAAACTGCAACCAAAGTACAGACTGTACACAAATCTATAATACATATGGATTTAAATGTGTACACGTGTGTAATACGAGGCTTGAGTGGCGAATTGGAAAAATGCAAGCCGAAACCTTATGGTCGGCCGACTATACTTGAACTTTGAGAGCATTTATCAATTATAAAAATATGTGCGACTTAAGTCATTTCAATTTAGTGACTCGTACTGTGTCAGGGTATGACTTACCTGGTGTATGTTTACTGGTAAGTTCAATTTTTTCATGTAGTCAGTTAGTTGGATTCCATCAAGGAAAAACTTAAACTTACGTCAACAAAGTTCAAAAAATGTAGTCGCCTTGTGGAACAAAGTTTTTTTTTCGCAAGTTAAAGAAACGTGATTTGCTCGAATATAGGAAATTTATGAATTTGACGTTATATGCCATAAACATTGTTGTTTTCTTGTGTAACAAAATCAAAAAGCTGTTGCAACAATAAAAAGCAAATTTAAGGTAAAAGTTAATTATTTTAATGGGCTTAGAACGTGTTGTTTTTAGCGCGTGGAGTTTGTGTGTCATTTACATACGACAGCAACAAAAAAACTTCTTCAACAGCTTAAGTACAAGTATACCCAAGGCTTAGCTTTTTTTAGCTCAGAGCATCTAGAGTACAGACGAACCCAGGTGCTAAAGAAGACTAAGTCAAGTCGTTCTTTCAAGTTTAATAATAAAATAGAGTGGCGCAACAGCTCAAGGTGAACCAGGGCCAATTTCTCAACAATGTATGCTGTTTGTCTTAATTTCTTCACATACAACGGGACCTACAATTTTTTTGCCGAATCCGAACGGCACTTTGAGAAGTTTTTCAAGACAAATTATACTCTCGGAGGGCTTGTCAGACCCTCGCGGAGGTGGGGACCGTGAAAAAGAACAAGTCTTTTATTTCAGGTGACGATGGCAGGTTTGGAACCCAGACCTGCGGCGTAGTAAGCACACACACTAACCACTACGACACGGCACCCCACTTCTTTCAAGTTTGGCAGTGACAAATTTTCTTGAAAGTTTGTTCCACCAAACACAAGGTCAAAGCAACGAGACTCAATCTCCATTATCTCGTTTCCATGCAGAGTCGAACCTGACTTCAACCCAGCTTCAAATGTATGGAAACACGGTTTGAGTCAAAACTGGTTTGAGTCGACTCGAATACGTTTTGCGAGCTGAGTCGAGTCGAAATTTTGGATGGAAATGCGAGTTAAGGAGCCGAATTGACAGCAACTAGTGTTGGTCGATTGTCTACCAATAGGTAAAAGAAAAATATATCGACCACATCGATAGTATTAAGAAACTATTAAAGGAATTATCGATAGGTTGGGTCTTGAAAAGGGATACAGAAACTGTCCCTGTATAACAGAACTGTCACAAATGCGCTTTCTATTGAGATTTTTCACAACGGAAATCTTTTTTCGCTATTGGAAAATATCATCTTCACCCTCTTCTGAGAGTCAAAACCAGTGAGTAAGTGCTACAGTGTGTACGCAGAAGTTACAGTCCGTAAAACGGACCGTTGAATACCCCATCATATCCTACATTGTAAAATGCGGATGACATTGTTATTTTTTGACATTTTACAAGTACTGCAAACTTCGAAAAGGGGCATGGTCCATCCGCCCTTAATAACAAGCTATTAATTATAAGATATTTCCACAGATATTTCCAAGTTACACCTAGTTGTACGTAAAAATGCAATTTTTTGGTTCAAATTCAATATTTTTGAAAAATCGACCCCTAAAAGGGGGCGTGGCTAAAAACTTTATATGAACGAAATCTGGACGGAAGTATTGTTTCCCTAACCTGCTACTTTTTTTGTTTTATGCTTTCCTAAATTAGGCTCAAAGGCAGTCGAAATTAAGTTTTTCTGGAAAATTCTAGGTTTTTCTTCAATTCTGCCTCCAAATGTGGGCGGGGCCCAAAGTCTTTTATGAACAAAATGTGGAACTAAGCGTTTTCTACATAAAATATTAAGCAATTATTTTTAGTAGAGTAAACTGCATTAGAGTAAACTGCATTTGAAAATTTACCCTTAAAATAGATGCCACGCCCACTAGAGGTGGTTTACCAATTAAATTTGTCTTTTTTTTGTGTCTTATATTCACTAAGAGATGCTAAATGTCAAATTTCAGCCTTTTAGAAGGTCTTACAGTTTTGAAAAATCTGGAGGTAGTTGCATATTTAGACCGATTGTGGGCGTGTCTTTGGGCGATGTTGGTCCGGTGGAGACGCTTCGGCTTCTATATATGGTGGTGGAGACATAGTAACTTTTTTTTTATAATTTACTACCGCTTAAGGGTTTATGGCTACCCTTATGATGAGTTAACACAGCGCGAGTGGAAAGGATAAGAGGAGAGAGAGAAGAGGTACTGGTGCACTTTGTTTTTGAACTGCTGTGGCTATTCCACATTCGTGTTGTTCTGCTTAAGACGGATTTCGAGTACAATGCAGTACGACCAAAGCTTGGCTCAAGGGTGAATTCATGAGCATTAGTTCTAGCACGTGTGTTGCGGTTGAATTCTTTCAGAGGTGGAATATAGCTGGCGATTTCGCTAGAACAGTTCTTATAAAAGAAACGATAAAACAGAATGAGACACGAAACATTACGACGATGATCCAAGGAGTCAAGTAACCTCGCTATGTTAGGGTCCCCTATAAGTTTAATCGCTCTCTTCTGAATCCTTCAGGAAGGTGCAGAGAGGTCTTTGATGCATCCGCCCAAACGTGGGATTTGTATTCCATTTTGGGGCGCATAAACGCTTTGTATATTATTGCTAGATCTAATGGTGGGAAATATTTCTTGCACCGCTTCAAGAATCCAAGGCATTTCGCAGAACTCTTGGCAACATCAATTATGTGGTCACTCCAACGTAGGTTGTCGTTTACACACATACCGAGTATAGAAAGCTGTTGGTTTCGGCGATACAAGTGCCATCCATGGATATTGGTTGGTGAATCCTATTTTGTTTCGAAGACAGAAGGCAGCATTATGTTTTCGAGCGTTAAATTCCATCCTGTGAACAAAACCCCATCTTGATATGATGTCAATTTCGGAATTCAAAGAGTCAGACATACGCAATCCTGTCGTTTCAATATCCGTGGGGCTCGGACGTTTATTTTGGAATGTGAATGAATGACTAAGAGTACTGTCATCTGCAACTACTAAATATTAGGAACGATCACCGAGTGGAACTTGCTATGCCCGTCCTTCCGTATTCAAACGAACAGATTTTTAGTAACTATTCATAAGGCTTTGTACATAATCGAAAAGTTTTCTTTAAGCTTTTCAAAAATTTGATAAAAATATCGACGGTAGTTTACAATTTTTTTCGCCAAAAGTATTGATACTATCAGAAATAAAAATTATCGATTTTCAACAAGCACTAGTTAGCGTCTTGAACAACATTTTAAACCTATTTCGCCTCCTCTACTAGACTCGGTGTGTGCGGAGACGCGGATCGAGATTCGACTCCTCGACTCTTGCATGGAAACATGATACACGTCATGCCAAAAGCGCGTCAATGCAACCAGATAGTTGACAGTGTTTTTTTAAGAAGTGCATTGACACTTATTCAATAGTTGACGGTGCTTTTCGGGTTTTGGATTGCTCAGACCATGCGTAGACCAAAAAAGTTCTTAGCAGAGGCTATTTTCTCTACATGGTTCCGATGTTACCACCATGTACCTTATTTTTTGGATGTAACAATTTAGGTGGATTATGTGCACGCAGGTTTGGGATCAATCTGGAGGTCGACCGTCATAATCCCCTTCCCAAGTATCACACTCTGAAACTATAAGCATTGGTTTTCGTATATTGGACTTATAAGACACTCAAAATGCTCTCCAATAGCACTTATTATTTTGCAAGGTAGCTCGCAGCTTATTTACTTATAAAATTGGTCATAGAAACGTTAACATCACCAAAATTATAAAACTAAAATTGCTAGCACCATAAGTGTCGCAAGCGTGGTGCTATAAACGTTCCTTGCACTGAAGTTCTAAGTGCTGAGAGGTTAGGTTCTATAGCGCAGGTTTTGCATACCTTTCTAGCACCTGTTTTCTAACAATATAGGTTTGACACATCCTCTACTTTGCACTCTTATATAGCACTTGGGGGTTGACAGATGTCAAACAATAGAAAACAATGTAATTGACAGAAATTGTGAAAACTTTTCAACTTAAAAATTTAGCTATTAGAAATTTGCATTCTGCTGGCTGGAAAAATTTATTACACAAAATCACACATTCATTCTTTTTTACTATTTGCTGTGCACATTAAGTAGAAAAGCTAACCGAACGTACAGTTGCTTATATTGGGGCCAGCCATTATTATAATGTTTGTAGAATTGTAAAGTGTTGTAATTTTTTACTTTTCTATTTTTCTGTGCTCTAACTGGTCAAATGAGTTATGTTTGGGAATGCTTGGTCCAGCAGTTTAAGTATTTTATCAGCTCACTGACATCAAACCTACTTTCTAGGTAGCAGTTAAAAACTCTTAAGGTTTATAACGCATCGTAAGAATAAAGCATCCAGTAAAAAATACGCTTCAATTAACGCCTGCCGTATCAATAATTACAAATAACCAAACCAACTAATAGTTATAGGGAACAAAAACCAATGTATAGCATACAAGAAAAGAGGGTGATGGTAACCCTAAATACTTGAGCGGCATGTTTGACTTAAAACACTAAGCCTTATTATAGCTCTACATGAAACTAGACAGTGCTTCGTAGAGCACACATTTTCTAAAAAGTGACGCAGCAAACCTTAAGTGTTATAATGGTGCTATGTGGGTGCTACATAAAAGCTTGCACTCTTTGTTTTATTTTATATTTTATATATTATTATTTAATATATTTCAAGAAGGACATTGTTTCTTTTTGTCCTATTTTAATAAATCAATCAAAGAAATTAAATGCGCACCTTTTCTGCTAATTTAATGCACTCTTCTTACTCATTAATCAACACTTTATTTAATATGAACGAAGTTATTTGTGCAAAAACATCAACACTTTCAAAGAATAAGATAAGAATGGGTGTATACCCGAGTAAAAGAAAAACCATACGATAAAAGTAAAAGGTAAACACCATGAAAGTGTGTATACCTACAGGTGCTTTTAAAAATTTATTGACTGTCGAATGAGTTCTATAAGAGCCCGAAGTAGAACCCATTTTTCACTCAAAATTTAATTTTATAAAGTTTCAAATCATCCTTATAGGAGTTTTGTTAAGGGGCCCTGTAACTTATATAAAACCAGCTTTAAGAACCTAAGGTTTTATGATGTGGTGCTGTAAACGTAACGGTGGCCATAACAAGAGATTCTGTGTAACTTGCGTTACTCAGTCTCATTACTATTTATACTTCAAAATTTGCGTTAAGACCTAGTCCCCACTGGTGATACCGCAATAAGCCATACTTTGATAGGCGTTCAGTTTCGGCTTAACTATCAGATATAAGGATAAAAGCCTCAATTATAATCGGCAGCACGTACCTAGTAAAATTTGAATGCAAAAGGATCTTAGACGTTTTTTTTTACTTACTTGTATTATCAGATATGTGAGTGCTTAAAAGATGCTGCTCAAACCAAAAGCAGAAATTTGTATGCAAAAACTTTAACCCATGTTTAATCTTCAGCCATCATTACTCTGTAGTAGTGTTAGTAACTTTTATGAACGCACATGACACAATCACATTCCCCGAAAGAGATTCTACTTAATCCACTCAAAATTTAACGTATTTAAGCCCTTAAACTTCGTCAAAATAAATCAGCTCACGTATGTATAGGTAGCTCCAGGAAATCGTCTCTACATAATCCTTGAAAAAGTCTGTTTCGATTCCATGGAAACATTATATTGCGCAAATCTTCGTTCTGGCGAAACTCAAATCGAAATACTGGTTCAATTTGGAATTTCTCAGAAGCACAAACAGAGTTTAACATATCCCCCACAGACAAGTTGAATTTCCCAAAGCAACCAGACTACTTGACGCCAGTAGTACAACAAAACCAAAAAAAAATTCTGCTACGTCATGGATTTAAAAACATTTCGCTTCATCGTCACATGCCAAATATTCAACGCCCACATAAACCTCGACCATCAATAGCATTCAAAGTGCTTCCATTAGGTAATAAAAAAAATATACTCAATTCCCACTCATCCCGAAAAAGCAATCTCCACAAAAGTCACACAAAAGTCAGAGACAATAAAATTACCACAAAAGGCAATCGTGAGCGAATGAAAAAAAAAACACGAAAAAAGGGACGAATATGTCGTAATTTCATTTCAACCCCATTGGGCTGTGTCGGATGCTTTGACACGTTCAGCTTCCGACAAACCCCCATCTTACTATTGCCAACCATGACCTCTTACAACCGCCAGCCACTACCGACCACCCGTGTTTTTAGGTTTTTCCAAATAACTCCCACCACACAGCGGGGGCAGTTAACCAGTCCAATTCCCCAATCACAGGTTCCCGCCTCAGCCAGGGAAATAAGGGACAATCTCGTGTTGTTTTCATTTAACTCGGGGGCTTACTACGCACTACGTAGCAGAGAGGCCTAGGTGGACCCCCCGACACACGACAGCAAACTCCCATGGGGCTAGAATTTACTAGTTCACCATCAGCTGCGGCGCTCAGGGGGTAAATACCGCACACGGTACACATCGCGTTATGTTGTTTTTTATCTGCGGATTGCAAACTTTTCCACCATCACCCCGGGACTTGCCCTTGTCAATCGCACCGTTAAAATTTCATTGCACTGAGCGTGCGCTCTTTTAAATGTCAGAGTTGAAACTTGGTTTCTCTTCCTTGGGTAAGGGTGCATTTGGAGGTGGGCGCAACGGTTTTCTTAAGCTTTTATCTGGTACTGTATAAGTGATGATGCTACGAATGAAATTTGCTACATATAGGACGGCACGTCGTCGTCCTTTCGAGTATTTGTGAACGGCCTCTGGGGAGATGAAAAGATTTGGCTTCGGATAAATGGCTTTGGTCATCCGGAAATCTCTTTTGATCGAAAACTTGGCTACACACAGTTTTGGGGGTGAGGTGTTTTGTATTTTTTAAACACTTTCCCCTATACCCATGATTTGGGATATTTGTTTTTTCCTCCTTTGAACTGTTGATGCTTATGGGCAGTGTACAGCAAAGTACCATGTGCTGCCACAGGAGAGGGTGCAAGGATACTTTTAATTTATTTTTGCAAAACTTTTTGTTGTTGGTTTTTTTTTTTGCCCGTGGGGTTGTAATGTTTTGTTTGCGTCGCTTATTGCAGCTCATGAAGCGAAATGTGGTTCGTTAAAACGTAATAAGTGGCCAGAGGGCGTGTGTGCGGTTGACCTGTGTGTACAGCTTTGAACAAAAACAGCCAGTTAGCTGCCTTGTGGCCGTATATTAATGCTTTTAAAAGTAGCTGCGGCATTGTGCTTGCTTTGGCGGTTTGTTGAATTAACTACAAATAACGACGGTCAATAAAAGCGCACTTTGACGGCTTTTCAGATGTCGAAGGCTTTTAACTTCTTTAAAAGCAAGTGTTTTTTATAAGACGTACAAGGATGACGCAAGTTTGCCACTTTGCCAAACGATTACAACGAGCAAATATATTTTAGGCCTGAAAAATTATGATTTTGAGCACTTTTAAAACGTCATTTTAATATGACTGCCAATCATCGTGTAAAAGCGCGGTTCTAATCGATTTACCAATTGTACTAACAAAGGGATTAGGGAAAAATTGCTTCGGCACTAAAATAAGCACTGTCGGCTTTAGCAACAAAAAAGGGAGCCAAGTCGAACATATTTTTTTATAACCAAATCCCAGTCGGTACACTGTGGCGTATACGTAACTTTTTTTTTGAGTCAACACATTGTGAATACATAATTTTTACGACATTCCGCGAGGTAGATTGTTTTTCCTGTATTCTTTTGTACACAGATTAGCTATTTTTTTAAGGAACAGCCCAAGCAAGACCTTTTTCCTATATGTCAAGGCAGACAAAGTACAGTGCGGTCGTTTACGTAGTTCTCGATCTAAACATGCCCAGGTGACTTCCCGCTTGGAATTTCGGAGCTGGCGTTTAATGCTGCCGCGGGGCTTTAAGGTTGGATTTGAACATAATCTGTAGGATAGTTATCGGTGTTTGCTGTAATCGAAATCGGTACTCAGTTTTGGCTTTTAAGTCTAACGTCCCAATGGTAAATTGTAACAATTTGTGCTATCCTTAACGCAACGGGCACCTGAAAAGGAGATTCTCCGAACGGTTCACAGTAGCACGCCAACCCCTGCGATGCTGGGCACGCTGCTTAAAGTTATTCAGATAGTTAAAGCTCTCTCCGTTTAGCTGGTGTTCTGATATGGCGGAGTCCTTAAAACGGAGGTCCCGGCTTCCTCGTTGTCTCAATCCTGGGGCTTGAATTTGAAGATCTTCCTGGTGAAGTTTTGTTTGAAGTTTTGTTTGTGAAGTTTTTATTCCCTCAATGTGTTCTAACCGCTGTGGTTAGTCGTCGTCTCTTAGCTTTTGGCTACACCCACACAGGGACGTATTAGCCCTTGGGTGCAGTAGGGCCCGGGCCATAGCGGCAAATTTTGGGAAGGCGGCAAATTAAAAAGAAAGAATAAAAGCAAAAAGTCAATTGCTAATTTACATATAAAAATACCATTCTTCATAGTAAACGCCAAACATTATTAATGTTTTTGAACTTCTTAAAGACCTTTTGGTTTTGCACGGTGTTGGGCATAACCGTTGCCTCTTTCGTGTTAGACAGGAGTTTTGTTTTAACTCTCGAATGGCCTTATACCATCTCATGGGTCCAATAAGAAGTTTGTTAGCCTATGGCGTTAATGGCAGAAACCCAAGACCAGGCAAACCTATTATCGAGACGGAATTGTGAGTCGAAAAAGCCATATTTGTGCCTGATATTCTGAAAGGCCTTAAATTGCGGGGTAGACAGTCTGAAACTTTATATCTGGATTTTTTTAGGTCCCGAAGTAGTATGAGCGTAAAGTTTTAAATTTCCGCCCACTGACATGCTTCCTCGAAATTAAAAATAAGTTACCAGAAAAATTGTTGAAAAATAGTCGCAAAAAGTTGAAGCTAAAATATTACATCAAAAATTACAGTGAAAAATATTACATCAAGAAACAAAAAATAAAACCAAAACGCGCCACCCGGTAGACGTGGCTTTAGAAAATCAAAGAATTAATTCATAGTCCCTCCTACAAAATTTTAGTCACGTTTTTAGGTGTGTTTTTTGGCAGATGTTCCCAGGGGGCGGCAAAAATGTGCGGCCCAGGGCGGCACTTTACCTTAATACGCCCCTGCACACACATAGTAAATTGTTCAGCGTTGCCCATTTGTTACAAAACCACGACATAAAAGGCTTTTTTTAGACTCCACCAACATGAATCGTCCTTCCTTTAAATTACTTACTTAAGGTGGCGCTACAGTCCGGGGTGGACCTGGGCCTCAGCTAACAAGCTTCGCCAGCCAGCTCTGTCTCTAGCTAGCCGACTCCAGTTTCGCACGCGAAGTTGGCTGAGGTCCCTTTCCACTTGCGTGCGCCACCTGAGTCTCGTTGCTCCTCTACCGCGCCGTCCCTGCGGTGTTGATTCGAAGATTTTCCGGGCCGGGGCGTTGGTGTCCATTCGCTCTAGATGATCCAGCCATCGTAGACGTTGTGTTTTGACTCTTTTGGCTAGGTCGGTATCGCTGTACAGCCCGTACAGTTCGATGTTATATCTCCTCCTCCACTCTCCGTCTAGGCAGACGGGACCGTAAATCGTCCGAAGAATTTTCCTCTCGAAGCAGCCTAAAGTGTTTTCATCCGCTTTTGACAGGGTCCATGCTTCTGCACCGTAAAGCAGGACTGGGATGATGAGGGTCTTATACATGGACACTTTAGTTGCTCGAGAGAGGGCTTTGCCACTCAATTGCCTCCTTAGCCCAAAGAAACAGCGATTGGCAAGAGTTATCCTTCGTTTGATTTCAGCGCTGGTGTCATTGTCTGAATAGCGGAACACAGGTAGACAAAGTCCCTAACTACCTCAAAATTATAGCTGTCGATGGTGATGTTTTGTCTAAGACGTCGGTGTTGGGTGTCTTTCCTTGATGACAGCATATACTTGGTTTTGCCCTCATTGACTTCTAAACCCAAATTCGCCGCTTCCATCCCAATACTCACGAAGGCTTCACTGACATCACGCTTTGTTCTACCGATTATGTCAATGTCGTCTGCGTATGCGAGTAGTTGAACGGACTTTTGAAATATTGTACCTCTGGTGTTGGCGCAAGAGTTCTGCACAATTCTCTCAAGTATGATGTTAAAGAAGTCGCATGACAGCGCGTCGCCTTGTTTAAATCCTTTTTTGACATCAAAGGGGTCGGTGAGGTCTTTGCCGACCTTGACGGAACAGCGTGAATTTTCCATCGTCATCCTGCACAGACTGACGAGTTTGGCAGGGATGCCAAAACTAGACATTGCGCTATATAGCTCGTCTCTATAGATGCTGTCATACGCGGCCTTGAAATCGATGAAGAGGTGGTGTGTATCGATTTGGAATTCTTGGGTTTTCTCCAAGATCTGCCGCAGTGTGAATATTTGATCGATGGTGGACTTTCCTGGCCTAAAGCCACACTGATATGTACCTATCAGATTGTTGACAAACGGCTTCAGGCGTTCACACAGTACAGCAGAAAAGATCTTGTATGCGATGTTAAGAAGACTTATTCCTCTGTAGTTGGCAAAACTCAGAGGGCCTTCTTTCTTCAGAATCGGGCAAAGAATGCTGAGGTTCCATTCGTCGGGCATGCTTTCTTCCGACCGTATCTTGCAAATGAGCTGGTGCATGCTCCTAACCAGCTCATCGCCAGCGGACTTAAAAAGTTCGACAGCTAGGCCATCTGCTCCGTCTGCTTTGTTGCACTTGAGCTTAGACACAGCTACTTTGACCTCCTCCAGGTCGGGTGGGCGGTATCGTTCGTATGCTTCGTCGGTAACGTCTTCGCCCGGGTTGAATGGTTCGTTCTGCCTGACAGCGGTATTTGGTTCGTCCTCGCCGTTATACAGTCTGCAGAAGTGGTCTTTCCAAATCCTCAGCACCGACTGCGATTCTACAACGATGTTCCCTTGATGGTCCTTACAGGCTTCAGCTCGAAGTTTATACCCTTGACAGGACCTTTTGATTCTTTGGTAAAACTTTCTAACCTCATTCCTGTTCTAACATCTTTCTATCTCTTCAACCACGCTCTCTCTTTTTCCTTCGGAGAAGCCGGTGTTCCTCTCTCCTCCTCTGCTCGTAGAGCTCGCGAGCAGCTCTAGTCCTTCTGTGCACAGCCGCTTTGTATGCTTCCTGTTCAGCTGCATGTGCTTGCCGGCATTCATCGTCAAACCAGGGGTTTCGTTGTGGTGGCCGTGTGAAACCCAGCACTTCAGAGGCGGCGTCTCTGATGGCATTTTGGCAATGTTGCCACTGGCTATCAATACTTGATGCTGGCTGCATAGGACTTCGTAGGTTTTGAGAGACTCGGTTGGAGAAGGACCCGGCGATCTCTTGCGATTGTAGTCGGCCGACGTCAAACTTCCTCACAGTATTTCCATTACTTGGCGCTGGCCGGGATATCCGCAGCCGTACCTTCGCTACAACAAGGTAGTGATCCGAGTCAATGTTGGCCCCTCGGAAGGTTCGGACATCCATGGTACTGGAGGAGTGCCTTGCGTCGATCGCAATATGGTCAATCTGGTTGACGGTTGATTGATCGGGAGATCTCCATGTCCCTTTGTGGATATTGAGATGCGGGAACTATGTACTAGCTAATACAACGTGTCGCCCCGCAGCAAAGTCGATCAGCCTGAATCCGTTATCGGAGGTCGTGTCGTGCAGGCTATGCTTTTCGACAGTACGACCAAAGATGCCCTCCCTTCCTAAAATCGCCTAGGACAATCTTAATGTCGTAGCTAGGGCACTGCTCCTGTTTTGTCCAGGAGCTCGTAGAACATATCTTTGGTCTCGTCATCTTTCTATTCTGTGGGGGCATGCGCGCATATGAGGCTGATGTTGGCGAATTTATTGGGCATCGCTTACAGGGTTGAAGCTCAAGACTTTTTGCCTAAGTCTGCCTTCAACAACGAAACCACATCCAAATAGGCGCTGCCTTTGACGCCGATAGCAGTCGCCGTAGTAGAGGTCGCAGTTTTTCATTCTTCTTTTGCCCGGCCCGTCCCACCGCATTTCTTGGATGCCAGTAATGTCTGCCTTGCAGTCGTTAAGGGCCTCCGCTAGTTGCTCGGCTGCACGTGGTCTGTTAAGGGACCTAACATTCCACTTGCAGATCCGGAGCTCGTTGTCCTTTTCTCGTTTGCATTGGTCGTCAACAGTAAATCCGTCCGAATCCGAGGCTTGTTTTTGCTTCGTGACTGGTGTTTCTTTATGTGGCCGGGAAGTCACCCCGACGGCACGACCCCCAACCTGGAGGACCAGATCCTTTGTTTAGCTCTTAGGAGGGAGAGCCGGATAGCCCGCTCCTTATAGGCCTGAGCTCCGAATACGTCGTAGTAGCCCATACAAGGTGTTCACTAAGTAGTTCGGCCTGACTGGAACTATGGACGCCACCGTTGATTCCATCTGGGGAATTCCTCCGCTGCCGTCCGGATGCAAGGAGAAGTGCCTTAGTGGGAACACTCTTCCCCCACTCTCTCGTCTGCTACCCCCAACAACCTTCCAAAGGGGTTGGAAACCAATCTCCAGTTTAGGTACTAGGCACCCGGTGTTCACCACGGGGAGGTGAGAGTAGGAGTTGATAGACAGAGGTGGGTTTAGAAAACCTGTGGATGCTTGTATCCTCTTAAGTGCACATGTCTATCCTTTGACTACGTCCTTCCTATTGTTAAATGTAAATAAAACTTATTCTATCAGCGGATCAACGGATCAGCGGAGCAACGCCTCAAATTGGACCAAATAAAACTATGAGATAGGTCGTAGGTATGAACATTGTCATCCTTACAGCTACATTTTCAACATTGCAGAGTTATAACTACTAGTGAACTGTTACAACATTTTATTATGAAAGATAAGAATTTCTTTTTACTGCAAATAAAAGCACCTTCTAAACCTAATAAGCAATGAAGATCTTCTATTATGGTTAAGTGTAATTTTTTTTCCTAAAATGCGCAAATATTAGGCAACAATTTATTTAAAAAAAACAACAGTAACTAGCAACTGGTATATACGTAATCGATGCATTCGAATTT
Organism: Neoascia interrupta; assembly: GCA_947623515.1. Lineage (NCBI taxonomy): Eukaryota > Metazoa > Arthropoda > Insecta > Diptera > Syrphidae > Neoascia > Neoascia interrupta. The sequence goes on from OX392463.1 coordinate 30,761,580, forward strand.
TTTTCCCTCAAGATCATCTCTTAGTTATATCATGGTCCTTCCCGTCTTTTGTTCTTTATCTTATCAGAGATTATTGTGTACACGTTCAAATCAGAAGACCAACACGCTTTATAAATAAATCACTAGCGTACTTATGGCATTAGATAAGAAAATTTGTACTTTGAGATATTTGGAATTAAAATTGCAAGATTGTGGGGGCGAAAAACGAGGTTAAGGTTAAACAAAAAACAAAATCTACGAAAGTAATTAAAGAAAAACCAGATGCTCGACTGGTTTAAGTTGAAAAGTTAAGCCTTCTGAAAAGTGCGGAAAAGTACAACCATATTTTACCTGTTTTTTTTTCTACTTTACGAACCATATTTACATTAGAATCACTTTTTGCAAAATGGTTAGAGATCATTTAAGTTGTTCTTAATCTCATTCTTTCAGAGATTAGTTGAACCCCTAGCAATTTTCTAGTGAACTACAAAACTCCCATAGTTAGCACACCTCTGTGAAGTTGGCATAATTTTTTTTTTTATCGTATCGTTGATTTCAGAAATGGATAATTTGATGTTACAAACTATGCACTAAAATTAAAAAATACCATGACTCAAAAATTTAACACATTTTGGCTTGACACAAGTGGTCTCTGGCCATGTAAAATTAAGTTTATAAAATTAATACATAACTAATTATATTAGGTAAGCCGACTAAATATAAAAGTTTAAGCATAGTTATCTCAGGAAGCGCTTCATATTTCAGACCCTCTATGATTTTACTTCAAATTTTATTTTTTTACAAATTTACAATTTCGAACATTATTAAATTCCAGAATTTTTTTCAAGTGAAAGAAATTGTTGTTGCTTTGAAGATGACATAAGTTTATCTAGACGAATATCTAAGCACATAACCTGAACCTACTTTTTAGCTTAAGATTAAAGTTGGAAGTGGGTCGGTTTGCTCTGGTTTTTTGGTTTTATCCTAAAAAGTTTTGCAGCTTGCTTGGAATTCCAAAATCTAAACTTAGCTGGCAGTGAAAATCTGTTTTTCATGCTTTTAGACGATGTTTATTAGTATTAAAATACCAATTCTCAAACACTTTTCAATATATTGCAAGAAATACATTTAAAAAAAAAAATCATTATTTGCTTAGAGTAGTAATATTTTAATTTTCTTCTTCCTGGCTGCAAAACTTTTGAAGATAAGTGCCAAAACAATTTTTGTCTTTTTCACCATAAAAATTTAAACTTTTATTAAACCGTTCAAAAAAAACCACCCTTATATGCGTTTTCATAATTTTCGCACTTTATAAGTGTGCCAAATGTCATCTACCTCTATCACCCACCGTTCAGAAGTAGTAAGCAAGTGCAGACGGACTAACGAACAACGGAGTTACACCGTAGGAGCTCCTTTTTCAATTTTTGAAAGGACTGCTAAAAAAACTGAGCTTTAAAATGGCAAATTCTAGGCTTTTGCTGGTCAATGGTTGGTTTGTCCATTGAATGCTTGTATAGCCTTAAGCCAGTCAGTAACGAGTTCTTCTATGCTGCATGCCTAAGAATACTGCAAAGCTTCTTTATTCGTTACCTATGAAGCGAAATCAATTCTTCACAATCTCCAGTTTTATTACATCTAGCTTAAACAACACCTCTTCCTCCTTCTTTGATTTTTTTAAACAAGCTCGCTTAAAAAATCACACAACAAAAATAAAAGCAAACAATAAGCGGATCTTGAAAAAAAAATGTTTCCAGGTTTTCCGCTTATCTCCAAAGAAGCTACTAGCTAGTCATGTTAGCGACAAAAAGTAAGATTGACAACTAGCAGTCCATATCTTGTAACTATGTCAAAGTTTTCAAGTAACTGATGTCACTTTTACCGATAACAAGATAACCGATTTGAAATCTACTTGCATTTTTGAGGTCAGCGTACAATTCTTGATAACTATTTTTCTTTCTTTCACGTTTATTTCAAGGCTGACATATGGCAAATCATGTTTAAAGTGGCCTACAAAAATTAAAGAAAAATACCAAACGGAAGTTTAGCTAATGGCCTTTTCGGTTGGTGATCCCGGATCAGGGCGTTCTTCTCCCGACTTAGGGCTTCTCTCCGAACAGACAGACACCTTTTTCTTGATTTTGAAGTTTGTCTAGCGTTGTATTTGTGAAGCAAACGCTTTTCTACAGGGGACAAATGACATTTATCCAACTTAACATTGACACATGTATGATTGCGTGCGTGAAGTTGGCTGCGCTTCTCTTCCACTTGCGTGCGCCACCTGAGTATCGGTGCTCCTCTACTGCACCGTCCTTGCGGGGTGGATTAGAAGATTTTCCGGGGCGTGGTATTGGTAGCCATCTAGATGGGTGTCCCTGTATAGCCCATACAGTTCGATATTATATCTCCTCCTCCACTCTCAGTATGTCAGCAATTTATTTTTAAATTTTAAGTTAGAAAGCTTTATACATTACGTCTGTTTGTCATTGAACGGATGACAATTCAATTAAGAACAGCCACCGTCAATTCGTTCACGGATTTTGTGATGCCAAATTCCGTTTCGTTTTACTCGTTCACGTATTTCATGATCCAAAATATGCGAATTCCGTTCACGAGTACACGTTCACGGATCTCGTGATCTGCCCCTGAACTTTTATGCGTAAGCTCCTTGACATCCGAAGGAATAGTTACAAGTGCTAAAATTTTTCAAAGTAGCCCACAATCGGTCTAAATGTGCAACTACCTCCAAGGGCTTTCAAAACTGTAAGACGTCATGAAAAGCTGAAATTTGACATTTAGTTAGCGCCTCCCAATGATTGTGACATAAAAAATTAAATTAACGCCGGCAGACCACATCTAATGGGCGCGGCATCCATTCAACTTTAATAATTATTTACTTAATAACTATTTTAGTTGTTTTGTAGTAAACACTATGTTCTACATTTTCGTTCAGTTACAAGGTTTTACGTCACGCCCTCATTTAGAGGCAGAATTTAAGAAAAACCTAGTTATATAATTTTCCAGAAAAAACATGGATTTCGACTGCTTTTTAGCCTCACTTTAAGATAGGAATAAAAAATAAAGTTTAGCACATAAGGTACGCCGGCCTGTAGTTATTCTAAATTTCTTTCCTACAAAATTTTTCGCCACGCCCATTTTTGGGGGTCGATTTTACGAAATTATTGGATATTTTTGGGTATTTCTATGCTAACTATAATATAAATTTTTAGTCATAGGAGCTGGACATGCCACGCACCTTTTAAAATATAAATTTAAAAACTTAACTAACTATAAGTATAAAGAATAATACTATAACTATCAAAGTATGTAACTATTAACTACAAGTTTTTTTTTATAATGCACTCGCGAATATAAGGGATTGGATACCCTTTTTAATGTTACACATCTCACGAGCGGAAAGGATTAGAAGAGGAAAAGGAGGAGAGGTACCGATGCACTCTTGTTTTGAACAGTTGCAAGTTGTATTGCGCAGGAAAGATTGACCGTGGGAGAACATTCCACATTCGCGTTGTACGGCTTATGAAAGAACCTCTAAACTTTACTGTGCGTCCGAAGGTGGGCTCGAGGGTAAACTGATGTGCATTCGATCTTTGGCGAGTATTACGGTGGAATGTCTTTAGGGGCGGAATGCAATTGGCTATTTCAATGGAACATTGTTTGTGAAAAAAGCGATAAAACAGTGAAAGACAAGATACATTACGTCGATGTTCTAATGAGTCAAAAGACTTCGCAATGTTTTTGTCTCCAACAAGTTTTAACGCGGGTTTTTGTATCCTATCTAGCAAGAGCAGTGCTGTTTTTGGAGCACCAGCCCAGACATGGGAATTATATTCCAACTTGGGGCGAATATATGCCTTATATAAAATAGCCAAATCAGAGGGGGTGAAATACTTCTTGCATCTTTTAAGGAAGCCTAGGCATTTCGCAGCGTTCTTGGCGACGTCGAATATGTGGTCATTCCAACTAAGGTTGTTATTGACACACATACCGAGAATGGAAAGCGTTTCGGCTTCGTCGATGCAAGTGCCATTCATGGATCATGGCTGGGTGATTCGGTTTTGTTTCAATGACAGAAGACAGCATTGAGTTTAAGAAGCATTAAACTCCACTCTGTTTCGAGATCCCCATGATACAATGCTGTTAAGGTCAGAGTTAATAATAATAAGTTATGTCTCCACTGACAATTTAAAGAGAATTAGCGGGAGACGATTCAAAATAAATCCCAAAGTGGCTCCACCAGACAAATATAGGATTAATTTGACACGAAAACTCTTTTTCTATCATTTTGGCTTTCAAAAGAGAGTGGCGATATCATAACACAGAAGCGAAAAACGATATCCGCTGCAAAAATCACAACAAAACACGTACTGTGACAGATTTGCCGTACACGGAGACTTTCTGTTTCCCTTTTTGATTCTCAAACTTTTACAAACGTGCAAAATAAAGGTTTGTGAATTGAGTGAACGGGATTTATGACAGGATTTATTTTTGAACGCTTATAGTATAAGTCTCCACCGGCAATAAAAAGAGGATTACCAGGAGACGATTTAAAATAAATCGCAAAGTGGCCCCACCTACCAAATATAGGATTAATTTGACACGAGCACTCTTTTTCAAAACAGAGTTGCGATGTCATTTCAATAGAAAACGTATTTGTGACAGATTTATCGTACAGGGACAATTTCAGTTTCCGTTTTTGATTCTCAAACTGTTAAAAAGGTGCATAAAATAGGTTTGTGAATAGGATGAATGGGATTTATGAGAGGATTTATTTTTAATCGTTTGCCAAGGAGATCTAAATCTGTACGGTAAAATGCGTGATTTGTTAAAAATTTATATTAATCGCGGATTAGTTACCGGAGACATGGTATTACTGAGCGGATTTAAATTTGTATGCTAAATCGCGTGATTTGTAGAGGATTTATTAAAGATTTATATTAATCGCGGATATGTGCCCGGTGGAGACATAGTAGAAAATATTTTTTTTTAAGCTTATTAGTGAGTCATGGATGGTAAATGGGATGGAAACCACATAATTACCTAATTAGATAAACACACAATTATTTGCCGCGATGCATATTTTTTTCAAGACACCCTATTTTGCCCTAGTTATATCGATAGCTTACCATGTGAGCCAGGTTCAATAATTATGGTTTCCGTATGCATCAATAATTATTGCACCGCACCTTATCTTTATCCTTATCCAAGACGTGAAACAGTGATTTTTTTATTAACAAGAAACAACAACTCACTCTGTGCACACTAATTGCACTCACCAACAACAACAACACTCTATTCTTAACGAGTTACACAATCAGTTTCAATACACACCGATATAAACCCGTTAACAATGCGATCAACTGGCCTTAAAACACAGTTTTTTTTTTCTTGTGTAACGAGCCTTTTATTAATCCACCAGATCAACAAAGCCGACCTGCACACACTCCTAGAGCGAAGCTGCCTTCTCCACCGCATTTGGCTTTCTTTGTAAAAGGCAATTAAATCCACTCATGCACATCTCGACGGATTGACGGAATCGGGCGATTCCATGGAACACTGGTCACGTAAATAATCTCCGGCGATAGAACGAAAATTATTATCTAATGCGAGTGGAGAAAATGAAAATGAAGCAAATTAAGTCGTCCGTCCATTGACGTCACACGCGGTGCAGAGGCAAAAACGGATAATCTCTGTCCTGCGGGGGATTTGGTTGGCCTGGGGATATTCGATTGGATCGACTGGTTTTTTTTCACTTTGCTTAGGGAGCACCTGTAGTTTGCGCGGTGGAAAATAATTAAATATTTCGATTCAATTAGCAGACGAATGTAAATTGCTCGCTTTACAGCCCAATTAGTGGGTAGCAATTAGCGGGGAATTGCTGACTGTAGGGTCGACGGAAATTGACTGTTTCCGATTGGCAAACATCTGGTGAAGGCATAGGCGAGATAATTTGGCACGAATTTTGCAAGTTTTAGTTATCACTTTGCAAGAGACTTGCGGATTTCTAGGGTTTCACACTTGAGTTGATTCACTTTTGCAATGAGTGCAAGAAGTAAGTGATTTTTTCTATCCGCACGGCTGACGCTAAAGAATGGCGAACTCACACTGGCACACAAATAATTAAATTAGAGAAACACCGTCTAGTGGTCTGAGATTCTTTGTTTATTTATACTTTGGTAAATAAATAAGCTTTTTTTTTGTTAATTGGTTTCGAGCAAAGAGTGAAGAAGACCGAGTGGAAGAAAGAAAAAATTGTTTGCTTTTTTACCGAATTTGACGTCACTACTTGACGTTTCCAAATTTGTCAGATGGAATAGTATTCTTTTTTGCGACTACAGCGCTGTGATTTAACAGTTAAATAATCTGCGGTTTGCGTCTTGACTTAGGAATGACGTATAGGTTTTTGGTATAGGGTACTGCCCAGTCGGTTTTCCTATAATAAAGTTTGGTAGTTTTAGTTTCTTTGCTAACATAACAGGAATAAAAAGCATACATTACAGTTTTCCATAATATTTTGCAATTTATTAAATAGTGTCTTCAACTCGGATGTTTCAATGTAAAAAAATGTAAGAAAAATTCAATAGGCATTCTTAATATCAGGATGTAGCTATTTGAATAAATCAAAATTTACAAAAAGACCATTGCGAGACACCAAGTTGTAAATAATTGTGTCAGATGTCAAGTTATTTGATGCCAAGTTGGTAGCAAGACAACGAAATCCTCGTCTTTTAGGGTCCTAGAAGCAGGAAAAGTATTTGCAGTGGAAATCGAGTGCATTTTTCAACAACAAAAGAAGATATTAAGAAATGATAAATTAAATAATTTACAATTCTGCAAACATTATAATAATGGTTGGGTATATGATCATTTCAAACGCGCCCAAAAATTCGGAATTAGTGAATACAATCATTTTCAACCCGTTGGCAAGATTTTGCCAGCATTTTCTAGGTAGAAGTACTGGCAAATTGAGAGACCTGCACAAAACTATAGGGTATGGCACAACGCACCGACAAAATGTTTTTATAACCCATCCCATATGATAGGAGATATATTAAGTTTGATTCATAGTTTGTGGCAAAGAAATTATTCACCGTAGACCCCCAACACTTTAAGGGCATGTGATTGAGACACAATTGAAATTCGAATGAGCCATGTCCGTTCGTCCGTCTGTTGGTAGTTTGAAACTTGATATCTGTTCTTTCTAGATTCCGAAGCAGTACAAGTGCAAAATTTTTTCGATCCGCTTACTGACACGCCCACTCAAAGTTGTCGCAGGAAGCTGAAATTCGGTATGCGATGTCCTTGCTTAAGTATTTTGTGAGGGTGTATCACGATATCTCGAAAGCCATTATCTCGAAACCAAATATCTCGAAAAATTCCATTTTGAAGAAAAAAACCCAGAATTAAGCTGCGTTGTCACAAGAAACGTAAGACAGGAACAGAAACAGAATCCCATACATTAGCAACTGAAACCTTAATTCGCTGAATGCTTTTTGCGTTGCTAATGTATGAAATTCTGTTTCTGTTTTTGTTCCTGATCCTTGTAAAAACGAGGCTTTACGTGAATTTAGAAAACAAAAATCTCGAATTAATGAACCTACATTAACGCACACATGCTTGAAAAAATTTTGTAAATTCGCGCGAATTTCCACGCTGTTTGGCCAAACAGTGAAATATGTATGGGGCATGCTGTCCCCTGCTACACCCTGCCTGACTCTTTTTTACCAGCTCTTAGGTTTCCCTAACTTTAAACTTTTTTGGAGTTTCGAGATTTTGTACCATTTGAGATTTTTGCGAGTATTTAAAAAAATATTTTCGAGATTTTTGTCGTTTGAGATTTTTTTTTATAATACACTCGCAAACAAGGGATAATGCGGCCCGTACACCACGCAATAATATTGACCGTATAAGGGCTTTATTGCGCAATAAATTGCGGCAAAAAATTCGGACACAATATTTTTGGTCAATATTTTGCGCAATAATATTGCGTGGTGTAAGGCCCGCATAAGGCTACCCTTAAAAGTAAACACATCTCACGAGCGGAAAGGATTAGAAAGAGTGGAAAAGGAGGAGAGATACCGACGCACTCTTGTTTTGAATAGCTGCATGTTATAATGGCTAGGAAAGGCTGATTGTTGTAGGACATTCCACATTCGTGTTGTACGGCTTATGAAAGAACCTCTGAACTTCACCGTACGTCCGAAAGAGGGCTCGAGGGTGAACTGATGCGCATTCAAAAGTCTTAAGGGGCGGAATGCAATTGGCTATTTCGCTGGAACACTAGTTATAGAAAAGGCGATAAAACAATGACAGGCATGAGACTTTGCAATATTGCAATTGACTTTGCAATATTGGTGTCACCAGATAACGTCATGATCCCGTTTTGTGATTAGCTTTTGAAAAAAACGGGGGTGCCGTGGCGTAGTGGTTAGTGTGTGTGCTTACTACGCCAGAGGTCTGGGTTCGAATCCTGCCATTGTCACCTGAAAAAAAAAAAGACTTGTTCTTTTTCACGGTCCCCACCTCCGTGAGGGTTTGACAAGCCCTCCGAGAGTATCAATTGTCTTGAAAAACTTCTCAAACTGCCGTTCGGATTCGGCGAAAAATTGTAGGTCCCCTTGTATGTGAAGAAATTAACACACACAGCATACATTGTTGAGAAGTTGACCCCGGTTCACATCGAGCTGTTGCGCCACTCTATTTATTTATTTTTTATTTGAAAAAAAAACGTAAGCCGCCCCCATGTAGGCGTGGTCATATTTAATTCGCATTCTAATAAACGGTTTTTATTCGACATATGTATTTGTTTTAAATCCAAAAAACGTGCAACATAAAATGTTGAAATATGTGCACATTCCATCAAATTAGTGAATAAATTTTTGCCACGCCCACTTTTGGGGTGTTTTTAAGAATAAATTTTTAGTATAAAATTGCAACCAACACGTGTCGTGTAGCTGGGCGAACGTTTCAGGGGCACACTTCTCGGAGCACGAACTCAAAGTGACTTAAAAGAAAACGAGGAGACCATGTTGCAAAGAAGAGCTCAGCTATGCACAGCACATAAGTAGCTGAGGTCCACATCCCGCCAGGAGCGTCTAAGGAAAGAACTAGATCGTTTTTATCTGCTGCAAAAGGGCAAGTTACATTAGAGAGGGCTTACCAATGGCATCAAAAAAAATATGGCCCACCTATAAAAAACGACTTACTGACGCCCTAATGTTGCCATAATTACAACAATAATGACGGGACATTGGCTCGTTAAAATTAAAGACTAAGCAACCAAAACTACTACCTACTAAGCCCGTATTACTTCGAATGCGTGCGTGAGTCGCCACATTTGCCTAGGGATCTCAGGACTGACTTGCTGTCGGCAAATAGTGAGATCCCAACCTGCTTCATTGAGATCCCAACTCACTTCGACCTAAAAAATTGTGGATTCTCCACGGAGGAAAACGAGCTTATGGCACCTCGGCCATATTATCCCACCCCCGTCTCGACCTGTCAGTCAGTACACAGCCAATGTGGATTATTATGAGTTCTCTCTGAATTATGTCAGATTTCTGATCAGATTGACTTTCTTTCTGCCCCAGGAACTGGCGAATCTCTGTTGGCGATTGAAGGACGCCCCCTGGTGAAGAACAGACGAATATGTAGAGACCTGCAACAACGTCAACTTTCAAACACTTTCCAAGTTTATCATCCGGCCTTGATTTACTTGTCACTGGGGTGAAAAGTAAATAAAAATTGACCAATCAAACTAAGGCGGGAAAACCGCATTGAAGTTTCTGTCAGTCAACAAACAGTCAAAATATTCAGTTTGACGTTGTTGCACGTCTCTAGATATTCCTCTACTGTCCACCAGGTATCGCATTTGGACTTTTCCAATCGTCAATTGGCTTACATTATTTTTTGCGTTGAAGGATCAAAAAATTTGGAAGGCCTCCTGAGACATCTTTTCTCGTGAACGTTTTTGGATCAATACTAGGCAAAGGATAATTTTATGTTAATGACGATGGTGGTATTTGTAGTTCTGATCAATGACACACGCCAGGTTCGAAACTTCACAAATTTCGTACCAAAGGTCTCGATCTAATGATAAGAAAATTAGTCTATGTTTAGCAACCAGGAAATTACTCTCTCCCGTGATAGATTGTAGAACAGCCACAAGAGTGCTTGCTCTGTCGCATGAGTCTCGGTAGATCAGGTCCAAAAAGAAAAGGTGGTCGATAGTACTGGGTATCAGGAGATCTCCCACAAAGAAATAAAATGTTGGCTTTGGTCAGGAAATACTTTAATGGCATTTTCATAAGCCTTACTTTTAGGCTATTAAAACAACCTGGAATAGACGACCCCTACCGGTCTTCTACAATGAGCTTGAGCTCCTTTGTGCGGGATCGGGAACCACAAAGCAGCCTGGGCTTGGCCTCGGCTTGACGTTTACAAGTTCAGCCATATGATTTCAGTGTTTCCTAACACAATAAAGCTCGGCTTCAAAATGTTGTTTGCAAAGAGAGAGAGTGCGCAAAGAGAAAACGTAATGCTACGTAATAAGGCTCAGAAGCCCAGCACGAGTTCAGATGTGCTTTTTGTGAACTTTTGCTTCGTGTGAAGCAAATGGGGGTTGATTTCGAGGCTGCTTTGTGGTCCCCGCTTTAAACACTGATGAAATAAAAATCGTTCCTCTATGTTGTGTTATAAATGTTTTATTCTTTTTCAATTTTTGTCTGCGATTTCATTTTTTATTTGTAAGTACAATTATTTATGTCAACAAAGCACGATTAAGATTCTGTTTTAATAAAATTAATTTTTTGTTATTAGAAAAATAATTTCTTTTATTTTAGTATAGCTATTTCCATATAGAATATTTATAGGAATTTCAAACGAGTTAAGCAGACATTTTGACCCATTTTTTGTTCGATTATTTTTAAAAATCGTACTTACAAAACTAGAATTTTAATGTTACACTTATTTTCTTTTTTACAATGCGTTTAATATAATTTTTATTTTTTCTCTTTATTTCCTTAAACAAAATTCGTTCGATATGTTTCTTATCAATTAAAAAAAATGTATTCGTATGTATATAAACTTTTTTTTTTACTTAAGCAAAGGCAGTGAAAACTTAAGAAAAGAAAAAATAATCAATTTTTCAATTGCCTTTTGTTGTAACTAAAAAAAAAATAAATACAATATTCATTTTATTTACAAAATTTTATTTTTACCATTATTTAATAAATAACAAAACATTATTTAAAATTAAGGGAAAAATATTTTTTGATTCATTTTCTTAAAAAAAAAATCAATAAAACATTCACTCCCAGCACTCACACATTTATGTTTACATTCGCACCCGTAAAGCACAATTTAATTAACTAATTTATTAATTGCATTTAAAAAAAACTATTTCTTAGTATTTTGTTAATATAGTTAAGAAGTTGTTAAAACTAGATTTCGTTTTTCCTTTCAATTTTATAAGATAAAATCAAATATTAAAATTTACAAATATTTTTTTTATACAATATGAAAAAAAAGTTGTTAAAATTATTTTAAAGAAAATCATTCGTTTTGTCGTGACTAGGATTTAGTAAAAAATTTTCAAAAAACTTAAAAAAATATAGAAAAGCAAAATAAATTTGTTCGCTGCGAGAAGAACCACATTTTTCCACAAAACAAAAATATTTTAACAAATTTCTGTGATTGGGTATAACTATTCTTTTTTTATAATCACAAAAGTCGTTAAAAAAATATTTTTCTTTTTTGCTTTTAGTATTTGCACTTGACCAAATTTTTTTTTAATCGTTTTAGATTTTTTTTTTCAATATATCTAAGTTAAGTTAAGCAGATTAGTGTTGTAGGTAAAGGTTTACAGATGCTCATCGCCGTGATAGCCGTTCCGTAGGGGCTGACGTTCCTGTGAGCTGTCTGTTGGTCTATTTCGATGGAAGAAGCCGCACTGAAAAATGTTAAAGAAAATAATAAGGTAAATTTTAAGTCATTACAAAACAAGACGTCATTTTTTTGCTTCCTAGAACCTCATTTTGGTTCTGTCCAGCTAAAGGTTCGTTCAAAACTGTACAGTTCACAAAAATATCATGATTCAAAATAAAGATGCAGCTTTTTAATCCAGACGAAAAGTATGAAAAACTTTACGAGGTTTTCGAATCTGGTATGTGAAACTTAATAATAAGTTCAAAAATAAATCTTCAAGTGTTTCCACCGGACAAACATAAGATTAACTTGAAGAAAGAACTCTCTTATTGGCATTTTGGTTCTCAAAAGGAATTAACAATGAGATTTCATCGGAGCAAAAATATCACAATAAAACACGTATTTGTAATATATTCCTCAAACTGATCCTTCATGCTGTTTCCGTTTGCTTTTTCTGAGCAAGAGATCGTTTAGACTATAAAGAGGTGTGTGAAAGGCTTGAATAAGATTTAAGAGATGATATTAATGATTTATCATCATAACAAATAGAGATTGATTGGAGATTCTTGTACTCTTCAAGGTTTTAACTTTTAACACGTTTTTGTTGTAAATTTGCGTATGTTAATCGCGAGTAAGTGTCCGGTAGAAGCGTGGTGAAAACCCGTGTCTGAAGCTTTCGGCCGGCCGAAAAGGATTTTTTAATAACTTTAGTTATTTAGCAACCGTTCAGATATAACAAACCAAAATCTACTATGTTTCCACCGGCCATAAAACAGTGTTTAGCAGGAAACAAATAAAAGTAAATCCAAAAGTGGTACCAATGGACAAATAAGGGCTCACTTTGATTCGAACAATTTTTTTCTGTCATTTTAGCTCTCAAAAGAGAGAAATACCATGTTTCCATCGGTCACTAAACCGCGATTAATATAACTCTTCATTAAATCCTCTACAAATAACGCGATTAACCATACAAATTTAAATCCTCTCGGCAAGCGATTAAAATTAAATCCCCTCATAAATCTCATTTACCTTCTTCACGAACCCCTTTTAACCCTTTTCGAACACTTGTCCAACAGTTTGAGAATCGAAAAAGGACACTGCAACTGTCCAAGTCTGACAAATCTTTCAGAATTGCAATTTCTATTGGGATGTTTACAACGGAAATCTTTTTTCGCTTCTGGAAAATGACATCGCCACTCTCTTTTGACAGCCAAAATGACATGTGCTCATGTGAAAATCATTCTGTAAATTTCACGTGGAACTACTTTACTAATCGTGTCCTGCTAATCCTCGTATTATTGCCGATGGAAACATAGTATAACGATGACATTTCCTAAAAGTGAATAAAGGTTTCCGTTGCAAAAATCCCAAAAGAAAACGTATTTGTGACAGATCTGTCAAACGTCGACAATTTCATTTGCCTTTTTTGATTCTTAAATTTTTACAAAGGTGTGTGTGAAAAGGGTTGAATGTAGCATTAAAAAAGTTTGTGAATAAGGTAAATGAGATTTATGAGCGGATTTATTTTTTATCGTTTGCCGATAGGAATTAAATTTGTATGGCAAATCTCGAGATTTAACATTTAAGGGAGACTAATTGAGAATTTATGTTAATCGGAGATTTGTGTCCAGTGGAGACATTTTATAATAAACCTTACCTTATGCAGCAGGTAGACCAACAGCAAAAGTATTAAAGCACCCGCACACGCGGACAGTATCACAATCCACAGTGGGATGATATCAGGCGCGGGTATCGGTTCCGGAATAGCCTTGTAGAAAACTTCATGTGATCGCACGATCTCCTCTTTCGGCTCTCCGATGTATGGCAAGCGTGTCACATGCGACACAGCCATTGTGGAAACATTCAATGGCACATCTGATGCGAGGCGTTCCATTGTCTTGGCGACCAGCCTCGTTCGTATCGCTACCCACACGCCTTCATTGTTGCCCAGATTCTTGGCCACGCAGCGAATAGTGGCACATTTGGTCGATTTGCATGGTGCAATGCTGTCAAGCGTGATTGTCCCATCGTCGACTTCTCTCCGTGAACGGCGACTTCCCGACGACGAGGATGAGTATTCGCTGTGACCAGCATTATCATCCTGATCATAGTAGTATTCGTTCAAATCTCCAGTTCCGTAGTAGGGTTTCTCCTTGTGCGTCGAGAAACGCTGACTAGTGGCAGGGTCAAAGCTACTCGATTGCGAATAAGTAGCTCCGCCGAATGAGCCTCCTGTGCGACCACCTGAAGAGTACGTAGCACTCTGCCGAACTTGGTCATCGACATTGCCTCGATTCAGGGTGCCCAAGTCTAGGGTTCCCGTTCGGAAGCCTTGACTAGCACCAAACTTATTGGCATTCGCACTACTGGTGTCAGCACTGCCACGGTTAAGGGTTCCGAGGTCCAAAGTGCCCGTGCGGAAGCCTTGGCCAGAGCCAAAATTGTTTGCAGAAGTGCCTTGTAGATCATTGAAGCCACGGCCAGCAGCTGCTTGTCTGGTGTATGTCGTCTCACCAGGACTATAGGTGCCGGAGTATTGGGAGGACGCTTGGAAGTTACCACCACCTTGTTGGCCACCACGTTGTTGAGAGCTCTGTTGATAAGCTCCACCAAGTTGCTGTCCACCCGCAAGTCCTGCTTGCCGATTGACTTCGATGTGTGCTCTTCCGTCACTATCCCTTTGATTCCACTGACGGCTGCCCGATGTGCTAGACCCGCCAGCACCACCTGCGCTACCCTCTTGGGTGTATGTGGCATGGCTTGCCGAAGAACGTACTGGTTGACGGTCTAGGTTATGCACATACTCCGTGCTGGTTTCGTAGACATGCGGCTTACCATCGGAATCGTATGTGACGCTACGGTTCCTTGATGTAACTATGACAGACGACGGCCTGCCACTTACCGACGAACTATTCCATGAGCTGGTTGAATAGCCCTGGCGACTATTTGAAGCAGCAGCAGCAGCCGCGGCCGCAGCTGCAGCGGCAGCAGCTTCATTAGCCCGATGGGTATGTACGAACGATGCATCACCAGTTGACTCCTTGCGTTCCTCCTCTCTTAGCAGACGCTTCTCCTCTTCGCTGAGAACTTTAGTCCGACGATCAGTCGACGAGTAGGTGTAACCTCCTCCCGAAGACTGCTCGACGTGCGTGCTAGTGTGCTGCGAGGTCGAACCAGACGTGGAACCGCGAACCACTGCACCAATGGACTCCAGGTAGCTTCGCCTCGCAAGACTTTGATCAAGTTTCAAGTTAAGGGGATTCACATTTATGCTGGGATCGCATACAATGTTGCCATCGGTTTCCGGTTGGTTGAGCAGGTACATCAAGACATCATCACCCAGGGTTTGATATGGGAAGTGGATGAAGACAACTGCTTCCTCGATCGATGACGGTCCATTGTTGCGAATGTTGTATATGTGCACCACATGGGGACCCAAATCGGCTTCCTTTGTAGCATTCTCGATTGCCTTGAATTCAGACGCCTTGTAGTGAGCAAACTCAGGCAGGGAAGTTCTATGGAAAACATAGATTTTTCATACAAAAAACAAGGGGAACAACTCAAATGAAACTTACCCTTCAATGGCAAGCTCGGTCTCAACCCAAATGCCAATGCTCTTTCGAATGATGTTGTCGAAGCCGGAACCTTCCTTTTCATGGTTTGTCGAGTTCGCCTCCAAGAAGAATTCGTAGCTTGATGCCATGCCTACCTTGGCCGAGGGTATCATTACCACTTTGAAGTTAGCCTATATCAAGAAAGTCCCGCATTAGCTAAAAGATTAGTTGCTTAAACCTCAGGCGATGCTTACCACTTTTCCTGCGGGCAATGGATTGCCGATGTCGCACTTCAACGTGTAATTGTTAGCCGGAGTCGGTGCTGCGCAAGTGATGGGAGTATCGCGCCCATCACCAAGTTGTTGAATCTTTTTAAAGTCCAAGTCTTGCGGCATTGACATGTAGAAACTAGCTTCAAAGGCGTCTTCATTGAAATTCGAGATCAAGACCTCAATTTGTAGTGGCTCCCGGGAGCCCAACAGGTACTTGTCAACAGTCCTGCAAACAAAAAGAAATAAGCTAGGAAGGGGGGGTAATGTACCGAGTTGAACTCACTTTATTTCCAGTCGCAGATCTGGCACACAAATGTTGTCCATTCCACAGTTCTTCTGGATGTGCAGTGAATCTCTTTGCACGATTTCACGGTTCTGGTCGATGACCGGCTCCAAGACTTCACGTTTTCTCCTGACGACTGGTTGGCCTAATTTGTTGCTTCTCAGTTGGTAGCGGAGCTCTACTTCGAGTGGCGTGAGCTTGTCACGAATGTTGTCAACTAGGTACACCGTCTCGTTTTGGCAGTGAGTTTTTCCACGTTCCAAACGGATCGTTGAGTTTCGGATATTTCTTCCTTCATCGGACAGGAAGAACATGCGAGGATTCTTTGCTTTCTTTGAATCGAGCACCCAGGATACTTGGAAGTCTGTTGAAAAGGACCAGAATGTAAAAAATATCTTAACATACCCTCGATGTTCGAACTCTACCTAGAATTGCTGGAAGATTGATGCCAGTGTACCTCCAGCAAGAGTTTACACCTGTGCATGGAACTTCTTTACCATCCCTCCTTGTTCTGCATCCCTTATCGTCCAAATTGATCAATTTCGATGGGTTCAAAAACGTCGTAGTGGCGTCAACTACTGCCACTGGCCTAGACCTAAAAACGACTACTTCATCGGCCTTGTATGCCCCCACCGCCAGATCGGGGTATAAATTTCCATCCAAATCGACTCCGCCTGATAGAGAAAAGCCAAACGTTCTTGGAGGTCGTCGCCCAATCACATCTTCTGCGTAAATAACCTGCGAGTACTTGGGCAGGGGACCCTCCGCCGAGCCGTGGAACACGTATACTGCACCATTTCCATTCGGCCCATCATAGGGAGCCCCTACAGCAAAGTCACCAAAACCGTCCTGGTTGATGTCACCGAGACTGGTCAGCGACAGACCAAATCGTCCTCTCGAATTAACACCATCCCTAAAGGTTTCCCTGATAAACTTCTCCTTGGCACTCTTGCCTTGCAGCAAAATGTAAACCCGTCCTACGTCGTATTTACCCGCATTATTCGGTTCACTGTACATGGGAGCACCAATAATGAGATCATCATAGCCATCACCGTCCACATCGGACGAGCACATTGAGTAACCAAAATATGCACCAATCTGCCAGCCCGTGATATTCAGGATGTTGACCATATTCCACTTGTAAAGTGTGACTTTGCCCAGGAGTTCCGATCCACGGGGCATACCCAAAGCGACATCGTCTTCGCCATCACCATCGAAATCTCCCGTGGTCGTAGAATAGCCCAGGTAAGAGTCATCGTCACTTGCACCGCTCTGCGTTGTAGAATAGACCTTACTTTTCGGCTGGGTAATGTCGTACGAGTACGATTGACCTACAAAAGTCGAAAAACGATTTTTTTCTCCCATGAATTTACTCTTATGCTGTAAAATTTTTTTAATGGATGAGCGTGAAAAACATGATGAGTTTTATGTGAAATAAAATTTTATGCCTGGCAGTGCTGTGGCAACAAATTTTGGCATTTCTTTTGGCTTCTTCTTTCTTACAGGAAACAAGGGAAGCATTATTTCTGAATCAATATTGAGTCCGAAATATAATTTTCAATATGGTTGTGATTCAATCGACTTTTAAGTCCAAAGGCATTGCCAGGAGTTTAAAATTTTACAGCACATAATTATATTATTGATGAGAGAGATGAATATAAATCAGCTTAAACCAATCATGTTCGTCTATGTTATTAAAAATAAAACTAGGTCTAGTATAATTTTGAAGCTAAATGAATAAATTTTAATTAAAAAAAATAAAAATAAATGTTTTTTGTTTAGGTAAAAAAAAATATGGATTATGTCGCGAATATGGTATCAGTGTTGGAAAAATGTAAAAAAAAAATTAATGGAATACCAGGGATTAGAGAATTAAGACAAATAATTATGCATGGACTTCATTTTTTATTGTTTTAAATTTAACTAATTAGCGTTAAGTCGGGTTTATTATTTTATTAATCTGTATAATTTATTAGTGCTTCTTTTAAATTTTATTAACATGAAAAAGACCACATTTCTGTGTAAGTCTCCAGCCCAAGAATTAATAAAAAAGCACATAAATAAGTTGTTAAAAATATTATGGTTAAAATAATAGCGATGTTTATTCAGATTACTCCTAGTTAAATATTAAAAGATTGGAGTGGTCCAATTGAAGACCAGAGATCCTTACTTAGAAAACATACCAGACCTATAAAGGGGGCTCATTTGGAAGAAATATTTTAAAAAAGTGATAAAAATATTTTAATTGGAAAACTCTGGCTAAGTATAAAGTACAACAGGGGTCGACTAGAGTGCCTTAAAGATACCCAAGCAGGTTCCCACGCTTCTAATAGAAAGGAGCGTGCGAAATAAGAATGTTGTCCATTTTAGCTGGGCGTTGGGGCTTCTACTGTATGACATCTGGCAACCCTCAAGTGTTTTAAGAGAATACGAAGTTGTACCTCGAGTGTGTCAAACTTCTAGTATTACGAAATAGGTGCTATAAGGGTGTATAGAACCTACGGTATAGCACCAAACACTTCAATACCTCCGGTTTTAAAACACCAAGTCTATAAATCGAGTTAAAATAATAGTTTTAGAGTTAAAATAATATGTCAGCACTTTTAATCTTATAAGAACAGAGATACACACTTTTCTATGACCACTTTTAAAAGTAAATAACCTGCGCACCAATGGGATGATAAGAAAACATAGCAAAACCATTGGTGTTCCTGATGGCCCTCGGGTGGTTTTTTACATATCACCTGTACAATATATATTCATAAACTAACGCTTATGGTTGCAAACTAATTATACTTGGGTTAGGAAGCATCTCATGAGAGATAAGGGTGTTTACGGACCTTCGTAGAAGAAGAGTCGCAAAAAAAAAGTCTATGGCCCCTGTCAAGATTCGCACCCGAGACTTTGTGCCTGATAGCCCGACACATATACCATTGTACCACTAAGGGCCTGTTTTTCAGTGCTGAGTTAAGCCCAGATTAAACCAAGATCTGTTAATTCCGTGACAAAACGTATCTGGAGCGTAACCCAGCGAGCAGTTTTTCAGTGCAGAGCTAAGTTCGAGAGTTAAAATAATTTTGACTCTCGAAATTAATGACTCTCCCAACTCTTACTTCATATAGAAAAACACATGAAAAGAAGTTTCAGTTATTCTCAGATATAATTTTTCACAGAAATATGTAAATCAACTGTCATTCCACACAGAAAAAAAATTGAAAGAAGTTCATACTGTTCTCCAGAGTTGATCCGAGATTAACTCACCAAATTTGGCGAGCTAAACTGAGATTAATCTCAGATTTATTTTACTGAAAAACTGATTTCTGAAGCTAATTTCAGTTTAACTCGGATGATCTCGCACTAAAAAACCGGACCTAAGGATCCATTTATCAGTGCGAGATGATCCAGGTTTCGGAGTAAAACTGAGATTAATCCTAGAATGAGTTTTTCAGTCAACTTATATCCGGGGTTCATCTCGGGGTTCATTAACTTACTAAACTTGGCGAGTTAGTCCCGGATCAAACGTTGAAGAGCAGTATGAACTTCTTTGAACTTTTTTTTCTGTGAAAAATGAGATTTGATATCAACTCGAACTTCTTTTTCTATGTTTTTTTTCTGTGAAGTGAGAGTTGGGAGGGTCCGTAATTTCGAGAGTCGAATATTTTGACAACTTTACTGACGGATTCTAAATTCATTTTGTTCCGGGAAAAATAGATCTTGATTTAAGCTGGACTTAACTCTTAAACGCTTTTTAGACCTTCTGCTTCTTCACACCTTCTGATCTGGTAAACGATATGATTCAACCATATGTCACACAACCCTGTGAATCCTGCCGACTTAATGCCCTGATTAAGCACTAAACAGCTTGCAATCGATTAAGAGTAGGTACTCCTCCGATGCCGTGCTTATAGATATGTGTTAAGATCAAAGAAAACCTTGATCTGAGTTTGACCAGAGGTATCAAATGTCGTCGTCCCATAAGCTTCTCTGTATAGGTTTAAGCTCTATAGAAGCAACCTATACGCTGTTTGTTTTGTCTTCACCATCATTATTTTCGATGACTGCTTATCGTTAGAAGGGTCGCGGAGCGAGGGCGGCTAAATGATCCTCCGCCACCAACGCAAGAGACACAGGTGCGATCGCCAGACGGGTCTCGCAGATGTTCTTGACCTGATCCCACCACCTGTTTCATGGCCTTCCAGGGTGGCGACGCGCTCGCTATTCGGCTTACATTACCTGTCTAAGAAGTCTGTAGGGGGGAACGCAAACAACGCGTCCAATATAAACCATCGATGAATTGATCGTTCCACTCGAAGAAGTAGCAGCTCCACATTAAGATTCCTACGAATTCTGACGTTCCTCACTCTATCCCTATGAATAACCCCAGCAACGCAGCTCAAAAACCCTATTTCGACAGCTTGTACCCGCGATTCAATTTTTTCGGTCATCATCCAAATTTCATGACCATAGATGAGGATTGAAACGAACAGTGAATCAAAAACTGAGGGATTTCGCTCGAAGCTTAGCTTTCCTGATTACCAGCTGGCGCAGTTCCTTTTATTGGTCAAGCTTGGCCAATCCTACAGGATAACTCAGTATCACTTCTTCCATCTTTCGTGAAAAAGACCCCGTGATACTTAAATTTCTCTACCTGGTTCAGTGGGACTCCATTTATGTACAGGGTACATTGCACAGGAGTTCGGGAAACAACCATAACTTCGGTTTTGCTTACGTTTACCTTCATCCCAGCCTCACCACAGATGGCCGCAAAGTCATCCAGTACTCACTAAAGTTCATCCTCGGACGATGTCAGAAAAGCTTAATTATCTCCGAAAAGCAGATAGCTTATCCTGACGCCAGCCATTTCGAAAGACGGAGTTTCACCATGCAGTCCATATATTCTATGAAAAGGAGAGGCGATAGGACACAGCCCTGGCGAAGTATAACGCGCACATCAAAAGGATGGGATTTTACGCTATTTATTCGACCACAGCTTCTACAGTTTCTATACAAAGCCTGAATGGCTCTCCGAAGAGGCTCACTCAGTGGATTGTCCTGAAAAACTCTCCAGAGATTATCCCGAGGAGCCCGGTCACAGGCCTTTTCCAAATCTACAAAACACACGTAGACCGTTTTGGCATATTCCAAGGCCTTCTCAAGAATAACCCTCAGAGTAAAAAGCTGGTCGGTTGTGCCTCTGGCTGGCCGAATACCGCACTGGTCTTCCCGCAACAAAGACTCGATTACAGCTCTGGAACGCGTTTCCAGCACCTTTGAGAATACTTTTTTCGGGAAACTTAAGAGAGATATACCCCTAATAGTTAGAGCAATCTTTCTTGACCCTTTTTTTGAAAATGGACACTTTAACTCCTGTTTGCCAATCGCTAGATGCTTTCCTTCTTTCCCAGACCACCTTGATGACACATTTAACACCTTCTTCACCCATTGCCTTGACAATTTCTGGCCGGATTTCATCAACTCCAGCAGACTTACCCTTTTTTTGCTGTTTCTTTTAAATTCTTCAATTCAGAGAAATGATCAGGACCAAAGTAAGAATTGATAATGTTAAGTCCAGTCAAACAATAGCCTCGTCCACCTTAAGTCATATTTAATATAGGTGCTAGTTCTACTTTTGCAATTTCCCTTTAAAAGTCTTGAAATGAGTTTTAAAAGTTTTCATTACAGGGTGATTATGAAGCAGCATTGAGAAAATCTTCTGACAGTTTAAAAGGTTTAATTTTCCGAATTATGATTAAAAATTTCCTTAACTTAAAACAAAAAAATGCAGTCCATTGCATAAATAAGATTAGACGACCTCACATGGGTTAAAAAATACCTTAAATATAGTTTTAAATGTATGTATTTTTGTTTAGGACAATCACATTCCATTCACCAAATCATGACAAAACAAACCCAAGTCGTATTTGACAAGCAAAAATAAAACAAAAATAACAAACTAAAAAACAAACTTAAAATAAAAACATATATATATTTACAATGCACTGATTTCCCAATAAAATATCACCAATGACCAACAAAAAAAAAAATATTAAATAGTGTCAAGCGTTAAGGCAAAAAACAAATTACTGACAGTCAGGGATTGAAAAAAGCAACATTTTGTTTTATTGTTTTATGTTTAAGCACAACGCAAAGTAACCGTAATGTATGGTTTTTCACAGCGTTCCTATATTCTTTTTCTTTATTTATTTTTTTTTGCACATAGCCGTAGTTAATAGTTTTTCAGTTTTAGAAATAAGCCCAAAATGTTTTTTTTTTTATGTTAGAAAAAACTTTCATTTTTTTCCAGCAGCAAGTGTAAATAAGCAATGTTAACATCAACACTATTATGTTTAAAAGCGCGTCAAGTTTTCGTGGATTTTCTACTCTTACAGAGTATAAAAAAATGTACAAAAATAAAATGAAATTTTGAATTTTATTTTTAAACAAAAAATAAAAAGTAGGTGTTATGTTGTTGTCAGAGCTGACAGAAAATATGTTTTGTTTTGTTGTTGTTTAATGTTGAATGGTTATAAAAAAAAATTAAGAAAATAAAAAAAGTATTTTTTTTTTGTTTAATGAAAGCTATTATGCTAAATGTATTAAATTTTTATTTCTTTACCTCCAACGCCGAAATCTTGATACATTGGCGGCTTGTACGGATATTTTGAATCAGCATCAATCGAGAATGCTTGTCCTTTAGTCAAGGATTTTTTATTTTGTGATTATATTTTATTTATTTGTTGTTTGTGCAACACGTTGTTGATTTTTTTTTTTAATTATTTTTTGTTGCAAATGTATATTTAAGAAATATAGAAGGGGGATCACAATAGGGCAACACAACACAACAGTCGCGCACATTACAATGAAGGGGTGCAGATACAGGCAGGAAACGAGAAGATATAAAAAAAATTCAAATTAAAATTACGAAAAATTAAACAACAAATTTATAAATAGTAAAAAATACATAAAAATAGTATGTAACCGAAATTTTATAGAAAAAAAAATAAATGCGGGTTTGTTAACCAATTGAACTACAATTATGGGTTAGTTAAATATTTCTTTGTTTTTTGTAATTTACTGACTCCCCGCCTAGAGCAACACACTTAAAAAAAAATACTCTCTTAGCCGACAAAGTAAAATGCGAAATATTTCTCGTGACATCATGTCTGTGTCTTGGCAGTTTGGAAAATATTTTTTTGTTTTTATTAATCACACAACACACAATACAATGTCATCACATCTCAGTACTGTCCGTACTTCCTCATTCACCCCATCGCATAGAGTTAGTTCGAGAAAAAGAAGAAACAATTGTTATTAACTTTAAATTCCATGAAATCATTCTCAAGTCATTCATTCAATTAAATTCCATCAAAGGAAGATATTTTGCCGTCCATTTATTCCCACTTATAGACGTGTGTGTGTGTGTATGGTTTTGCTCGGGAGGCTTGTGTCTGGCTCGGATGGAGCTGGACTTAAATCGGTTGACTTATGTTACAGCGTCATCATGCCCTTTGACGCTCATATTTCTCACCCTCCGTACATAAACAAATTACAATAAAAGAAAATCGTTTTATTCCAGATGATTGATTAACTACTTGATTTCATAACATAATGTAATAGATCAAAGGACACTAAGTTGTACTCGAATAATAAATCAATTGATGCGGTATCGAGGGAGGTGGATTATATTTTTCTAAAGTTCAAGGACTAGGAAATTTTATTTTGAATTATTTTCTTAATAATTACTTATAGTGAGACTATCTACTTTATTTTTTCTTAAAGTTATATAAATTAATATCAACTAAGTAAAGTTAATTGTAAAGAATAAATAATTTACAAAGAATGACACATACCTTGCCAGTACCAACTGCCGGGGGCACCAATGTATAAACGATCTCCTTTCTGCAATAAACCAAAAGTATTTTCTTGGCTTAAAATGGTGGATAAATAAAAAATAATACTAGTGGCAGGGTATCCGAATTCCGTCATAAATCTTGGTTGTTAAGTTTCAGTTTCTATTAACTCTAACTGTGTCTAGAACTTGTCAGTTAAGAATCTTCGTCCCTAAAAAAAGGGCCGAGGCATCAACCCGTTTTCAATAAAGTCGTAAATACCCGACCCAGGGTATATTAAGTTTGATGTATAGTTTGTAACGCAGTGAAATAATCACCGTAGACCCCTAAGACCTTTAAGAGATATGAATGGGACCGACAGGAGATTCGATTAAGCCATGTCCGTCCGTCCGTCCGTATGTAAACAACTTTTAGGCCTTAAATTTTAAGGCAGAGAGCTGAAATTTTGTGGGTTGGTTGGAAGTCCAGTCCTTCAGATCAAGTTTGCAAATAAGCTGAATCCGCCCACAGACACGCCCACTACAGGCCTGTATGTGCGATCATCTCTAATTTAAGAAAAATACATTTTGCAAATTTTAGCTATGTTACAATGGCGCTAGCACATTCATTTTTGGTACGTAACATTGCCTTATAATTGTCTTTGAGGTAACCAAAAAATTTTAGCTTTTTCATTGACCACGCCCACTTTTTAAGGGATTTTAGCTTAAAATGACTGTTTTTCAATAAATATATATGAAATTTGACAAAGAATTATATGACAAAAGCTGTAGATATTAGCATTTTTTAACTTTTATGTATATATTGTATGTGCCTCCGCCCACTTTTGTGGGCGTGGCGTTAAAAAAAAGTGATTTTTTTAGTTAAAAAGGCAGAGTTTTAGGCCGAAATGTATGCAACCACCTAGTATAAAGCATTCAACAGTTATATTTTTATATCCCGCCCACTTTTTGGAGGCGTGGCAATTTTCTTTTTGGTATGGTCGGGTATTTTGCAATCCGTCGTAGATGGATTTAAGCTTTTGCATACCCACTGTTGCACTTTCCCACTTGTTCCCGCTATTCATATTTTTACACGTGTTGATCGTATACACGTGTTGATCGCATTTTCATATTAAAAATTTGGTTTATACTTAAAAACGCCCCCAAAAGTGGGCGTGGGAAAAATTTATTCATTTCAGTTGATAGCTTACACATATATCTGAACATTTTACAGTGCAAGTTTTTTGGATTTAAAAAAATATATCGAATAAAAACCGTTTATTAGAATGCAAATTAAATATGACCACGCCCAATCACAATAAACTTAAGCGAGGATAGTGCATACCAAATTTCAGCTTCTTACAAGAACTTTGATTTTTCATGCCAATAAGTAAAGTGGGCGTGTCGGTGGGCGGATTTCAAAGTACTGCTTCGGAAGTTCCAAGAACAAAATTTAAAGCCTAAAAACTACCGACAAAAACTAAGCACGGACTGACGGGTGGACGGACATGGCTAATTACAAACAATTCGGTTTCGATCATATGCCCTTAAGGTTTTGGGTGATTATTTATTATCTCTTTGTTACAAACTATGAATCAAACTTAATATACCTCCGATCCTATGGGATGGGGTATGATAAAAATACCAGTGAGTAAGTGCAACAGTGGTATGTAATAGCTTCGGTCCGTCTGTAACGGTATACTCTATTCCTATTCCTGTTCTCCTCCCCTTTCCTATATTGTTTGTATACCCTACTCGGGGTACATTAATGGCGTATTCTTTTCAACACCGAATCGTGAACTGGTGTATACCACGGAAAAAATTGTTCTTTTCTCGTTCACCTGAGCGGAATTGTGCTCATGCAAATATTCTTTTGAACTCAGAATTAGTTCGGTGTCGACACCGAACTCGAATTTTCGCCACGTTCCTATTGGTGGAGCCTGGGTGTAGCTTTGTTGGTGTATGTTAGGTGACGTATCGACTGAATTTTCATTCGTTATTATTTACAACGCGACTGGAATTGTGTGAAATCGATAAAAAGTTACTAAATGTCACAAACTCAAAGCTATTAAAATTAATTTTAGGCCAACAAAATCACGCTGCGAAATGAGAATAAAGTAAACAAAATGAAGTCAAAGCGAATTGACACTTAACGTGATGACTGCACCGGTGCAGTATTCGTTGTGTACACCGCGCTGGAATTGTCGCGAGCACCGAGTATTATTTGACAGTTCACAAGAATACGCCATAAGTTTAATGTATAGTTTGTAACGCAGTTGAATAATCACTGTAGACCCCTAACACCTTTAAGAGATATGAATGAGATCGACAGGGGGCCTTAATTTTAAGCTAGACGAAAGGTCCTTCAGATCATGTTTGAAAATTAATTGAATCCGCTCACAGACATATGCGACCGTCTCTAATTTAAAAAAATACTGTTTTAAAAATTTTGCTATAAAAAAATAATGCTAGCGCACTGATTTCTGATATGTGACATCGCCTTATTTGTCTTTGACGTAGCAGAAAAGTTTGGTCTTAAAATTGACCACGCCCACTTTTTACGGAATTTTAACTTAAAATGACCTTTTTTCAATGAATATATAAAAATTTGTATACACGCAAAACCTAACTTGGTTGCGTGTAAATTTTATGCCTCCGCCCATTTTTGTGGGCGTGGCCTTATATAAAAGTGGTGTTTTTAGTTAAAAAGGCGGAGTTTCAATCCGAAATGTATGCAGCCACCTAGCATAAAACACTCAACACTCAGTTGTATTTTCACATGCCGCAAACTTTTTGGAGGCGTGGCAGTTTCCTTTTTTGTAGGGTGGGATATCTGGCAATTTGTCGCAGACGGACTGAATCTTTTGCACGTGCGCTGTTGCACTTTCCCACTTGTTTTTAAACTCTTTAAATTACTGTGGTAAATATCGAGATTTAGGGTGGATTTAAAGAAGATTTGTCTTAATAGCGGATAAGTGTCTGGTGGAATCACCCTATAACTCGAGAAAACTCGTCCACTTAGACAGGGCGACAATAAAGGACACCAGCCTGTCCCCCAGGGATATCAAGGAGCTTGTCCCAGTCCCAATACTGACACATTGGGACTAAAAGATGTGTAAAAAGAGTTCAATGAAAGCAAGAGCATGAAAGCCATGAGCTTTTAAAAGGGTGTCGGATCGTAGTTACATAAAACGTGTCGCATCGTCTTCCACGTGTGATTCTTACTTTTAAGATCTCTATCTCAAAAGATCAAGACATGGGTACAACTTTTGAGTTTTGCAACTGCACCTTTTATCTGTTATCCTGAAAACTAAGGATGTTTTTATCAAGAATTTGACCAGTCTTAAATTGACGGGTATGCAGTGAATTTTAACCAGGTGTAATTGGCACTTAGAACGTCTAGAATATGTTTAAGACAATAATGGACTTAGCCCGTTTAAGCTGCTAAGCTGTTAAGACAGTTAGAGGCTCCCTTAAATCGCTCCGCATTTCTGTTTCCTTTTTTTGCAAGTGACTTTCGTCTGTACTAGATCAATCAAGGTGATAAACCTACCTACAGGAAGCAACGTTTTGGTCCCAAGAGCTGGGTGATAAACTACCTAGAGGAAGGTGATAAACCTACCTAGAGGAAGCAACGTTTTGGTCCCAAGAGCTGGGCATGTAGTTTAAGTCTGCTGCTTTTATCTTTTCTATGAACTCAAACATGATATCACTTATCATCTCATCACTGCATCTTATCTCAATGCAGTTTGTAAGTGCGTAAAAGTCTATGTTCTATTCCTGAGCTTTTCTTTTCCTCTCCACCATGATTTATCGTTGCAGTATCGTCTTCACGAATATCTCCATAAATCTTTTCGGCTGATAGAACAACTATTTTACCATTACCATAGATGTCCGGATCAAGTACAAAGAAAATAGATTTCGTGAAATCTTTGCAACGCACGAAAAATTTGTTGCGAAAAATAAGAGAAAACCGAAAAGATCCTTCCGTAGGTGCACAGACATACAGACATTCTGGACTGACCAGTGTCCTCTTCTTGGGGAAGATATTCACCCGTGAAACAACTCCTATGTAATATTTAAATTTTTCGCACATCCTACCCGTCACACGATTATCTATATCTATTTAACGCCCATCTTTGGACAACAACGCCAGCCGTGCAGAAAAGAACACAAAAAAAACTTGACTCCTCGGCAAATAGTGAGGCGCGCAGTCTAATATTTTTCTTCACTTATCGTGATGTGTTTATGTAAATTTTTTGTTCTTTTAGCAGAATATATTCTCCTCATTTGCCAGCGGACCGTAAAAGGATCGAATGGAGTGATTTATAGATGTTTGGGGCGAGTTAACTTACCTTGCTCACACCCGCACTGAAACCAGCTTGACAGAAGCCTTGCTTGTGATATCCCCAATAATCTGAAAAGAAAAACAAAACAAAAAAGTTAGATATTTAAGGATTTTTTGCTGATAAGCTCAAAGCATTAGCTAGTCTTTAAGCCGATCTGACCACCGCTCAATAGTAATGATGCAGTAATATAGCCTCACGGCTGTATTGCAGGTGCATCTAAGTTGATCGGGATCGTAGTGATCTACATCAATGCTTTCAGGTGCTACAGATTGCTTTCGAGTTTACGGACCACTTTCACGCCTTCAGAACTGGAAGACTTCTGGCAGATTCGAAGACACTCCACTTGACAGAAGAGAAGACTTAAAAGTCGATACAAATAGGTTTTTTGATATGATAGATAGTAATTCAAGCCATCGACCGTCAACCTTCTCTAGATGTCGTAGAAATAATTTCACTATACATCGAAAACAGGTATTTTTCCCCCCTAAGCATGTCTTTGAATTTTAGCGTGATCCTCAACTGATCTCGTTTAACAAAAACTCTTATACTTACATTCTTGTGCACATAACAACAATCTCTCCTTAATCACTAATTTAAATGTTTCCATTAAAGGCGAAAAAAATACAAAGTCTCAAAGTGATGTTACAGCACTCGAATTGATCGCGGACAAGATCGTTACCATTCCACAATCAAAAATGTCCCCCCGCCAATTGATCGATGCAATTTCGAATTTCCAAATATAGTTAAAACAATTTATTGATGAAGTTTTTTTTCTCCTTGTTTTTATATCTTTCATGGACTCAACTCCCGAATTCCTTTGTTTTCTCTGCAAGATCAAAGTATGCTCCCGTGGTGCTTACAAACAGGTAATTCACAGAAATTCTACATTTTATCTCGTTCGATTCTAATTGAAATTCCACACGAAGAATGATTGCTGCATTGGGAAAAATAAAAACAAGCGGAGCAGGGCAGGGACAAAAAAAAAACAGCAGAGGAGAAAAATGATCACCAAAGGATCACAACGGAAATAAAAAAAATACGATCAGTTTGATCGGTTGCAATCGATTGTGGTAATGGTCGATGGCACGTATAGCTATGGTTCGTGATCTGTTGGCTAGTTTCCGAAACATATTCGAAACACCTTGGCGACAAATTGTTATCGATCAATAATGATCGTCGTTGTATAGTGGCCTGTAAAAGGGATCGAGGATGCGTAGCAAGTTGCTCATACCCCAAGGTAGTGCAGTTGTAGATTGTTATGTTGTGGAAAAAAAGGACGACAAGTTTCATTCGTGTTTACTGCTGGTAGGTGATCACAAATTAACAACAATGATGTCACCTGCATGGGATATTGAAAATGGTCAGGGGTGGCCTTGTGTTAACCGAATGTGATCCATTTTAATGACGTTTCATGGAAGGTTTAAATAGGCATGAGGACAATGATCGTATCTTGGACAGTTCTATATGCTACTAGAATAATGATTTTGGTTTATGTCCCATTTAAATTTCTAAAAAAATGATCTTCTTGTGGGGCAATGAAGTTGTTCTATAAGCCGCAGTGATTATTGTCGAAAGGGGTAGATCATTTGTAAGGTCGAGTGGGTATTTTTTGTAAAACGGTTTCTACAATCCAGCACTAGGGGTGAGTTTTTCTTTGCTAGACAGAGTAACCGGCTTCAAAAGAAGATATGAATCCTATTTTAGTCCGAGCTTAACTATTTGAATGGCAGAGACACAATTTAAGCCTTCGTTCCAAGGCTTAAAGGAGACATAACGTTGCACAAGTTGCGAGACACTTTATTTGACAAAACTAAGCTTGGACGGAAACTACTTAGGGCTAGTTTTTCAATACAGAGACAGAGTTTATCCTTGTTAATACCAGAATGATATGAATTTGAGATGATATAAAACAAGTATAAAGAAGAAAGTGTTCTGCTGGGACTATTTTCCAGAGTTAAATTCGGTGTTAACACAGAAAATTGAGTGAGTTAAACCGAGAGTCGCCCCGTGCCGAAATTGAATGAAAAAGTTATTTCTGGATGATCTTGGATGATCTCGTACTGAACAAACTCGTGCTGGACAAATTTTAATCCAGAGGTAAGCTAACAGTTGAAAAGGTACCAACAAATTGTACCCGAAACCTTTACTAACCACTCAAAAAGCGAAGGCCAACCCTGCAAAAAAGTAAGAACTTAAGCCCCTCAAACTTAGGATAGATGTTATATGCGATGTTTTAGATAAGGGACATGCAGTAAACAGAAAAAAAAATTGTTTTTGTCACTGATCGTATTGTTTTATGGAAATGTATCTATTGGCATTTAGGAAGACTTAAGATTGCCCTGCTTTATGAGGAGTGAGTTTCGCCCACAGGAAGGAACATATTTCTTCACTTTACTTTATTTTAGGGCTGTAATCTACTTGCCTATGAATTTTCTTATTTTTATCGTACTTTAAAACTGATCTTCAATCACCGAAAAAACGATGGGCCAGAATATTCCCATGTTTAAAGTACAATTTATGCATTTAAAAATAAAAAAGAACTCATTAAAAATTAATAGGCTGGCATGCTTTCCGATCGTGACACGATCACTTTAAAATTCTTCCTAAAATGCCTATAAATCTGAAGAGGAATGAATGTCAAGGAGCCCGCCAAACTTCCCATATTCATAAATTTCTTATACACAACACGATCCTCAACATGATCATCGTGGTAGGTATGATCGCTTAAAATTTTTCAGTCGACTGCCTTAAATTTTTTCCCCCCAAAAACTAATTCTGACCGCAAAATTGCCACCCAAAAACGCATGTGTGTGTAAACATGCTGTGTCAAATTCGTTTTATGGTTTTTTTTGACACCTCTATGTCGCTCGGAAAAGTTCAGATATTTTTTTTTTTGTGGTTGGTTCGAGCATGATCTATTTTTGTACCCACGCACTCACCTTTTTGTCGGAGCAGATCGACCGAAAGATGTGTGTAGATATATGAATCCCTCGTGCCATGTTTCCTTTTTTTTCGCCCGATCCCTTGACGATCTTCTATAGTCACTGCTTTGGCTCCAAATGCAATGCAGATGTGTGGATGCACTAAAATACTTGTGTGTATTTTTAGACTGTCTTAAACATACAATTGAGGTTTCTGGTATACAAAAATGAAATGCAAAAAAGTTTGTTCCTAAGGAAACCATAAAAAAATCTTTTCAAGTTGACCACATTTAGGGGAAGGGGCATAATCGACAGCCATCAGCTACCGGGGTTACTAAATGACATTTGACGCCGGTCGACGACGTTTGACTGGTGGTGGATTTATTTCACCGCATTTTTCACCGAATTAAGAAAACGTTTTCTGATTTTTTCTTTGGGGTTGAAACTCAAGAAGGGTTATCCTACAAGTGCAGCTCAGATGATCTTTTATTGTTTCGAAACAATCGAAAATTGTCGATGTAATTTGAGGACTCTTAGGGGAGTTTTTGTCGTTTGATTTTAAAAGAATTAATAAAATTACATAAAACAAAAAGGACGTATACAAGAAATTGGAGTCAAGGGGACAAGGCCCTCTTAATACTAACCTACTTTCCCAACATTGAGGAGCAGTTTCTCGGAATTGGGTACCTACTCCTGGTAAGCTTTCCCCTTTGTCCATAAATAAAAACCCTATACAAATACCAATCAAAACACTCCTGCATATAATGCTTTACTTACTTGTCCGGCATGGAGAATACTCTATGAACGATGTGAAGTTCCTCGATGTATAGCACGTACCAACTGGTTCAATACGATACGGATTTGATGGAGTCATTGTATGGAAAACGTACCTCGGCGCACAAGCCTGCAACAAAGACGAAAAAGGTCCAAATTTAATAAAATAAAAATAAAAAATAAAAATTATATAAACGACACTAAACAATGCCATCGTCTGAAACAATGGACCCAAGTGAATAAAAATTATTACAAGATTCCCATTCCAAAAATGGTCAGACACAATAAGAAAGCAATCTTTTAAGAGCCCGTTCCGTTTTTTTCCTGGTCATCTGCTGACACAGTGCTCCTTGATTGCTCCAATGGGGCCGCTTTTTCTTAGTCTGCCTCCAAAGCAATATTATCTCTGCCAAGGAGAAGAGAGACCATAAGAGAAAGGGAGCAAAAAACCTTCGCCCAATAAATAAAACAACATGTCAGGACACTCTGGACAAATATCCCCGGCTTTTTGTGCTACCAGAAAATGATGTCAAGGGCTCGATTGTGTCGCTCGCGAGCAATGTCCATGAAATTCCTGGCATCGTATTACACACACAAACCGATCGCGGGCAGGTATAGTGAATATGTCTGTCCAGTGTCCATCAATCCATCCGTCTATATCGTTGGAAGCTAAAGAGACTGCAGCGACAACAAGTTAATAGCTGGGAATCTACAGGGAATCTCAGTATGAAGCCTCCGCCTCCTTCAAAAATCACTGACCATGATGAGAGATTTTTATGGTCAAATAGTTATAAACGGTGAGGAGTTGTCGGCATATATGCCAGCCAACCGTACCTACCGTTGCTTGTTGTTGTAGTATACGTTTTGCTTTTAAACAAAAAGACCGTAAAACAAAACCCGACGTCGAGTGCGATCCGAGTACAAAAACCGACATTATTCGCGCCGGGATCCCAAAACAAGTCATATTGCCCATTTTAAGGATCTTGTCAAACCGATCGCGAAGGCTGATGTTGTCGGCGGCCGCAGTATGCTACTATGCACCTCTTTGCCGACGCTAAGCATGGCGTTGCCTCTGCATCTGCACTGCTGTAGTGCACCGATGCGATGCATGAAGTAGTTTATGTGGAAAAAAAAACTTGCAAACGATTTGGAACAGCTATTTAATCGAAAAGATAAATAAAAGTAATAAAACCACGAGTGCACAGATAGGAAAGAGGTATATCTAGGAGTGCTGAGGCTTGTGTGTGGCGATTGTCTATGATATAATCGGAAGCCGCCTGCCTGGAAATGCATGGCTGGCGACAACGTTCGATGGGGTTGCCGTATAAGAAACAAAATCAAACAACAAAAAGATACAACTCACAGTCCAGCGAAGCGGAGGAGAGTTACTTCATGGATTTAGGTAGGACAAATTGCGACTTTTCAGCAAACAAAGAGCGGAAGGAATGCATTTGAGGAATTTGTTTTGCGCTTAGTATGGTGCGGCCTACATGACGTTTAGACCAAAAAAGAATAGTTAGCAGGATAAGGACTCTGGTCCGACAAATAAATGGTCAACAAATAAATCATCCTGTGCAGTCTGTGTAGGAGCTTCCGTTCCAGCATGCCTAAAATGATAAAACTTGGCGAATGGCAGTTCTGGGCGAATGGAATTGAAAAGAATCAATTTAGGTAGTCCCATAAAATAAGATAGTAACATTAGGAATGCAGTTGCACTCTATCTTTGCACCTGCATCAAGGGATCAATATAGGACTATTCATACTCTAAAAAAACAAAGTGCAACAGTGCGTTTGTAAAAACTGCAGTCCATCTGCGAGGGATTGCAAAATACCCTACCATACTAAACAGAAAACTGCCACGCCTCCAAAAAGTGGGCGGTATGTGAAAATATAGTTTATGAGTGCTTTATTATGAATGCTTTATTCTTCATGCATTTGTACTACAACCCCGCCTTTATGACTCAAAATATCACCTTCTACAAAGACGCGCCAACAAAAGTGGGCGGAGGCATTTTACAAAATATAGGTACAAAAAGGTTCAAAAATGCTAATAGCTACAACATTTGTATTACAATTTTTTTTCAATCTTCATTGCATGTATATTAAAACCTAGTGGGAGGGTTACATACAATCCGCCATCCCAATTGACCACTGTCAAGCTCCGAATTGCGTCATAGGTCTCGATTGTTAAATTTCAGTTTCTATTAACTCTAATTGCATTTATTTCTCAGTTAAGAATCTTCTCCCTAAAAAAGTGGCGTGGCATCAACCCCTTTTCGATAACAACGTTTTCTTTTGTTCATATTTTTTATCAGAAATGGTATACACGTGTTGATTGCGAATTTTCATGTTAAAAATTTAGTTTATACTTAAAAACGCCCCTAAAGTGGGCGTGGCATTAATTTATTCGTTTCAGTTGATAGCTTTCACACACATCTGAACATTTTATAGCGCAAGTTTTGTGGATTCAAGGAAAATATATTGAATAAAAATCGTTTATTAAAATGCAAATGAAATATGACCACGCCCATATGGGGACGGTTTTTGCCTTTTTCGAAATCAATCACCTAAGCAAGAATAATGCATACCAAATTTCAGCTTCCTACGACAACTTTGATTTTTTATGCTAATATGTATGAAGTGGGCGTGTCAGTGGGCGGATTTCAAAAATTTTTACACTTGTACTGCTTCGGGACCTAGAAAGAAGAAATATTTAGTTTCAAGTTCCTAGAGTCAGTCAATAGAGTCAGTTTCCTAAACAGTCAGTCATTTTGAGCTAAAACTCCTCAAAAAGTAGGCGTGGTCAATGTTAAGGATAAACTTTTTCTGCTCTCTCAAAGACAATTACTATTTTTACATAGCTTAGGTGTGAAAAAATCAATTTTTTTACCATATTCCACAAAAATGGAGTATATTAATTTGAAACAGGCGAAAATGTCATCATCATCATCATCATTTTCGGATGCCGCTTATCCTTTAAAAGGGTCGCGGAGCGAAGGTGGCTAAATGGTCCTTCCATCTTTCTCGATCCTCCAGGCGGCACTCAGAGAGGTCCCACCACCTGTTTCTTGGCCTACTAGGGGGCGACGCGCTCGTAACTCGGCTAGCATGACCTGTCTAGGAAGTCTGTCATAGGGCATGCGCACAACGTGTCCAAACCATCGAAGAATCGATCGCTCCACTCGGAGAAGTAGCTGCTCAACATTAAGATTCCCACGAATACTGACGTTTCTCACTCTATCCCTTAGAGTAACACAAGCAACGCACATGAGGAATCTCATTTCGGCAGCTTGTACCCGCGATCTAATTCTTTCGGTCATTACCCAAATTTCATGACCATAGATGAGGGTCGGAACGAACACTGAATTAAAAACTGAGATCTTTGCTTTCACTCCAAGCTCAGCTTTCCTGATGACCGGCCGGCGCAGTTCCTTTACTATTGCTCCAGCTTGGCCAATTCTACAGGACAACTCAGTTTCACTCCTTCCATCTTTCGTGAAAAAGACCCCGAGATACTTAAACTTCTCCACCTGTTTTAATGGAACTCCATTCATGTGCAGGGTACACTGCACAGGAGTTCGGGAAACAACCATCACTTCCGATTCGTTCACGTTTACTTTCATCCCAGCATCACCACAGACGGCTGCAAACCTATCCAGTGCTCGTTGAAGTTCCTCTTTGGATGATGCAAGGATGGCCAAATCATCTGCGAAAAGCAGATGGCTCATCCTGATGCCAGCCAAGGCGAAAATGTAACATAGACAAATAATAGCGATAGGCCAATAAGACCTTTAAGGCATATGATCGAGACCGGATCCTGAGTCGAATGAGCGATTTCCGTCTGTGTCACCAATTTTTGGGCCTTAAATTTTGAGCTAAATGTGCAACTACCTCAAGGTGCTTTCAAAACTGTACGAAGTCGTGAAAAGCTGAAATTTAACATTTGGCGTCTTAACATTTAAGATTTTGCACTGAATATTTTGAAGAGCAGTATAACAGCTATTCTAGATAGCAGTGAAGGCTATAGCTGTTCTTTATAAACAGTGTTGTCAATAGATAGATCAAAGCCTCAACTCTGGTCAACCGGGATTGAGATGGAGAGAGCTAAAACAAATCGCTGGGAACTGCGCGCTTGCCTGATAGAAGCCTCTAGTTCACCTCATAAGTAGAAACATTAGCATTTAACAATGAGGTCATAAATATGTTGCACAAATATGTTGCACACTGAGGCAGATCTTGGCGGATCACAACACCTTTTCATCGATTTCAAGGCCGCATATGACAGCATCTATAGAGATGAACTACATATAAGGCGCAATGTCTAGTTTTGGCATCCCTGCCAAACTCGTCAGTCTGTGAAGGATGACGGTGGCAAATTCACGCTGTTCCGTCAAGGTCGGCAAAGACCTCACCGACCCCTTTCTCATATAACTTCTTTAACATCATACTTAAGAGAGTTGTGCAAAACTCCCGCGCCAACACCAGAGGCACAATCTTTCAAAAGTCCGTTCAACTACTCGCATACGCAGAGCACACTGACATAATCGGAAGACCAAAGCGTGATGTCAGTGAAGCCTTCCTGGGTATT
The DNA here is from genome assembly GCA_947623515.1 of Neoascia interrupta. NCBI lineage: Eukaryota > Metazoa > Arthropoda > Insecta > Diptera > Syrphidae > Neoascia > Neoascia interrupta. The sequence goes on from OX392463.1 coordinate 30,798,071, forward strand.
GGGACGGAAGCGGCGTATAAGGGTTTAGCAGTCAAAGGAGGAAAACCAAGTAGAAGATCAAGAACCAAGTCATCAAGAAAAGACACCCAAGACCGACGTCACAGACAAAACATCACCATCGACAGCTACTTTAAAGTAGTTACGGACTTTGTCTACCTGGGTTCCGCTATCAATTCAGACAATGCACCAGCGCTGAAATCAAACGAAGGATAACTCTTGCCAATAGCCGTTTCTTTGGGCTAAGAAGGTAATTGAGTAGCAAAACCCTCTCTCGAGCAACTAAAGCGTCCATGTATAAGACCAGAAGCATGGACCTTCTCAAAGGCGGATAAAACACTTTAGGCTGCTTCGAGAGGAAAATTCTTTGGACGATTTACGGCCCCGTTTGCATAGACGCAGAGTGGAGGAGGAGATATAACATCGAACTGTACGGGGTACAGCGATACCGACCTAGCCAGAAGAGTCAAAACCCAACGTCCCCGACCCGGAAAATCTTCCACCCCGCAGGGACGGCGCAGTAGAGGAGCACCGAGACTCAGATGGCGCACGTAAGTGGAAGGCGACCTCAGCCAACTTCGTGTGCGAAACTGGAGACGGCTAGCTAGAGACAGAGCTGGCTGGCGAAGCTTCTTGGCTGAGGCCCAGGTCCACCCCGGACTGTAGCGCCACCTTAAGTAAGTAAGTAATAAATATGTTGATAGACCCATTTTTGTATTAAATTTTGAAGGTTTTCCACATTTGTTTTTGGGTGAGCGTCACACTTTTAAGGGATATGTTTAAGATGGACTGAACTCTTTCTACCTAAGTTCATCTATAGAATGCCTTAGGTAGAAAGCTTATCTACCTAAAGCATTCTATAGATGAACGTATGGCCTGATTTGAAGTATAATATCCTTGCCAGGGCAGATGCATCAAAAGCTACTTTGCACCTGCTCGCTGCCCGATAGGGATCAACAACGAGCTCTGAACTTATTGGTGAAGGTGAAGTATATATCGTAGTGAAGAAGATTGGTGCATTGACGATGATGCACCAAGATGTTTGGTGCATTGACGCAAGGTTTAAAAAAAAAAAAACAACCAAATTCACTTCTGAATGGTTCTTATCGGATTAAAGTCGATTAACCATCCAAGTCTTGATTCGCCTGAATTAATTGATATTGCTGATAGCGCCGCGGGCTATCAAAAAAAAAATATTCCTAGACGGGAGCTTACAGAAACAATGTTCTCCCCACTAATGTCTTAAAAGGATAGAGCTTATGAAATGTGAATGATGACTTGTAGCGATGTATGAACAAGGTTTTGTTGCCGAAATATATGGGCTTATAAAGCCAAAAGAAAAGGCAATAAAGCAATAATACAAGAAAACACAACTTTTCAAAGTGAGTTTTTCTTTAACTTGTAAGGCTTGCACAAGTGCTACAGAAAGCCTTAAGTTATTTAGGCCTCTAGGAATTTATCTACGCCTCCATGTTTTATTAGCATAAACTAATTTGACAAATAATTGGGATCACATTTTTTCACTTAAGCATTTTAAGTTCAATTAAGGCAATTCGCACATAGCCTAGAAAGATTTGTGTCAAATTTGCAAAAATTCAGATTTTCATCATGCTATTCTAGAAAATTCTTGAAATAATTTTAAAATTAGAGTTTAGAATTTCTCAGAAATTTAATTAATTTATTTCTACGTTTTCCTTATTCTTCCGCTTTTGTAAAAAAAATCCTTGCATTGCTAAAAAAAGTCAAGAAAAAAAATAGCTCATCAGATATTGCTTACAGAGTTAGCTGATTAGCTGATCAGATTAGCTGACGGAGTTTTAAGGAGCAGAATGGTTGTGTGCAGCTGAGTTCTGCTCAAAAAGAAATCAGAAAAACGTTAACAGGATCACTTGTCTGAAATATACTTTTTTTACCCAAAAGAATAGGCTTTAAAAAATTAGTCATAAAATATTTTTTGTCCTTCTTGAAGAAAAAAAATTTACACGGATGTCTCATCGCCAAACTTTTAATTCTGAAAAAAAAATTACCATTTAAAATGCTTTGCATTCATAATTAGTTTAGAAAAATAAAAGTGTTTCGCGTTTAAATTTAATAAGTGACTATATAAATTTAAACATTAAGATACAAGAGTACAAAAATTCAAAGCCATGAAGCCGTCAAGTTTTAATGACGGATCATGTTCTCAAAATATATATTCACAGCCTATCTTCCACTCCATCGCTAGTAGTTGCTGCCTACTTTTCCATTCAAATTTATGAAGAGTCACTGCAGCTTATCTTTTGTGTTTCTCAGACATGGCTTATTCTTGTAGTCCCCCGAAAAAACACATCAATAAACTATTCAACTTTAAAGGCCATGTTGGAAAAAAGAACAACACCATGTCGAGCGGACCGCCGCCGCCGCAGCTAACATTGCTCCTTTATTAATATTTAATCAACGCCGCCCTACCGCTATACAAATACGAACACAAGCCACCGCCATTTAGATTTGAATAAATTCTACAATTTGTTCGGGGTGGTCCCAAATGATCACCAACGGATCTAAGCCACAAGTATAACACCATCAGCTAAGCTAGGCCGAGCCTAAATGCTTTCACCTAATTTTCTCACCTATAAAACTTTGTTGTTTATGTCTTCATCCCACCAACAGGGGCGACCTCATTAGAACCATCGAAGAGCGTCTTAATGGTTAAATTTGAACAAAAAAGAAACAGTCATATAACCATCAGCCCACGTATTTGTTCAAATTGCCAAGGCATAAATCTGTTAATTTGGAAACCCTAACCGCATCGTGTAGGCGCGCATACACGACATCCGATGAATATGAAATCGAATTGAGATCGATCTTGGTTTCGAGTCGTCCCAATGTGTTGGCCTTTGACCTGCTGTACCTATCTCTCCATCGCACTGACAAGGGACAACATAGATACAATTCCTTGCACGGATTTCGGTTTGTAGCCTTGTTTTGATTTCGTGTTCTTGGTTCGCGGAGTAACCCAGTCGAATGTTTGAAGCATGGCTGCTGCTCGCTCGTCAGCTATTATGGAAGCAGAGGTCATGTTTGACCTGCTTCAGTGAAGTTTTGGTTGGCCAAATGTAACTTCTATTTCCGTCAAACAACAGGACAGAGTCGAGACAACGATCATGCGATGACAACAGGCAGACCATATACAGCGCGCTCTGGCAACAATGGGAAATTTGCATTCATGAGATGGGCTATAGAAGCCGATTTTATTGTCGAAATAAGAAGTTGTTCCGTCTCTCTCATGCGGCAGTGGATTGGTTCTTTTGTTGACTCTATTGTGTTGTCAATTTTGGTAGATCATTTGGCCGAAATGATTTCAAGGCACAACCTATGTGGTCTATAGGGAAAAGTTTTAGTTGCCATTCACTTATTCGCTTGACAAGTTGGGGTGCCACAAGGTTGCATCATAAGACCAATAAACTTCAGCTAACATCTAACTACGAGCCTGTAGCAAGTTTGGATTCTTCTAAGAAAAAATCACACGATTATTCTGCCAGTGGTGATTCTACGTTATGGTCAGTCCGGCACATCGTTGAGTATGGAAACTTAAATTCCGCACACAAATCGTTGCGGCATTAAAGACATGTCAATACCTTGGCGCGCTCGATTGTGGTCGAAGTACAGAACAGAGCCTAGAGGCCGGCTGGCAGGCACGCAGAAATACAAACGTATACCGTTGAATTAATTTTCAATTCAGGACGCACATGGGCTCATACATGTGAGCCTTTACGTATCTTCCTGGGCCTGCGCTGTGCGTATCTTCTTCATCTGCCTCGACTGAAGACTGCGCTGAACGATGTCGTTCAATAATTTTTTATTGGTTGTATTTTCCAATTTCCCGCGAAGTGAAGGTGAAGAAACCGCACTCAGGATTGGAGGACAAGCTAAGGCGGGCACCGACGTAGGCACGTATGGCTGGGATGACAAGAAATACCTACAACGCTGTGCGGCTGATTGTTGGTCATTTGTCTTAATGTGTTTAAATGGTGTTTGGCTAATTTGTTATAAGTGATGGTCTTTTATTTTGTTGTGAACTTTAATTGAAATTGTTGTCGTCGGTGGTGTTGTTTGGTTATCCACTCTAGGTTTAAGTTTGCGCTTCAAGATGATTCTTGTGAACGCATTTGTATACCTTATGTGGTCCTTAATATGTTTTGAGATTTTGCCTGACAAAATTGCACCTTCTTCTGGTATCATCTGAAGAAAATTGTAGAACCCATAGTTCTATGGAATTTTTCAACTCTGAAATCCATAAGAGGAAGATTCGTCATCTTTATCATGCAATTCTTACAGACGAGAAAGATCATTTCATTATAATCTTGCTTGCCTACAAGTTTGTGAATTGCGCGTAGATTCACGCTTTGGTGAATAAATCTGTTAATCACGAGTTTTTCATAGCAAAGTCGTAGTTATTCATGAATACGTGATTTTGATGAATACCCTTTTTTTGAATTATTTACTTTTTAGATAATTTCGAAATATTGAAGACTGAAAAAGCAAGAAGCAATCCTTAATTGACCTTTTTCAAAAGCTTGCATTTTCAGAACGTGTGACACACAGGGGTTTCAACGTTCATTGGAATCGACGGTATTAAAATTCGAACATGAAACTCAGTCTTCAAGGGTTGAGGACAAGAACCAACGCATCATATATACTTTAGGAACTATTTATCTGGGAAGCTAGAGTAAGCGATTGAGTGCAAGGCTGAAGTTCTTCCGCTTTGGATCTCATTGGGTTGGAAAAACCCAACTTGACTTGAGGATGAAATTTTTTAGATTTTGTTCTACGCTTAAGGAATTTGTTGATTATTATGTAAAGTTATTAGAACCGCTTTATTACCCCTATGGAAAAAAGAACAGCCTACTTCTTTGGGTTTCTCTAATCATTAAGTCAACATATTAGGAGCAGAAATGATCAAAAATAAGTAGGATCGGTAGGTATGCTGGGAAGAGTACCCTCTGGTTAAAGACACCTGGGGCCATGTAAATTTATTTATAATGAGCTCGCGTTCAGAAATTAATGACTAGCCTTTTGCGCAGGTATATCTATCCCGAGCAAGAGGTAAGAGGAGAAAAAGAGTTTCCGATGCAACGAAAATGCTCCTAAGCCAGTGCGGCACATAAAAACTCTGTACAGAAACATCAAAACTTAGTCCCGCAAGTCTTATAATCCAGGGAACATTGACATTTCGAAAAAATTCTCGGAAATCTGAATTTATGGAACGAAGCTCGATATTGTCGTTCTCAACAAATTGTCAAAAGTACCCATCGATCCGACAGGAAAACTGGAAGAAGCAGGTTGGGCGGTTGTAGGGAGGTCACGCCCTCCGTTCATATAGCACTCTGTCGCGTTGTTAAAGTTGCATTTCCAGAACTTTGAAAAGCAGAATTTTGTACAAAGCATTACTGACAATGTGGCTTCTTCATTTAAATGTTTCCTTTTTGTAACCACTCTCAGCATCTACCCGAATGACGGCAACATCAAAGCCTAATCTGATATACTACTAGCCCTGCCTTAGAAAATTATTGTTCTAAATGTTTGGGTGTAGGTAAGGCCACAGAGTTAACCTCAGAAGTTTTTTTTCTTTCTCGAACTGCAATAGAAGTACACTTTAAGCGGGATTTACAAACAAGTTTTTTCTCCACCTCGGTCTGAAGTTTACAAGTGCAGCTAAACGATATCAATGTTTCCTGATACAATGTAGCTTCAACCTTATAACGTTTCGTTAAAAAAAGGTCTATAAGGCCACGTAATGTGACTACAAAGTGAATTTAGGTCACAAGTCCCTGAAGATTTGTTCGACTGACAGTTAAATAGCTGAGAAAAAAGTCAAAATTTTTAATGATTGATTTTTAATTTAATAATGAAAAAAATTTTTTTTTGACGAAATGCCATGTCAAAGCAGATTAAAAGCCGACGTGTCCTATTGGGACGAAGATGCAGACAAAGCTTGTATGTGAAGCAGCCTTAATTTTTAGGGTTTGCAGTTTATTCGGTCGATCCTTTACTTAATGTCTGTGAAGGATCGACCCTGTTTGCTCATAGTAGGAAGTTTGAGATTTCTATACTTTGTCCATCTAAAATGTGACGTACAGGGGGGATCCTATAACGCCTCTACTGTATATTTCATATGGAAAAAGGAGGGGCATCCGAACTTGAGAAGTTTTATAAGACAAAGGTTATTCTCGGGAGTTTGTCAGACCCTCACGGAAGTGGGGACCGTGAAAAAGAACGAGTCTTTTTTTCAGGCGACAACAATATAGAATTCGAACCTAGACCACCGGCGTAGTAAGCACACACACTAACCATTGATTGATTTTTAATTTAATGATGAAAAAAATATTTTTTTGACGAAATGCCATGTCAAAGTAGATTTAAAGCTGACATGTCCTATAAGGACGAAGGCGCAGACAAAGCTTGTATGTGAAGCAGCCTTAATTCTTAGGGTTTGCAGTTTATTCAGTCGATCCTAAACTTAATGCCGATCGACCCTGCTTGCTCATAGTAAAAGTTTGAGATTTCTACACTGTCCATTTGTGTCCTTTGTCCATTTAAAACGCCGGTTTAGGTCCGTCCCGGATATTTTCCATACTGGTACCCACCATATCTGGTGAGCACTCCCCTACTTCCCACCTGGTGAGACGCCCCATTGGGTACCAGCAACCCCAGAAGGGCAATTTATCCTAAAGCAAACCCCAAACAGATGCTCCTGAAATATTTTTAGTTCTGTTTTCGGTCCGCTCCGAGTAGGAAATCTCCGTTTCGGTACAAACCTTATCCCGACCCTGTTGGGAACCAGGAAAATAGTACTTTGAGAAAGCTTTTAAGCTGTCATAAGTCTATACTCTGTATAACTGGTGGCCTTTACAACATCCTCAGTTAAGCTCAAAACTTTATGCCGTTGAACTCTGATGATTGTAGCTCATGGAGCACCATGTCTATACTAGGTTAGGTTAGGTTAGGTTGATGGATGCCCTTTTGACAATTGTCACGGCTTCACTTAGACCCGCACTTGGGTCCATTGTGTCCATTGGGAACCATCTTAATACCTGCAACGAAAACAGAAATAGACGGCTGCTAGAAGCTCAGAGTTCCGCCCTCTTGGACCCATCCGGATTTGTAAAAAAATATTAGGAGGTCCTTTAGATCTACATTATTTAGATCTTCGAGCTCGTTGAAGAAGTATATGCCGAGGATACTACGCCTGATGCTGTTTAGGGCTGGCCTTTCGCAGAACAGGTGACGAACAGATTCAATTTCTTCAACGTCCCTGCAGCTTCTGCAGTAATCGTTATGCGGTATGCCTAGCCGCTCAGCGTGTAGACCCACAGCGCAGTGCCCCGTGAGGACTCTCGTGAGTACTCGGATGTTCCTGCGGGCTAGTCCGATCAAAAATAGTGATCTCTTTTTGCTTACCGCTGGCCATAGCTCCCTTGTGTGTCTGCACGTATCAAGTTCTGTCCAACGTAGGTTGGTTCTACTCAAGGATTCAGTTTCTATCCTACGTGCTATCGAACTCAGCGGGACTCTAATAGATTTGAGGGCTAGAGATGCATTCGTTCCAGACCCAAATCTCGCAAGCTTGTCCGCTTCTTCGTTTCCCGATATATCGGTGTGACCTGGCACCCAACACACAGTTACAGTGTTGCCAAGTGATAACTCGTTCAGAATATCCTTGCATAGTTTCGCAGCCCTTGACTTCACCACGTCTGATTCCAAGGCTTTAATTGCCGCTTGGCTATCAGAGTATATGGTGATGGTCTATTTTGCGGGGAAACACGGTTTCTTCAGCTCGGAGGCAGCTTGGATTATGGCTGCCAGCTCCGCCTGAAAAATGCTGCATGTCTATACTAGAATACTTGCATTTGGGCTATATGTAACGTTATCAACTTTCTTTCTGTATCTTGGCTCGAGTTTTCAGCGAACTTAGGATCGCGACTTAATTTAAAAAAAATTAGACCCTACAAAATCAAGAATCCTTTTCGGCTGTTTTACTTACCTATTTACGGCTTTTCTTCATAAATAAAAAACTAGTTGTTTTATGTATGAAGAAAATTTACTTTTGTAACGAATTACGTGACAACATAACAATTTTTTCCTGAAGATTCGAAAAACTGTTTTGAAGTCTTTCCGCAAACGCCGAATTGGTAAAATTGAAGTTTTTTCAGTGCACGCTAGCAGCATTTATACATATTTTTTTACCGTAGACAGATGGGTACATTAAAATCCCAAACAACAATTTTATGAAAGTTGATCCTGAATACCGATCATTAGCCATTGACATAAACTGTCAGCAATGTCAACTATAAGTATACGCTTCTTGCAATCCAAGACTGAAAAAAAGAGTAAATCACGTTTCCCACACAACTAATTTCAACTCAAGAGTAAAACTGAAAAGCAACAAAATTAATTCCCCAGTCCATTAATCATTTACACTTGCGCATTCATCAATCAATGCTTGATTTTTAAGGCTCCCAAAACATCTTATCCTTCCCGGGAGTTTTGTTGGTTTAAGTCTCAGTCGTGCACTGCATCGTGCGTGCGTCGTTGTCGTCGCGTTGTCGTTTCCTCAGATACTAGCTCTACAACCTGCAGATTATACTCCTGACTGCCTTGATGTTTATATGGATTTTTCACGTAATTAATTATACGCACATTCGCCTTTATGTCGAGTCTAATTATTTGTGTTTAAAAAAAAACATCAAATGATGGACTTGACAGCATAAAACTGCTGTCAAAGTGGCGTCATACGATTTATTACAACGCACGCGTGACGCTATTTGGAAAATGCACATTTGTTGTCTCGCGTATGGGGGTGTCAGTCAAGGATTCCATAAAACGAGTCAGTGAATTTTGATTGGCGATTTTTATCGCCGCACAAGGTTACCCGCCATAACATATCCTTGCATAGGTATACAATCGTTTTGCTCTTAATTGTCTCGAATCAGGTCAACCTGTCATCGCCCATTTCACTTTCACATCATTAACATCCATTCGTTTCTGCCACCGCGCTTTTATGTCCATCCAACCTGTGTCGGTGTTATCACGGTCAGGAATCTAAAACTCGCCGTTAACGGCATGGAAAATCAAATTAAAGGACTATCAATCGCCAGAGAGTCCAGAATCAATTTTTACTTTCTTCCCTGTCTAGCGAGGTGCACACAGATTGATACAAAGTGACCGCAATCGGATCGATTAAGTGCCCCGTAAAAGCGAAACCACCGTAAGTAACTATAAATATGAACCGCAGAGCGCCGTCCGTGTTGCGAAACGGCGAGCAATCACGAGGCTTGATTCAGCGTTTAAGTTTTTTTTTTTACGAGGGGGTGGTGTGGCCGGTTTAGTGACTTGAACCGATGCGATGACAACGAAACCTGAAGGAACCTCAACTGCTTGCAATTTTTCACCTGAAATCGAGAGTGACAGCACCAGACTGCTGTTGCTGGGATTTTGAAGGTGTGGCTGGTTGGGCTGAGCGTGAGCCGACAACAACTGACAACCGCGACGGACGAAAAGATTGTGTTGCAGATACTTTGTGTGCGGGGATTAACGTTGTACTTCTAATTCCAATTAAGGTTGGCAAAAGTGATTGGCTTGTGCAGAGCCGTTATGTAGTGTGATGGAGTGCGCTGACACACTGACTGTGGCCTTCAAAAAATACTTTTATCGAGTCGATTTTATAGCCGGGCTGGGATTTTGTGTAGGGGGTCATCATCGATGAACGGATGTATTTATTACGGTTTGATGTAGGTCGATAGATAGAGTTATAGGTGGTGAAGGTGGAAATTCGTCGATTTAAGAGATTTTGCTTAAAAGTGTAGCGGTTGTGGGACCCCATTAAAGTTTTGCATGTGCCTGGTGTCCCGGAGGCAATATAAGCAAAAGATTGACTATAAAGATGACTTTGCCAACGATCCTTTCCATACCTGTAACATATCTGAATTAAAATTTGCAATTCTAGGTCATGACATGGCATCTGACCCTTTAAGAGTGCTGTTATTATCACAACTAGTACAAAATTGTAACGGGTGTCATTATAACGGGTTTTAACGTCAATTAAGTTTCGTTAATTCCTAATGTCTTATGTCCCTTTATTGGTCCTACGTGCCTTTTCCGTGTTATTCTAGTAAAGGGTCCCAGTCTACAGTTCTCTTCAATCCAAACATGCCTGGTTATGAATTACAAATTCAAATTTGTCATCTTTATGCGAGATTGTAAATTTTACACCTTTCATGTTTGCTCGAAAAAAACCTTTCACCAATGTAAATGTTCCACTCTTCTCTTCAAAGGGGATCGTCGAAAAGTCACACACATTTTAAGTTTAGCGAAGATAGAGGTAGCCGGGTGGTGCACCTATATATTCTGGTTTTTCCCATAGGAGAGGAGGTAAAGTAACACGTTGAAATAATAATGCTTGACCCCCAAGAACTTAAGAGCGCATGATCGAGGCCAAATTGTTAGACGAATAAGCGCATCCGTCCGTCCGTATGTCACATATTTTTGGACCTAAACTTCCGGCTAGCAACTTGAAATTGTACGTATACGTTTATAAATTTCTTGGCAAACGACGCAGTACAAGTGTTATAATTTTAAATTTTTTAAATCCGCTCACAGACACGCCCACAATAAGTGTAAATGTGGAACTACTTCCAGTGCTTACAAACTGTAAGACGTCTCAAAAGGCTAATATCTGACATTTATCTCTTTCGGTGATTTTATGATATATTCAGGCTAGGGACACACGGCGTCAGACGTGACAAAACGCGCGACTTATTGCCGTCCGATTAAGGGCACAGACGGCCTTTTGAGCGTTAAAATAGTATAGACAACACACGATTAGGGCTACGACCATTAGTCGTAAGACTCCATTTGCGACAAATTTCCGAATTGCGACTCTTTTAAACCGCGCGACAAAAAAATTCATGAAAAAACGGTTTTCACCACAATTCGCCAAGAGTTGCCCGAAAAATGAATATTTGCTTCCTGAGTTTACAACAAAAAGCTTGCAACCTTTTGTCTAACGATGAAAATTCAATTTTTGCATCAAAAATGACAGGAACCGCACGAAAAAAATCGCACTGTTTTTGGCCCCGCCTGTTTTTGTCGCCGTGTGACCCAAGCCTTTATCGAAAAAAAATCATAAAATAGATCGAAAAATGAATAAATAATACCCTGTCTCCACCGGACAATAAACTGCGATTAACATAAATGCTCTATCCTCCTTAAATCTCGAGATTTATCATACGAAAGTAATAGTAAGTCTCCACCGGTATAATTAAAAGAGGATTTACGGGCGACAATTTAAAATAAATCCCAAAGTGGCCCCACCGGACAAATAAAGCATTAATTTCACACGTAGGTAAACTCTGTTTCTGTCATTTTGGCTCTCAAAAGAGAGTTTCATTTCCCAGGAGCAAAAAAAGGTTTCCGTTGTAAAACTCACAATAGAAAACGTATTTATGACAGATCTGTCGTACAGAGACAGATTCAGTTTCCTTTTTTGACTCTTAAACCGTAATAAAGGTGCAGAAAATAGGTTTGTGAATAGGGTTTATGAGATTTATGAGAAGATTTATTTTTAATCGCTTGCCGAGAGGACTTGTAGAGGACTTAGTCAAGATTCATGTTAATTGTGATTTAGTGTCCGGTGGAGACATGGTATCTCTCCACAACATGATTAAAAATAAATCCCCAAATAAATCTCATTCACATATGAATTCGTAAGTCAAACTCAGTTTTCCAAGTAGTACATGTCTGCGAGTCTCGATCCTGAAGACGTCAAAAAAAATAAAAAGCAAAAAGATGGTATAATGACATCTTTCTGTCTGCCAGCCGGGTCTTGTGTTCGTGAAATTTTCGTAAGTTCTGCTTCGGTAGAGCTGGGTTATGGGTGTGTTCTTCGATTTTTCCAAACCAACTTCGTTTTGCCCACTCGAGGTTAGACGCCAAGCTTCAGTAAAACGAAGTTGGTTAAGAAATATCGAAGCTCTACCAAACCTCGCTGGTGGTCATCGAACTGTTACTCCAGCTCCACCACGAAGAAGTGTTTCAATTTACATTTACAAAAAGAAACTCCAGATGAAATGGTTTATTTTTGAACTACAGAGTCTTAGAGTTCGTTCGTTTACATTCAAAGACGGAAACACGTTCGCAAACATTTTCGGATGGCAGGGCCTCCTTTGGTTTGGCTGACTTATCCACGAAGCTGAACGCGTTTTCGTTAAGCTTCCAGTTGCGTTTAGTGCCCAATGCTGTCAGTAATACATTCAAGTCGTTTTCAATCGTTTAATAATTGTTTTATTAAAAAAGATTCCAAACATTTATGCGCAAAGACAGCTAGCCGTTCGACGCCAAATGAAAAATGTCATTTCACTTTCGGGAAACGTCATCTCACCGCTCTAAATGAAAGCAAGTAGGACAGCATGAGAGCAAAAGTCAAATTAATTTTACTGATGCCCGGTGGAGCCACTTTGGGATTTATATCTAATCGTCTCCCACTAATCCTAGTTTTATGCTCGGTGAAGACACAGTAAAACGTTCCCTAGTGGGCGTGACATCGATTTAAATGGTAATTTTTTAAATGCATTTTGTTAAATATTTTTGTCACAAATCGAATCGAACCAAAGCGAGTTCTCAATTTTGCTTAGCTATACAAAATTTCGAGACACGCCCACAGTTGGAGGCAGAACTAAAAAAAAAGCAACTGGGAAAGAGCAACAGCGCGTATGTAAAAACTTCAGTCCGTCTGCGACGGATTGCAAAATACTCTACCCTACCAAAAGGGAACTGCCACGCCTACAAAATGTGGGCGGGATACAAAAATTAAACTGATGAATGCTTTATGGTAGGTAGTTGGAAACCTTTCGGACTAAAACTCCTCGTTTTTAACTAAAAAATCACTTTTATTAAGTCACGCCCACAAAAATGGACTGAGGAATCTAAACTTTAAATTTCATGCCTCCGTTTGTCAATTTATATTAAAATCCCTTAAAAAGTTGGCATGGTCAATGCAAAGGCCAAACTTTTTCTGTTACGTCAAAGAAAATTGCAAGGCAATGTAACATACCAAAAATTAGTGCGCCACGCTTCAGTTTTCAGTTTCAGCTACACCTTCTCTTAGGCGTCCATTTTACAAAAAGATTGAATTTCAACCAAAAAATTAAATGTTTGCGTTTATATTTAAGCCTAACTTGAAAATATCTATCCCAATATTGACAGTTTGTTATAAAGTCACGTGACCACGCCCCTTTTTCAAGTTTGCACTAACCAAAAAACGTAAAAAAATAGCAATGACATCAGCAATTTACGATGTGGGAAAGGATGGGGTATTTACATTGACGTACACACTGTAGCACTTATTCACTGGTTAAGTCAGTCTTTGGTTTCAGGTTAAAACCTATAAAATTATATTTAAGACTTTTTTATTTCGAAAACTGCCAAAAAGTGTTTTCTAGACAGTTAAGCTAGACAAACTCATTTCGGTACCTACCCAGTAAGCGCAATAGAACCGCTGTCAAGTTCACGCCCATCAAAAGGCACACGACTTAAATGTAGCTCACCTGACAGGTGCGTCAATAGGGACCAAACCTTTATTTACTCAACAAATTGACGTCGATTGAAAAAGCCAGGCCAGTTTGACAAAACTGTCTAACATCTTAATTCAACCAAATTAATTGGGTCGCATTCAAATCACTCCCAATTGATTGTCAATCGATAAAGCCACCACAACAAAAGCCAAAAGCAAATAAGATCAAGATTGACTATTGTAAGATACTTTACAACTTGCTAACGAGTAGGTACAACACACACTGCACTCATGATGCTCCGTCATTGAAAGAAACTGAGAACGCATCAAAATCCAAGTCGTGTGTTGCTCGTAAAAGTCAGTTTTCCCCTCAATCCATCCTCTTCTGCCGATGTGGTCGTCTGATCTTCTTGCACTTAATTACTGTGCAATCGATAAGGCAGAGCGTAACCATTTAGCGGTATAGCATAACACGTAGCAAGCACACATGAGCTAAGCGTATCCACTTTACGTTACAGCCATTGTCTTAGGCCGAACGCGCATTGAATTGTAATTGAGACCATACCACAATAATATTTATGTATGAAGTTTGCGCTTCTTTTTTCCAATTTTTGTTTTGATATTATTTTTATCCATTTTGCCATGCTGCCAATTTCCTGTGTATGCGGCGTGCATTCTTCTCTACCAGTTGGAATAGTTAATTTAAACGAAGTCTTAGGCGCCTGTTAGACCCATGAATAGGGAAAGTTCTAAATATGCACGCAGCATTCAATGGCAACGGCGACGGCGCGGACGACTGGCGTACGCGACGAGCGAAGATCGATTGCATGTGTGCAACATGATCGAGCCGCATGTGGGTTTTCTTGGGTGGCAAACACAATGCTTGATCTTGATGGAATCAGTAGAAAGTCAAAACTGAGACTTCGCCTACATGGGGTTTTGTTTGATTGTTTCTATCTCCTCACCTGCAGTTGTTTTAAGCCCGAGATAAGACCATTAGTTGTGGGCTCTGCAACGTGGGTGCGCTTATGAAATGTTGAGTTTTGTGACTCAACTTCAGATTGAGTATCTTTAAGTCCATGTGGGGAGTAAAGAAATTCTAAATTATGACCGAAAATATGATCGAGGACTTTGATGAGATGAAAGTGATATGAATATGGCTGGCAGGTTCTGGTGTTAATTGAAAACGGTCCCTTGAATATGGGTCAAAATAATGAATCAATTAAGGTCTTAAAATGGCTTGGGTTTCTGGCTGCCTTGTGGAATTTATTAACCATTTATTATGCCGTTGAGTTTATTAAATGGGAAATTTGCCTCTAAACGTAATTCAATTCCGAAGATGAGCTGCGGTTATTGGTAATAAATCAATCTGGTAATGGAAGGGTTTCATAGGCCCCTACGTAGCCGCGAGAAGTTTGGAAACAGATAAAATTTAAAAGCTTTATGATGCCCCTAGCATTCTTAAAAGTCAACCTCATTTTAATTCAGGTGGATGCTAAATTGTGGATTCATAGGAAGACAGCTACTCTCAAAATATGACTGCACACCTCACCACACCAATCACAAGAACATCACAGCTAATTGACACTTCAAAATGCATGAAAAGCCAAACAACTTACCACAATGATGCCATTCTCTCCGCTACTCGTTGCAATGGTGGCGCCCAACCATTGATTCGCTTTGGTGTCAATTTGTTCACCTCGATCGTTTATTTGATTTGCTAAAACGAATAAAAGGAAAACATCGTTAAACACTTGTTCCACTCATTGGTTTTTTTTCTTTTCAATAGAATGACAACATTCAGACATTCAAACTACAAACTATAAACGCAAAAAAAATAAAATGACAGAAGATTAAATAAAAATAAATTTTGTTTACCAATTTTTTTAAAAAGACAATAAAATTATGAGTATGTAAAACTAGATATCTACAAAATACCTTTTAAACTTAAAAGAAAATAATATATATCAAGCATTTCCTGTCGCCATAACTATATTATATCCGACAGTTATTTATATGAATGTAGATGCCATACCAGTGAGCACTCTCTTCGTCATGATAAAAACGAAAAAATTAAATAAAATATGAAAAAAATTGAGAGAAGATCATCAAAATTGTCAAATAAATTCGTTTCGTATGCTTGGTGGGTGAGTGTTTTTTTGTGTTTGTGTTTTTCTTTTTGAACATCCCTTGCATGAGTATAGCTAAATTTAGACAAGTAAAATGGATAATTTGCCACAGAGATGTACAAAAGAAACAATAAAATGAAATAAGAAATTGAGCATAAAACACAAGACATTGATAGAGAACTGTATAGACAGAAATGAAAAAAATAAAACGAATTCTTTGTATGCATATTGAACGTACAGGGTGCATCTAAACATTGAGACAACAAATACACCTTGCGTACCTAGTTTTGGTATAAAACATTTGTTTACACCCGCTGTTGTTTGTTGGGTAAATAAATATAAAGACAAAAATATGTAAATTTTTTTTTATTTAAATATATATTTGTTTTTAAATACTTTTTTTAGTTTTTTAACAACTAAATGCAGTCGATGGAAATATGAAACTAAACATGACAAATTGATGAATATACATAAAAAAAATTTTGCCTCATTTCATCCGCATTTACGAGTCCTTCATACCTACATTCATTTTGAGGTTAGATTTGCTAGGAGGAAATTTTTTTGAGTAACGTTATAATATTTCAACAAAAACGCAATAGTAAGTATTTTGCATTACCCACGGCATAACGACCCATAACACTCTTTTTTTCCGACCTCACCTCAGCACAATAACTTAAACCATTCGGAATAAGCAAAATTTTGAAGAAAATGCAGTTCTAGGAGACGAACCGGGTTAAATTGGAGCTTTTGTGTCTTATAACATGTTTGAATTCAAACAAAAATTGCTGTTTAAGACAAACGCGTGCTTGTGACCTTCTAGTTTAAAGCTGGAGTGAGGGTTTGTGACTATATAACTGTTCTGACAAAAACCTTAGCGAAACACATTTAACTTTTTGGCGCAGTTTTTGTTGAGTATTATAATGCGACACGTACTGCCAGTAATGTGGCTAAAAACACGAAATTCAACTTGACCATTAGTGGTGCCGTTGAAAAGTTTCATACAAAATTTAGAAGATGAAGCAATAATCGGCACCAAAAAGTTAAGAAATGGATACTTAATAGGGTGTTTCCACCGGACACTAAACTTGGATTAATCTCTAAATCACGATATTTACCATAAGAATTTTAATCTCTTCATGAAGAGATTGAAAATTAATCGCGTAATTAATCTCTTCCACGCATGAATTGGCGATTTTAACTGTACAGAATTCTACGTACTCTGTGCGTTATTTGACGAAACTAGTCAAAGAAAACCATTATTTGACAGCTTGGTATCATCAACTCAGCTGTGTTTGCTGTGTTGTGTAAAGGTATGAGCAGAACGGTTGGTGTTGCTGTTGATGTGGATGTGGTTGGATCTGTCGAAATTGTTAAATGCATGGATCAAATCGGTCTACTATCGAATTTGTGAACCAAAAACACATCAACATATTGGAGGATTTTTTGTTGGGGTTAATTCGTTTCACAGACTAAAAAAAATCGGTGGCAATGATTAAGAAATTTAATTATATTAAATCTGAGTTACCCGGGAGCCGAAAAGCTCACGTTTTCAAGGAGATGCGCAAAGGACGTGACGACCAGACATTGACATTTCCCTCAGCAGGACGTTGTAAAGAAATAACAAAAGTGAGAGCAAACGTCAAGCTGATTTTTTATGACTACCCTTATGCGTAGCACATCGCGAGTGGAAAGAATTTAAGAATAGAAAAGATAAAAGCAAGTAATTCTCCGTCGAACAAGGAAACGCTGATGAGCCAGTACGGAGCATGAAAACTCCGCACAGAAACACCAAAATTTACCCTCGCAAGTGTTATGCCTTTACGGAGAAAAGCAATAATATAACTAGCAGAGTATTTTACACAAACATTTGGCATGCATCTAATTTTCGTCCATTCTATTTGCATATTGGATGAGAAAAAGAACCCTAACCTGGATAACCTGACGCTGACCAGGAACTGCTCATTTTGAGACAGACGCTCCTGGATTTGTCGTTTGTTGCTGGTTTTGGTCCGCCCCGGATATTTTTCATTCCGGTACCATTATATCTGGTAAACATTTCCCTATCCGCCACTTGAGGAGGCGTTCAATTGGGGACCAGCAACCCCAAAAGGAAACCTCCTCCTCGTTTCCGGTGGAAACACTTTGGGATTAACTTTGAATCTTCCTCTCCGCGCCTCAGTTCGGAGTGGACCTGGGTCTTAACCAAGAAGCTAGCCGTCTTCAGTTGCGAAGTTGACTAAGTTCCCCATCTACTTTCGTGCGCCACCTTCTACTGCGACATTCATGCGAGGTGGATTTTATGAGTTTTTTGGTCGTTTGTAGGCTAGGGTCCATCTGCTTTAGATGACAGACAGAGTCACCGCAGCTGTTGTATTCTGGCTAGGAAGATATCGCTGTGAGCCCGTAAATTTATATGTTTTATCTCCTCCTTCGCACTCTCCATCTATGCAGATGGGACCAAAAATAACCCGAAGGATTTTTCTTTCGTAGTTAGTAGAAGTCTACAACATTGTCACAGAAAGCACTTTGACAAGACCGGAATGTTAAAGGTTTTGAAAATGAACACTTACAACTATAAGTGTTATATTACTATTACTACTAAATTACTTAACTATAATCGTTAAGATGTAAGTTGTACTCGCTTTGCTGCTTAATTGCCTTCTTAGCGCCAAGAAAGACGGACTAACAAGAGTAGGTCTTCGTTGGATTTCAGTGCTTTCATTGTCTTAATTTATTGCAGAACCCATGTAGACTAAGTCCCTAACCTTCTTAAGGCTATAGCCGTCTATGATGATGTTTTGTCCAAGACGTCGGTTGTGAGTGCTTCGTCTTGATGACAGAATATTTAGGGTTTTTTCCTCATTGATAGTCCATATTCGCGGCTTCCATCCCAAGACTCAAAAAGGCTTCACTTTGTAAATATTGCGATGGAACATCACGGTGTGTTCTTCCAATTATGCGAATGTCGTCTACGTATGCGAGTACCGGTACGGAAGTTCTGCACAACTTCTAAGTATGATTTTAAAGAAGTCACAGAGCTGCGTTTCGCCTTGTCTTATTATTTTTCCGACATCCAAGTGGTGGGTGAGATCTTTACCGATCTTGACGGAATAGCGTCAGTTTTTTATATAGTCATCCCCACAACTTTATAAGTTTGACAGGGATATTAAAGCTGGACGTCATACTATATTGCTCAGTTCTATAGATGTTGTCGATGTTGTCTATCGGCATCGGGAATTCCTGATTTTTTCCAATATATGCCACAGTCTGAATATTTGATCGTTTGGTTAACTTTTTTTGACTTCAAGATCGAGCCTATTGATGGTGATTGTTGACGAACGTCCTTAGGCGGTCACACAGTACAGAAAAGATCTTGTATGCGATTTTAGGAAGACTTACTTATGCTTCTGTGGTTGGCGCAATTCAGAGGCTATTTTTTCTAGAGGATTGGTCAACGAATGGTCAACTAAGATTCCATTCATCGGGCAAGCTTTCCACCGACTATTATTTTGCAGATGAGGTGGAGCCTGCTCCTAGTAATTGTCTGCTGCTTTGCTGCGCTTCAGTCTAGATACGTGGGTGGGTAGGTGGTACCGCTTTTAGTAGGTGTCTTCTTTTTTCCAGATTGGATGGTTAATGGTGGCGCAGAAGGCCACAGCAATCGCTGTGATATCATCTACGGGTATAAGTAGTTGATAGTTGGCAAGAAGAGGCTATACCTTTCCCCATCTTGAAAAATTTTTTATAATCTTCTAAATTTCTCTAGCTGCCTTATACCTACCAATATCTCGTCAGATTTATTTTTCAAAAGCACCTGAGGTAGGTTAGGTACCTATTTTGAGTTCAACAGACTAGAGTAAACCAATCAGTCATCGAAATTAATTGCGTACGGTTAGAAAAAAAAATAGAAAGGACTTGTGTGTCCGTAAATAAAGTTTCATCATCTTCAAGTCTTTATGACAAACCGCGTCAAATTTCCTAATTGCTCTTGGCACGCACCTAAATTCAAAATGTGTTCCCCCCTTCTCCGACAGTCTTTTCAATTTGCCTCGGGGTATAATATGCGGCGATTGCCCCTAATGAATGTGTGTACACTGCAGTCTGATTGATGTTGAACCATGTAGGATTACAATTTTGTTCGGTAATAAAATTTAATTATTTTTGAAACGAAACGATCTAATGTTGCAGGAGAAGAAAAGCGTACAGAAAAAAACGTCCAAACACCTCTGTGTTGACACGATCCACACACGAATACAGAAACCGGCACGCGGTGAATAATTGGTGATCCACACAAAAGCGAGATACTTTATAGGATCGTAAACAATATTAAGAACAAAAAAAAAACAAAAATGTATCTATAGTAAATTATATCTCTTTACATCACCTTCGCGCATGCGGTTGAATGACGCCCACACGATCACCGCGATATCGGATCGGCGGAGTCAGTAGGCTAGGCATGTGCACTAATTTATGGTACGGAATTTGCTACTCAAACGATGAAATGCCAACCTTTTTAATAATATTATTCATCTGATTGATTTAATATGAATTTCTGACCCAAATCGATCGGAATTCTGAACTTCAAAAACAAACAAAATTACGGACAGTGTCCGTATAGTATTTTCTAAATTTAGAGCCGCCTTCATCGCGCATTTTTCCATTACGAACGGAAATGACGTAAGAGTTTTGCCGCAGCCCGAAACTGAATGGAGAGACAGTGAAATGATGGAAAACGAAACAAGTTCGCCCATCGATTTATGTGCCACAGGCAAGACACAGCGACAAATGCAAAGCGGCCTGTCAAAGTGAACGCGCATTCGCTAAATCCAATGCGCGACGTGACGCGTCGTCGGTCGTCGTTGTGCTCGTGATGTGTTTGCATAGTGAGTTGATTTTTCTGTCTTCGTCCCAAGTAATGCGTGGGCAAGATTTTGGGCCCACTGCCGCAATGTGGGCCGAATTTGTAAAATAAATTCGCTAAATGAATTGCTCTCATAACGCGGTTGGAAAAATATCAGGGGTTCACGGAAAAATACCCCTTAGAGCGGCCAACCTACGACTTTGCATTTGCGTTGAGTTAAATGTGCGAAATAAATGTCAACAGTTTTAAGACTATGTCCAGACGGGATTTAGTGTGAATACCTAAGCGGTTAAGCAATTTTCTTAAAATTAAAACAGGTGAGAGGTGCAAATTCCCTTCACAGAGGCCACATTCCTACAGAAATTATGCGGGTTTTTTAGGGACTGATATCTTGCTCTAATTTTTTTTTTCACACAACGACGTCTGGAAGTAAAATTTTTCCCAAGCGAGGTAACAGTCCGGTAAAAATTTCATTTGGTTACATGCACTCACATGACGTAAACGACTGACTTAATGAATACTAAACTTCATTAAAAACTAGAGTTCTTTCGTTAAAAGCACCTACATACGGTTGGGGTCAAAATTCTGCCGGGGTCAAAATTCTTTTCTTAAAATTCGGCTTTTCAAAATTCTGTTTTGCCAATATCTGGAGAAGTAACATTGACAAAGCGACACAGTAAAATATGTAATGGTGGGCTTACCGCCCCCTGCAAGCCTCCTGTTTGTTTCTTTTTGGTTGGGATCAAAATTCTGCCGAGGTCAAAATTTTGCTTTAGAAATTCTGCCTTTTGAAATTCTGTAACGCTGACTAAACGTCACAGTGAAATAAGGGAAGGGGGCAAAAAAGTACCATTTTAAAAAGCACAGTTTTGGAAAAGTAGAATTTTGAAAGCGGACTTTACTTTCCGGTTGGGGTTCAAAGTCTGTCGGGGTTAATATTCTGCTTTTGCGAAATTCTGGAAAAGCAACTTTGACATAGGTACACAGTGAAATATGTATGGAGGCGTGCCTTTTTGTCAAAGTTCTGCTTTCAAAATTCTGACTTAAGCAATAAAATTCTTCTTATTCTGCTTTTTTGAAGTAAAGTAAAGGTAAAAAACGAAACAGGCAGGGGCGGTGTAGACAGGTTGGGGTCAAACTTCTGAGGTGGTCAAAACTCTTTTTAGGAATCTGCTTTACAAAATTTTGCTTTTCAAAATTCTGCTTTTACTAAATTCTGGTAATGCAACTTTGACAAACCGATACAGTGAAATATGAATGGAGGGCGTGTTGCGCCCTCTGCCTGACCTTTGCTTTAAGCTTCCTTAAAGCCAACAGTTTGCCTAAAATATCAGAATAAGCAGAATTTTGTTGCTTCAATTAGAATTTTGTAAAGCGGAATTCCGAAAAGCAGAATTCTGAAAAGCAAATTTTGAAAACAGATTTTTTTTTTCGAAAAAACAGGATTTTGAAAGCCGAATTGTAACACGTTGCTGTTGCGGACATAATTCAGTTTGTCGCTTTGTCGAAGTTGCAATTCCAGAGTTTTGTAAAACGGAATTTTGAACAGAAGAGTTTTGAAAAGCAGAATTTGTTAAAAAGAATTTTGACCCCAACACTAGCAAAATGCCAATCAGTTAAGCAAAATCTATGTGTTTTTTAAGGTATCTACCTTCTCTCTGATAGACTCCCCCCGTACATAGTTTTCGGCTTATCACTGATAGGAAGACGATAAATAGGCTCTAAAAGCCCCTGTAAAAGGCTTTGGTTAGACAACATTCCTTCTCATCATGTAGTCTTTCTTTCTAATTTGAGTTCATCAAAGCAATTCTTCTAAATGATCTCCCTTCAACAAGCTCTCTAACCTGAAGGGGTGTAACTTCTGACCTTATTGAACGAAGCTATCATTATTCCATACAATAGAAATACTCGAGCTTCATTTAACAAAGGCAACAATCGCTTTTGGTCCCGGAAATAATCTCTCAACCATGCATTTTGCAGCTCCTCAAACAGAGCCCCACATATTGAGGGGCCTGCCTATACATAACATGATAAACCAATTTTCAGACAACTTCTTTGAAATATTTACAATTCACGGCCTGATCTGTCAAATTATACCCTTCCTCCATCACGACGACGTCATCCAGATAATAAAATTCAAATTATTAAGAGGGAATCATCTCACTCGCACAAGATCAGTTTAAACATTAACAAATTCCCCCTGATATCTTCATGATCGGAAATGGATCTTTTGATCCGAGCCCGCTCGCCCCCATACCCGATCGATCGTCACCATCTTGAGAGCGGTTTTTACTCGAAGAGGTCAAAGGAGCGGTTGCATACAACGACAAGTGTTAGGTGGCGGCGGCGGCGGCAGAGTGCCTCACTCTAATGCGGTCTAGACGGTCATAGAATCGGGTATACACAAGTTTCCTGCCAAATGGAGTCCCGGTCGCCCTGTCATCGTGTTGCTTGCTTGCCCGTATTTCTGCATACACCGATGATCGTGCTGAAGTTGGAGTGTACCCACATTGGGGTGCCATACTCAATTCAGCGCGCGAGCGGATGCGCAAGCCACTAAACATATTAATGATACGTTTCGTTGTTCGTTCCAGAGGCATACTATAGGCTGGGTGTCTGCCCTGTATCCCTATTTATGTATGCAGCTGGCGTATTCACCAAAAAAGAAAAAAAAAAACCTCCAGCCGCAGAGATCATAAAAGATTGCGCAGAATGGTGCACGAGTGGGGCCACAAGTGCATCCTGATGGTGCGGTTTTCGACACTTCAACGTCAGTTTGAGCTGTCGATGCAATGAAATCTTTTTTTATTCGCATCGTTTGTACGTCGACTGGAGTTGGAGTTTGTGACTTGGGCCCCCAATTGTCATGTGACAAGTGCAAAATCATTCCAAATATACAAACAACTTGTCCCGAAATAACTCCAACCATAATTACTCCATTGGAGACTCTTCCAACTACAGGAAATGGGCTCTCTGTGATGCATACCCCGTTCCAGTAGGCAATGACGACTCACGGGGTGGATCGTTATTAGTCAGTCCACGCGCGCTTTGAGTCCATCCACGGCCTTAGTAGACTGGTCGATCTTGACGCAGAATGCGCCCATCCTTCACAGCTTAGCGGCGAATTTTCTGACAACAAATCCGCGAAAAAAAATCGCAAAGAGGTGCACAAAAAAGGTGGACACGACTCGTGTATATGGTTTGAATAAAGCTTGTTCCTCCTTTTTGTTCCTTTCGAATAAAAGAAAGAATTAGTGGTAATCGTGTTCTCTGACCCTGACAGGTTTCTGACAGGTTTTTAGAAAAATCATCGGTAAGCTACAGCATACCACGCAGTGCTGCGAGTTCACATCGGACGCAGGCCATATATGGGACCAGGGCATGTTCCACAACGCAATTGTTTGTTTGGTGAGCAAATGCTGAGTTGCCAACAACATGTTTGTCCTTTTTGAGAGGATAAGTGGTCTTCTTCGTGTGTACACTATGGATTAACGGACGACACGCCAACGAGTGCTCGGTGCTGTGCTGTGCGGTGTTTGTTTGCCCGGGCAGTTAAGGTGATTAAATGTGTACATGGCGGGTAATTTGTTTGGCGATTATTGTAAATCTAATATGAAGTCGTCGGATTGTAGTCAAAGCGTGGATAGGCTATAAACAGGATGTTCTCTCTGTTTAAGGACCTCGACAATCAGGTGGCTTTTGCGACATATAATCATTCGGTAATCTGCTGTTTTCGCCTTACAGACAACCCAATTGTTAACGAATTTAAGCCACTTAAGGCCTATTTATGAAGCGGTTTGAGAGATCATTGACATCCGTGATCAGCTTCGTCATTCGAAACTCTTCAGCTGCGCGATATATAGACCAGCTCGAGTTCAATGTCTCCGCATCGAGTTATGCTCTTGTCCCATTTTCAACAGCCAATTGGTGAATTTTGAAAATATTTTCAATCAAAATCAATTTTTTCCCCCGCCCGCCTATCTTTGATGACGAAGATATAAAACGAACGGCTGGCAAGCTTCAAGACATCTCCAGCCCCTTGGGACGATAAAAATAACTTAATTAACATAAACAACAACAAATATGTGTGTAGGTATGAGGGGGCAAAAAAATATCGGCTGCCAGCTATTATTCTTCACTTGAACGGATCAGTTATGTGCACAAGTGTTTTGAATCAAACGTTTTTATTATTCCTAAAGTCTCTGGCCAAATACCTCTGCTGATCTTTGTGGAGGCTTCAAAGAGAAGCAAATCGCATTGAAACTTGTCTAACAGGGTTTTCTTTTTATTCGATTTTCTCAAAATTGGCCGAGCTATGCTCGTTCGTATGGTATGGACAGCATATAACCGGCTCATTATACGCCCAGTTGGAATCGAGCAAAAAAGTAACAATTTCAATGTCAAATCAAGTTGAGTTGAAAATGTATTTGAATGTGGGGCCTACATACAATATGCTACACACATAGCTTTAGATATTTGCCCAAAGCTGATAAAGTCTTTTCAATTTTACTTCCTTGACGATAGTGATCCGTAAAACGTAAAAGCCACGCAATAAGCAGCCGTTTAGCATGGAAAAGTTTAACAGACTAGTGAGTTGTTCTCATAGCATAGGTCTTTTTTTCTAGAGCGATTGCTGTTAAAGATTGGATTCGTGGAAGTAAAGTAACAAGCTACAAATACAAATTGTTACACGAGTCTTGAGAATTTATCACAAGTTTGCTTTGCGATCAGTCTTACTCATTGAAATACCAAATTCGCAATATTTTTTTTTCTTCCATCTATAATGGGATCATTATAAGCCATGGTAATCATAAAAATCTTTTAAATGGTCGAACAAAAATTTAAGCTTATGATCCTTAAGACCTTAAGAGAGCATGTGGTAACTCAAACCAATATCCATTACCTTTCGTTTAAGCTGCTAGCTTACAATTTCAATTCTTGCAGCTTTTAGGAGGCAAAGCAAAGAGTCTGCACAACCATTTTTCTGAGTTGGCTCAAGTTTCGAGATAGCTTAGGGTCAAACAAAAAACACTTAACCAAAATGCTTTAGAAAAAAATAGGTACCCAGCCGCAGAACTGTTCGGTGGGGACAAGCTTAAGTCATAGAAAAACTGCAGAACTTGGGCTTTTAAAAAGAACAATTCTATTTCTGATTTAGATTGCTCAGTGGGAAACCCAGCCCCTTGCATTTGAGTTAAGCTCACAAGCCACCGCGCCGCGGAGCTCATAAAGGTAAATTACTGAATCTTTAGACACAAGTAAAATGAGCCAAAGTTCTACCATAAGAAAATTTCAGTCTCGTCTGTTCTTGAGTCTTTCTTTCCGCAAAAAATGTGCAATCTTCCATACCACAAAAAAAAAAACTTTTTTCAAAAAAAGTGTAATGTTTCCATGAAAGAAGAGATTTTTTAATCTCTTCTTTCATTGGAAGAAGAAAACTAATTCCGAAAAGAGCTCCATTTAGCAATTAAATTAATTGAATTGAATTAAACGCCTTTTCATTTTGACCCAAACATATATTATGTAACGCAAACACAAAAGTATTTGAAAGAAAAGTTTTGTGCTTCAAAAAGTTATTTTTTTTCCTACAAACAAAACCTGTCTATTTCGAAAAACTATAAAAGAACGTTATACAGATTTTGGTTTTCAGGAGGAAACGGAGAAACATTTTTTTGTTTCCAGCTAGCATTTTTGTTTTGCAAGCATTTAATTGTAATCTTTATTCTCTTTATATTGTTGGCGGCAAACATTTTTTTTAATATGGAGGGCGTACGAGTCTTACTAGCGTGTTCAACTTGGGTTCAAAGCATAACTCCTCTCGAGCTGAGGGCTAGTTAGTACAGACTAATGACCGTTTTGATACTCGTTATATATCTAAACGTTATATATCTAAAACGTAACGATGCTCACGGGTAAAAATTTTGAACGGGTTGGGGTCAAAATTCTGCCGGGATCAAAATTCCTTTGACAAAATTCTGCTATTCAAAATTCTGAAAATGCATCTTTGACAAAGCGATACAGTGAAATATGAATAGGGAGACGTTCCGTCCCCTGCAACCCCCCTGTCGGTTTCTTTTTTACCTTTGCTAAACTTCCAAAAAAAGAACAGCTTGTCCAAGAAAAAACGAAAAAAGCTAATTTTATTTCGAACGATAGTATTTTAAATATTAGAATTTTGACAAAGCTGAATTTTGAAAAACAGAATAATGACCCGCTCTATACTGGTTTATCCCAAATAAGTGGTGGTGCTTTATATCGTAATTGATTCCTCATTTTTTTCGTTTTTGAGGACTTGTCGCGTTGGTGTTGGTGGTAGATCGTTTTGTTTTAAAGTTATATCCAAAGTCAGCTTAATCAGAAAGGGAGACTCTCATAAGAATCCAAAAAAAGGCGCCCTGAGCTTTATTGGGACTTGATTGGTGCTATAGTGAATGAGGAATTCTTATTCGCCGCCTCTGGAACCGGTAGTAAGTTGTTATTTCTATTACCCCTTATGGGACCCCAGGCAGGGCTACTATACCATTCCTGCATGAGGATGACTTAGTATGCGGTTTTTAGCGACGTGTTTAAACTCACTCTGACTTTTATTTTGCTGCATTTCTCCTCAAGTTCCTTGCAGTATTGATCGTTGTTGAACTATGACTGCTGACATGAGAATAAGACGCACTTCATCTTTGATCCATTCTCTAAAACGGTTCTGCCACAGCCGTGTAAGTTCTCTCTGTTTCAAGCTTAGTTTTTGATGGATCATCATAGTTCGCTCACGAGAGATAAGGGGAAATCGGGAATTTTGGGAATTTGGAATTTTTCAATTCAATTTTACTCGGGTTATCGCCGAAGCCATACTTTGCATCCCAGATACTGAGCTTGGGTTTGTCCAACATGGAATATCGCCCATGATTTTACAGAGTTAAACTTCCCTCACAACTTACCTTTCAACACATCATCGGCGTACGCGACAACTTTGACCCTTTTCCTAGTCTACTTTTTGAAGAATTTCCCTACAACCATTAAACAGCGTAGGGGAGAGATGACGCCATCCTGTGGCAAACAGACAACTATTGAAAAAGTCTATATCTGTTCATGCTCGTGATAGTGACAACTTATTTTCAGGTGGTGCACCCATATGACTTTTAAGAGTCAACATTCGAGTAGAGAACTTTTTGCTTAAGAGATGACTTGCTTTGTTTTCCTATGGTTGGGAAGATATTCGAACCGGTTTGGTTTACCCGTTGCGAATGGCCGATATAGTCGGAATGGAAAAATTTCGAGTCCGTTCCTGCTCACTTGGATATTAAAGGAAAGGTTATAAAAAGGCTCATCATCACTTAAACTGTGAGAAAACTAAAGAAAGCTGTCTGCAGGGTATTGCATCTGAGTACACATCGGATAGAGGCATGCTTTGACAAAAAAAAAGCTCAAGAGAGGAGCGTAAGTCTCCCACTTATTTTGTTTGTGGTTTTGTGGTGAGATTTTGCTCGGTCAGGATTCAAACCAG
Source organism: Neoascia interrupta (assembly GCA_947623515.1). Taxonomy (NCBI): domain Eukaryota; kingdom Metazoa; phylum Arthropoda; class Insecta; order Diptera; family Syrphidae; genus Neoascia; species Neoascia interrupta. The sequence goes on from OX392463.1 coordinate 30,826,105, forward strand.
GGACCTCGGGCACTGCACCACAGCATCCCAAAACATCAGCATCCGCATACTTTAAATAAATTACGAATTATCAATTGACGTAAGGCACCTATACTTTTTTGAAGACGTAAGAGTAAACGGAAGTAAGCAGGACCTACAGCTGCAGTTCGCGAATTTTTCAACGTTTCCACATTTTTAATCGATCTGGCTGGCTTGGTATAAAGTTAATAATAATATAGTTTTGCTGCCCAAAAGTTTTTAGGCAAAGACAGCAGACCTACATTAATGCTATAAAAATTGTCACAAGTTCAACGTGCTAGCATCGCAAACAGGCTTTGCACGACTCTCTTAATAAGCTCAATTAATCGCTTAATTTGGTTTGAAATGCAGCCCTTACTCAACACCAACATTTACATTGGCATCTAGTTCGTCAACCCCACGGATCTCACAGGTACATAATGACTCATTTTGGGATCCCTTTTCCGCTCACAATAATCCTCTTATACAGTTTAATTAATTACACTTCAACAGATGACAATGGTCGCCCTAAGAATCCAAACAACACCCGGCTTGCAGTGTTTAACAAGCATTTGGTAACATGCCCTCTCGGCTGCCTTAACACCTTTTTCACCGGCCGACTTATCTCCGCCCATTAATCTGTAATCGCCTGCCAAGGATCTCATTCAGTCCTTATGGCTGCCACACGCCTTTGAGTCACCATCAGTAGTTCCTGCGGTTCGGCCTCTGTCTATACACATTTATTTGTTTACCATACCCTCGCGTATTACACAGGTAGATAGAATAGGTAACCACCGAGACCGGGAAGATTATGATCTGTTTAGATCCACACCAAGGAAACCAACAATCTTCGTCATCGAATTGATACAAAATTATGCTGCTCAGGTAGTCCTTACATAATGCACCCAAGAGGATGTTTCGATCAGATTCTAGTGATAACAATCTGCTGGGGCTGATGTTATTACAATATGTAAACAGAATCTTTTTATATGGATATGCTTATAGATGGGTCTACCCAGCTAGAACTTTGAATGGGGCAACTCACGTTTTGAATCGAATGGCAGCATACGACAGCGATCATCGTCTTCAATGTCGCACCTCCAGACGGCACCAGGTTGAACGATGGTCGATTGGAAATATGAGTTATTATCCTTGGGTGCTCCAACGATTACCCTGCAAAAAAATAAAAGAAAGAATATTCATTAGAAACGTTTGAAAAGCAGTTTATTGGCAATAAAACCTCAATTAAAGACTCTGGGGATATTGATATTATGTCTCGATCTTTTCTTATCATAAATGGAAAAGTCATGATTATGCTTAGTAGACATTCTATGCTTTATGCTCCTATGGCAAGTATGTGCTTGACTATGACTCCATTGAGATCACCCACTTAAGCTGACCTATTTTGTTGTTTTCGAACAACTTGAAGCCTCTGAAGAGCATTCCCAATCAATTCGTGATTTGAATCTTCCTCCCACCCGCATCACATAACGATGTCGTTCGTTCTCGTTTCCTATGTCACCCACAAATTCGTCAATTGTCGCTCGTCTAGTCGTCGAGTGGGTGTGCCGTACCCTCTTGTAGCCTTTTAAGGTAACGCAACAAGCCTATCGAAATGGAATTTTAAGCACAAACCTTTGACGAACGTTGTTGTCGCCGCAGTTGTTTCTCAATCACACGTCCGTCAGTTTGATTTCATTTCAATCAAAATGTGTCGGAAATTTCCTTCAACCTGCGGCACAGGTAGGTATGTCCCTCTGGCGAGTGCAAAATTTTAAAATTCCCAACGCACCGAATCCGATTGCAATATTCATTCAGGAAAACGTTAACGATTCGTGAATTGCTCAAACTCACACTGAATAATTTATGAATAAAAAAAAAATTCATGGCCACATAAAGGGGCCAGAGAAGACACTAAGTAGGCAGGGATCGTCCAGTTCCACTGTAGCGGTAATAAATTCAAATTGCACCGAATCTAACCGCCATGCCATGTGCATGCAGTTCAGGTGCAATGAGTATTTTGAACATACTGCTCACAGAAAAAAAAACACTTATCTTCTTTTTTGTGCATCCATCTTGGAGGAAAGTGGAATAGAAAAGCAGATACATTGTCCATGTCCACCTTTTTTTTTTTTGTTGCTTTATTATGCTACGGTTCGTTGCACGTAGTTTTCGATACAAAAATACCGTCTTGCACACATGGGATTCGGTGAACGGCATTATGAGAATGGGTTCCAAGTAGACGGGAAAAAAATGGACAAGACATTCGAGAAAAATGTGTCGGTTTGTTTGGATGTGGACATTAAAAACGGTGTTTTGATCATTAAATTTTGACATTTAGTTATAAGTTCTTGGGACGTGCGCTCGATGGGGTCCATAAGGGAGGGCGCGCACTGGCTGTTGTAAATGCGGTATTTACAAGCGAAATGGATATTTCTATTTTTTGAGGTTGAATGTGACAGAAATTTTAATAAGTTCTGTTTTTGTCGGAGCTAAGCTAAGTCGGAAATGAGATGATTTTATGACAAGTGATTGATAGGTTATAGGGTAGATGTCATAAAAATCGCAACAAGCCTTGTGTGGAAACCTTTTATTGGCCTACACTTATCAACTTTGGTGCCGACAATTATTTATTGGTGGGAAAGCGGATTTCATAAAAGTCACAAACAAATAACAGTTGGCTTGTCAGCTGAATAACACTATTGTGAATGGGCCTTTTTTGATTAACATTTTTGGGGAATATTCTGAATAGAAGGTGCTTTTTTGTACGGGAAGTAATCAGCTACACAAAATATTGAAAACCGTGGTCTGGCAGTGATACATTGTGAAATAAAAATTGTCCAATTTGTTAAATATGTTGTTGAAAATTTTCAGAAAGTCAAACCAAAAAGTTGATCTTGAATACAAATAAATATAGAGTTTTTTGTATTTACTATTGCGTTCCGATTTAATACTATGTCTGCACCGACAATTAAAAGAAGATTAGCGGGAGACGATTAAAAATAAATCCTAAAGTGGCTCCATCGGACAAATATAGGATTAATTTGACACGAAAACTATTCTATTTCTGTCAAATCGTTAGCGAAAAACGATTTCCCCAGTAAAAGTCACAATAGAAAACGTGCTTGTGACAGATCTGTCGCACAGGGACAGTTTCAGTTTCCTTTTTTGATTCTCAAATTGTTACAAAGGTACAGAAAATAGGTTTGTGAATAAGATTTATGAGAGGATTTATTTTTAATCGCTTGCCGAGCGGACTTAAATTTGGATGGTAAATCGCGTGATTTGTAGAGGATTTAATAAAGATTTATATTAATCGAGGATAAGTGCTCGGTGGAGACATGGTATTAAACTAATTCAAAGCAAGCCACCACCAGAGGCACAAATTGCTGAGCCTGTGAATATACCTACTAATATTCTTAGAGCGACTTAAAGCTTTAAGCCCGTGTTATGAGAATCAAGTGTATGAACATGCAATTTAAGAGGCCATCACTAGGGGCATGGTTTTCAAATCATAGCCGGGACTCATAGCCGGGGCACACTTTTCAAAAGGCTTTAAAGTTATACCGTAACGCCGATTGACCGGATCATGTGGCAATAGTGTCAACCCGCAAAAAACCGAGCTTTTCCTCTTCACAAATAGAAGGTTAAGCCTGGATGTAGTGTTGACAATACTCGAAAGCTCGGCTTTTCAACTATCTGAAAGGCCTAAATATCTGGGTATTATTCTAGACAGTACGTTTAGCTGGAATACAGCCATAAATATAAGTGCAACCGAATTTTCGGGGAAAAATTGGGCCTTCTCCTAAAATAACAAGTTGGCTCTACCTACACAGCTTTATAAGAAAAAGCTGCGTTTGGTGTCCAGCTGTATCAAAGCAGAAAACCATTCTTTGGTTCTCCAGGTCTAAACCAAAGAATGGATTGTCTCGTCACTGCAGGTTTTGAGATCTTCTGCCATTGGGCTGGGTAGAATATTAAAACTTATAGCAAGAAGCTGCGTCTGGTGGCCAGCCGTAGCGAAGCAGAAAAGTCTCCAAATCTAAAACAAAGAATGGATTGTCCCGCCACTGCCGATTCCGAGATCTCCTGCCATGGGGCTAGGTAGAATCTTAAACCTTATGCCTATACGTCTCTTTAATAAAGAAAGCGCTGCAAAAAGAGCAATATCACTCTTCAAAGTAACAAGCTTTAAGTAATATTGCGAACATATCGGTGCTTATATTGCTTGGTAAGTGGCCCCTATTACAAGACCATACAACTCTGAATGTAGCCGAAAGCAGATAGGAAACTTTGCAGAGTTGCGGCCATACAAAGGCGTAATAGCCATCTCTAGATAGCAGCAAGCTTATAGCACTTAAAAACGCTTATAGCACTAAAATCCTATAGCAAAGGGCCTCTATTGGCCTATGCGAGCTCTTTGGGTGCCAGCAACCCCATCTAGCCCCATCTAGCATTACGTGTAGGCTGAGAAAAAAGTAGGAAAATTCAAAAAACAGAAACCAAAAAACGAGCCTTTAACGTGTTTCATCAATCATTTGAAGTTTTACATTGACGGAAGCACTACAGTCAATTGACAGCGTAGGTACTATGTTCACTCTAAGCAAAGTGTCCAAATAATTGTCAATTATTTATTACTTCACATAAAAAATCATCCTTCAACCTCAATATCTTTCGACAAAAAGCAAATATTGGCCAATTAACGCAGATAATTTAAAAACAATTTCCATAGGGTACAGTTCGCATTGCAAATTCGTCAATGACAGCATACTGACCGAAAAAAAACGTCAACGAAAACATAAACAAATCGAAGACAATGAGGAAGATATTGTTACTTCTTTTGGATGTTGTCAAAAAGCCATCATTATTCATTAGCATTGATTGAGAGGCGCCAAAGAGCGTCACAAATGGGCCTCAGAGTTAGTTGTCATGTTCAGTAAAATTACCGGCTAGCTATGGATTGTGTTATGTTAAATGTTGACTCATCACGAATTGGCATCACTGACATGGGCGTCTTTGTTTGTAGTAGATTTTGTTTTTCTTTCACTTGAGGTCGAAATAGTTAACCGGAGAGGATCACCAAAGAAAAGGCGTCAAAAAACGCACACATTACACACTCGAAGTGTGAATTATTTTCAATTTGGCACACGTCCAAATTAATTGTTTCTTTTGATTTAAAATTGGCCTCACTTGTGATGAGTCAACGAACGCACCACCCCATGTCGGTTGGTTGTTCAATTGACAGGCATCGAGTCCACTTTCTTCCTAATCCATTCTGATCTGATCTGACTTACTTATAGTTCAGTGTCAGTCAGATGGGAACAATTGTGCTCGTTTTTGGCAGTTGCTGGCAGAACACTATTTTTAGATTATGCAACAGACAGATTACTCACGCGACGGAGGCCGGCGTGGCCGGCGCTGAAGCTTGTGTCATTTTAAATTCATTGTAAAATTGAATTACGTTTACGATATTTTCGTAGACAAATATGGAAGAAACTCAACATATGGTCACGAAAATTTGCATTAAAAATACACAACTTTTTTGTACAAAAAAAAAGCGCTGTACGCTATTGAACGAGTATTTATATTTTTTGCTTTCCGTTTAAAGCCCACGTTATTCGGGGAAAATCGTGAGTGAAATAACGAGAAGAGTATGAATTTTTAAACTGACTGCAGTCAGACGGATGAGGTCAAAAATATACTTTTTCTTCTCTATAAATATTTATTGAGTTGAGTAACATTAAAACTACCCACGTTAGGGTTGAAGGTGTTCAGCATAGCACAGATAAGTGGAAGAATGACTAAAATGTGTTGAATATTATTTGTCAGAGTTACTCATTTCCGGATGACTTAACCACCCAGACGTTTGATGCCCTAATAGATAATTTGAGTTGATGACACTTTTTTAAAGAAGTTACAGGTAGGAGGAAGGTAATTATTATTTTTGATTTCCTGAACTGCGAATCATTGACAGATAATCATAAGGCTCACCTAAAGGTAAGTATCGAAAATCATCAACCAAAAATGACATTTGTTGCATTTTCCCCACAGCTGGAAAATGGCATCTGTCAGAGTGATCCCTTGTCAGCTGGATGTCTTATTCATATTCTTAAGCTTAAAGCGACTCCAAACACATATAGCTAAGGAGGCAATAGAGAAGAGAATAGACAACTCGAACTATGAGACGCAAAGCAATGCGGGAAACACAATTTAAGCAGTCATGGAAAAGTCATTGAAAAAGAAAAAAACGTTTTGCGAAAAGTCGATATGGGACTTACAGCCGGAATACAGTTTTGCAGTCTCAGAAGAAGGTATTAATATGCATCGCGGAAAGGTTTAATGAAGAGAAATTTTTAGAAAAAAAGAGCTCAATGCTGTCAAAACGTCTTCCAGTTTAGTTCCTGGAACGCTGAAGGGAATTTTATGAGAGTTGAATGGCTTAGCGTGTTTTTAAGATGATATTGGTGTACGCGGCGGCTTAGATAAATGTAACTAAAAAGGATGAAGAAGCCACCTTTACAAAAAGAGGCAAAAGAGGTAGCTGCTAGTCAGGTCAGGGCCTGGAATCTCAAATCCATAAGTGTGCGGTAAAGATGCTCTTTACACACCAGAGGATACTCTCATGACTGCTTCTTATCACTGAAGAGTTTGTCCCAGACGTTGAGATATGAACAAACATTTAAGACTGTTTCAGTTTGGAATCGAACTCATGAGAAGACCTATGCTACTGCATAGTGGTGCCAAAAGTCACACCTTTCGGCCTTTGCTATATAGTTGCGACGCCACTAAGACAAAATTAATCCTTGCGCATACCTTTCTTAGGGAGCTGCCAGTGAAGAAGAGGGTAGATCGGCCCCAATATAGAAGAATTGTTCCGTTGTATCGCCGTCTTTTTTAGAGGCAGGATAGTTTATGGTTTTGTTAAATCTATATCAGCTTTTAGTGTAAAGCAAAAGCTTCGTGACCAGAAAGAATGCCTGCAGGCTAAGATAAGCGAAGTTCGGCGAAGGCTTGAGTTTGCGCACTATCGCCGATAAGGTAAGAGGTTCGAAGAATGGCTTCAGTTTTAGGAATCATCGACTTCAGGGTGGTGGTCCCTAATTGGGCGCCTCTCCAGATGGCTTTTAAGGGAATGCTTTTCAGATGAGACGGGTGTCTCGGTATCTCGGAATTAGGTACTCGAACCGGATCAAAGCCATCAATGAGTAGATCCAGGCGTCTCTGTCTAAATTAAGCGGCTTCCTGGTTGGCGCCTGTAATCTAGGTAAGAATAAACAACCTGACAGCTCTTCCATAGTGCGGTGTTACTGATGAGACAGCTGATTATATCATTCCTTTCCTTTGTATAAAGCATAAAACTTTCGGGTGGAAAAAGTGGGAAAAATCTTCGTGTTTGTATGTTTATGTTTTACTTAGAATTTTGAGCAGGCTTTGAGCAGTTTCCGATTTCTCTATTTCTTATCTTTTTTTCCATTTTCGCTTTCTTCTGTTTGATTCTTTTCGTAATAAAGCAGTTTGTATGTTTATGTTTTACTTTGAATTTTGAGCAGGCTTTGAGAAGTTTCCGATTTCTTATCTTTTTTTCTATTTCCGCTTTCTTCTGTTTTATTCTTTTCGGAATGTGAACTTTAACTAATATAAACCTAAAATGATTGCCAAGAATTGCATGTCGCAACGAAGTTGACAGAGCGATCAAACTGTCATTACAATGTGTACCAATGACCAAAAAACGACCCTCACTGATTCAAGGAACGCTTTACTTAAGCGATATGGAAGCATGCGGAGTGCGAAATTTATTTTTCATTCAGTGTCAATGCGATGATAGGCATTGTAAGCTGTGTTTATACAATGAAAGCAGATCATAAAACATCCACACTCAGAATCAGCTAAATTTATAAATAACCTTATTTAGCCGCATTTCTTATTTGCATCGCTCTTTGATTTGGCAACTTCAAAAAATGAATCGTTAGACCCTTGACGTTAGGAAAGCCAAAATTTGGGAGCGAAAATCTCATAAAGAAACAAAAGTAAGGGTTAAATCGTCTTGCTTAATCAATTTTTTCCAATATGGATAGATTTTCAATAACACCGAGAATAGCTGTTACATAATTTGACAACTTCAGTTTGCCGATGCAATGACGGCGTAAGATGACCAAGTCTTCAGAGCGTAAGATGATATACCCAGTGACAACAGCGCTTTCAAACATTCAATTGGAGCTTATAGCAAATATGCTTAGGTACTATTGTAAGATTGAATTGTCAAAATGACAGCTAACGAAGGTCGCAGCAGAACTGAAAGATCATCACCGCAATTATGGGCGTTTTTTTTTTCGTTGAAAGAAGATAGAGAGCACTGAACCTTCTCTGCACCGAGTGTGCCCAAAATACACTGTTTTGATTTCGTAACGTATTTTAGCACATTTTTGGGCTATCTGTCAGAATTCAAAATAAGAGAAAACAAACTAAAACAAATAGACAAAGTTGATTGTTAAGAGGCAAAAATGTTAAAAAAAATTAATTTCTAATTACAATATCTATAATTCATCAAATTGTTTTACTTTCAGCGTCAGAAGAACAAGCCTCATCCGCAATTTCTACTAGGTATACAGAATTCGAACTGTCATAAAAGAATGACAAATGGGTGGATTCGGTAACAACTTGTGCTAAATAGGTATACCTACTGTTTTTTTGACTGTAAAATTGCAAATAGGCACGAAAATTAATGACAACGATGTTCTCAAAGAAAAAAATTGATGCTTAAAATCCAAATGTGAAAATGACAGGAAGTGCATTTCACCACGCATCATGACGAAACAAAAATAACGTCCATTAAATCTGATCCAATTGCTTCACAAGCCAATTTGTTAATTTAAGAGCCCTTAAACCACTTGAAGTTTCAACATCAAAGTTAGGCATATAAATGATAAACAGAGAAATCTTAGATAGCTCAATCAGGCTTCAAATTTTCCAAAAATTTCTCTCCCCTCTGCATGAAATTTGTTCAGCCAAATAAGAGGATGTATCTAGAAGAGACCTTGAGCTACTTAAGTTCCACTTCTAGAGCGTTGTTGTTACCCAATCCAGTAGCCAATTGTCTGATTTTTTTTCCTCTTTTATGTTTTTTTTTTATCTATGCCGCGTATGCAATTCAATTTGATGTCGGTTCGCCCTTAATTCAATGATGCGCACGCGATTGCCACCGAACAGCCAGCGGTAACGCCACAAAATATTGTATTTCATCTCGATTTTTTTTTATTCGGTAAAAAAATATCACATCGATTGCATTCAATTGGCTTGAATAGATTTGAATTGAACACATGCAGCACATTTCGATTGCAGTAGATTCGAGCGACCTACCGCAGCAAAGCCACAATTGAGTCGGTGACGAGTGATGAATTAATGACGGGCTGGTTGGTGGAGAATTGTGGTGCTCATATTTTGTAATGAAGTTAAGACAACGGGTGGTTAATGTGACAGTTGTTCTTTTGAATATGCTTTTACATTTTAAGAAGATTTTTTTTGAAACAGTGACAGCAAATTGTTTGATGAGGTAAGTTAACGAGATCAGCCCCTTCAATCATTCAAGATTGATATAATGAGGTACAGGTACCTAACTCCCCTCAAAGGTGCTAGAGGTAAGTATAAGAAAAGCAACTAAAAAATGATTAGGCGATTATGACATGGGTACTGTCATTGCATCGACGTCATCAACTGTCAATGCAATCGCAAGAAAAGCGTTTTTTCAACCCAAATACGCCCGAATCACTGTTTATCGTTTTAGCTTAACAAAAAACCAAGTCAATAATCCTTACTGACAGATGTAGAAACCAGGTGCAATTAGTAAGGAAACTCCCAAAATACCAATAACCTTTCATTCACGTGCATAAAAATACAAATTTATTTCGCACCCGTATTGTTTTTCAACAGATGATCAATAATCCTGATTTTGATATCCTTACATACGGATATGACCCTCATTCATCTCATTCCATTTTTATTTGTTTATTTTTTCGTCTCTTTTTCAAGAGTATCCGCATCTGTAAACATTTTTATGTTACGCAACATCAACATTGCGAAAAAAACCAACCACACCCCATTTAATTAACGAAACCCACATATTATTTGTCGATCCATTTCGGTTTTTTTTATTGTTTTCTTTATTCATTTTACCATTTTTGGCAAGGCCAGTGCACTTGGGGTGAGAGCTCATTTCGTGAAATTGCCACTGCCGCGCCGCCTGACAGACTTAACCATCCGTTACAGCGAATTGGGTACCCTTCGACGTTTATATAGTATACGTATGAACGTTAACAATGATTGACAAGTCGTTTTAGTAAGTTCGGTCCGTTAAGTTTTTTTTTTCTCCTTGTAGACTCTTGAAGAAATGAAGTCACTTTCATTGCGTTTGACACATCCGACTAAATGCGATTGACAGCATTGCGTGCTGCTGATGAATGAACCCAATGACAGAAGGAATTGGTCAATCTATCGACAGCTAACATAGGGGTGGCATATATTACGTTCAACATTTAGTGTCTGCAAGTGTTTTGTGATTCATGGAACTGTGTTTTGGGTTCTCAAAACAATAAATGATTTCAGCAGCATTAAATCAACGAAATACGAAGAAGTGTCAAATGAGAAATGACTTGTGGGATAGTGGATGTGGCGTTTCAGTAGAATGTCGAAAAAAATATGTTCGTATGATCCGTCGCAGTGTTCTGTTGAAAGTTGCGTCATCTCGCGTGTTAGGGACTGATATCATCTTCGGTAAATTAAAAAAAAAAAATTAGAATTAATTGACAATGATGCAGTCTATGATGAGTGGTACAGGAATATGAAAAACAAACACGAAAGATTAACTTGACACGGTTAAAAGGTGAACAATATCTTTTGACAGTTGTTGTTTTTGATGCGACTCGTTTTTGTATGATTCAATGATCTATAAAGCAGTGTCATTGACGAATGCAATCCAACTTGAAAACAAAAATAAAGTGACAAAAGTCAAGTTCTAGATTTAGGTAAGATGATATCACAACATCATCACAAAGTCTGACGTGGCGAGCTGGGGCCAAAAAGTTGTATTAATGCAAATAACATGGGCTTTCTATTGCTTTTGAAAGTTTTGGAACCCTTGATTTCCAATTGAAATTGCCTTTATTGAAAACATTGCTTATTTAAACACTTATAAAACACGACAATTTGATCAAGCAATCAAAGTTGGATGAGTTTTGACGCAATTAGATTTTTACTATATTTTTTTTTGGAAAACGTTTTCCTATTTGCTCTTTTTTTCAATAAAGAGCAAAAGAGGAAGAAAAATCGCGCAAACCCAGTGAATTCCCCGCAGCAAGTGTAAAGTCTTGCACCGTCTTATAAAACTGGGCTGAGGCAATAATGAACTTCACTCTGGACCATGCTAGAATCATCTTGCCAGTCCACAATAAGATAGAAAATCATCGCAACCATTAGAACCCTAAATGGCGAAAACCCTGAAAAGGTCAAAATAAACTTATATATGGGTTTTGGTACCGGCAGCTTCAAGAAGAGGATAGCACCTGATCCTGCAGGGTGTTGAAGTGGGAATCAACACGTGCGGATAATTTGCCCAACAGCTTGATTCTAGGGCACACTGAAAACCCAAAACCAAATTCAGTGCTAGAGAAGACAAAACAAGATCACAACGGACTCGACGAAATTGGTAGCATTACTAAACGCTGAGGAATATTACCAAATCAGTATTACGCCAGTTCCTCCTCACAATTAGTTACTTGAAGAAATTTGCTCTTATAAAACTAGTAAAGTGAACGGGTAGCGTCAATCTTAGAGTAAATTTGACAAGGACCGAACTAGTATGGTTCAAAAATAGATCTAAAATACTTCACCGAAACTGAAAGACGTTGAACTGACACTTGCAGTTCACGCAACAGGGTTATTTAAGATAGGAAATTCAGTTGGTCACTGACTATACTAGACCTTGCGAGGACGTCTCAATTACCTATACTCCTGAAAGGTACTAGGTCCAAACTGGGGACTCCAACCCCGAATCGTTCACTGGATTTACACGGCATTCCTTAGTCTGGTTGGAGGCACTAGACAAGTGTATCAATACCGCCTTATAAGAGAAAGTTCAAAGACTATCTTGTATTTTAGTCATAGATGCTCTTAAAAAAACACCTTCAGCTGCACTAGAAACAAATGCTTCACCTTCTTCCCATTGACATCATCGGGAAATCGATTGCAGCATAAGCATGCCAGATGACTTGGGGCTCCCTTCAACTATCTGTCTAGAAGTTGCAGAGATGAGAAGAAATAAGAAACCATGGTTCGTCTTCTAAGTAACTGACCAGCCCTTTGAAGATCGACTCGACTCAATGAAGACAATGTGCGGGTCAAAATGTTTAAACGCTTAAATAGTGAACTAAACAATGCATCCCTTACCTTACACCAACCTGGAACTCAATTGTATAATCGTAGATCACCTACTGCAAACGCCAAATCCCCCATCAATCCCCCCACTGGGGTAGGGTGCCAATAAAGCATAACTAGGATGATTATTATTATTATTAAGTTGGGTTTTGCAGTGCGACCTGTTGGTCTATTGTAACCCCCTACTAAGCCTTGGAGAGGTTACTTCCCTCAAAGGAGCTCCCCTCATACTATAATTCAATACTTAATTATACCGAGGACATGTGCTCCTGTTTGGCCTTGGCTGAAAGAACTCATCCTTATAGCACATTCTTTAGTCCAGTTTCACGAAGGAATCTAAGAATGAGAAGTGGGTCCAAGGTGGGTATCTCTCTATCTGGTATCTAGTATTGGCCCAGACATTTCATTCTCCGACATTCTTCCAGGCATTTCAATGTGTTCCGGAGTTTCGCTAGCCTCATCACAAAATCTGCAAGAGGCTTCCTCCGTTACACCAATTTTCCTTAAGTGTTCCCTGAGTTTACAATGCCCCGTAAGGAGCCCTGTGAGAATGCTTTGAATCTTCTCTGGTTATAGTTCCCTGGAAGTTTCTCTGCTTGCCTAAGACCTTGAAGGCTTTCCCACATCTTAGCTCGGTTTGCCTTCTCTGTTTTCCTGAATTCTTCTTTGAGGGTGTGTTCCCCTATCCCGCAGAGAGGTTCAGGTCCTATGAAGGGTTCTGCTGCTCCTCGTCTTGCTAAGGAGTCCGCTGCATCGTTCCCCTCTATTCCAACATGACCAGGTACCCATTACAGGGTCACTTTATTGACCTTACCCAGATCATTAAGCTTATGTAGGCAGTCCCATACAAGTTTGGACCTGACTATCTGGGCCTTTAGCGCCTTAATGGCTGCCTGGCTGTCTGACATTATTGCTATGTCGCAATTCCTGTAATTTCTGTCAAGACTGAATTGAACACATCTGTCTGTAGCGTAATTTCCGCCTGGAAAATGCTTTTAATTGGGATGATAAAAGACTTATTAATCTATCCATTTACTAAGCACTTTTCCTCTTTCTCAATAAATTTGAAAATTCATCTCTTTTATGTTAAAAAAAAAATCTTCGACAGATTTAAGTCATAAGCTTGTCCAGGCTCCAGCTTCTAATAAAATACGGAGACTATATTTCAAAACCTTTGGTGATTCTCAACGAAAGACACATTAAGAAAGCTCTGTTGAGAAATTTTGCTCTCCCAGAGGGCTGCTCAGTCTGTCGTGGAGCTCAAATCTAAAAAAAAAATTGTTCTGCCGGAGCTCAACCCCACAGCATTTTTCATAGTCCGCTGCTCCGAACACTAAACTGGCGTCACGGTGCGGCGTGGGTGTCATTTACTGATTTACTGACACTTAATTGGCATTCTAAAAGCTTAAAGCCTTCAGCCCATTGAATATGTTGCATTCGTTACGCCGAAGTACGCAACTGACAGCTTAATGAAATACACACGTTCTTATGGAAAGTGACGTATGTCATGCTCACGAAGTTCTTCTATGGGCCGCTTCCCATAGAAGAACGTGTATATTTAACTCAGTTGTCAGTTGTGTACTTCAACCTGAAGGACGCAACGGATTCATTGGGCTGAAGGCTTAAGCCTTAATTAAATATAATATGGAGACTTTCAAAACCTTTTGGTGATTCTTAACGAAAGACGCATTAAAAAAGCTATGTTGATAAATTTTGCTTCCGGAGGACTGCTCAGTCTGTCGCGGAGCTCAAACCTAAAAACTAAAACTTAAATTTGGCCTGCCGGGGCTCAACCCACAGGGTTCTGTATAGTCTGCAGCTCCGAACACTTAACTGCTCTACGTCGTGTCGTGGGTGTAATTCACTGATACCTTATTGCATTCTAAAAGCTTAAGCCTCTATTCCTTCGATTCAAACCGTAGCTTGCCTCCCGGTTGGTATGAACTCAACTCGTGTTGTAGGTATCAGCCGAATGACAATTGAAATTTAGTTCTGAGTGTCAAACAACAGATGCTTCCCATACATTACCCATAAACATCCCTAATCGTTGAGACTTAATCCCTCCATTTGCACCACATGAGTTTCTCAACATCAAATTGAATTATTACCCTTCAATGAAACAGTTATTTACAGTTACTACCAATTTACCGGCCAAATTTAAAAATAATACAAACTGCATTGTTCATTCACGCGCCCCTCTATCGTCCCGTTGAGGATCATTGAAAAGAGTCTCAACACACCTATGTAAACAGTAAACACCCATAGACTTGAACCTAGGGAGTGATATTGAAATTGATATACACCCAACTCGGGGAGTGAGTCTGAGTGCTCTAGAGCCACAGTACCGTCCTCTTAGGTGTGCAGTTAATTTCCGAAAAATGCATAAATAAATAAATGTTCCTAGGCATTTTAAGTTGAATGAAAAAGGGCGCGGGTAAGTCCAAACTACGATCCTCTCATGCCCTCAAGATGCAGAGGCAGACACTCACACAATATTATAGACGAGTGCACATCCGCATGTTGTATGGTAGGCTATGCGCCGCATAGCGCCCCTCTTGTAAAAACACTTTAATGACTTTCCGTGCAATTGTTCTCTGGCTCTGGGGTTTTCGGAAATTCTATATGGCCGCAGCATTGTGCATTGTAGTACAACACCCTTCACGTACCTATATGCCTTGGAACCGCATTGGGATTCACTTGAAATTGAATTTGTAATTCATAGGACGACGTGAATGTGCGTTCAGCTGAAGTCAATAAAGTATTGTGGGCTCTCTCGGGATATACCACAACGGATGTCGCGCACATGTAAGGGATCAGTCGTCGGAGTTGAAGTCGATATTGTCGCCTACAGAATCCGATATCGAATACAGTCAAGTCAGCCAATATGATTCTATTTTTATCCCAAGGATGAAGATTTTCATCAGCTCGAGAAAGGTTGATCGGCCGAAGGATACCGCACACTCTGTGCCATATCTAATTCTAATTGATTTTTGGTTTGGTTCTTTTTGAAATAGGTATCCTTGAGATTTTTTGTTTTCAAAATTAAATTGACTCGCACATGTGGTCTTACGGTGAGACATTTGCTTGACGTGTCCTTAACATGTGCTGTTCGACGAGTATATGGCCAGGGGAGAGCTGTATTGAAGATTCAGCCAAGGAATTCATTAAGTGTGGAACGAATGTGCATGATCCCAGCACTCATATATCTTCATGGAATTACCCGACACGCATGGTTTGGATTTGTATGAGAAGGGGAAACTAATTTTTCGGGGGTCATCTGTAGAATATGGAATGAGGGCGTGCTACTCAATCATGGGGTATTAATTTTTATCGGCGTGGTTTCAGGTTTTATTCACGGTTTATCCCCTGCATTGTGATTAGTTTGGAAATTTATTCGAAAACTTTATGGTCAATTGTGCGGTAATGACTATATCAGAAACGGGTGGTTAGAGTATAAATATTTTTTGTCAACAGGAACATGAGAAGAACACAAGATTTGTACGGGAAAGTTTGTTGCTACCTATACCTCTTGTAAAAAGCCCTCTAAGCACAGCTACAAGGCTTTGAAAAACTGACATAATTCAGACCTCAGTGTCTTAGGAATATCGCTTTAACTCGTATACTAGACCATTTACCGAATAAATTGTAGTTTAGGCTCTTAAAATTGACTATAAGAACTGAACTGCGCACTATAAAAATCGTTATTGAATTATATTGTGACTAACCAAAATAGTACCAAGAGTGCGCTCGTATCATCGTAAAAACTAAGGATCCAATAAATGTTTGGGATCTGCACTTCCTCCTACCCAAGGTGAAGGGCGAGAGCCCCTCCCGATCCTGTTTCTGAAAAGGCTAGGAGTCAACGAATGGAAGTCAACTATGCTGCTACCTCATCTTGAATATATCCCGGGGTCCTTTAAGAAACACAGAAAGCACCATATTTTAACCTCAAAGTTTGGGTCTTGCTTCCCCGGAAAAACGATCCACTTCTTAGCCGGTGGACCAAATAATAGTGCTGACTGGGGTAGGTATGGGGGCGATTTCTGATATTATAGCCTTCTCTTTCTTTGCCTCTTTGTATGCAATATGGCAATATGGCGACAAAGGAAGCCTTGTCCTGGCTTTAAAATAATGTAATATCCGTCAAAGACATACGAGGTTTTTCGGACTGAAAGACGACCATCAGGGACATGGAATTCTCTAAAAAAAACTTGTCTGAAAAGACCTCGTTTTACAAACGCCTGCATACATCATATTTATACTCATTTATAAGCTTGATGTAATAGAAAGAACGAACCTTAGATGGAAATACTTGCTGGTACGGACTAAACTATTTCGCCAAACTTAGCACCGGGTATGATGGATGCTAATATCGTCTGCTTATTCCTGGATCACTGCGAATTCCAATAAAGTGCATGGCTTAGAAACTCGCTAAGCCTGGATCTACTCTCTCAATCTTGTCTGGCCGTAAGGACCTCGCTTTACATCATACTCATATACTAAAGCTTGATGTTACAGAAAGAACAAACCTTGGATGAACAGCTGGAAATACTTTCTGGCATGGACTAAACTATTTAGCCAAGCTTAGCACCGGGTTTGATAGATGCTGAAATCGTCTGTTTATTCTTGGATCACTACAAATTCTTCTATAATGCCGTTTTAGAAGTAAGCCCGGACAAGAGTAGCATGATGACTTGGATCAGCTGAGTTTGCGAATCAAAGATTTCTTTGTCGAAGACATTCTTCCTGCAACGGAGGACTGACTAGGATTCATAGCTCTCTAGACCAAGTCTGCATGTCCTGTTAGAAAGGGCCCTGTTAGAGGCCGATGTAATGAAGACGTTTCTTCAGTTTGCAATGGCCGCTGAAAATTCAGTAATGACTCTTAATGTCCTGTTTGTTCAGGGTATTAGAGCCCCTGGCGAAGAAAGGGACAAAAATTTTTCTAAACAATTTTGCCCAGGTATGTTAAGCTAGACTTCATTGGGTTCGATTCGAGCTAAGCTTTTCGAAAAGTTCTTGAAGAGTCTTTTAGTGAGCCAAAAAAATGACTCAGGCACTATAGAGTGGTGTAGTTGCTCCGGCTTTAGCTAGGCAGTCTACCTATCCAATTCGTTGCCGTCAAAGTCAAAGGACCTTGAAAGTTTTCAGATCCACTTCTTAGGACAAAACGTCACTGCTGGTAGCAAAAGTTTGAGCTACATAAGGAGTTCCTGCACTAATCGCACCTTAGTAAAGATTCTTTGAAGAAATAACATGGAAACCCTTCTGGGGTTGCTGGTAGATATAACCCTTCAGGGGTTGCTGGCCCCCAATTGGGCGCCTCCCCATGTTGCGGATAGGGGAATGCTCACCCCCCATTTTCCATACCGGTACCCAAATGATATGGTGGGTACCGGTATGGAAACCGGATACCGGTACCCAAATGATATGGTGGGTAACGGTGTGGAAAATATCCGGGGCGTACCAAAACCAGCACAAACAAAAAATCCAGGAGCGCCCGTCTCAAAATGAGCAACTTCCTGGTCGGCGTCTGTTATCCAGGTTAGGGTCGGCTGAATATCAACTTTCTCTTCCAATATACAAATAGAATGGACAACAATTAGATGTATGTCTAGATGCATTTTTGAAAAACTCTTTTAGTTATATTATTTCTCCGTAAGGCACAACACTTGCGGGGGTAAGCTTTAGTATTTCTGTGGAGAGTTTTCATGCCCCGTACTGGCTCATCAGCATTTGCGTGTTAGGTGGAGAATATCTTTTTTCTTCTACCTTTTTCTTTTCTATCCGCAAAATCTTTCCGCTCGCGATTTGGTACGCATCTTAAGGGTAGTCATAACCCCTTGATCGCGAGTAAATTAAAAAACAAAATCCATGCAACTCTGGTTTGGTGTATCCCCAAAGGTTAAGTGTAAGATCTTATTTTAATTGGTTTCACTTAGGCGTCGCTACAATCCGGGGTGGACCTGGACCTCAATTAAAAAGCTTCGTAAGACACATCAGTTTGTAGCTTTTAGCCGCGGAGTTGGATTTCTACTTCCCTGAGGCACGTAAGTAACGATGGTTTCGAGGCTTTTGCGAGCTTAACGATGGTGTCTATTCGACGTGGATGTTATTGTCTATTTTGCTGGCGGTGTATGCTGACTCTTCAAGCTAGATCTGAGTCGCTTGTACAACTAATATAGTTTGATGTTATCCAGACCGCACCAGAAACCACTTATAAAGGATTTTACTCTCGAAGCTAGCCTGAAGCCTTTGTAAAATCCATGCTTCCGCAACCTTACGTATTTGCAAGAGGTGAGGTCCTTGCTTAATGTCACTCAATTTCCTTCCAAGTGCTAAGAAGCACCAATTGGCTTTCTTTCTATCTTTTCTTTGATCTCAGAGCTGGTGCTGTTGTATGAAAGCGGAAGGTCTACAAAGCCTTTACTCTGCAAATTTTTTAATAATAAGGGGAGAAAATGTACTCTTTTTTTTTGCAAGAGAAAATCAACGTCGAAAGCTGAGCTTGGAGCTTGAAAGCGGAGATTTCAGTTTTTAATTCAGTGTTCGTTTCAACCCTCATCTATGGTCATAAAATTCGGGTGATGACCGAAAGAATAAAATCGCGGGTACAAGCTGCCGAAATGAGATGCGTTGCTGATTCTGAGGTGCGTTGCTGGTGTTATTGTAGGAATCTTAATGTTGAGCAGCTACTTCTCCGAGTGAAACCTCATTTTACGCGAGATACTAACGCGTGGCTCCCCTGGAAGGCCAAGAAACAGGTGGTGGGATAAGATTAAAAACATCTCCGAGACCCGTCTGGAGTCGGTGGTGGAGGATCGGGAACGATGGAAGGACCATTTAGCCGCCCTCGTTCCGCCCTTCTTAAGATAAGCGGTCATTGAAAATGATGATGATAATGATGACGACGAATTCATGGTTGATATAGGTAAAAAGCCAAAACACAATTTCTATATCGACTAAGACACATTGAGTGCGTATATGGACAAGAACACAACGGTTAAGAGTATTATAAAATCCGATAGCTCCTAGGATCGACCAGAAATATTGAGCATTCATTTCAAGCAAAAAGCCATTACGGTAACCAGTTATCGCTATTTGTCGCTGGGGAGGGGGTCTGCTAAGTATGTAAGCAAGTCTCAGCACGAGATCGCCCACTTATTATAGACCAGGACTTAGGATTTACTGAGAAGCAAATTTCGTTCAGGACTTATGTTTGAAGAACTCAGATGACCTAAAACCAGTCCCGTTTAAGAAATTTGTTGCTTTTGTTTCGGCTTGATAAGAGGATATAGCTGGAAATGAGTTAAGCTGGTCCAATAATACTTTTGGGTCATGTTTCTTGGAATCTATTTTACAGAGGAGTAAGCTATGTCTTACTGGCAATGTCTTACTACCCAATTTGTGAATGTTCTGATTTTAATAGTTTCTGAATGAAATTAAAAAAAAAATTTTGATTTTGAGAACAATGTCTGGAGATTTAACTGAAATCTGACGAACTAATGCAAAAATAAAAGAGCGTGCAAAAGTTCCGCATTTTTGCAAATTTCAAAGGCGAAGTCACATTCCTATAATTCCTGATTCGAAGAACTTGTAGACTTTTTTCGAAAATCACCTGCTCCGCTGTTAGCTTGACCCTTTTGTCTTCTTTAGATTGCAAAAGGCTAGTGATCTTGTGATCGCGTTATCTCATTTTTTGTGATGAGTTTCGGGCAATAATAAAAATCAAAGAGCCCGGCTATTTTTAAGCATGATGAGCTCGATCTTTGTGCAGAGCCGATGAACATCAACTAGCGAACAAGAAATAAGATCACTAAGAAAGTCCAAAACAGCTTTTCTACATCACTGGACCTTCTTTTCGGTCCCAATGTGTGTCCTTCCTTAATCCCACACCATTTTCTCCCTCCCGCCATTCGCTCCCTTTTTTGCAGAGTAAGAATTTTAAAAGGAATCATATCTCTGTTGCTAACGGAATGCCTTAGAACTTGGCTTATCCCAAAGTGATTGCTAATTTTAAATCAACTTCCAGACACCATGTAGAGACATTCCATACTCGATCCCTATTTATCTTCTTTGCCCCATGCCCCGCATGATCGCCTTAAATTCCATATCTATTAGGTGCCATAGCATCCTACTGAATACCTTCTGTTATGGAAACTTGAACCACCAAGAAGCGATCACACCTCTTATCCCGAAATGGAAAAAACGAAGAAAACAAAAATAGAAATACAAACAGAGATGAGACCAAGAAACAAAAAAACAATAAACAACATAATGAGGCCTTTATAGCAGAGCAGATATAGTAGACGCAACGTAACAAATATCGGTCCATATATGGACTCCTGCGGTAGTTAGTGGTGGTAGTAACACACTTTGCCAGGCCATTGGTGATCTATTAAGCGTTAAAACCACAGGTGGTGGCTTAGCTGCTTCTCTCCAAAATGAGTAAAACAAACTCATTAGAGGACACCACGGAACTGTGTCACTTAGCCAATTGTGCAAGAAGGTTTCCTCATTCATAAACCCATATCCATCAGCGAGCTGCATTGCGTGATCGCCATGGATCGCCAAGTCGTCATCGCCGCATCATAATGTTTGTCGTTGTGTATACTACAACAGAGGAACTTTTTTTTGTTGTGACTCGTTGGACCATGGACTCCGCACTTGCATCCATCAGAACCGACCAGACTCGGACTCGCCAAGCATAAATGTCATGTAATTACTTGTAAATCCGAGTGTTTATTTGTTCATTTATTCATGCTGCACTTGTCTTGCTCCATAGCGGGTAGAGATTACAGTTTTTTATGACTTTCATTCCAATTTACATACCAAGAGTATCTAGATGAACTTTCACCGATGTTCCAAGACTCGAGTGTGTGTGTGGGTGCTATGAACACCACGTTGCGCTTCATGATGCAGATGAAAAAATGTTTTTGTTGTTGTTTGATTTCTTAATTTCTTCTTGTGGGTTTGGACAATGTATAAAAAATGAAAATTAATTGGAAAACAAAAATAAAAGATCATAGAGCTCGCTTTGTCGTCCTGACAGGGCTTCGAGATTTTATGGGCTCGCTTTGAATCGATATGTTTACATTGGCGGTGTCGTTCAGGTCCATGTTTGATGTCAGATTTGGGTCGACCTTATAAGTTGTCTGAGTCTATATAAAAGAAGCTTTGTGTTTTTCGTTTTTGTTTTTGAATAGCTAGCGTCGTTGCATGGCTTGTGTGGTGATACTTTGTAATTATCAAGTCCATTGACAATTGTGAACCCCTGGAGGTGAGAAGGTGCTAAGAATGTGGTGTTTTGTTGACCCTTAAACGCGCCGGTGTCAGTTGGAGAGAGGAATTCTTTTATGGTTGTTTGTATCAACATTGATTGGCCTAACTGTGTTTTTTATAAATCGGACTTTGGAGACCATAAACAAGGTTTGTTTATCGATTGGGGGTGTCATAAGTTTCTTTTGGTTTACGAAGCTTCTATGAAGCTGGAATAACAAATGGATGGGATAAAGTCCCAATACCTCTGAATCAAACTGTGGCAATAGGGAGACATATCGGGCTCAGGTAACGAAAAAAGATTGCAGCCTTTATCGTATGTCTTTGAAAGCCTGTAAACACGTATCAATAGCTGCAAAAAGTTTAAGTAATACAGTGTTGCAATTTAACGAAAACCTTGGACTTACTTGCCTTTAACCGAATTCAGTCAAGTAGAATAAGCACTTCTTTGGGCAGGCGCCAGTCTCCATGATAGAATTCATTTGTTAAAGGAGGAGAGCGCAACGGTCTATCGTTACCTCAATCAAGTAACCCAAAGCTTCATAGACTTCTCCATTTGATAGAGGGAAGTTCAAGTAGCAAAAACGAGATTATCAAACAACCCCGTGGATTCTAAGTAAAGCTTGTTTTTAACCGTAGACCTCTTATCTAAGGTGATGCGTACGCCCGGGAAGCTAACTATCATGTGGATTCAAAATACCTGAGCAACCATCGGTTCTAAGCTACCCATAATATGTCGAGCCCGTTTATGTGCAACCTCCTTTCTAGGACACTCGTAAGAATAAAGTGGTGAATAATAAAAAGAGATTGATGCCCTCGAAAAACTCAATGTATCTGGAAATATTGTCGAGCTATCAAAGGCCAACTTCAATTCGACCCCAGGTACCAGGTTAGGTTGACTTGAATAGGCTGTTCGATATAAGAGACACCGACAGGCTACTTCGACCCATAAAAGTCAATCGTGAGATCATGTGTATCCACGCCTACTCGTTTAGCCATTTTAAGCTATTTTTTGAATTAGCTCGCGATTCAGGGATTATGAATACCCTTTAAATGCGTAGGGGAAACCCCGAGAAATATGCAGAGGGGAAATAATTAGAGAAAAGCGAAGAAAAGAGCTCTCGATGCAACACTAAAGCTGTTGTTGAGCGATAGAACATCAAAAGACACACCCGCAAGTGTTATGCCCTTTCGCAGAAAATTTCTGATGTAACCAGCAAAGTATAGGTATTGAATAAGGTATTCAAGTAGGGTATGAAAACGTATTCAACAAAAACGTTTGGCATATCTACATTTAAATGTTCATTCTATTCGGAAAAAAGTGTTCAATATTCGAGGAATATGCAGGAAAAATTCAGAACGGGTTGTTCATCCTTCCCGCCCAGGTTGATCCTGCAATATTTATTTGAAGAAAAAACAAGACAAGCATAACTTTGTAGCAAGCAGGCAAGCTTAAAAAGAGTCCTGTAATCACATGGACCCGGCTTCAACTTTCCGAATTTGCTGTTTTTATCAGCTACACTAAATAAAAAAGCGCCTGGCATCTATATTTTTAGTTCGGTTATAGGTTACAAGTTGTCCATCGATTTGGCAAATCAAATGCTCTTTACATTGCGAATGGAGCTCGAAATTCTAGGGCTTAAAAACTCTGCATATCTGCTCCAAAAGCAAAACCAAAACAGTGCGAACTTGAAGATGATCAAGACTTAGTGACGTGTAGCAGAGAATAGAAGCTTTTCCCAAGCCACATCTCGGTTCTTTCAAAAGAATCTGAAACTGTTATCGGAAAAGAATAAATCCTCAGTTACAGAACAGAATGGTGGGTAGAGGGTGAAGGAATTTAAGCCATTCTCCTTCACCTCATTATGAGAATCGAAGACGTCTTCATAAAAGGTTTCTCTAAAGAGGTATCTGAAAAGGCTCAGTCACGGTAGTATAAGAACAACGATCGCGTTAAGAGTCTTTTTGTTCAGTGTTTTCGACAACCAACGTGGTTTACTTACATCGTTTTCTGGAGAAATCATATATGACCGAATATATAACCTCGGCTAGAAATGCTCAGACATTTCGAGCCAAGTTTTTCTAGCACATTAGCACAATTGGGCCAACACAGCCGGCGAATTGTCCCTAAAATCTTGTTCCACCCTAATTTGCTATCGTAAGCAACTAATACGACAGTCTTCGGTAAGATACCAGTTCCAACTGAATTGAACCCATTAAGATGACAGAATAATTGGCCCTACCGGAAATGTGGACACGGTATGCAGGTAACTGGGCTAAGAGAGGTTAAAATGCCATAAAAAACAGACCATTATGGAGATTCCTGAGCCGCATGCGAACGGTTATGGGTTCATCTTTGTTCTAAAACGATCTAAGGGGTGGTGTTCTAAACTATATTTAAAGTACGAATAACAGGGGCGTACTGTCAAGGTCTTGAACAGAGATCAGGATGTAATGCAAATCTGAAAAGAACCCTGTTACTTTCTTGATCCAATTGAATGATCTCCGCTTTGCACTAAGAGTATTCTTCCGAGGATCATCAAGATCACTGAAAACATCAACATCGAAATCGTCTGCTGCAGAAGCAGAAAAACATACAAAGAATAATGTTTGGCTGTTGCTGCCCCTCCCTGTAAGATATTAATGCATCTTCTAAATATAGGATACACACAGATTCGGAACTAAAAAAAAAAAAAAAAAACAATATTCCTACCTACCGATGAGTACATTTCAGTGAAATATTCGTGGGTTTATTTTTTTTGCCTTCGGCCTCTTTCTACCTCCTTCGAAAGAAAGGAAAAATTTGCTATTTTTAGGAATACTACGTGAACAGAATTCAGCAGCCGAAGCACGATCATCTAATGCGTTCCACACCATCATTTTAATATGGACGCTTGATCTCCCCCATTTTTGTGGAACGGGACAGAAAGAAATAAACAAAATTCTCCACCTCTCACGATCTTTTAAGTCAAAAAAAAACTTATACAAGTCTTACCTGTGTGCGTGTTGTATAAACTACAACATGACGTAATGGGATTTAAATTTGGATCAAGATTATGTTTTTTTTCCGTCGAAAATGACTTGAAATAAATCAAATTGTATGATCCACATGGATTTAGTTGTATATCCGTTGGATTGATGAAGGATTTTTGAATATAGCCTTGCAGTAATCAATTGACAGACTCACGAGTCCATTAATAAGTTTTAACCCATAAAAATAGATGCAAGATGCAGTTAGCAGATGCACTTGGATACATTATCTTAATATGGTACTTCATTGCCTTATTGAGTGAATGGGTGTCGAGAGATTGGTTTATTCCTGGGGGCAGTGGTTCAGCAGTTGGCCCTGGGTAGGATAAGCGTGTGAGATCATTTGAGGGACTCACTATGATTGGACGGAGTGTGAAAGATGATATTTTTCAGGCTTTTGTTCTAAATAAAGTGTCATGGCTTTATGACTTTGATAAAAAGGAAAGGATTGTCTGACAAAACGGAAAAGAAGCGTAAAGGAGTTGTAGTCTTTTCGATTTTTTTTTTATTTTAAGAAAGATTAATGGGAACATTGGAAGACTGAATTGGATGTCATTTGATATGTGACATTAAAGGGGGAAAATGATTCCATAATGTAGGCTAGAATAAGGGAAGGAATGGGCTGAAAGAAATTTTTGAAAACTAAGTTGGTGGAGAAGATAAAATAACATTTACTGGGCCGTTGTTAAGGTTAATATCCGGGGCTTTTATGAGGAATTAAGATTACAAAAATAGCTTCTCTTTAACATGTTTTTAAGCGAGTGCTGACAAAAAAAGCCGTACCCTGTCACAATGTGAGACAAGAGGTACAAAAGGTTTTCCTTTAATGCAGAATCTTTGCTGGGTTGAGCACCTGAAAAGTTACCTTACCACCATTATCAAAAGAAAGCTGCAGACAAAAGAAGGCCGGTGCGGTGTCAAGCTGCCGTTAACCTCTTATAAGCTGTCATTGGACTAGCAAAAAAAGTTTTGCATCTTTCTTGAAGAAAGCGCACTGACTATAGCATACCGGATGTGATCCTCCTGCTACCGGTCTGGAATGGCTAAATCCCAATAACGCGTCTCTTTTGGGTGAAGACAGCAAAAAGCTTAACAGATATGGAGGGCATGGACCAGGATGGACCAGGACCAACAACATGATAAAAGAAAACCTTCTTAAAGTGCGTCTCAAAATAATAGGATCCAATTTTGGAGCCTATTTTTAAGAAGTTTTTTGAAGATATCAACAAATATTGAGAAAGGTTTGTTAGATAATAATGAATGCTTAACAGTCGACGCATTGGAATCACCTCGAAATCTTTGTCCTGAAAATGTAATATAATCCTAGACCTACACTGGATTTAGATGGGCTTTCTTCTTGAATTTTTTTGAGCTCTACCGATTACCTTAACAACGCTATCATAAAGTGTGATCTAAGTATAGTTCAACTACAACCTCTTCCCACAGCTTAAAACAAAAGCGATCACTTAATTAAATTTCACACTTTAATAAATCGGTTTGGTCCATGCTATCTGGTGCACCATATCAACCTTCTCGTAACGTGGTTAATCTATATTCCAATTCAATAAATAAAATTTCATAAAAGAAAACAGACTCTCTGCATCAGAGTGGACAGGAATAGCATCAGCTGAAGCCATATATCATGCCGGCTGATGATAGCCTTTAACATTTAACCAATATTTTTTCAACTTTACACACAGACAGACACTAAAGACATGGATTGGCCTGGTCAGACTGTCATCGTGCATCAAGTGGTCGAGACTGCGGGAGAGGGTGCGTCCAGGCCACTGCATCAATTATTCTCTGTTGAGATCGTGTGGATCACTATCAGCCGGCCGCGCCGATTCACCCAACATCATATTCCTCCTCCTCCTGCGGCGCGAGATAACTCTTCGGCCGAGCTCCAAAGAAAAGAAAAAGTGACGGAGATTAAATGCACCATAATCGGTTCGGCTGGGAAATCAAACAAAAAAGTGTTTACGTTGCGAGTTTATGTACTCGCGGAATGTTTGAGGAAAAAAGTGATTTTTTTTTTAAACTTATCTTTTGGATTTTTTTGTGGTTTCAGCTAATTGCAATCAACACTGGGGGGATGGGGAGATGCTTTGAAGTTTATGTTTTCTCATAAGATTGACAGGTTTCGGTTACTTTATCTGTGTCGAGTGTATTAGGTGAGCTTGAATAGGAGATGTCTATTTGACTGTTGTTATCGGAAATAATAATCTCCACAACAAAGTGATCTCAATAGTGATTATCATGGATGAAATTTCACTGGTTAAGATACCTGATAAGGACATTATTCGAGGACGATAATGTGCCACTATGACTCAACGCTTAAATCCAATGAACAAACATTTTTGACATAGATCAAGCGATATAATAGTTGCATAGAGTGGGGGGCTTCAAGTTTTTTTGAGTCATGTGAAATGTACTGGTGGAATATAGGTGCCTGTGCCTATATCCCAATGACAGGTGGAATAGGTGCTTGTACCTATATTCCACCCGTCAGCATTCATGTGTTTTTTATGGGCAAGAAAGAACTGATGAGTTTTCATACCCTGAGTTCTCAGGAAGCTTTGGTTTCGTCTTCGTTACATCAAAGACCTTATCAGGTGCTCTTATAGATCAATGATCTTCTGACTTAAATTTATGTATATGTAAAAGCTTGCTTGAAGTAGAAATGTGCACTAATTTTTAACTCACTCTCGGCCAGAGGGTAATGTCTTCCCTATTGCAAAATTTGATTTTAAGCTGCTGAGGACATTAGCCTACTGCAGTCAGGAACATAACTTCACGCGGAAGCCGGTTCCATATTCCTCATATTCTGCTTAATAAAGAATTCCAGTAAAATGTTGTACTTCTGTCTTCAAAGTTAGACTCAGGGTGAATTCAGGAGCTTTCAATCTTGCACCTTTATTATAGACACGATTTTATATGATGGGAGACAAGTGAAATTGTCACGGTGTTCTTACGAGTCTAGAGAATTCGCAACGTTAGGAGCCCTTACAGCACCTGCCCAGACATGAGAGTTGTACTCCAACTTAGAATGCTGCATTTTTAGAAAAATACTGTCAGTCTACTGTCGGCACGTACAGAAAAAATCAAAAGCTTTACAGTTCCTGCAACGCAGCAGGAACACGAGTTGCGAATATTTGTAAGGGAACGAGATCCCAAAACCCATCAGACTTTCCCCACTAAGAAGTAAGTGCCGATTATCCTTTTCGATAAATAAAGCCTGCGCCACGATGGGCGCCTCTCTGTGTCTGTATTTCACTTAGTTTTCACCTGAATTCAGAAAGATACACATTGTGTTGGTATAGGTATACGTGTTCCCGTAGATATGCAAGATTCAGGCAGAGACCCTGACACAGCGACGTATTCTGTTCTGCCAACGAAGCCATAAAATTGGCGAAGGTGTACTGTCACGTCATTTAAAATCGTTCGTTATTAGGGATATTTCTTTAGTTCACGACCAGAGGAATGATTCCCTGATTTGAAAGGAAGAAAGTAAAGCCACGATCGAGAAAGAGAACACGAAACAGGACGAGTGGGAGAGGTTCTGTTTTCCAAAAAGAGTCCAGAAGAGGAGGACAGATGGAAAAAGTTGAAAAGTGTTGAGGTAAGCTAAAATTGGTTATGTGGTGCAGTGGTTACGTCGGCCACAATGAAAGTTTTTTTTGTCGGAACGGGTCTAAACTCTCCTTTTTCGCAAAAAAAAACTGCTTTAAAAATTTCTGCCTTTTTAATATTCTGACTAAAGTAATAAAATCCTGCTTACTGCAAACTTTTAACTCAACTTTTTTTAAGTGAGCTAAAATTAAAAACCGAAGGAGACCGCAAGATACTCATACACTAAACTGTGCCCCTTTGTAAAAGTGACATTTCCAGAATTTCGTAAAGATTTTTTGCCCGATTTTGCAGATCCATGATGTTCAGATTTTCAAGCACCCCATTGTACATACGAGGAAAAAAGAGCTCGAATGATGGGCGCGCTCAAAAATAGAAGGAGAAATTGTTAAGTCAGGAAGCCTCGCAACCGCCATTGTAGACTTGTGATGGGTAGCAGCATGCGGTATAATAATTATTTGCTTATGACAAATGAAATTGCAGGGTTTTCTGGTATGTTCAAATTTTTATTGGTTTACGTCTACCGATGTGACGTTACTAAATATGGGGTCATTCCCTCCCATATGACTACTTATTAAGCTTCATTGCAGGATTGGAATTTTCCATTTAATTTTCCTTTGGTGTTGGGGATAGAAGTTTCCGTGCCACGCTGATTAATTTCTGTAACCAAGCACTCTCGAAAGAGGAAATGAAATCACCAAAATTTAAATGTTTAAGGCTACTTATCCCGTTTGGCTATACTCAGAGAGTATAATAAAAAATAAAATACAAATTATTTGCCATGAAGCAAAACATGTTGAAAAGAAAATAAAATTACTAAAAACATTTTCAACAACCACATTTTTGCTTGTTCCAAACAAGTAAATGTTTCTATAAAAAACAGAAAATTATATTCAAAAACATGAAGCAATAGTTCACTTTTCCGCTTGAATTACTTTCAGTAAAAACGCTTTGCTGAACATAAAATTATTAGGTACAGCAAATACCGAAGTGTTTGTTAAAAACGAAATGCTTCACAAACTTAATATTTTTTTCTTCACACGCACTGCATTTCTTTTCGTTGAACTATAAATCTAGCACTAGAAAAACGCTTTCTTCTTTAAAAAGAGTAAGGGATTTATTTTTCCATTGGAAGCTACTATTTTTGCTTCCGGCAATCATTATTATTATTTATTTTATTTCAAGGCTTAAATAATACTGTTTTAGTGCAGAGATCATATTGTATTAAGAATTGGAACTTCAGTTTTCTTATTGGAGATCCGCAGAAACTAGTGGCAAGAGGATGTTCCTTTTGTGTTTTCCCAAATGGGAGATGGAAAATAAAAGTGTTGGCGACAAGATTTTCAATGTCAGAAGAACACGTAGACCAGGCTTTTTGCACCCGAGTTAAGTCCTTCCTTCCTCAGACAAAATGGCCCATGTAGACCAGACAATCGTCCGCTCCATCAAATGATTCCAACCCATCCAAAGGGGGTGATCGTTTCCTAATCCGCCACCTGGGAAGGCGCCCAATGGGCAAAGAGCACTTTTCCAGAAAAAGGCGCCGAAGATCCTGTCGTAATTCAGTGCACATTCCAGTGCGGCTTAACCATTTTGCTAATCTAGTTGTAATTTTTAAATCGGTCTTGATTTATTTCGATATTAAGTTACCTCTATACCAAAATTCTAGTCACATATTTTAGTTTCGTTCAAATTTTCCAATTTTTTTTTTGCCTATGTGCTCACCAGCTCTGTAATCTTCTGTGATCCTGCTAATGTCGTACGAAAGCTATCGGCCCAAGCCCTATCACAGGGAAAAGTTTTTTGGTAAAGCCAATCATCCGACTAAGACCTTCATTCGCCTTTCCTGTCGAAAGATAGAGTTGCAAAAAGGGAAAGGTTGCAAAAAACTCATTTCGCAGTCATTCCACTGAGTCCTTCATTCGCCTTTCCTGATTGAAAGATCAATTCTTTTCCAGGTTGCAAAAGACCGAGTCCATTCGCTTTTCTGCTTAAAGATGGATTGCTTTTCCGGTTACAAGACCCAGTCCACTTCCCAGTAATCCTACTGAGATCTTCATCCGAAAGAGTCCTCCCCGGTTGCGAGACCAAACCTATTTTCCACTTATCCGACTGAGGCTTTTGTAACACCTATTGAAGCTATCAACAAATTGTTACGCCTAGACTAAGAACTTTAATGTGTTACATTCAAAACTAGTGTTTGAACTTCGACAACCAATGCTATAGTCTTCTTTGGCAACGGCCCAGGATCCGACGAGCAAAACTCAAGCTTTAGACAATAAAAAGACTCTTACAGAGTGGCAAACTTGAGAGCGTCTACGGTTCACGTGGATTCAAGCTTTAACATAAGGTCTTATGAGTGGGCCTGGGCAGTAAAAAGATTTCCTCGTTAAATTGCTCTGATAAGATTCAATGTGGACCGACACAAAGATAGAAAAGTTCTGTCGCTGCAGAGTAAAGGACGCTAAGAATGAAAACCAGCTTTGAACGCGGTATTTTCTGATATGATTTTTTAATTATTTAACTGATATGATATGACGAACAATTATTATATCATATAATGGAAAAAAACGTCCTCCTAGTGCATTTTGTCCGCTAAAACTTGACCACGCACTGGACACCAGAGTTAAAGCTGTATTTCCCCCTTTTTAACATGAGAATATAGTCACACCCTCGCTCGGCCCAAAGCCACGTTTTTGCCATTTGACTGGCCATAACTACCTAATCAAGCTGCATTACTGCACGACACATTATACTCAGCCACCAGAACGATTACTTGTCATTCACACAAGCACTCCTTGCTGTCCATCGCATAACATTCTTCCATGTGGTATATGCATTCCATAGACCACAATCTAAATTATGACGTCTTTGGTTCAAAGTGCAATCTGGTGCCTGATAGAAGGGTTACGTATGTCAAAACCTAGCCTAAAGTCACTTCCGTCACCTCGCATATTATACTGCTTCATTTCATTATAATTAACTCCTGGTTGGTCGCATCTAACCGCGGGTAATAGCTCATTTGTTTCGCTTCGCTAATCAGAAATTCAAAAAGAAATGTGCAGTAAATTAGTTCCTAATGATATGAAATCGTATATGCACTGCACACCAGGTCTTGGACCGGGGAGGGAAAACAAAGGCTTTTCCATATGACAAAATTCCTCAAGTAATAGCGTTCTTCATGGATCATTTGTTGGTAAGGGGAAATTATAGAAAATATTAATTTTTTTTTACACCACTTTGTAGATGATCCATGAAACAAGTATTACGGAGCATTCGTTCCCTGATTCAAGTGCAGTTCCGGTGATTTGTTTCACTATACTCGTACTTTGGGTTTCCATTCAATTATCCTACTCTGTTTTTCCACTGGGAACCCAACATGAGTAATAGGCTTCGATAAAACTCTTGTTTTTGAATGGCAATGCTATTTTTTTCTTTTTGTTTCAACAAAATAAATTCTCTGATAAGGAATTGTAAACATTTTTGAATGCGAGTTCCCTGCTCTTTTGCACAAACCAAATAAATTTTCGTCTGAGGTGATAAGATTAAGAAGTTTCTGTTGCTGGTTTAAAAGAAACAAGTAGAGGCTTTGCTTTCATAATGAAAAGGGAGCATTTTGAGACAAACTCTGTTTATGGTGTATACCTACCTAACCTACACCTTTCTACACCGAGTTGACATTTATTTCCGACGCGATGCGATGTTATCGTGTTATGTTGTGCTCTCGCACAAGACGTATAAGGCACGTTTGGTCGCGCCAAACTGCCGTATCTCGAAAATATTTGCTTGAAAAATTTAGTGCTTTGAATCTTTAGGGTTTTCGTTTTCTGATGAAAAGAGGTTAAGTGCTATTGCTCCTTAAATAAACTGTTTTTTGAGATAAGTCTTAGGTTAAATGAGTAATGTTGATTAATCGTTTGCCTTTTTAGGAATTTCGCAAAACAAAGTCAAACTTTTTTTCAGAAAATATAATTATACAGATAAATATGTTTATCTAAGAAAGAACAGCGTTTTTTTGGCTTCTGAGATGAACGGGGCATGTAGAACGAAGTGATTTTAATCTTCCAGCCATCCTAGAGTCTGAAATTATGTTATGGTGACCATCATTATCCAGAATCGTCCAATTGGCAAAAAATTAATACGAATAGAGACGTCTAGTAAGTGGCAGAAAGGATATGCGTTTGCACTTAAGGCGCTGCTCAATCCACTTAGGATAGGTTACGTTAGGTTGATGAATGCCCTTTTGACAATAGTCACGGCTCACTTGGACCAGCAGTTGGGTCCATTGTGTCCATTGGGTACCTTCTTAACACCTGGAACGAAAACAGAAATAAACCGCTGTTAGAAACTCAGAGTTCCGCCCTCTTGGACCCATACGGATTTGTATACAAATCTTAGGAGGTCCTTTAGATCTAAAGGGTGATTTTTTAGCTGGTTTGGTTTTGACAACACTGGTTTTGACAGCTGACGTGTGTTTAGTACCTTGTGTCACTGTCAAACAGCTTCAGTTTGGTTTGCAATTTAACCATGGATCTTACAAATGAACAACGCTTGCAAATTATTGAATTTTACTATCAAAATTCGTGCTCGGTTCGAAATGTTCATCGCGCGCTGCTTCCATTTTATGAAATGGAGTTTGGTGAACAGTTAATTTCACGTTTCGGGCCGGTCAATTGGCCGCCTAGATCGTGCGATTTGACACCATTAGATTATTTTTTGTGGGGGTATGTCAAGGCTAATGTCTATAGGGACAAACCTCGATTGACGCACTGGAAGCCAACATCCATGCATTCATTCGTGAGATACCGGCCGATGTGAAAGAGTATGCCAAAATTGGACTCAGCGGATGGGCTACCTGAGACGCAGCCGCGGTCAACATTTGCATGAAATTATCTTTAAACATTAAATTGCAAGGTTCAAACTATCGATTCAAATAAATATTTCATTAATTAATCAAAGAACCTCTTAAAAAATCACCCGTTACATTATTAAGATCTTTGAGCTCGTTGAAGAAGCAACTGCCGAGGGTACTACGCCTGATGCTGTTTAGGGCTGGGCATTCGCAAAGCAGGTGACGAACGGATTCAACTTCTTCAACGTCCATGCAGCTTCTCAGTAATCGTTATGCGGTATGCCTAGCCGCTCAGCGTGTAGACCCACAGCGCAGTGCCCTATGAGGATTCCCGTGAGCACTCGGATATTCCTGCGGGCTAGTCCGATCAAAAAAAAAGTGATCTCTTTTTGCTTACCGCTGGCCATAGCTCCCTTGTGTGTCTGCACGTATCAAGTTCTGTCCAACGTAGGTTGGTTCTACTCAAGGACTCAGTTTCTATCCTCCGTGCTATCGAATTCAGCGAGATTCTTATTGATTTGAGGGCAAGAGATGCATTTATCCCAGACCTCAATCCACTTACTTCGTCCAAGATAGTTCTCCAACTCAAGCCTTTGCTGAACTTAGTCGGAGCGCTTAATACAGTTAATGGTAAGGAGCCTAGACCCGTGTTTGGGTCCCAGGTCACACTGGTATCCCGGAAATGAAATCTCTGTTAAGCTTTCTATACAAGGTTCAGAAGGGGTTTTCTAAGGACCCAAGCTTACGAAGGGTCTGCCTGCATTTGTTTTCACGCCATTGATACTTCAGTTTCTCGTGAGGGTTCGTTGGCAGGACTGCAATGGATGCAGTGTGCACAGACTAAACGACTACGTACGGCGCCAGGCGTTTTTCCTTCTATCTCTCAGGAGAATCGACCGCCAGACTTCTGGAAGGCGCCCTTACGGGCCGCTAAGCCAAGCACTTGAATGTGTTATACGATGTCTTTACAGACAATAAAACTGGGATTAGCGAAAGACGATAAGTCTCAAAGTGGCTTCACCGCACAAATCTAAGATTTATTTGACACGACCACTCTTTTCCTGTCATTTTGGCTCTTTTTCTGTCATTTTGGCTTACTCTCTCTTTCGAAAGAGAGTGGCGATAACATTTTTCAGTAGAACCGAGGTTTTGTTGAAAAAATTCCAATAAAAAACGTATTTATGACAGATCTGTTATACGGGGATAGTTTGAGTTTCCTTTTTGAATTCTCAAACTGTTACGAAGGTGTGCAAAAAGTTGAAAGTGGCATAAAACACGTTTGTGAAGAGGGTGAGTGAGATTTATAAGAGGATCTAGGTAATGAGTTGTCTCCACCGACAATTAAAAGAGGATTAGCGGCAAACGATTAAAAATAAATCCCAAAGTGGCTCTACCGGACAAATATAGGATTAATTTGACACGAAAACTCTGTTTCTGTCACTTAGGCTCTCGA
Source organism: Neoascia interrupta (assembly GCA_947623515.1). Lineage (NCBI taxonomy): Eukaryota > Metazoa > Arthropoda > Insecta > Diptera > Syrphidae > Neoascia > Neoascia interrupta. The sequence goes on from OX392463.1 coordinate 30,860,769, forward strand.
AAGAGAGTGGCGATGTCATTTCCCAGGAGTAAAAAACGATTTTCGCTATCACAATCACAATTGAAAATGTACTTCTGACAAAACTATCGCACAGGGACAGTTTCAAGTTTCCTATTTTGATTCTCAAACTGTTATAAAGGTGCAGAAAATAGGTTTGTGAATAGGGTGAATGGGATTTATGAGAGGATTTATTTTTAATCGCTTACCGGGAGGATTTAAATTTGTATGGAAAATCACGTGATTTGTAGAGGATTTAATAAAGATTTATATTAATCGCGGATTAGGGCCCGGTGGAGACATGGTACGAGTCTCGATATTTAGGATTTATATTGATCAGGGTTTTAAGTCCGGTGGAGACATATAGTATAAGGCTTTCGTTGAGCCGTATTCCTACTATTAACATGGTTTTAAATATGACTCTAAGAATAAATGAAAGTCCACTTTTTGTACGGTAAAACTATCATTCGCATTCGTTCAGTTTCTTTTCCGTTCAGTTATTTTGTTTCTGCTGAAATTTTCTTTTTAGTTTTCTTCAAGTTAAATAAGGCTTTCCACTGAGCCGTCCGATTCTTAAATGTCCTGCCCATCTGCCCATCATCATTCAGACCACATGGGCGGTACAAAATTTCACGCTGTGAAGGTTGGCCACGCTCCTTAATTGTGGTATCAAGTGTGTACACACAGTGAAGGATAAGTCTTATTTAAGACAGTTAAATGGCTTTATAAAAAGTATAAGTAAATATATACAGGCAAACAAAAATCGTTAGATTAAACAGACCACATCTTCTTAACCAAATTGGTATAATAGTTTAAGTCCTGTTTGTGACCAATTATCATCACAGGGAAACTTGTAGATCCATTCAAGGGAAAACATAGCTGAGGACCTTGCATCAAAAAGGGGCCAAGTCCATGTTTTGAAACAAGCCAGGGGCGAATCCAAAATTTAAAAATCGCAGCAATTAAAAAACTTATTTTGACTTTAAAACTTGAATAAAATCACGTAGAAATATCAAGTTTTTCTGCGGCATGTTAAAAACTTTGTGCAACAACTAATTTTTAAAAAGATTTTTTTTCCCCACAATAAGCTAAATTTGCTTTTATCCCCTTTTGGAGGAAGATAGTAAATTATATTTGTAGCTTGTGTATTGGATCACTTTTTTTTTAAATTTAAAGGACTTATCTTGCTGTGAAGCAAAAAAAAACTATAAGAAAAATGTCTATATTATATTTCGGGCTAAATTTAAGAAAAACAAAAAACTTTCTAAAAATGCTTTCAGCACTTCTTTTTTTTTAATCGTCGTTTCGTTTCGTCGATCGTTTTTAATAATCGAAATGGGTAGGAGGTACTGGGTCCTCCTACCCATTTCGATTATTAAAAACGTTTGCAAGACAAAAAAAAAATCTTTTTTTTTATTGGGAAGGAGCTGTCATCCCTACATATTTTTCCAACTTAGAATTAGCTCAAAAAGAGAACATAACTGTGAATCAAACTTACCATTTCGATTTATAAGGCCCATTTGCGGGACTCTGATGCAATGCAACACTAAATCCAAACATGGATCCAGGATTTCCGCTGTGTTTGATGAAACTTGGCAAATCCACATTAAATCCAATTGTCGATGGCAGTATTGTGAAGATTAGGCAAAATTGCAATAGGCATAGCGCCCATGTTATTTCACGTTTAGATGTCATTTTGACGCACGCTTTAAGCACACTTTTTTTTTGTGTTTAAAACTATATTCTTGTGTATATTTGTTAAATTTTCGTTGTTTATTTTTTTTAATTAAAACATTCAATTTTAATATATTTTGTATTTTATTTTATATTATTCTAAATAAGACACATTTTTAAAGAGCTATAAGAAAATAGAATTGTTTGAGAGAGAAATTTTAGCAAAGCTATTGTAACTTATGGTAACTCTAAGGCATTGTTTTAAGTTTTTTAAACTTAACTAATTTGAGCTTAAACCACTAAGGACTAAGGATAAGGGTATATATTTGCACACTAACAATTGTACGTATTATGGAAACGTATAATGGAAAATCTCCACCGTTGGGCGCCATTTTTAAATGTTGGGTGTTTTGTTCTAAAAAAAAAATTCTGAAATAATTTTGAAATAGTTCCAGGAAGCGTTTTGTACATAATTTGAAAGGCTACTAGAATTTTTTATTTAAAGAACAATTGCGCTTTGGAGTTCATTAATTGAACAAAAGAATATAAAAAAGGAAAAACTTTTTGAAACTTCTGATACAAAAAAAAATTTACGATTTTTATTCAATTTCGAAAGCTTTCTGAAACTCCACAAAATGAACCTTTCCAAGCCTACAGCCTGGATTCACTTTTATGACTTAACCCAAATATGTACCTTCCTACTCTCCTTTGTTTACATTTAATATATTATTTCGGGCCCACATACGTATGAAGGGTTAAGTCGTTAACTGTGGAGGTTAAGTCATATAGCACCACGAATTTTGCTTAAGCTAAGCAGAAGACCAACAATTTGGACGAAATGATCGCACAGGTTCACCTTTTCCCGAGTCGTTATGACTATACCTAATCTGCCAGCTCTATAAAATTTACTTTCGCGATCATAATGATTAATGATTGTGAAACAAAACTTAAGAATAGAGCAGATACCTTTTTAAGCCCTGCATGATCATTGATCTTTAGGTTACCTGCTTTTCGTTTTTATAAACTCAAATTAGGATCAACTATAATAATGATTTTTTCATGACGCAAAGTCATAGCATCGGCGAAAACTGCAAATGATCACCGATCTTTAAATACATCCGTAAATCGGGATTGATCTTTTGATACAAGCCTGTAGATAGGTACCTATCGAATTCTGCATGGGAACACACCTTCTTTGGCGATCTTGTCGTCTTAAACATTATGACATGGAGATAATATAAGCATACTCCGTATTCGATCACTGATCTTCAAATGATTTCCCAATGAATCTTCCAAGCTCAAGCTGTTTTGTGGATTTTATTTTTCAAAACATTTCAATAAGAAAACTTCAAAATACCTTAAAGCCGATCATCAAATACTTCCCACTTTGCCGAATTCCATACGTTCTGTGTACCTACCTACAAACGTCTCAATGTCAACAGTATTACCAATTTAACCTTCAAATACATTAATAACAATAATATCTCGAATACTGCCAGTCGAGGCAGACAAACTTAACAAGACAAAATGAAAAAATACATTTCCAGTTTGTATCTTCCAACAGATACACGATTTGAGTGAAAAAATTAGATACTTCTCTCGTTCTTCTATCTGCTATCTACTCAACTTAATCAGAGAAATGTTGTTAAGAAAAAAAAAATAAACAAACAATTATCAGCTCGGGAGTGCAAATTAATTGTTAAATACACATTAGAGGGCTCTCAACATTCCTACATACAAAAGACAATTTCCATTAACCACGATCTCTTCTAATCAGATGTTACTGTCAGTTTGCTGTCAGAGATAACCACACAGTTATATTTACTTAAAACATTTCAATCGTACCTACGTACGTCTAATTAGGTTACCATAAGTTAACAAATTCATTTATATAAAAATTTCATCTCAATTTGAAAAAGATATTCCGCGAAAGATACAGCGCGTACACTCAGTCAAGTCGCACTCTCACTCTCGATCGATGCTCTCATTTCGCCGATCGCCAAGATTAAATGATGTAATTATTATACGATGACAGTTTAAAGCTCGAAAAAAAGTATATTTTCTTAATTTAAAAATATTATGTAGGTGTATATGTCACTGCACAATGGGGGAGTGTGATCTCATCCGCCGATATACTTCATATATACACACATATACATAATAATGTTAGCTTCGATCGCGATCTGCACGATCGCGAAAAATTTTCAAACTAGCAAGGTGTATTTTAAAGTTTTCACGTTTACATTAACAGATGGTCAACATCAGGTAGACAGACCATCTACCTATAAACTAGACCAAGAATGACTTCTATGACTAACCAAACCGATCGCAGATCGATCGAGTAGCGAGCGACTATAAGCAAAAAAAAAAGTTAACAACACAGCTGTTTGGGAAAATTGTAAAAATGCCACCAAAAGCAATTTAAAAAATTCAATTTAACACATTAATTCACCAGTTGAGTGCTAAGTGATCGTGTAAGCATAAAATTAAGTCGCGACAGGGAGTTATTGCTTAAGAAGACCCAACCACAACCACATAAAATGCATTCATGTGGGGTATGTAACACTTTGACCCGAAATACTTGGAGCGGCTGAATTAAATTTTAAGAACCCCACTCTGTGTCTTCTTTTAAGCTCGATTTTTTTTTTCCGAAAGAAAATAACAAAAAAAAATTACATAATCACCGAATCGACCGAAAGCGAAAAATATAGGTAATTTCTAAAAATATCTCAAAAGATACTTTTTTTTTCTTTTTTTTTTCAACTTCAAGTCATAAGAATCAAAACTTTTTCATTTAGTTGATTGGTTTTACTGAGCTTATTGCTCATATTGGAACCCACCACAATAAGACACCGCACTTAGAATTATGCACTTTGGGTAGGGATATACTTCATATATGTATGAACACTAACCCGCTAGATACAGCGCGTCTGGGCAGCACAGTACAAGAAACATCTATTCGCGGCGAGATCTCAACACTAACTAAGGGAAAACGTTGGAAGAAATCTTAAGACAAATAGCTCTAGAGCGAGCGAGAGTGCGCGACAACGACCAGTGCCATATGGGCTGAGAAGAAATCCAAAAAAGTCGACTGTTCTCTGTTTTAGATACAGCGAGAGCATCTAGTTTAGGAGCAGATACTCGCACTAAGTTCTTAGTTCGTGTACACTTCTTTTTGGGGCGAAGAAGGCGGAAGATTTAAATTTTTTGAAGGTCGTCGATCTGAGCTTCAGCAGTCCACACACTACCGTTCGGATACGCGGCTTAGTATCGATGAATGAATCGGATCGCGAGTTCGGCGGTGCGACGGGCACAACGATTCGAATGCGAATGGCCAGCAGAGCCCAAGTGAACCATTGCTGGGATGGTGAACTTGCTAGGCGATGACGACACTACTTGGTGGTGGGAAGGCTAGCTAGTTGGCGGTTAATATCTAGATACAAAACACCAGTGGATGGATTTGGTTTGTTGTAGTGTGTGCAACGAGTTGTTGGGTGTTCGATGATTCGGTTTTTCGATGGTTTATCGAACACAACACAACTTGTGTGGACGCTAAGCGGCGAATGGGAGAGCTGAGACGAAGCAAAATTTGCTGCAGTTTGATAATTGCTTCAAATTGTGCCTCTCAACAGCGGGGGTGGTTTGTGTGAGATTTTTCTTGCTTCTCAGAGATTTATTGCATGGGAGATATTCGTTTCATTTAATTAAAGTTCAATGGAATTGGCAATAAAAAAAGGCAGGTATGCAGTCGTTTAGGCTAAATATTTACAAAAGGATGATAAAAGGGACGTGTGGAATGCATTTACCAAAGACGTAAATACGTACTCAGTTTTATCTTTGTGTACTTTGTGCTTTTAAGAAAGCTTTAAAAAAAATTCAACCTTGTCTGTGGACTTAAGTCTCCTCGCATTGCCACCGTGCATTCCATCTGTCTTTGTTTTGATAAAAATGAAGTGTAGCGCAGGTTGCAAGATCGAGGATGTTGCTTACTCCAATATGTGCAACAGTACCGATCCCTTCTGCACATGGTGGAGCAAGAGGATAATGCCAGTATCATAGTTCGTTACTTTTTTGCTTTAGTGGGGTGTCTCTCTACAGTTTGTTGGTTTTAAAGAAAATCGAAACAAGGCCAAGTACATACAAGCAAAATTAACAAAGAAACATCTGTTTAACGCTAAGAATAAAATTGCAATGTTGGTAACAACAACTATATAAGATAGTGTAAAAGTAGTTTTTTATATACAAAGAGTTTGTCTATCTTCAAGCTGACATCAGTACCACAAATGGGATTAGGGAAGAAATGGTAGTAGGTACAGGTCCTGCTTTAGAACAACAGGTTCTTTGGCGCAATTATGGTCCTTTTGCCCGCTATAAATTTTTGGAATTCTTATAACATGGTCTTGGTGTCTGAGATTTTATTCGAAACTGGACATATTTTTGGCATTTGTGAAATTGTTTTTAATTCAACAGAAGAACTTAAAACGATTATTGACCTTCGTTGCATTTTCTAGTTGTTGCAGTGACTTTGTTTTAAATAATATTTTGAGCACGCAATTTGAAGATAATGGTGAAAACTGAAGGTTTTTTACTTTTTATACCCCATCCCATAGGATACGAGGTATATTAGGTTTGATTCATAGTTTGTAGCATAGAGAAATAATCACCGTAGACCCCCAAGACCTTACGGGCATATGATCGAGACCGAACTGTAAGTCGAATGAGCCATGTCCGTCCGTCCGTCGGTAATTTTTAGGCCTTACATTTTGAGCGAGGAGCTTGAAACTTGATATCTGTTCTTTCTAGGTCCCGAAGTAGTACGAGTGTAAAATTTTTTGAAATCCACCCACTGACAAGCCCACTTTGCTTTTTTAGCATGAAAAATCAAAGTTGTCGTAGGAAGCTGAAATTTGGTATGAGAAGACATACGCGGAGCAGTCCGTCGGCTTTTGCTGAAGGTTATAGTCATCTATATTGCGCAGTTTGTGTAACATTCTTTTTATTTATTAAAATTATTTCTGGATATACTTTACAGTCTGTAATATACTTTTTTCGTAGTGCTGTCTACTGTTCTTATATTGGGTGATTTTATATTGGGTTTCGTTACTCTAAAAAAAGGCTGGCAAAAAGCTTTACCGTTACGAAAATAGAGGGAAGGACATACTCTTTCTTGGCCCTTTTTTATGATTTTTATAATTTTTACCCATAAAACAGCAATTTCGATTATTTTTAATTACCGTTAGACTATTTGATCAATTTAACAACCACCCGTGCTAGCATTTGACACTTTTCTCAAATTCTGCGGACATGGATATCTGAGAAAACGGTAAAAATATGCTGTTTTTTATTTCGCTTGTTTGAATGGGCTTAAAAAATTAGGGTCGAAAACGGCAATTTTGAAACGTTTTTGATGCAGTTCGCTTGCCTTTTAAAGATTACATACTTCAGCCAAATTTAAACAAGGTGGTCATAACCGTTAAGGAACTAAAAATTTAAAAAAAATGGTTTTCGAAAATGTTTTCACGTTTTTCAGTTAAATCTTCGAAGTTTTTGAATATTCGAAGTCTGCTACAGTTTTGTAAAAAAATTTAAGAAGATGGACTATGCCCGGTGTTAATTTAAAAATTACACTTTATACAGTTGGGAGATAGAGGGGGAGACATGCGTTCGTTTGACCTTTTTTTTATAATTTTTTAAATTTCAAATCCATAAAACAAATACCTAAAGTTTTTTCCAGTTCCCGTTAGGCCAATAGCATAACCAGCAGCACTAGCCTTGGATGTTTTTTTTTAATTCTATGGCCACCAGTTTATGCGCAAACGGTAAAACAAGCTCCTTTTTTATTTCGTTTTTAAAATAGGCTTCTAAAAACTTAGGCTAAAAACGGCAATTAAAAAAAAAATTGACGCAGCCTACCTTCTTTTCGTAAGCTTTGTAATTTAAACGAATCTGAAAAAGATCGCTTATACCGTTAAGCTACTAGAAGACTTGCTGCTTTTATGTTTTTCCATTAAATCTCAGAAGATTTTGAAATTTCAAAATCCGCTATTTTGAATTGTTTCTGATACGTGTGATTTTTTTCATAGAATTCCACCAAACAGCACCGGAGATAAGGGGGGCACACGTTTTTCCATGCATTTTTGCGATTTTTTTTTTTCGAAAATGCGTCAAAACTGCAGTACTCAAACTGTTTTTGAAAAATATGACCTAAGCACTTGGTTTACTCTGAGTTGCTTTATACGTGTGTTCGACCCTTCATTTCTCAAAATAGTTTTGATATTTTCGAAATGTTTTATTTTTTAATTAAAGCTTAGTGTTTCTTAAGCCTAAGTCTCGTTTTTCTAGTACTTGCCTACTAAACTTCTTGAAAAAAACACTGAAAAACATTAAGCCCATTTCATCACATGAAATATCAAACTGTAATTAAACCGTTATTTGTGCTTAAAAAAATTGCCCTCTTTAGATTCTCTGAGTATTTCCGCAGTTTATACGCACGCCAAATTTTGTCTTTCTACGACTTACCTTTCAGAAGTTATAAAGCGATTGGACGGACGGACGGACGGACACCGAAGCGATACCATAAGAGGTCCTTTTTCCATTTTTGGACGAACCGCTAAAAAGCGAAGACAGCCCCCTCGTAGGCGTGGTCTTACTTAATATGCATTCTAATAAACGGTTTTATTTGATATATTTGCTTTAAATCCAAAAAACTTGCACTATAAAATATTCAAATATGTGCGTTAGCTATCAACTGAAATGAATATATTTCCCCCACGCCCACTTTTGGGGGCTTTCTTAAGTATAAACCAAATTTTTAATATGAAAATGCAATCAACACGTGTATACCACTCCTGATAAAAAATATAAACAAAAATACGATGTTATTGAGAAGACGTGGATGCCGCGCTCTTTTCTTAGGGAAAAGATTCTTAACTGAGAAATTCTAAATAATTGAAGTCAAATGAAACTGAAATTTACCAACCAAGATTTATTACACAATTCGGGGCTTGACAGTGGTCAATTGGGATGGGGTATCCAACGATTCGCCTTAGCGGATTGTAACCCTCCCGCTAGTTTTTAATAATGCAGAAAGAGCTAGGTTAAAAAGAATTAAATAAAACAAGTAAGTGCCAGAGTCTGTCTGCAACGAAGAAAGCAAATGGTAATACATATTTTTAGTGCTTTTTATATGGTTTTATTTTCGATTTAGAATGAATTTTCCGAGCAATCAGGTTTTTAAGAATTAACATTTTAAAAGAGGGCATGGTCGATGATATGGGCGGTTAAAGGCTTTAGGCCACCATTGCTCTGCACCATTGCACAATTTGAGTTCCTAAGCCTTGTCTAACTTGACCAAAAGGCATTTTTAAATAAAATTTAAATTTAAGGTTGTCTGACATCCAAGTCAATTTGTGGACGTGGCTGATCTTTTCAATTTTCATAATTTGTCTTTACAAAAGAAGAAAAAAAAATACACTCTGAGTTTTAGCTTTCTAGCTCAATTTTAAAGACCTTAAAACTTCACACATACGAACAGGCGGACAGACAAAAAAACAGCCTGGCGGATTACCGTAGACCAAAACCTTTTAGAGATATGATCGAGACCGACAGGTAAATTGATTAAGCCATGTCCGTCTATCCGTTCGTCTTCATGGTTTTGGGTCTTCGAAATCAAGCTAGAGAGCTGAAACCCAGTACACGGCTTGGTTCTTCTGTTGCACAGGCAAAGTGTGAAAATTGGTTAAATCGGCAAACGGCCAGCCCACCACTGGCTTCAGCGGGCTTTTTTATAACGCCCTCTAGAAGTGGTCGAAACAACAATGAATTGATTTTAATTTTTAGCCTAAGTTCAGATTTTAGGGGCGTGGCAAATACAAATAATACATGAATTTGGGCCAAAAAAACTTTTTGATTCGGTGTTACACGGTACATAGGGTCGGGTATAAAGAAGTTTGTTACAAACGAACTCTTGCACTTACTCAATTGTTTCTACGCCTTCCCGTTACCATTAACGAATCTACTAAAAACAAATATTTTATATCTTAGGTATAAAGTTTTTTAGTTTATTTTTTTAGCAGAGACGTGGCATGTCCAACTCTTATAACCAAACATCAATATAAGCATAGAAATATCCAAGTTTGCGGCCAAGGTGTACACAAAAATTAAATTTTTTGGATCAAATTTATTATTAAAAAGCGACCCCTAAAAATGGGCGTGGCCAAAGACTTATGAACGCAGTTTAGAATAATGTACCTTATGTACTAAATTTTGTAACTCAGGTGCCTAGGCGAAGACCTGCAGATAAACCATAGCCTTACCCCGGTATGGCGGCTCTGCCGGGGTGGACCACCCTTTCCGGCCATTCTCGTGGGACCAAAATATCCGAACTAACAAAAACAAATAAGGATGAGGGGGAGGGCACGCTATGTGCCAAAAACACGGACGACACCGTACCGGTGGTTCCGTGCGATCCAAACGTGGTACTACCAGCCAGTTTGATCGAAACTGAGGATATCTCAATGGAAAGGGAGGAAGAGCTACTCGCTGAACACTCCGATGATTCCGAAGAGAAATCCGGTCAAAAAAAAGGAGACCAAGCACGGGAGCAAGGCCAGAAGGACCACTCCCGGCCTGGAGAGAAAGAGGCGGTTTAAGAAGGCCAAGCATATTTATGGCATCTTAACAGCTAAAGAAAAATCTTCCCTCACTCAGAAGGAACTATCTTCCCTTGAGTGGGCCCGGGAGACCATAGCTAACGACGTTGCCACGAGGCCTATGCCTAAGGCAGCTCGTTCAGTTAAAGGTACGGGTGGTAAATCGGGAAAATCTGGAAGGCCGAGGGACGATGCCGCTACTAGGACATCCCTCGGAACCAACAGAAAGCCTGTTACCGGAAGAGGAACTGCAACCCAAGGACCCAGTGACAAACCGGGCCCAAGCGGGTTGCAGAAAGGCAATGCCGGAAGGCATAGAAGAGAAGCGTTCGCCTCGAAGAGAACACGATCTTCTGAGGACACTTCAAGGACGCCGAAGAAGGCGAAATGGGGCGCCACCACAGTGGGAAGTCCCAGTAAGCCAAGTACGAGCCGGGCGGGCCAGTATAGCGAGGTGACAAGGAATCCACTACAGCTTGCTGTAGTAGACTCCAAGAAACCAAGCGGGCAGTACAGTGTTGAGTGTGGCAGGAAGATTGAGCAAGCCCTCGGGGCAGCTATCATCAGCCACATTCTGAAAAACACGGGTACTAGTGCCCCGACCTACGGCAGAATGAAATGGTCTAAAGGCATAACGTACATCGACTGCAAGGACCAAGCTTCAAATGACTTTGCCAAGACAGTAGTGGAAGGACTACAGCTTTGGGATGGTGCGGAACTTAAAGCCGTTCCAATAGACCAGGTTCCAAACAGGGCAAAGGGTAGGCTGACTATTCCGGAGATGGGAATAGTTAAAGGTGACATCCTCCGCGTGCTGCAAGCACAAAACCCCCAGATTCCGATGCAGGATTGGGAAATTATAAGCGAGGAAGAGCCGAGAAATGGTTTCAGGGGCTATATTGTCGCCTTCGGCGACCTGCCCGGGAACCTAAAGGCGGAAAAACAGCTTCTGTTGTCCTTTGCAGCTAGCGAGGTAACCCTCAAGCTGATTAAGCGGACTGCGGAAGCAACGAAGGCGACGGACACTGCGTTGGAGGTGGAGAACAATGATGAAGGTGATCCAAATAAACCTCCATCACAGTAGGGTTGCCACAGCCAACCTGAGGCTGTTCCTCGAGAGGGAACAGCTGGACCTAGCCCTAATCCAAGAACCCTGGATTGACAAAAAGAACAGGGTTTTAGGATTAGGGTCGAAAAATTTCTCACTGTTTAATGTAAAAAATAAAGGTAAGGCGAGAACCTGTATTGTAGCAAATAAGAACGTTCATGTATTAATGTTATCTCATTTCTGCACAGGTGACTTAACGGTGGTGGAGGTTAGAGGGACGGACGAGAACTACACGGTAGCGTCGGTCTACATGCCATTTGACGACGGTACCTCGGTCCCCCCGGAATCTCTGAAGACGCTAGTGACAGCGTCCGAACAAGGTAAGAAGAACTTAGTCTTAAGCTGTGATGTCAATGCCCATCATACGATCTGGGGAAGCTCAGACATTAACGCCAGAGGCGAGGTTCTGTTTGATTTTGTCCTTAGCTCCAACCTTTTAGTATGTAACAGGGGAAATGATCCCACCTTCATTACAGCGAATAGGAGGGAAGTCTTGGACGTGACTTTCGTGTCTCAAAACAGCTCTGTTCAAGTAACGAACTGGAGAGTATCTAAGCAGGCATCACTATCAGATCACTGCTGGATACTCTTTGAGATACGGGTAGGCTCGCAGGCTAGGAAAGTTTTCAAAAACCCAAAAAGAGCAAACTGGGTGAAGTTCAACAAAGAACTGCGGAGGACTATCTCCCCCTGCCCAGACAGAGATCTTACTACCGAGCATGAGATCGACGATACAGTCGAATACATCACCGGGATGATCTCCAGCTCTTTCGAAAAATCCTGCCCAAGCAGCAATACAGGAGGGAAACAACGCCCTCCCTGGTGGAACTCCAAGATCGCGGAGCTCATCAAGAGCTCAAGATCCAGATGGAACCTTGCAAAAGAGGGGCTCATCGAATGGACGACCTATAGGGAGAGCGTTAGAATCCTGAAAAAGGAGATCAGATTCGCCAAGAGGAGCTCATGGAAGAATTTCTGCGAATCAATCGAAACAACAACTGAAGCGTCCCGACTGAGAAAAGTCTTATCCAAAGCGCCTATACCGCTATCTTCACTCAGGAAGACTGAGGGCGATTGGACCTCGACACACAAGGAAACGCTGGATTTACTGGCGGAAACTCACTTCCCAGGGTGCTTCGATACCTATGAGAACTACGCTACAGTAGCGCAAGGCTCGCGGAAAAAGATGAAGGACGAAAAGATCAGGGCAATAACCGATGTAAAAAGGCTGGCCTGGGCGATCAACTCCTTCGATCCCTTTAAAGCACCAGGGATTGATAACATCCGACCAATAATGCTCCAAAAAGCAGGGGAAACTATCATTCCATGGTTGAGTAACGTATACAAGTCCTGCCTAAAGCTGTGCTATATTCCCAAAGCTTGGAGAGAAGTCCGAGTGATATTCATCCCCAAAGCAGGGAAGTCAAACCACTCTACGGCAAAGGACTATCGACCCATAAGCCTGTCCTCATTTATGCTCAAGACGTTGGAACGGCTTATTGACGTGTATGTGAGAGAGCTGATTGGTGATAACTATTTATCAAAATCACAGCACGCGTACATGAGAAGCAGATCGGTTGACACTGCACTACATAGAGTAGTGACAGTAGTGGAAAAATCCCTGGAACACAAGGAGTACACTTTGGGTGCCTTTCTAGACATAGAGGGGGCGTTTAATAACATTGAGGCAGACGCGATATTGCGCAGCTTGAGAAACGCCCACCTAGATAGCAGTCTATGCGACTGGATCGGGCTCATGTTAAGCACACGAAAGATAAACTGCTACCTAGGCGAAGTATGCAGCAGACGAAACGTCAGCAGAGGAACACCGCAGGGAGGTGTCCTATCTCCGCTTATATGGACCCTGGTAATGGACGAATTGCTGAAAACCCTGGAGAGGGAAGGCTTCACTGTGAGCGCATACGCAGACGATGTAGCAATCCTGATCCCAGGTAAACTCCCACCAATCCTCAGTGACCGACTCAGCTACGCACTTCGCATTGTTGAAAAATGGGTAGAGGGTCGAGGACTGGGAATTAACCCCTCTAAGACGGAAGTTGTGTTGTTTACAAGGAAAAGGGCAATTCCATCCTTCAGCAACCCGAGAATGGGGGGAGTGGAGTTACCGTTATCCAGGTCGGTAAGATACCTGGGCGTCATATTAGACTCCAAACTCAACTGGAGGGATAATATAGAAGATCGTGTCAAGCGGGCATACGTGGCACTATACGCCTGCCGCAGAACGTTCGGAAGCATGTGGGGACTGCAACCAAACATGGTACACTGGATGTATATAACGGTTGTAAGACCCATCTTAACTTACGGTGCAGTTGTATGGTGGAAGGCTACGGAAAGAAAGTGTCATCTCTCTAGCCTCACCAAAGTTCAAAGGGCAGCCTGCATGGGTATAACAGGGTCCCTAAGGACCACACCCACCGCGGCACTGGAGGTACTACTCAACCTCACCCCCTTGGACATATACTGCAGCAGCAAGGCAGCTAAAACAGCTGTTCGCCTAAGGGAATCCGGACTGTGGTCCTCAAGATCTTATGGACACGCCTCTGTGGAAACTCAGTGGGCTGCCTCCACAAACACCCCAGTCACAGATTACCTACCTATGACATTCGCCTTCAACAGGAGATTCGCTACCAGAATACCTGAAAGAGGTGAATGGGAAGATAAGACCATTACAGGAGACGACGAGATCGCCGTATATACCGACGGCTCTAAGATGGACGCCGGAACCGGTGCGGGCATTTTCTGTGGAGATTTGGGTCTAGGTAAATCTTTCCGAATCAATGACGACTGCAGCATTTTTCAGGCGGAGCTGGCAGCCATAATCGAAGCTGCCTCCGAGCTGAAGAAATACGGCCCCGCAAACAAGACCATCACCATATACTCTGATAGCCAAGCGGCAATTAAAGCCTTGGAATCAGACGTGGTAAAGTCAAGGGCTGTGAAACTATGCAGGGAAATTCTGGACGAGTTATCACTTGGCAACACTGTAACTGTGTGTTGGGTGCCAGGTCACACCGATATATCGGGAAACGAAGAAGCGGACAAGCTTGCGAGATTTGGGTCTGGAATGAATGCATCTCTAGCCCTCAAATCCATAAGAGTCCCGCTGAGTTCGATAGCACGTAGGTTAGAAACTGAATCCTTGAGTAGAACCAATCTACGTTGGACAGAACTTGATACGTGCAGACACACAAGGGAGCTATGGCCAGCGGTAAACAAAAAGAGATCACTATTTTTGATCGGACTAGCCCGCAGGAACATCCGAGTACTCACGGGAATCCTCACGGGGCACTGCGCTGTGGGTCTACACGCTGAGCGGCTAGGCATACCGCATAACGATTACTGCAGAAGCTGCAGGGACGTTGAAGAAATTGAATCTGTTCGTCATCTGCTCTGCGAATGCCCAGCCCTAAACAGCATCAGGCGTAGTATCCTCGGCAGCTACTTCTTCAACGAGCTCGAAGATCTAAATAATGTAGATCTAAAGGACCTCCTAAGATTTGTATACAAATCCGGATGGGTCCAAGAGGGCGGCACTCTGAGCTTCTAACAGCGGTCTATTTCTGTTTTCGTTCCAGGTATTAAGAAGGTTCCCAATGGACACAATGGACCCAACTGCTGGTCTAAGTGAAGCCGTGACTATTGTCAAAAGGGCATCCATCAACCTAACCTAACCTAACCTGTACTAAATTTTATTACCTATTCTTCCCTTAGTGAGGCTAAAACGCAGTCGAAGCCTATGCTTTTCTGGAACATTTTAGGTTTTTCTTAAATTCAGCCTCTAAATATGGGCGAGGCCTAAAACTTTGTATGAATCAAATGTAAAACTTAGTATTTTCTTTATTATGTATTAGGTAAACATTTTTTGACTTAGAACAAAAAAATATTGAATAAATTGCTTTTGAAAGATTTCTTTTTCAATCAATGCCACGCCCACAAGGGGTCGGGCGGTCTACTGACTTTATTTTCATTTTTTATGTCCTATAAACATTGGGAAATGCTAAATGTTAAATTTCAGCATTTCACGACGTCTTATAGTTTTTAAAGCACTGGAGGTAGCTGCACGTTTAGACCAATTGTGGGTGTGTCTGTGGGCGGATTAGAAAAATTTTAACGCTTGTAGTTCTTCGGAGGACAGAGAGCTTACAAACAAAATTTCTGCTTTCTAGCTCGAAATTTAAGGCCTAAAAATTTAAAAAGTTCAAACTTACTTTTCGTTAGGTATAAGGTATTGTTATAAAGGTTATTATAGAAGAGAAGTAGGTATGTACTGCAGGACTTCTTTACCAAAGGCCTTTGTCTTTAGCCTCTTAAAACGGAAAATTCAGAATACGGGTACGGAAGTGTGGATATACGAAGCCTGCCTAGTGTACCAAGCCAAGTCTAGGTATGCCAAGCCGTCATCGAAACATTTTTTTGATTATAAAAGTCCAAGTTTCTTAAGTATCAATACATGCAACAATAAGTTAAACTTTGATTTAGGAATCAAAGCGTGAGTCTGTATTACGCAACCATTTTTGTTAATATTAATGGTTGCAATACTGTAAGCATCGAAAAATTTCTCCATTGAATACTACATATTTGCAGCGTAGCTGTAATGCTCGACCGCAAAAAAACTAAATCAACTCCAAAGCGAAACATCAAAATCGAATCAAGATTTGTCACCACACCTTAAATGGGCGTACAAAGGGATCCCATGGCCGCAACGGGCCTAGCCTCACCTGAGCCCCGTAAGATGCGGGAGCCACGATACATTCGCACGATAAGACCTTAAAACAATGCAAGCATTAAACTTGTACATCGCGATCGTTTGTTACGATTTTGCCGTAGAAGTGAAATTGCGAAGAGGAAGAGCGCATTTAACAAGGTGTGCAACTACGATCATCCATTAGGCGGCCATATAGCACAGATCTGAAACATCATGGCTTGGGCTTACCTTTTACCTCGCAATGCATTATAGACGTTGCCTTCTCCGCCAACAGGCAGGCCGAGGAGAGTTACAAATTGCAGTTGTAATCTTCAAATGGACCGCACACAATGATTGGCAAATTGTTTTCGAGATACAAATAGGTAAAGACATTAGTTTGGCTAAGTGCTGGGTTTTGTTGCGAAGAAATGGGACACAGCATGCATCTACCTATGACTATAGGTAGAAGCTCCTATGCGGGATACCCTGTGCCAGTCGCGATCATGGAACGCGATCAATAATTTTCTGCTTCCGTTAATGAGATGTGGTAAATGTCAAAAGTTTCCCCCCTATTAGCATAATATGCGCATTTTCGCCTGAATGTGCCTCCATTTGCTCTACATCTACTCTTGCAGGTGTCCGAAAGCCTATGGTCTAGTCCTGGTCCATAAAAATCAATAAAAATCCATGGGGAATCGCATTGTGCCAATCGTGCGTAATTATTCGCTTTAAAGCCAACCGATAAACTGCCAACACTTCGGTCGTTCAATGCGGCACAAGCTTCAGTTGGGATGAGCTCAGCACGATGCGCCAATGATCACGAGCAGGCTTAGTGGAGGCAATTTACTTCAATTGCCACCTTGAAGCGAGACGCAAACGAGATCCATGATATCGCGTCAACAATTCAATTCCCCAATTGAATTTGACCACATTTGGTCAGCCAGCATGTGCGTTGGACGCCAGCCGAACGAACGACTATGATCGTGATTCGTGAATGTGGTCTTACAGCAGCTTGGAGTGATGCCGAGATAGTGTGGCACATGAAAAGGTGTCAGGGAATATGGGTAAGCCATGGAAAATTTGCATGTGCACAAATTAGACGGATTCGCAAGATGCACTATCTTAAATGGTGTAGAAGCATTAGAAATGGCGCGGCGGTGATGGCACAGTTTGCAACCAGATTGTAATAAACGTCTTCATTATTTGAGATGCTTTTAATTTAATTGAAAGTTTAGAAAAACGACGCTTCATGTAAGTTGAACGAGAAAACCTTATGGAAAATACAACGAAGTGACTGTGACATTATTATGGGTGGGTGTAATCAGTTTAGTTTGCCTAGTGTGACATAGGAACTAAACTTTGTGCGATTCTTATGGCCAGGTTGAACATACAAGGATCACACAAGATCGTTGAACGTCTTACAATGCGTGTGAAGTTGCCAACGCACTTTTCGAGTTTTGCGAAAAAAAAAGTTGTGCCTTTTCAGCTTTTGTTGTGTCTTTTTCACGAAAGATGGAAGGAGTGACACTGATTTATCCTGTAGGATTGGCAAAGCTAGAGCAGTAGTAAAGGAACTGCGCCTGCCAGTCATCAGGTAAGCTGAGCTTGAAGTGAAAGCAAAGGTCTTAGTTTTGAATTCAGTGTTCGTTCCATTCCAACCCTCATCCTGAAATTTGGGTTATGACCGAAAGAATCACATCGCGGGTATAAGCTGCCGAAATGAGATTTCTGAGGTTCGTTGCTAATGTTACTCTTAGGGATAGAGTGAGAAACGTTAGAACCTATTCGTAGGAATCTTAATGTTGAGCACCTACTTCTTCGAGACCCGTCTGGGGATCGCGGTTGTGTCTCTTGAGTTGGTGGCGGACGATCGGAAACGATGGAAGGAGCATTTAGTCGCCCTCGCTCCGTGACCCTTCTAAGGAGAAGCGGTCACCGAAAATGAATAAATGAATGAGAGTATGGTTTTTATAGGGTACCTATTTTTTTTTAGTGTGAAGTTGGCACAGCACTTTTTTAAAAAAAAAGTTGTGTGCTGCTATGAGCCGCAAAGGGGGGAAAAACATTTTTGTATTATTACGCACTCTTTACGGATGGATTGGAAACTTAAAAAAATAGAATTGTAGCGAAATTTTTTGTATTTTGATTTTCTTCTTCCCATTTACAGCGTTTCAGAGTGTGTTTTTTATAGGGTAAATTATTTTCTTCGAAAACGGGTAAATTCCACTTTCTGATTTTTTTCAAAAACCGAATGTTTTGGAGAGAAATTATTCAGAGAAATAATTGATACCGACAAGAGAATTTATTAAGCCATGTCCGTCTATCCGTATATGTAAGCCATTTGTAGGCCTCAAAACTAAGCCAGAGAAAATTGGTAGGTTGGCTGGAAGTCCATTCCTTCAGATCAAGATTGAAAATTAGTTAAATCCGCCCTTAGGCACGCTCACAACGTGCAACTTTTTTCTCACTTCAGCTGTTTTTTTGCAAAAGAGGAGCCCTTGATATCAAAGCAGTGAAAACAAGTGCTGCTTCCCACAAGCTTTGAAACGTGCTTGAAAATAATTCCAACTTTTTCCACATTCCACATTCCTGCTGCCTACCTTTTCTAAACTGTTTCTGAAACTTCTGAGTTCACAAATTATCTCGTTTCTACAGAAAAACCAATCTTTTTTTTTTTTAAACCTGTTCGGGTTTAGAGCAGGCAAATCAACCGAGGAGAGGACACGGTCTTGAGACTGTGCAGCCGACTGTGAAGTGGATTTAACGACAATAAAAAGCAGCTGACTCTTCATTGACACGGCGAAGGCTTTTGACTTAGTCGATCATGATCTCGTGGCGAATAAAGAGCGTAAAGCTGGTTTCAGAGGCTCAATATCATCACTGGTTTTGTTATTGTTTTAAATTTCAAGAACAAAAGGTAAACATGAATGGTTTTTTTCCTAGTGAGGTTAGCACTCATGACAAATGGTGTGCCTCAGGGATCAGTACTGGGACCAATACTGTGTCTTGTTCCTATTAATTCCCTTTTGTGAAATTCCTTTTTTGTCACATTGCGTTTGTTAGGCTGCTCCTTATTTGAATGCATTGTTCGTTGAAAAAGATTAGCAAAAGTTAAGGTTGTGATTTGCCTACCATAAATTCGTTATAAGTGAAAAAAAAAAAACTAAAATCAATCAATCGTTGATTTTGTCTCATTTAGGACGATTCGCCAGGCCTTTGTCCACATTCGCATATTTTGTTCAAAGCGCGTTGGAGTTTTTCCGTTGATAGTTCTACTGTCTTATCCGTAGTGAGGGTAGCCGTGTCATCAGCTACAGTCGTTGTCTCTTCTTGAGGTACATCTCTTGTAAAAAGTAAAAACAGTGTTGGACCGAGGACGCTACCTTGTGAAACGCCGGCGTGTATTTCTTTGAATTCTGAGTATTCGCTCCCGTATCTCACTCGAAACAGTCTGTTGTCATGATAAGACTCTAAGAGTTCATACATTTTTTCCGGCAAAACTTTCCGTAGCTTATATTTTAGACCTTCGTGCCAAACTTCATCAAAGGCTTGGGATACGTCAAGAAAAGCGGTAGTACATATCATTTTCGCTTCTAAGGCTTTCTCAATTTCATTAGTTATTCGATAGAACTGGTCAATTGTTGAATGTTTGACCCTTAAGCCGAGTGATTTACTTGTTCCACGTACGTCTATGCATCCTTTGTTAGAAACTGTTTTGTGTCAGTCAAATCGTCATGATGACGGGTTTTCATTTTAATGCATCAGGATAGAAGACGTCTATAATGCTGCAAGAACTATCAAGTCTAATGCCACTGGGCCCGATGATATACCACAAATTTTTGAAGCTTGTCTTGCCTGTTTTGTAGCTTCTTTATTTGTTTGTCGGCCAATCGGCTCAATTGAGGATTGTGTGACCAGAGTAAATGAAGATATGCAATGGTCAAACGTACATAAACTGAACCCGACGTTCAGTTTATCGTTCAAACTGTCGCCATGGTTTGTTCAAGAAATGAATTTATTTGTGAAATGAAAGATTTGTGAAGATTGTCCTAAACTGCGAAGTTACTCCTTATGTGGAGCGTGTTAAATACTTGGGTTTCGTCATAAAAAGACATCTGAGTTGTTGTGAGGCAACATCTGACACTCCAAGAAGAGTCTATTTTGGTATTCGTAGTCTTGATTCGTAGTCCGGATCACCAATTCGGATTTAGAAAAAAACATTCAACAATCGACCAGGTCTATCGAATAACAAACGAAATCGAAAAAGCTCTGGAAGCGAAAAAGATATGTACTAGCGCTTTTCTCGACGTATCGCAAGCCTTCGACAAGGTGTGGCACGAAGGCCTGAAGTACAAATTAAGGCTTTGCTTACCAGAAAAACTCTGTAGAATCTTAGAGTCTTACCTTAAAGACAGAATCTTTCGCGTAAGGTACGGAAATGAGTACTCGGAATTCAAAGAGATAAATGCCGGTGTCCCGCAAGGAAGCGTTCTCGGCCCAATATTATTTTTGCTCTATACAAGAGACATACCCCACGATGAGGGAACAATTTTAGCTACGTTCGCAGACGACATTTCTATTCTCGCTATTGATACGACAGTTGAATTATCAACAGGGAAACTCCAGCGCGCTTTAGACAAAGTCAATGCATGTTAACTTTACTTATAAAAAGATAAACAACAAACCTTTATTCATTAACTCGGTACAAATCCCGTACTCAAATGAAGCGAAATATCTAGGAATGACTCTAGACGCAAAACTAAAATGGAAGCCGCACGTTAAAAAGAAACGCGACGAGCTCGAAATCAAGTTAAGAGAAATGAATTGGCTTATCGGAAGATTTTCGAATCTAAGCGTAAGTATATAACAAACTGCTTTTGTATAGCAAGTGCTAAAACCATCTTGGACGTACGGTATACAACTCTGGGGGTTGTACTAAACCAAGCAATATATCTATTTTAGAAACTTTTCAAAATAAGACACTCAGAGCAATCGTTAATGCTCCATGGTACATAAGAAATAGCGATCTACACCGAGATCTAGGAATCGCAACCGTGTCTGTCGAGGTAACAAACTTTGCTCGCAAACTTAGTACTCGTCTTCGCGGACACTGCAACAATGAAATTATCCGAACTTTGGATCAGACAAATCTTACGCGCCGACTACAACGAATGAGACCGTTAGATCCAGCAGCATAAGATGAAACCGCATAAATTGACGGTATAAATTGTGTAGGTGCTTTCGTTGGAAGACAGCTTGCCACACGCGATTACTACAGAAGCTTGAACTACTTGTTAAGGAAACTTAGTCGTTGTCTGACGGAAAATGGGAGGTTTTTTAGTGAGTAAGAATCTCACACTACTATGAGCACGCGCGGCCGGTCCTCGTAGGTTTATCCTACGAGGACCTCGTAGGCCTATGAAGGTTTTTCCTACCCACGGAAAAAAGGCCTATGAAGGTTTTTCCTACCCACGGAAAAAAAAAAAAAAATTCGTAGTCTTAGATCATCTTCACAGTTACTGCTACCTTGTTTGAAACAGCGTCTAGTGCAAAGTATTTTGCTACCGTTTTTCATGTATAATATGTCTGTATATCCTTGCCTTGACTACGAGTGTATACTCAGAATTAATGTTGCTTTTAATGATTGTATCAGATTGTAATATTCCGGGTCCGCCAAATAACTTTTTTTTTAAAATGCTAAAAAAAACTACTGCATATTTTCTCAAATTTCTTCTTTATTTGAAAGTACAATCCTTCCGGTTAATAATGGAAAATAACTTCATTCAAATGTTTGCCTCGGCTGGCCATGCAGTAGCCTACACGATCGATTGTGTGCAGCTGTATTTCACCAATGGCTTCATGAATATTGTCCTTTAAAGAGTCAATTGTCTCTGGCTTGTCGGTGTAACACTTATCTTTGACGGCACCCCACAAATAATAGTCCAACGGTGTCAAATCGCAGCTCCGAGGTGGCCAAACTACCTTCTATAGGGCTTCCTCTTGCAGGCCTTATAGAGGCTGTTACTTGTATAAGGCTTGCTCTTGCAGGCTTTACCGAAACTGTTGTTGCAGAAAAAAATTCCGAAATAAATACATAAAGAAAAAAAATCTTTCGCTGGGTGAGGCTTGAACCGGGGTCCTCTTCTACCACAGGCAAGCACTCATCCACTAGATGCGGCTGATAATGCGATCTTCAAAAACAGGGCGCAAAACATCGAGTGTAGTTTCGGCTGTGTGGCACGTAGCGCCGTCCTGTTGAAACCAAATGTTGCCAATATCCTCCTCTGCAATTTTTGTGAACGAAAATTCGTTCAACATGGCCCGATAACAATCACCATTGCCACTGTAACGGCCACTCCTTGCTCATTTTCGAAGGAAAATGACCCAATTATGCCTCTGGACCACGCACACTGGCTCCACGTACAATTTCTGCCACAGCAGCAATTTTCTCGGGTGTACGCTTCTGGTTTATCGATGAGGTGCCAGTTTTATCACTTTTTTCGCAAGATAACGAACATTCGGAGCTGACAGTGCTTCTCTTCTTCCAAAATTCGTACGCAATTTTCGCACGAATTCTGCAACATTACCATGATTTTCAAAGTAATGTCACAATATTTCCCAGCGTTGTTCAAGCGTATACATAACCAAATTCGTTCAGCGGAAGGATAAAATCCTTTATATACTTCGCGGTTTTTATTGATAACAGCCTTAACTTGAAAGAACCCTGCGTTAGTGTTAAAACCCATATGATGCTCTTTTCCTGTAAAATGTATCTCTTACAACATTGTTGTTCTAAAAGTGCATTGAAGAACTACGCGCAAATGGAACTTAATTTCGGTCTTTGAGGGACAATTTCGTTTTTTTTCCATTGTGGGCTACTGAAAGAATGCACAGACTCTACCGTAAAATAAAAGCTTTTCCCATAACCTCTGTACTGACCGATTATAGTTGATATTTTAAAAAATAGAAAAACCAAAGAAATGATAGAAATTCCTGCAGGCATCGGGTAATCCAACTGATCTGGTTACCGAGTTACCCTAATCCCAAAACAGTTTAAATTTCTTTTAAGTATGACAGCGAATGTAAACTTACCGATTAAAAAAATCCGGATAAGAATTTGACAGTGTTGACTAAAGCTGGATTTTTTTCCACTCTGGCCAGATTAAACTGCTTCGGTTCTACATTTTTAGGTTTTTAAGATTTTAAACCGATCCCAATTCAATAAGAATATATCACGCACATTGATTACCATTTATTGTAGTTTACTGTTTTTTCTTGTCTTGTTTTATTTTCTTCTTACCGCAGATTTTAATTGTAGTTTTTTTTGCAAAATATAATTAGAAACAAACACTTAATGAACTTAGAAACGAGGGGCTTAGAGAAGTTGGTTAGTTTAAAAACTCGGTTTTTTTTCAATTTTAAACGCTGATCATAAATAATTATTAAATTAAATCAAAGAGAAACATCCATTACAGATTGTCCAGTTAAAATGGAAACGAAAAAGATTAATTTTAGAAATAAGAGCAGATACAGTTTGATATTATTAGTCCAATAAGGTTGAGTGAACAGCGCGGTTGATACAGAAGTGATATATATGGGCAAACACTGAGTTTTGCTTTAGTTTTGATTTTTGACTGATTATTTAATATTGAAGCCATTCAGTGTTGAGTAAGTTTTTGATTTCTTAAAAGGGCACACTGCCAGCCCTGTGGAACATTTAAATCTGATTACTTTGAGGCTCTATCTGTGTCTGGATAATAATTGGTTTTTAAAAAATAATTCGATTTTTACTGTCTAATCTCCATTCGGACCCTAGTAGCTACTGCATCAGCTCCCCCTGAACGATTTCCAAGATCATTCGATGTCTAAAGTACTCCATGTGCTGCTGGGAGAAGGTGATTTCTCGATCTCGTGTTATGTACTCGGCGAACATGCAGCTGAAGACGCCGCAATCGCTGCCGTTCATCTGCCGCGGCACGTCTTTGACGCTTTCGATGAGAAAATCTGAAGTGTCGAAAGGCCGCTTTCGCTTGTCCAGGGATTCTTCGCGCAAATACTGCTCGAGGGCCGAGAGTATACGCGGATTCGGTGTGGCCATCGAATCGTAGTACTTAATGGTGCGGTTACGCAGATGTATAATAGCCATACACCAATGGACACCGCCAACGTGCACGGGAACAGGGATGACGTCGTATGTAAAGATGTCCACCTTTCGTGTCCATCGGCGCACACCGCTGTGCCCCGACTGCTGCAGCTTGGGCACAAAGAACGTATTCATGGCATACACTTTGGGCAGACCTTCGTGTTCGCGTTTCTCGCCACGTTCGGTCAGGAGGTTCATGTAGAAGTTTATCACCTCATCGTTGAGCCAATTTTTGCCGAGCAGTGTCGAAATATCGCGGCGGGTGATACTCATGTTGAACTTCGATATCAGCATCTGATCTGCTGGACCATTAAAGAGAGCTGATTTGATGATCCTTTCATGGTCGGCTGTGAGCTCGGGAAATTCGGGTTCCTCATCGCCTTCTGGGAAATCATCAATGACGATCAGATCGGGATCGACAATTTGCAAGTCCCGCAGACGCTCTTGCATCTGCTTCTCCTTGCGGCGGGTTTCAGCAGAGCGCTCTTCAACTCTGAAAGGCAATTCGTTTGTAAAGGTATTTTTTGATCAGTAAACCTGCTTGTACTTACTCCTTTTCAGTCTCAGCGAGTTCCTGTTTCAATTCAAGGCGCTTCTTCTCCCATTTTGATTGGAACTTCTGCAGCCAGTCAGCTTTGCAAACGGGCGATAAATCAAATTTCTCTTTCAGAGTGTTTACTGGTTCAACATAGGGTCTGGAAAAAGTAAACAATTGATTTACCGAAGACTGAAACACTCTCTCAAATACTCACAATTGATTCTTTTTGTCGGCGGCTTTCTTCTTCACATCGTACGTGCATTCGCCGTGGTCCTTCTGGATTTTCGAACATGCCGACAGGATATTCAGCTCCTCATCAGCCAAGTCAATAATTTCGCTCACATCATCGTCATCCGAGAGATCCACTATCAATGGATCTTCGGCTAAGCTTTTGCGATTACGACCGCCACTGGCCAAATCGATGGTCGGTGGGGGCTTTGCCCGATGCAGCGCTGGCAGTCTCTTCTCTGGGATCGAAACTTTGGGCGAAGTTCCCTTAATACCATACAAATTTGGAATCAGTTTCTGCAACAGCTCACTGTACTGTTCACGATCCTTTGCTTGGTATTCCTGTGCCACAATGGATCGTGCTCTTCTACTCGCCGATTGACCCATCATATTTCCGTTGTAGAGAATCGGTGTTGCGCGCTGTATTGGCACATACCGCTCCTTGGGCGTGGGTCCATTCGAAGC
Source organism: Neoascia interrupta (assembly GCA_947623515.1). Lineage (NCBI taxonomy): Eukaryota > Metazoa > Arthropoda > Insecta > Diptera > Syrphidae > Neoascia > Neoascia interrupta. Next base: position 30,886,278 of record OX392463.1, read on the forward strand.
GACGTTATTGGAAAATGCATTGTCAAAGCCGTTAGTGTAGGCCGAGAGAATAGATTCGTAATTCGGATGCCTAATTGGTTTGAGTTCCGGCATTAGAGTTGAGGCCAATATACCTCCAGTTCGGGCCTCAATTAGTGGCGGTGGGGGTTGTCGCTGTTTTAGGGGAATGTTCATCAGCTGGGGTGATGATGTTGACACCATTGTTGGTCGTGAAGCAGACGGACGACTAAGGCTGCTCTGACGCACAACATTAAAGGACTCGCCACGGCCATTTGTAATGACGATTTCATCGTCTTCATCGTCAGAGAATTCAATGTCAGCGAACGCTGTGTTCGTGATGTACTTGGTAACAGTATTTGGACGCAAGAAGGGTGATTTCTTATCTTTTTCTGGTTAAAAATATAAGAACAACAATTAGCAGACAATGACTATGGGGGGTTTTTAAATACTCACGAGTGTGCTGCTGCTTTCTCTGTGCCATAACCAGTGGAGCTTTGTGAAGACGCTGCGGTACGATGTTCAGATCATCTTCGGTGGGAAAAGGTCGCCAGACCATTCATGTTTTTTGAAAAAAAGGAAGGACGAATTATTTCATTTGAAAGCAAGAAGTCCAGAATGTTTCAACGATATGTATACAAAAACCCAAAGATGCAGAGGTGATTGCAAAGAAATTCGTGCCAAGCCAGCCCAGGTTAAAAAAAAGTAAAAACTGTGTACAAACAGAGTATTTTTACGCAGTTGCACGGTGTGTACAATTGGGAAGCTTACTCTGTTCTTTTTGAAAAAGTCGGAGCCAAACCGATCTGTGCAGACATTTTAGATTTCAAAACGGGTTCCGATCGATTCGCACACAATAAAATTTGAGTCATTCTTAAATTTGAATTATAAGCTTTTAAGGCTAATCCCTATATTGTGTGCGTTGTTTATGAGTTCCAATTGTTCATTAATGGCACCCTTGGCTCTGACCACCTGCCAATAACCATTACCATCGAAACTGCTGATAATTTCCAAGCCCCCGAAAAAAAAACTTTCATCAATTTCAACAAGGCGGACTTTGTTAATTTTATTAGCTACACGAACAAATGTTTCAGAAACATGCCACTAGCAACAAACGCCTCCACCGGCGAGAAAGCATTCCGCAATACCATCGCCCAAGCAGCAGCACGTTTCATACCGGCAGGAAGGTGGCCTAAAGTCCGACCAAACTTTTCAGCCACAACTACTGACGCCAGAATTCAACCCCTCAACAAAGAGATTCGCCGACACTGCAAAAAGAAATGGTTCGAACACTTTGGCAACTGTAATCTTGGCTCGAGTATCAAGAAGCTGTGGTCCACCCTCAAAAGTCTTGGCAACCCGACTAAACAAAGTGACAGCATAGCGATTTCGTTCAACGAAAATGCTGTGAGCGACCCCAAGAAATGCGCCAAACTATTTAACCAACAGTTCATTGAAAATCCGCACAACGTCAGCCTCTCCAAAAGAGCCACAGTAAGCAAATTGCACCACCTCTCAACCGACGATGCCTCTCTCGATGATTAAACCCCTTCAAGGCTCTCGGCCCAGGACGGGATCTAAATGCTGATGCTCAAAAAGCTCGGCGAACCAGGGCTAGATTACCTGACCTCTGTTTTAACCTTCTCCCTAAATTCGCTGCAGATCCCAGGAATTTGGAAGATTGCGCGGATAGTTCCACTAAACAAGCCAGAAACGCCAACCGATCAAAGAAAATCTTACCGGCCAACTTCTCTTCTCTCCCCGGTCGCGAAAGAATTTGAAGCCTTACTTCTTCCTGACCTCGCTGAACATCTTACGCTAGCTTCACATCAACATGGCTTTCGCAAAATGCACAGCACCACCACAGCTCTTAACGCAGATCAAAACGGACTGAACCAAAGGCAACGTTGCCACAGAACTGTCGCTGTCGCCCTGGACCTATCCAAAGCGTTTGGGACTGTAGATAACGCCATACTTCTTCGTCGTCTTAACCCAACACTTACAAGCGGTGGATAGCTAACTACCTAAGCGGCCGCCAATCGCATGTCGAGTTTCTACACGTCAAATGTCAGCATAGACGGTTCAAACAGGGACTTTCCCAAGGAGGCGTTCTATTGCCTATCCTCTTCAACTACTACATTACCAACCTGCCCATCCCGCCTCACGGAATAAGCATTGTGTCATATGCTGACGACTGCACCATTCTCACGGATTCTCCATTCATGCACGGAACTGAACCGTAACCTCCCAGTCCTAAAGAACTTTTTTAATGACCGCCACATCCAATTGTCGGCCGAAAAATCATTAGCAACCATTTTAACAACCTGGACAAGGGAAGTAAAGTCAGTTCTAGATTTGTTTTTTTTTTTTTTATAATTCACTCGCGTTTAATGTTGTTTCACATCTCACGAGCTGAAAGGATTAGAAGTCGAGGGAAGATGTCAACATATCATAGGACACGTCGTATCCCAAACAAAACTTCTTGGTTTTACCTTCGTTACTCATGCAGCAGGCACCAGGAACCGCCTCAAAACTCGAAACAACGTACTTAAGTCTTTAGCTAGCAGCTCCTGGGGGATGGAGAAAGAAACGCTTCTCGCCACCTACAAGGCTATAGGACGCTCCGTGTTAAACTACGCTACCGCCCCAATCTGGACGGCGCAATTAGGTGACACAAAATGGCGGCATCTTCAGACTTGCCAAAATTAGGCAATGATGAGGACAGTCACCGGATGTCCCACCAAGATCACCTCCACACACCGAGACGACGCTGCTGCCAGTAAGTGACCGCAACACCATGCTGTCGAAATAGTTCCTGTTAGCGTGCCACCTCCAAGACCACCCCAACCACTCAATCATCATGGTACCACAATCACCTCGTGGCATACGCAAGGGCGAGCGACCTAATTTCAACATGCAAACTTACAAGGTATCCCTATCGAGGATTCGACCGGTCGACCGTGTCCAACACCAGAGAAAGCTTGGTGGTCGCCCACCACCCATCGCACCGAAGGAGCGCAGCCTACCACGCGCAAGACAAGGACCACTTTGGCCCAGTTGAACTCTGGTTGGTGCCGCTCCCTTAATAACTACATGAGCCGCCTCGACCCGTCTATCCTAGGCTTATGCCCTGACTGCGGAGATGGTCCACATGACACCAGACACATTTTCAACTGCTCTGAGATATTTGCTTAAAGCCCGAATTGGTTTTTCGTGCAACCTCCTGTCCTGTTTTCAGCGAAGCATCGCGAGGGTTCCTTAAAGCCCCCTTTTCGTAACGAATCTACTGTATTTTTGAGCTCATGGTAGAGATGTTTCATTTCTTTTAGCTTAGCGCGGAGTTCGCTGCTTTCCGCTTTAAGGCATTTTGTTTTCGCTAAGTCCTCCTTATCAGCCGGCGAACTTCCTTGTAGTTCGTTGAAGTTAAAGTTTTGAAAGGGCTTGACTTGCAAGCAATAAATGACTCTCCCCAGAATCAGTAGAGCCTATCTCCGAAAACGGTAGACTCTCCAATGAACCTTGTATTGTCCCCATACCTTGTTATGGCCATTGCATACCTCCTAAGGGCATTCTTTGATCGTGGCCTGTCTTCTTTTCACAGCAAGCGCTCTGAAGGTTTTAGTCGAGGTTACGTACAAGATTTTACAATTGATGTAAGAGATAAACAAAAGACAAATTTCAAGCCCTCTTACACTCCGAGTCAACCCTATTTCTTAGCACCTTCTCGGATGAACCACGTTACTGAATCAAATACTCTGATTCTGCTGTCTAAAATGTTGAGCGTTAACCGTTTAGACCTTCGAAAAAGTATTCACTCACTCTAGAAAGCAGTACAAGGGCCCAGATGTTGTTAAATGGTTTCTCAACCTTCTCGTCTTTACAAAGTCTACATTACAGAAACCACTAAGGGCCAGTTTTTCAGAGCGAGATCATCCGTGTTTCGGAGTTAAACTGGTATTAATTCCAGAAATGAGTTTTTCAGTGAACTTAGATCCGGGATTGAAATGAAAGTAGCTGTGTCTAAGCTCAAGTGCAACAAAGCAGCCGGAGCAGACGGCCTAGCTGCCGAACTTTTTAAATCCGCTGGCGATGAGCTGGTTAGGAGCATGCACCAGCTCATCTGCAAGATATGGTCGGAAGAAAACATGCCCGACGAATGGAACCTCAGCATTGTTTGCCCGATCCTGAAGAAAGGAGACCCTCTGAGTTGTGCCAACTACAGAGGCATAAGTCTTCTTAACATCGCATACAAGATCTTTTCTGCTGTACTGTGTGAACGCCTGAAGCCGTTTGTCAACAATCTGATAGGCACATATCAGTGTGGCTTTAGGCCAGGAAAGTCCACCATCGATCAAATATTCACACTGCGGCAGATCTTGGAGAAAACCCAGGAATTCCAAATCGATACACACCACCTCTTCATCGATTTCAAGGCCGCGTATGACAGCATCTATAGAGACGAGCTATATAGCGCAATGTCTAGTTTTCGCATCCCTGCCAAACTCGTCAGTCTGTGCAGGATGACGATGGAAAACTCACGCTGTTCCGTCAAGGTCGGCAAAGACCTCACCGACCCCTTTGATGACGGCAATGACGGCAAAACCAAGTATATGCTGTCATCAAGAAAAGACACCCAACACCGACGTCTTGGACAAAGCATCACCATCAACAGCTATAACTTTGAGGTAGTTAGGGACTTTGTCTACCTGGGTTCCGCTATCAATTCAGACAATGACACCAGCGCTGAAATCAAACGAAGGATAACTCTTGCCAATCGCTGTTTCTTTGGGCTCAGAAGGCAATTGAGTAGCAAAGCCCTCTCTCGAGCAACTAAAGTGTCCATGTATAAGACCCTCATCATCCCAGTCCTGCTGTACGGTGCAGAAGCATGGACCCTGTCAAAGGCGGATGAAAACACTTTAGGCTGCTTCGAGAGGAAAATTCTTCGGACGATTTACGGTCCCGTCTGCATAGACGGAGAGTGGAGGTACAGCGATACCGACCTAGCCAAAAGAGTCAAAACACAACGTCTACGATGGCTGGGTCATCTAGAGCGGATGGACACCAACGCCCCGGCCCGGAAAATCTTCGAATCCACACCGCAGGGACGACGCGGTAGAGGAGCACCGAGACTCAGGTGGCGCACGCAAGTGGAAGGGGACCTCAGCCAACTTCGCGTGCGAAACTGGAGACGGCTAGCTAGAGACAGAGCTGGCTGGCGAAGCTTGTTGGCTGAGGCCCAGGTCCACCCCGGACTGTAGCGCCACCTTAAGTAAGTAAGTTAAGATCCGGGATTAATCTCAGCTTAACTCGCCAATAATTTGGTGAGTTAGTCTCGAATCAAATCTGGAGAACTGTATGAACTTCTTTGAATGTTTTTTCTGTGTGAAATGACAGTTGATTTGCGTATTTCTGTGAAAAGTGACATCTGAGAATAACTCAAACTTCTTTTCCTGTTTTTCTAAGTGAAGTGAGAGCTGAAAGAGTAAATAATTTCGAGAGTCGAATATTTTGACAACTTTGTTGACGGATTTAACTCTGCACTGAAAAACAGCTGGCTGGGTTAACTCCAGATTCGTTTTGTTACGGGATTACCAGATCTGGGATTAAGCTGGGCTTAACACGGTACTGAAAAACCGGCCCTAATGGCCAGTTTTTCAGAGCGAGATCATCCATATTTCGGAGTTAAACTTCAATTAACTCCAAAAATTAGTTTTTCAGTGAATATTGATCCGGGAGTCGAATATTTTGACAACTTTGTTGACGGATTTAACTCTGCACTGAAAAACTGCTCGCTGGGTTAACTCCAGATTCGTTTTGTTACGGGATTACCAGATCTGGGATTAAGCAGGGCTTAACACGGCACTGAAAAACCGGCCCTAAGCCATCTGAGCCGCTTGAATTCGCCTAAAACCAGCACGTGGAAACATTCCTTTTGTTTCGTTTCAATATTTTAGCGATTCTAAATCATTGTCAAAAGTCCTTGAATCTTAGAAATCAGCGTTCTAAACATAACAGTAGAAAGTACTTGCTTAAAAGAATTAGTTTGAGCAAAGCTTCAGTAGTCGACAAATTCAAATACCCGAATCCCAGGTGTTATTTCACATGTTTCACTGCCCCTCGCGAACAAAATCATGAGTGGAAAAGGATTATGTACAGAAAAATCCGTCCCTAACGGCCTCTTACATTCGTAACATTTACGTAACTGACGCGAGTCGAAAGCTAATTGTTCTAGTTATGAATGCAAGGCTCACCTTGTTCACGTGTCATCTACTTTTAGTTTCAATCCAAGTCGTCCTAAGGCCATGTCGGTAGTCACATGTTCCTCAGCCCTCCTACTCAAAATTAGAAACGTATTTCGCGTTTGAATGTCCAACAAATCAACTGCGCAGGACAAAGATTACCAAAAACCTCGAACTATGCAATCACCGTCCCCAGCCTTGGGGGCTTCCTTTCCCCCCATTACCAGACAAATTCTAATTCTCGACCACCAAAATCTGGTGTATAGTTACCTTCTTCCAAGGACCGCGTAATAATCTTCGGAAAGTCGCTCTCCACCCTTCGGTACTTGAACTGCGAAGCGCTGCTCCAATCGGCGTCCGACCTGGGAACATAGAAAAAAGAAAAACCTCAAAATTTGACGCAAATAGCCCGGGGTAATCTGATCGGCCAACCTTCGCTTTCGGTTTAGAACCTCACTGTTGTTGTCACCAATATGCAATAGTTTACGAATTTTCGCGACAATATCGAACCCCATTGGGATGCTGCCACCACCGCCGCCGCCGCCTGCACCGATGTAGTCTGGTTGGTTGTCGTTGCCGTTTACGCTCGCCACAGAGTATTCACCGCATCGGCGACTGGCACGTCGACTTTTACGGCCGAAAAAGTCGTCACCAATGCCCAGCCCAGCGCCAGCACCGTTCGGGAGACCGTTCTCACCACCGCCGCCGCCTCCGTTAACAATTCCAAAGCCAAACGTTGTGGTCGCTGGCGTATAATGAAGATGCTGTTCGGGTTCGTCAAATAACTCAAGCGGCGTGTATTCAATGTACATTTGGATTGAAATCCATTTACCAACACTTCACTTAACAATAAATGCGGGGAAAACAAATTGTTTTCTTGATAGATGAATGCTTTTTTTCGGGGATTTTCTTTTTGGAGGAAAATGCTTTTGATTTTCTTTTCGTTTTCGTCGCAAAAAAGAGACGAGTTTCACTTTACTAGACGAGTGTGCAAAATGGAAAAGCCGCCGTCAGATGACAAATGGAATGTATTTGCTGGGTGTTGGCAGCAATGATGTTGTAATCGAGGTGCGAAGGTACGATGGATATGACCAGTTGCGACCAGTGGGTAGTAGATGGAGCTGTTTCAATATTCAGGGTTGGTGGAATATTCAATTTCTAAGAGAATTTTAAGCCGCTTACAAGCTTTAATGAACGTTTATAATTATTTTGCTTACCTAATAGCACCGAAAGAAGGGAATGCAGTACAAAAAAATCTTAAAGAATTCAGTCATTAATCAAATGAATCTTTAGATTATTCTTCCGCATTTTTAGCGAATACAAACAGCTAGAATTCAAAGTAACGAGAAAGTTTGAAAAAAAAAAAATGAATTTTGTTGTTGCAAATTTTAGTTGTGTGCTAATTTTATTTGAATATTTTTGCCTGGGGATTACACACTGGCAGTAGGTAACTTTTATTAAAACACACTTTCCTTAATGTCAAACAAAATTGAACTTCACTTAAAATACATATTTTGAATTGAACACTAAATTTTAATATAACCGGTTCTTACGTTCGCATTCGATATTTGCAGTACAACGATTCAAAAACAGCAGCTATCAGAATATTTATGCAAGAAGAACCAAGGTTCTCGAAACTTCGCTTTTGATGGTTTTCCACTGGCACTTTTTCTCTGGAGAGGAAATTCGATATCGAATCTTATGTCATGTCTTCAGCGGGCACTTATCCGTGATAAATATAAATATTTTGTTATGTAACGACAAGAAAGAACACAACATGCAGGTGTCGCTGAATTCACCCAACGATTCACTCTGCGAACACACCCACTCGATTCACTTTAAGAAAACACCCAACTGTCATTCCAGTCAGCTGACAGAAAAATTATATTCCAAGTTCGAATTTCGATTTCCCCTCCATGGAATTCAGCGAAAGAGTACCAATGGAAAATTACCAAAGGGGAAGTATGGAACGTACTAGAAGGTGCTTAATTTTGTATAAATACACGGCTGACAGGCTAATACGGGACAGTTATATTTTTAAAGTTGACTTGTGAAAATCGGTTATAAAGTAAAAAGTGATTGAATTGAGTTCTAAGTAGTAAAGTTGAATAACAGTGTGATTTGAATTTTAATAAGGTTTGCTTGATAAATAAAGTGTTTCATTGTGTAATTATAAAAAAGAAATTGAGTTTTATTCGACGAACCCCAGGCAAAAACATTACAATTTATTAAATCCTCTACAAAACACGCAATTTATCATACTAATTTAAATCCTCTCGGCAAGCGACTATAAATAAATCCTCTCATAAATCCCATTCACCCTATTCACAAACCTATTTCTGCACCATTCTGACACCCAGTTTGAGATTCAATAAAGGAAACTGAAACTGTCCCTGTACGACAGATCTGCCATAAGTGCAATTTTTACAGCAGATTTCATTTTTCGCTCCTTGAAAATGACACCGTCTCTCGCTTTTGAGATTCCAAATGACAGAAACAGAGTGTTCTGTCATTTGGAATTTATTTTCATTAATTTGGAATCAATCCTATATTTGTGCGGTGGAGCCACTTTGAGATTTATATCAAAAGTCTACCCTTTATACTAGACATAGCAGAGTATCGCCTTAAGGTAAAAACACAATGTATCCAAGAAACTCACCAGATTTTGTGGCCGCTGCACATTATCCCCCTCTTGGTTTTGTGTGTTCCAAACAAACACGTTTCCGTTGTGACATAAGTGATCCACTCATGGACAACTTTCATTTTCGCTCTTTTCTCTCGTTGGTATCATAAGATGACATCATTAATTCGCGTAACTACTTGGAGGGGTACCCTCCCACCCAGTCCTGCTGCGGGTTTTGCGATTTTCTCCTTCTTCGATGGGCATTGAAGAGTATCTAATACCAGGTCTCCCTAGTTAAATCCTGGTGCTGTTGCTCTTGCATCGTACCAGGTCTCTGATGAATGCCGTCAATCCTTTCTTTAAGATTCACCACGTGTTGTCTTCCTTGCGTGATGGGCTTTGAATGGAAAATTGGAGTTTTGGCTCGCTGCGGGTAATCTGGCAGTTTCGTCCAAACAAAATTTCAGATTTATCTATCCAGTAACGAATCGCATTTCGGTAGGCCATTAGGAATAGAGGTATTCGCCGACACAAATCCCTTTTATATAGTTCCTTCAGGATCTTGTTAAAACTGTTCACCACTTAATCTGATTGAGGCTGAGGTCCATGTGCTGTCCATGTTCCTGTCGTCCAATTGATGCACATACTTCTTGCTATATCTTCGACGCGAAGTTTCGTCCTTGATCGGAGCATAATTCCCTTGTAACTCATGCATGTACACCCAGTAGTCCACTATCTGGTCGACAACGGCTTTAGCTTCTTGATTTGGGATCGCGACGGCCGCAGGCCACTTGCTAAAAAATCGTCGTGTAATGGTTACCAGTTTCAGTTCCCGGAAACGATCCATTCAAACGTCAAACCTATGTTGACCAGGTGCATTCAGCCCCTTAACTTCGCTCTCGACTTGTTTCTTGCTCTTAGCCAATTAAAGGCGTTCCCGTTTTTTTTTCAAGGGTCTCATTGATTCTCAAGTGCCCGCCAGATATTCACTCGTGCTTTTCTCGAACAATCTCGTGAATTTTCGATCGTGGAACCACAAACTGCATCTTGAAGGATTTTCCATCCTGCATTTTTCATTTTCTCTGCAGAACAGCATGTTGTACAAGGAGAGAGTCCCACTGCGCTAAAGCCTTCAGCCCAATGAATCCGTTGCGTCCATCACGTTGAAGTACACAACTGACAACTGAGTTAAATATACACGTTCTTATGCGAAGCGACGAAGAACTTCGTGACGTTCGTCACCTGCCATAACAATGTTTGTATTTCACTGAGTTGTCAGTTGTGTACTTCTACGTAACGGATGCAACGGATCCATTGGGCTGAAGGCTTAAGTATGCCCTTAAGGTTAGGACTTCCGTCAGACACATCTTTTGCAATCGACTTCTCCATAGATTCGTTCCAAGCAAGGATTGGCTCAAAGCCAGTAGGTATCCTCTTGTTGTACATTGCAAAGCTTCTCATCAGTGTTCAATTCCTGTGCAGGTTCAGCTCTTATTCTCTGCACAGAATACCTTCGTCCTTATCCACTTATCACACAGAGGGTTTAAAATTCACCTCACATGGTCACCGGGTCCCCAGTCTTCCTTTGCAATATTGAGCCGAAGTTATAAGCGTGGAATCGTTCAATCTATCTTGCTACTTGCCCCTCAGGGTTTTTAAACTGATGAACTTCTGGTCTTCGAACTGCTTCTTGAACTAATGAAAAGGCTACGTTGCCAGTATAAAGGCAAGAAGTTCTCTCTGGTTACACAGTAATTTCCCTCTGGTCGTAAAAAGAACTTTGCTGAAGTATGATACTTTTCTCTCCTGACGCATCGTGGTCCCATCTACATCGACGGTGAGTGGAGGAGAAGATATGACATCGAACTGTACAACGACATCGACCTAGCCAGAAGAGTCAAAATACAACAGCTACGATGGCTGGGACTTCTAGAACGGATGGACACCAACGCCCCCGCCCGGAAAACCAGCAAATCCACACCGCAGGGAAGGCGCAGTAGAGGAGCAACTCAGATGTCGCGCGCAAGTTGAAGGGGACCTCAGCCAACTTCGCGTGCGAAACTGGAGACGGCCAGCAGGAGACAGTGCTGGCTGGCGAAGGTTATTGGCTAAGGCCCGCCCAGGTCCACTCCGACCGTAGCGCCACCTTAAGTAAGTAAGTAAATAGGTATCTACTGCACTTCTGCTTTGTAGAGGTCAAACTTGTTTGAATTGAGTTTCTAGTACCTACTTATGCTCGTAGTCGTACATATGAAACCTCCCTCAAGTTGTCGCGATACTGGGCGAACACCTTTGCCACAACGCTGACGTCGTCCAAGTATACCAAACAGATATTTTACGTCAGGCTTGTGGCAAGTTTAGTTCCTATGCCTTGTCTCTTCTTAGTGAATCATTTTCAAAAACAAGCACGCTATTTTGAAGAGCAGAATTTTGAAATCAGAATTTTGAAAAACAGAATTTTTTATGCAGAATTTTGACACCACAGAATTCGAGAAGTTATATCTCTTTAAAAAATGACAGTTTGTCATGACAGTTTGTCATTTTTCTAAGCTAAAAGGACACACTTACAGTGTTTTTCATTGAAACTCAAAAGAATTGCATTCCATATCGAGAGCTGCTCACTTCAATAAAACATGTTTCCCCGTTTGGCGATAGGTTAAATCAAACAGATGAGCTGGCAGCCAACAAACACGTCCGCACATAATATCAAAACAGTTGAGTTTGCTTCGATTTGCCATTTGACAGCAGAGACGTTTGCGTGCGTAAGTGAATTTAGATAAAATCTCCCGAAATCGAGGGAGCACATCTTTCGTGTTGAGAATTGATCTTGAATCGCTCTTTTATTTTTAATGAAACATGCAAAATCGAAAAAGATCAAATCTTTTGACAGAAAGAGCAAATCTTTGGTTAAATGAAAAACGCTTTAAGTCATGCCCTTGTATTGACTTTAAGATCCACGAATTTTGACTGACATTTCAATAGCCATTAAAGCTTCTCTGATGAACGGAGGAAGCGGGTAAGTTTGTCGAGTTGACATTGTCCTTGTCTGAGAGCCAGGTGGCGACAGATGGCCAGAAGGTTTTGCACTTCCAGGGCCAATAGTTCACTTTGAAGTTATGCTTTCTTCTAAAAAAAGCTTCCAAAAAATGCAGACATTGATCTTCCTGATCTTATATGAATTCTGGAGAGACCTCGCTCGCTTCTAACCATAGAAAATACCCTCATTATGTATAAGCTGATGTTTCTTAAATAAAATTCTTTAATTTATTGCAACATTATTCTTTACAAAACACAAAAACAAAATGCCACAGGAGTATGCTAAAATTATACAAAATTGCTGAGTACCCAACGCTGGCTTGAAAACTAATATTCGTGACAACAACCTGGGCTCCAATGCCCCAAACTAATATCAGAATGCCATTGGTTAAGTAAACTGGAAAACGTATAATGTTCCACTGTGCGCGTGGCATACTGATTTGTAGCACCAACTCCTGCAGGAACATTGTGACAGCCTGTCCAAATCCCAGGAGAACCGAGGACACACTCAAAAGCAGCTTTGAAGTTGAAAAACTTATAACTGAAAAAGTAGAAAATAAACATCGATTTGGCATCACTTTTTCGACAAACTTACATATCAATGCCAGCCCTTTGCAGATGCATCCGAGTGTGTGCCATTTGACCTTTTGCTTTGTCAGGGCATTCCCAAATCGAGGCGTCATCAGCGAGAAGCACATCCAAGGAAATGCAAGTAAAGAGAACAAAAATGGAATTTCAGCATTCTTAATTGCGTGTAGATTGGCCGCCAACCCTGGCAACACTGTCAGGCACATCACATACGAAAAGATATCAGTTGATTGCAGCAGTGTTGTCGAATAGAGTTTAGGCATGCATATGGCTCTGCGCAGCGGATACATCATTGTGTCCAGAATGTTGCCCCACAGACTGATGGTCATGTTCTTCGAGAACTCTTGAAACTTCGCCAAGTTGGTAACACTCTCCTGGATCGAAGGACATTTGACATTTTGCGAAGCTCCTATACTTATTCGACCATAGTTATCAATGGTGGCTGTGCTTGAGCGCAGCACAGATACGTTCTCGTCGTCTTCCTCCGGAATGATTTCCATGATCTCAACACCCTGCGGATTGACCAATGTTACGTAGGCCTCCTCGTGCGTTACCATGTAGTTGCAATGGACCTCATTATCCGTAGGGTTCCTCCAAGGGCGTTGTTGCATTTCGATACCATCAATTTGGTCCACCAGGCTGGATGAGAGTTTGCTTAGGGGATGCAGTGGCTGGAAGCCTTCGAAACGGGTCTCGGTTTTTATGAGGGAGATTCTTTTTGTTATGGCACCTTCACGATGCCTGGTGATGAGAAGACTGATGGGAATCAGATTGACTAGCATGGCTGCCATTAGGACAATCGACTGAGAGGTGCCATACAAAGTGCGTAGGCTGGTAAAGACGAACGAAAGAAATAATTGACAGAAGGCTTCACCACACAGGTGGATCGTCTTCCGGACGTACTTATCCTCGCGGGGTCGTACTGCTTCGAGAATTACGTGAGTCTTCCAAATGAAGAGCGCTGATCCGATGCCTGGGAAGAAAAATAAACCGTTAAACTTTTTAAAAGAGGTAAGGATAAAAAATTCAAGTCTAAAATTTGATTTTTATCGTGTTGTCGGTTCAGAAAAAAAACTATGGTTTGTTTGGTCCAGTGTTATCAAATAATTTTACTACCGAAAAACGAAGTCTTGCCTGGAAAAGAGGTCCTTTGAAATTCATTTTGATTTAAATACCTGCTCAGCTCATGCTTTTAGTCACACGAAGGATGAATAGGTAAGTCACCTATAGGTGACGTGAGTACAAGAAAAGGAAGTCAAACTCTCCACTTATATGGATCCTGGTAACTCTTGAACTTGTAAAGGCCCTGGAGAGGAAATACTTCATTATTATCGTATACGCATGTGGCAATCCCAGTACCAGGCAAGTATCTCTCAATTTTTAGCGATCGTCTCAGCTGTGCACATTTTTGGTAACCGAGTCGTAGATAGAAAACCGGGAATGAATCCGTATCGCCTTCTATCGGATTTTTAGACGATTCCCAACTGCGAATTGAGAGGTTTCTCATGGCAAACGATACACTCGAAGGGTTTGGCAGACTCTCGTGGAGGTGGGCCATGAAGAAACTTTTATTGTCGCTGTGAGGACTCAAAAAAGGAGCCTCGCGCATACTAGCCCAACACACTTATCATTGCACCAACAGTTACCCTTGATATGCGTTTACCTACCGCATGTTCCTGAGATTCGATATCGATTCCAGAATACCGGAAATATGTGAGTGGCAGAGAAAGACAGTTGGAATTGCAAGAGCTGACAAGATCGTCATCTGGACGCTGCCACAAGCACTGGTATATTCTGGCAACCTAGATCAGCGACGACTGCAGTGTTTTTTTTAGGCGGAGCTACAGCCATAATCCAAGCTGTAACAAACTAAGGAGGCACAGGCTCAAAAACAAGCCCATCACTCTGACCTATTGGCCGCTAAGTCCATGGAATCAGATGTGGTGAAGCTAAAGGCTGTTAAAAAATCAGGAGTTCTCAGCGAGATATAACTAAACAAGAAAATTACTATCTTATATTCTAAACGTCATAAGTGTTGCTTAAAGAACATCAGTCTTTTGCCTACAGACTGTACCTTTTACTCACTGGTTTCTTTCAGAACATAGCTCGAACTGTAGGCTGGGATACATCATACATCTATACAAAGTAGCTATGTATAGAGCAATAACTACGTTTGACATCCCTGCCAAACTAGACTCTTTGTGCAGGATAAAAAACTCAATGGAAAACTCTGTCCTGCCAAGATAAGTAAAGACCTCATCAGCATCACCGAACGGACCCCTTTGATGACAAAAAAAATTACTAGGGCAACTTGCTGTCAAGTGACTTTTTTTGACTCAGCTGATGTCAGTGAAGCCTGCGTGAGTATTGACAGAAGCAGCAAACTTGAGCTTAACAATAAATGAGAGAAAAACCAAGTATATGCTATAATCAAGAAGAGGAACCTAACACCAACGCTATAACTTTAAGGCCTTTGTCTACCTGCGTTCCGCTATAAATTCAGACAACGAACCCAGCGCTGAGATTAAAAGGTTGACGCTTGCTATTCGCTGCTCCTTTGCGCTTAAAAGGTAATATCCATTTATAAGACCTTCATGAGACCATTCCTGCTTTATGGTGCAGAAGTATGGACCCTGTCTAAGGTGAATGAAAACGCTTTATACTATATCTCCACCGACAATGAAAGAGACAAATAAAGATTACAAATAAATCCCAAAGTGGCTCCACCGGACAAATATAGGATTAATTTGACACACGTACTATTTGTCCGCCATATTGGCTAACAAAAGAGTCAGTCATTTCAAAGGAGAAAAAAAAACATTTCTGTTGTAAAAATCACAATAGAAACCTTGTGACATTTCTGCCTTACAGAGAAAGTCTTATTTTCCTTTTTTTAATTCTCAAACTGTTACAAAAGTGTATAAAATAGGTTTGTGAATAGGGTGAATGGGATTTATGAGAGGATTTATTTTAGTCGCTTGCCGAGTGGACCTAAATTTGTAAATCGCGTGATTTGTGGGGAATTAAAGAAGATTTATATTTATCGCGGATTAGTGCCCGGTGAAGACACGGTATTAGGCCGAAAGGAAAATCTTTCGGATGATTTTTGGTCCCATCTGCATAGATGCAGGATAGAGGAGGAGATATGTGTAACATCGAACCGTACCAACGGGCTGTACAGCGACATCGACCAAGCGACAGAAGAGTCAGAATACAATGACTATGACTGCGATAGTTAAATGATCTAGAGTGGATAGGCCACAAACGCACCAACCCAGAAAATCCTCAAATCCAGCCCGAAGAGACAGCGCAGTAGAGGAGCATCGATCCTCAGGCGACGCGCGCAATTGAAAGTTGCCTACTTCCACGGAGTCCACAACTGACAGCCTATTCAACTGAGCTGTGAGCTATCAAACTTCGATGTGACGGACGCAACGTATTCACTGGACTTCAGTGAATTTGAGCTTTTTGAGTTTTTTGAGCGTGTTAAGAAGATCCACGAGTCTTAGAGGGGCTACTGTAAAACTACTACTGGAACGAACGGAAAGTAGACGACTCATAGCTGTTTCACAAACCACAGCGGCAGCGTCAACGCGAAAAAAATCTTTGTTTATTTACAATGAAAGCGAGAAAAAGCGACGACTGCAAAGTTTTGACTGCAATGTGGCATTCGTCTCAAGTTAGCTTCGTTTATATGCAGAGTTCAAGCAAGCTTCAAACCAGGTTCGAGGTTAAGCAGGTCGAGTTGAGTTGAGTCAAATCGACCCGATCGCACTCGCTTTACGAAGTTGAGTTGAAATATTCCTGATATGTGTATGTTATGTACCTAGGTTGAAATAACACTCCGAGCATTTAGCTCTAAATATGCATAATCTAAATGCTTTTTTGTGTTTACTTGGCATATTTTTAACTTAAAAAAGTAGGAACTAATTTGTTTCAGTTTTTGATTTCTGTTATTTCAACTAGTCTACTCATTTCAACTCAACTCAACTCAACTCAACTCAACTCAACTCAACTCAACTCAACTCAACTCAACCCTCTTATCAGTTTGCGCTGAAAAACCTAAGTCAAGGTTCTAGCCCAACTCAATTCGAACCCTCAAAGCTAATGTCTTACAACTCACAACAGCGAATGGCAGAATCTTCCGACCTCGGCGAGACTTTATTGCCAGACAGCGGTAACGCCGGCCGGCATTGCTAACCATGGAGCATACATTGCAATTTATTGAAATTCATTGACAACTCGCCCGAGAGTCTCGCTCGCTCTCTCGCGCTTGCTATTAAACTGCCATCACGCAGGCTTCAGCCTTCAGCCCAATGAATCCGCTGCGTCCGTCATGTCGAAGTACACAGCTTAGAACACATTAAAATACACACGTTCTTATGGGAAGCGGCCCATAGAAGGAGTGCGTGACGTACGTCGCTTCCCATAAGAATGTGTGTCTATCACTAAGTTGGGCTCAGCGCAATAATTGGGCTGTAGGCTTTGGTCAATCGGGAAAGGTAATAGCAGCTTTTTCTGGGAATCTTACGGCAATCAAAATTGCCTTGAAGATGTTCTAGCACAGCATTAATTTTGCAAAAATTGGGACCTAAGAATCCGAAACCTAGAAAATGTTGAATAGAAGTCCGTCAAACAGAAGTAGGTACACAAAGCTATCGTAGGGGGTATCAAAATCATGGTTTTATAAAAAGTCTATACGTTTATAGATTAGTTTTGACCAATTAACCATCAATCAAATGATGTCTGCAGTCAAGATGATAACTTTGCTATAAGACTGATAAAGCCATCAACTCCACCCAATTATCTTACAGCTTATCTGACAGACAAACAAACACAGCAATCTGCGCTACAAATGTATAGAGCTCACCTGCAAAAACTCCATAGCAGACGATCGCTATCACTTGTGTTGTTGTTGTAACAGTAATCCATGCCGAAGAGAACAGACATCCGCTTATCATCAGCGAGACGCATGAGATACCAGTTGCTATCAGAAATATCCGACGGTAGGCTACAGTCTCGTGCTCCTTGCCCCTGTACTCGGTGGTCAAGTGTTCCAGGACCGATCGGCAAATCTGTATGACAGCTTGATAAACGATGCCCGGCCAGATACGTATCACCCATTCCTCATCCGATTCGACGACATTTCCATAGAGGTATGCGGGTGTTGACAGGAAGGCCTGCAAAAAGTTGTCGCGCCGATCGAGAAAGAGAAAGAGACTTCTATTACAAACCTATAACAAGTCGGGCCTTACAAGTTCAGATAATAACTACATGTATTGCGAACCCACATAACAGGTACTTCTGTTGGATGTGCTTTTTAAGGACACGACGCGGCACTCCGGTAGTTGTGACTGCAGTTCGCGCTCGTCGCGCCACCGCGGCCGTTTCCAGAACTTTGGTTTGTATGGGCATTGCGTCACGAAAGTTTTTCAATTTTGTATCCATTGGGACATTCTATATCACTCAAAGGGTTGTTTCGTTTGTTTTACGAAAGTCTCACAGTTCACTCAGAGCCCGGGTTCAATATCCAGGGACATTTCGTAGGATTCCCCGAGTATCTATGGTAAAAGAAATTATTTTATCGTACCGAAAATTATCACGAACAGATTCGACTACGCTTTGCGGTAGTAGAATGGAAAATTGTGACAAACCTGACTGACTAGGAGTGCGAACGGCGACGGACCCGAACAGTGTATCTTTCTTTGCATTTAGCTTTCGCTGCTCGAGCAGCAGATTTGTTTGTCGCCTTCTCTTGACATAAGACATAGTCTTAGTGGATTCAAAATAACTGCTATAAATAAGGTTGACGATTTGTGTTCGTATGGTGTAATCTTATCTCTAGTTTGCATTGCATGAGTACCTACCTATCTACTGTTTGTATCCATCTATACAGAAGCTAAGAGGGGTAGCTGCCGCTGATAGGAGGCGGAAAGTCACTACAAAAAAGCACAAAAGTCGAGTTTGGTATGTTGTTGCAATGTTGCAACAACAACAAGTTTTATCAAATACAAGATAACAATTTTAATCACATACGTACTTTGGGAGGAATTCAGACTTGAGGTATTTGTGACTCACTGTAGTGGCGAAATTATTAGCTCAGGAAATATTAAGATTTCATTGCATACTGTTAGGATATTTGTATGAGATTTCTAGGGTTTGATCGATTAAATTCAGCTGTTCTTCCCCATGCTCCCAATTTCTTTGTCCAATGAAAACTCACTTTGATTGTTTAAATTTATTGAATCTACTTAGTTTGAAATTTGTCAAGCAAGTCTTACGCTACGATATATTCCAACAACAGCTGTAAAATATACTGGCTTACCACGGCTTGAACAATTAAGAATCTCTTTTACATTTGAGTCCATGCTAATAACTTTACCCATACACCTATCACATTCTAGAACGTTCTTATATTTTTGGTAGAAATCTAATAATAATAGCATAGTATATTGTAGTAAGGTAAGGTTTGCTAATTTGTTGGAGTTTTTTTATCCTTTATTTGAGAGTCCTGATTCCGAATCATTATAATGATTTAAACTGTTGCCCGTAATTTCGGACGCGCTGCTTGTTAACTTATATTCGTAGTCTAACGGAAATGAAAAAATGGGAGATTTTTTAGTGAGTTAGAATCTAACAGTGATACAGCCTTAAAGCTTCAAAGAACAGTCAAAGGCCTTCGCTAGTCCAATAACGAGAAAAACGAGAATCAAAAAGTGTAAAACCTTTATATTACCGATTTGACTTTGCTTTCGGTGGCAAGCCAAGCTATCAAGATAAGAGCCAAATTTTTTTAGTCTTTGAGGATCTTCACGGTAACAGCGATCTTGTTAAAATTTGTAAAAAACGTACAGCAAAACAAGTGAGTAAGTACAAGAGTTCGTCTTTAACGAACATCTAAATATCCGACCCTCTCTACCATCAAATTGAAAGCCTTTTTCGCCTGAATTAATGTAACTTAGGTTAATTATTTGTACTGGCCACGCTCCCAAAACAGGGCTTAAGCTAAAAATAAAATATAATATTTCTAGTTTCGTTATAATCATGAAAAAATACGCTAAAAGCGAATACCTGTGCTTAAAAAACGTATTTTTCCGAAAAAACGCCCTTAAAAGTGGGTGGAGCTAATGCTTTATATGTACCAAACTTAGCAAATGGTAAGATTTTCATCATCATCATCATCATTTTCGAATGCCGCCTATCCTTTAAAAGGGTCGCGGAGCGAGGGTGGCTAAATGGTCCTTCCATCTTTCTCGATCCTCCGCCACCAACTCAAGAGACTCCGGCGCAATCCCCAGGCGGGACTCAGAGAGGTTCTTTACCTGATCCCACCACCTGTTTCTTGGCCTACCAGGGGGGCGACGCGCTCGCATCTCGGCTAGCATGACCTGTCTAGGAAGTCTGTCGGGGGGCATGTGAACAACGTGTCCAAACCATCGAAGAATCGATCGCTCCACTCGGAGAAGTAGCTGCTCAACATTAAGATTCCTACGAATACTGACGTTTCTCACTCTGTCCCTTAGAGCAACACCAGCAACGCATCTCAAGAATCTCATTTCGGCAGCTTGTACCCGCGATCTAATTCTTTCGGTCATTACCCAAATTTCATGACCATAGATGAGGGTCGGAACGAACACTGAATTAAAAACTGAGATCTTTGCTTTCACTCCAAGCTCAGCTTTCCTGATGACCGGCCGGCGCAGTTCCTTTACTATTGCTCCAGCTTGGCCAATTCTACAGGACAACTCAGTATCACTCCTTCCATCTTCCGTGAAAAAGACCCCGAGATACTTAAACTTCTCCACCTGTTTTAATGGAACTCCATTAATGTGCAGGGTACACTGCACAGGAGTTCGGGAAACAACCATCACTTCCGATTTACTTTCATCCCAGCATCACCGCAGACGGCTGCAAACCTATCCAGTGCTTTTTAAAGTTCCTCTTTTTATGATGCAAGGATGGCCAAATCATCTGCGAAAAGCAGATGGCTCATCCTGATGCCAGCCAATTCGAAACATTGCTCACCAAGACTGCGTTTCACCATCCAGTCCATATATGCTATGAAAAGGAGCGGCGACAGAACACAGCCCTGGTGAAGTCCAAGCCATTTATCCGTACACAGCTTCTGCAGTTTTCATACAAAGACTGGATGGCTCTCAGAAGAGGCCCACTAAGCGCATAGTCCTGCAAAACTCTCCACAGTGTATCCCGAGGGACTCAGTCATACGCCTTTTCCAGATCTACAAAACACGCATTTGGCATATTCCCAGGCCTTCTCAAAAATAACCTTCAGAGTAAAAAGCTGGTCGGTTGTGCCACTGCCAGGCTGAAAGCCGCACTGTTCTTCCCGTAACAAAGGCTCGATTACAGCTCTGGAACGCGTATCCAACACTTCGCGAATACTTTTCCCGGAAGCCTCAAGAGAGATATGCCCCCATAGTTGGCGCAATCTCTCCTGTTCCCTTTTTTGAAAATGGGCACTATAGCTCCCGTTTGCCAATCGCTAGGTGCCTTCCTGCTATCCCAGGCCACCTTAATGACACGTGTTAGCCATTTAACACCCTCTTCACCTTGAGCATTTCTGGCCGGATTTCATTAACTCTAGCAGACTTGCCAACTTTTAGCGATTTAATCGCTTTAGTGACTTCGTCTACTGTGGGACTATTCTTCGCCCTTATCTCGCCAGCAGTGGGAATGCCATCTTCAGTGCCCCGTTGGGGGTTGAGCAACTCCGAAAAGTGCTCTCTCCATCTGCGCAAGACATCGCTCTCATTTGAAAGAAGTGTACCGTCCTTGGATTTAACTCCTTGAATGATATTCAATTTCCTTCCTCTGAGCCGGCGAATGGTCTGCCAAAATATCTTGTTTGCAGATCTGTAATCGTGCTCCAACTTCACGCCGAACTTTTTCCATGACTGTTCCTTGGCTGTTCTGACTGCCAGATTGGAAGTCCTTCGCGCCTCATTGTACCGGGCTCGAGAAGTTCTTCTCTCTGATGGCTTCTTGAACTCCAGGCGTTTTAAACCAAGCAGTTCTTTTCTCACCACTAGCCGCTATCCCAATCCGCTTCACTCCACAAACATTTCCTGCAGAGGCAATGACTGCCGATAAAAACAGCTGCCATTCCTCCTCTACATTCAAAAGGTCAGTTGGAATTTGTAATAATTTCTGAAATCAGAGTCAGCACCCTGCAACCTTTCCCACCGTATGCGTGTCACCAGTCTTGGTTTTCGCCTGGGTGTCAAAGGAATACTGTCACTGAAAAACAATCTACACAGCACTAAGTGGTGATCAGTTGACAACTCAGCTCCCCTGAAAACTCGAACATCACAAATCATTCTTTGAACACACGATGGTACAACAAAGAAATCAATCAGTGACCTCTGATTTAAACTGTGCTTGTACCATGTGTATTTGTGAATGCCTTTGTGTGGTAAAAAGGTGTTCATAATGGACAAGCCATATGCACAGCAAAAGTCCAACAACTTCCCTCCGTTCCTGTTTTGATCCGGGTCACCGTTCCTCCCGATCACCCTCCTCCAAGTACTGTCGTTCGTACCCACATGTGCATTGAAGTCACCCATCAGGAGAAAGAAGTCCATTTCTGCCACTCTGTCCAGGGCAGCATCAACTTCGTTCAAAAAGGACTCATACTCTGACTCTCGATTTGGTGCATACACCTGAACCAGAGCCAGAGTCGATCGTTCAAGCTTAAGCTTTAAGATCAGAATCCTTCCCCCTAATGGAATGACATCGAATACATTTTCTGACAACCGGGGGCTTGTGAGTATCTCCACACCCGCCTGTGCAGTCGTGTGATTTGGGACGCCAGACCAGAAGAGCTTCCACCCATCATCGAAGTATTTGGTTCCAGAACCCTTCCACTTAGTTAAGGAGATGCCAGTTGTATCGAGCTGATACTTTTTGGCCTCCTCAACCAGTTCAAGTTCCTTCCTCGTTAGCGACGAGACATTCCACGTACCAATTTTGAGTTGGTGCCGTTGTCGATTTGTAGAGTTTCCACCTAAGCCCTCATTTTGACTTGGTGCTGTCCCCCTCCGCCCCCCGTAATGGATAGCGGCACCATTGACGGGCTGCTCGTAACTTCTTCAGGTTAAGCCCGGTCGGTTGCCGAGCGCCTGGGTTTCCAGGATCAGCAAATATCCGAGGCTGTTTTTGTTTTCTTTTTATGGTTGGGGGGGTTGCATTTTATACCTAGCTGCCAGGTTTAAATTCGGCCGATCCTAACCCAGAAAACAGACGCCGACCAGAAGGCCGCTCGTCCCACGCACAAATTGACGGATGGACATGAATAGGTTTATCAATTCACCTATTCGTGTCGATCATATCTCTCAAAGGTCTTAGGGCTTAAGACTGACCATTATTTGTGCTGCCCCCAGTAAAAACAACTGCCAGGATGCTCGTTAACTCTTCATCGTAAGCCAAACCAGACGTCTTTTGGCGCATACTCCCATTTTTACGTGGATGTGAGGTAGGCGCTATGGTAGCATTGATGCTCAGCTACCGGGTTGTTCCTGGAACATCACGAACATTTCTAAAAGAAAACCTTTCAAAGTGCGGTTCGGATCCGGCAAAATATTGAATGCAACACAGTTCGTACATGGTTGAGAAGATGGCTCTGGGTCATCCTTTTTTAATGTTCTGAACTGATCCTCTACCGCCGAAAATCAAAAATTGTATTCCTTTATTTTTAATCTAGAAGAGATGACAAATTGGCTTCATTTCGTTATAAATTGAAATAAGACCAAATTTCGCTTTATGGAGGATATTGTGTTTTTTTTTGTATTCTTTGTATTCTTCAAAGGATGTAGTATGTAAGTGTAGTGAGAACACGCGTCTCCTGCAACACCCTTTCTAAGTTTTCTTTTACCTTCCTTATTTCTGAAAGAAAAGAATAGTCTTCAACTCATCGGCCATTTCACAAGAGACAAGATAGTTTGATCTGGCCTAAAACTGAAACCTTGGCAATTCTCACTAGAGATTTAACAAAAAAATCCTGGCACATGTCATCAACGAATTTTCTTTTGAATAATAATGGCTCAAATTATAATAATGGCTAAAACCTCAAATTAAAATTTTTTCAAAAAATTACATTATTCCCATCTAAGTAACTATTTGTAAAAATTTTATTTGGATCTTTTTTCTTTCATATGGATACTAGGCCTAAACCAATTGCATTTATTTCCATATGCACTTAATGCTTAATATGCTTAAGGTGCATAATGCTGCTGCCCCTGCAATGGCTGAATGTTTGACTTGGGGTAGATGCGTGGTTGGGTGTACTCAAAGCATGCTTTTACGTTAGTTTAAACTTCGGCCTTACATACGGTTAAAGATTGCTCTTATTTTGCGTAAGAAGCGCAAACTAAGCCAATTTGAGCTAAATTGATTAAAAGGAAATGACAATAAGTCAACAACTTGTTCTTGGACTTTAAGATATTTTAGAAAAACAAACTATCTCTTGGAGATGTGACGAAAAATTTCAAAACGTTTAAGACCGCCCATAGAATCGCATGTTTTAATAAACTACCCCAAAAGAAAGGGACTTACTTTGATAAGGTCACCCACATGATTGAGCTTACAGCAATCACCGAGAAGAGTTAATGGCCCAAGTCATATAAAATTTGAGCTTCTGGATCCTGTAATACAAGTGCAGACAGGCAATTTACACATTTTTCCGTTTTCTTTAATTTAAAGTGTGAAAAAACGTTCTGGTGTTACTTGCCTCAGTCAATTGCTTTAAAACTTTACAAAAATCTCCAAAAATGTATGTTTTTAGGTGGCATTCATAGGCTAATTTTATTTATTTATCTATTCATGTTATGTACCTTACCTACCTAATTAAAATTTTAAAAATAGGAAAATTTTACCAGTCGCTATGTTTTATGGGATCGTTAGTCTCACAATATTTTTTCGCTGCCGGCTCGTCGTGTGTTGTCTAGTCTTGGTCTCTTTATATGAGTAAAACGTTTTCATAGACAACAAGTGGCTTTAAAAAACTTGTATGCAGTGTTAAGTAACTCAAATATGTATCTAGTTTCTTTTTCGTTTCCCTGTTTACTGTACAAAATGCACAAATATCTATTGATCCATAAATTGGAATTGCCTCACCCTCAACCTACCTGTCCTCTTCGAAGATAAAGTGCACAAACGAAATTATCTATAGGGATTACTGCAGATCCCTATATCATGCTGTGCACATTTTGGGTTTTACCCAAATCATACCTGTGCATAATTGTTTATTCAAATGAAAATTGTAGAGTGCACCTCCCTTAAATATCCTTTCCTTGTAAACTCATTTTAAGTTTTATGACAAAGTAGGTAAATTGCACGCACAATATTTTTTTTCGGACACCTTTATCACCATTTTAGGTTTAGGCTATAAGGGTAGGGATTACAAACTGCATCTTCAGTTTTCTGTTTCCTACCATTTAAATTGCAGGTCATCGTTGCGATTCGAGTTAGTTGCGAAACATCACTCGACATGACGAGTAGCAGACGAAATTGTCTTATATTTATTCTGCTGGTGAGTTAAAAAATTTTGGCTCTCTTTTTCGGTTAGATGAAAATTTTACAATTCTTTTTATTTTCCTTACAGTTTGCAGTTTGTGAAGAATATTTAACATCAGGAACACCAGTGAGCTTATCAGAAGGCGAAGTCGTACAAAATGCTAGTCAAGTAATATCAGGTATGTAGATCTTTGCTAAAATTTTATCAAAGTGGTCTTAAAATAAGGAATTCTTACAAAGTGAGCTCTGAATTTAGGTTTAAAACCTAACTAATAGAACACTTGATGAACTTAGTACGATTCAACTCTGTGGTCAAACTTAAATTATTTTAGCATTTTAAAATACGAGAACTATAATTCGAATTATACACTTGAGAGTAAAATAAAACTTTGCCTAGATCCTGAAACTACGGTCACGTCTTAAAAAAGTATCCGATAGACTCCTTCCTTCACAATTGAGAGTTGTGAACTAAAAATTTCTGATGTTGTTAAACAGTTCTTACTCGTTATGTTCCTTCACGAACAGCTTTTCATGTTGACTTCAACCAGTAGTCATATGAAAAGTTTGCACTACTCGGCATTTAGGATTTCAAGCTTCTCAAACGTTCAAACGCCATACATTCAAAATGCTTCAAAGATTCGAGAATTTAACTTCGAATAATGTCAATAATGTACAGAATTATTATCATGGAAAAGAGCAAGAACTATCTTCTCTTGTCTGCTACTTTTCAAGGGCACCTATTTGGCTCCGACACGGGCTGACGTCACGATCTTCTGCCGATCGACTTACTGCCCCTAAAAAGTGAAAGAAGTGTAGACATCTTCTAATCTAGTGTAAAATCGAGAATTGCGGTTTCGTGTCGCAGCTGCATCGTGTATCGTCTCCCCTGTCAATACTTGCGCTCCTCAAGTCAGACGATAGGGAAGCCGCATAATGTTTTGCCGCTTGTATTTTCCAGGGCTGTCGGGGAAGCTCTGACTCTGATCAATTTTCCTGCATATATTCACTATTTGTTAAACTGAAATCAGAGCCGCGTCCAGCATTGTCTGCACTTCGCCTCTGAGCCTACCGAATGGCCTGAAAATAAAACAAAAAAACGCGAAATGTGTAGCCGATTTGAAATGAAACAAGGACAGATTTCGAGTCAGGCTTTTCAAAAGCAGATTTTTTTCGCCTTATTCGGAACCCCATGCAAGCAGGCCGCATCCTATTTTTACCTTCAAATTTCTCCATTTATCCTTCTTTTGCGGGCATAATTCATTCTTAGGTTTGACATCGAGGAGGTTGGAAACTTGCGTTTAGCTCAATCTTGGTGCGGAATCCAGTCGTGCTTCAAAGTTCACTCAATTTTTTCCACAGAAAAGACAACTTAAAAGTGGCCTTCTACAAAAATTGTCCCATAAAACTTGCTTGGAACGTGGCATGTGACTGGTCTACATCATAGTTTTTTTTTGCCAGAACGGGAAAAAAAGATTGTACAAAAGTTTGTAGGAATAAAAAGCCATGGTACGAGACTATTTTTACAAATTGTGATACATTAGGTCAAGTTTTTAGTTCAATTGACTTTTAACAGAGCGTTAAAAGCTTCCCAGCTACCTTTGGGTCTTTCACTCTTGCATCGACCCACCCGAGGATCTTTGCAACCATGAAACCATTAATCGCCTAGCTTGCTGCGAATTACTTAATTAACTCAGCCACCTCTAAGTTTTGCGCCTTTTAAATTTTTTTTTGTAAAGACCCGCCTTTGTCAGCTTTTGCTTAATAGCTGACCTTTAACCTGCTTAACCTTTCCGAAATATCTTACGGCTTAGGAGTCGCGTTTGATCTGGGCTTGAGTGTCAGAACGATCGCCGGTCTTGGCATAAGCCTTTAACTCCAATGTATTTGCGCTGCAGAAAACTAAATCGGAAGCCTAACCCCGATAGTTACAAATTGGTGGGCTCTCTGCCAATGTTTATTAGCTTTCTAAGCTGCTTTGTTCCTTAAGTCCTGCTCTTCATTCTTCACTCCTAACATTTGTTACAAATGCCGTGTCTAAATATGATGGTGTATGCCCATAGTCGTAATATTTTAATATTGACAAACATTTCGATTCTTCGGCTTTTCTTGTCAAGCATCTTCTAATCCACTCTGTTGATCCTGCCAACTTGAGCCCTGTCACTCGATCAAATTCTGTAACTCGCGTGGCACCAGAAGCATCACCGAGAACATCACGGTGGAACAGTATTTCTCCAAAACTTGACTAACCTAGCTCCTTTGTCACATCTAGTCCAGCTCTCTACTCAAGCATTTTTTTGTTTTGTAGGCGTACTGTGTACCTATGTCCTTGGAAGCATTAACTTTCTTAAACAGGTTCTATCGATTACGACTTCAGGCAGAAAAACATAAAAAATTCAACCCACTTAAGCCTTCTGAGACTGAATAACTTGACTCAAGGAGACTTGGAATTCTTTAATCTTTTTTTTGGAATACCTTTTTTTTGGCTAAAATTTTGAAGTCAATAACTGAGTCCCGCGACTAAATTCGGATCACTGACAAATAATTTTTGGGCATCCTTAAAATTCTCCTTAGGCCCGGTTTTTCAGTGCTGAGTTAAGCTAAGCTTAAACCAAGATCTGCCTATCCGAGTATCCGTAATAAAGCCAATCTGGATTTAACCAAGCGAGCAGTTTTTCAGGGCAGAGTTAATTCCCTCAGCAAAATTGTCGAAATCTTCGACTCTCGAAATTATTGACTCTCTCAACTCTCAATTCACATAGAAATACACAGGAAAAAAAGTTCGAGTTGTTCTCAGATGTAATTTTTCATAAATATACACAAAATAACTGTCATTCTACACAGAAAAAATATTCTAAGAAGTTCATAGTGTTCACCAGAGTTTATCCGGGATTAACTCACCGAATTTGGCGAGTTAAGCCGAGATTAACCCCGAATCTAGATTCACTGAAAAACTCATTTCTGGTTTTAATCTCAGTTTAACTCGGAAACTCGGATGATCTCGCACTGAAAAATTGGCCCTTACAAACACAACTTTTTGTCTTTTGGGTTTCATGAAACCGTGACTCTTCTGTCTAGCTATAAGCCCAGGGACCTATGTGCAAATGAGTATTGAGATAGATATTTGCTTTTTTATGTGTGATTAGGGTAAGGCAAGAATGGCGACTAGTTGTCAGGAAAAGGGAATATGTATCCGGCTATCTATTTAAAGAAAAAAGGACTCCCAAGTCCAAACCTCTTTATAAATGTTGGGCCATTTAGCTTTGTGTCTTTGTGCCATATCAGCTTGAACAGTCCAAAAGTCTTAGAAAACTTCGAAATGGTTTATCTTCCAATGTCGTCCTTATATCATATCGCATATACGCCATAATTGATGCGAAGCAAAAGGGGGTACGAGATTGCTGCTATTGAAAACAGTTTTTAGTTTTTTGAATACGATTTCCTGTGACTTATCTTTGATTTTGGTTTTATTCTTTTAGTGAATCCAACACCGGCCAATTCCGAAGTATCAGATGGAGGCAATTATTTCATACCTGGAGGAATAAGAGGATCCGCTAAGGTTGACGACTTACCTGTGGGAGAAGTATCAAATGGAGACAATTATTTTATTCCAGGAGGAATACGATATTCTGCCCAGGTTGATGAAGTACCCGCCGGAGGAATTCGGGGAAATGTTCAGGAAAATGTATCAGCATCGGACTCGGTGGCGCCTTCGTTAAATTCGGGCAATAAGCTAGAGGCGAACCTCGGCCGAGATGAAGAATGGAACTACGAACATCATATAAATTTTGGTTCAGGACAAGGTCAAGAATCAACTGCATTGCCACCAAATGGAGACAATTATTTTATTCCAGGAGGAATAAGAGGCTCTGCTAAGGTTGAAGACCTGCCAGCAGGAGGAGTACCAAACGGAGAGAACTATTTTATTTCAGGTGGAATAAGAGGCTCTGCTAAGGTTGAAGACTTACCTGCAGGAGGAGTACCTTACGGAGAGAACTATTTTATTCCAGGAGGAATCAGAGGCTCTGCTAAGGTTGAAGAACTGCCAGCAGGAGGAGTACCAAACGGAGAGAACTATTTTATTCCAGGAGGAATCAGAGGCTCCGCTAAGGTCGAAGACTTACCTGTGGGAGGAGTATCAAATGGACACAATTATTTTATTCCAGGAGGAATACGATATTCTGCTCAGGTTGATGAAGTACCCGCTGGAGGAATTCGGGGAAATGTTCAGGAAAATGTAGTAGCATCGGACTCGGTGGAGCCTTCATTAAATTCGGGCAATAGGCTAGAGGCGAACCCCGGCCGAGATGAAGAATGGAACTACGAACATCATATAAATTTTGGTTCAGGACAAGGTCAAGAATCAACTGCATTGCCACCAAATGGAGACAATTATTTCATTCCAGGAGGAATAAGAGGCTCTGATAAGGTTGAAGACTTGCCAGCAGGAGGAGTACCAAACGGAGAGAACTATTTTATTCCAGGAGGAATCAGAGGCTCTGCTAAGGTTGAACACTTACCTGCAGGAGGAGTACCAAACGGAGAGAACTATTTTATTCCAGGAGGAATCAGAGGCTCTGCTAAGGTTGAAGAACTGCCAGCAGGAGAAGTACCAAACGGAGAGAACTATTTTATTCCAGGAGGAATCAGAGGCTCTGCTAAGGTCGAAGACTTACCTTCGGGAGGAGTACCAAATGGAGACAAGTATTTCATTCCAGGAGGAATAAGAGGCTCTGCTAAGGTTGAAGACTTACCTGCAGGAGGAGTACCAAACGGAGAGAACTATTTTATTCCAGGAGGAATCAGAGGCTCTGCTAAGGTCGAAGACTTACCTGCGGGAGGAGTACCAAATGGAGACAAGTATTTCATTCCAGGAGGAATAAGAGGCTCTGCTAAGGTTGAAGACTTACCTGCAGGAGGAGTACCAAACGGAGAGAACTATTTTATTCCAGGAGGAATCAGAGGCTCTGCTAAGGTTGAACACTTGCCAGCAGGAGGAGTACCAAACGGAGAGAACTATTTTATTCCAGGAGGAATCAGAGGCTCTGCTAAGGTTGAAGACCTGCCAGCAGGAGGAGTACCAAACGGTGAGAACTATTTTATTCCAGGTGGAATAAGAGGCTCTGCTAAGGTTGAAGACTTGCCAGCAGGAGGAGTACCAAACGGAGAGAACTATTTTATTCCAGGAGGAATCAGAGGCTCTGCTAAGGTTGAAGACCTACCTGCAGGAGCAGTGCCAAATGGAGACAAATATTTTATACCAGGAGGAATAAGATACTCCGCTCAGGTTGATGGTGTACCCGCTGGAGGAATTCGAGGAACAGCTCCGGAAAATTTAACAGTTTCGGCTGGGGGGGCACCTGCATTAAATTCAGGCAATAAGATAGGGACTAACATCAGCGATGAAGAATACGACGAAGATAAAATTCCAGATAGAAATGGTGGATCAGGATTCGATGTAGCTCCATTTCCCATGCTCACTCTACAATCGGCGGCACCCGCTGGAGGAATCAGGGACTCAGAGTTAGAACTAGAAATTAAGGTAAAAAAACCCGCTGGAGGTATAAGAAACGTAGGGGAAGAGGTACCTATGGGAGCACCCGCTGGAGGAATCAGAAGCTATAACCTCGAAGTGCCCGCTGGAGGAATAAGAGCCTCGTTGGGATCAAACTTTGACGAAGAAGGCGATGAATATGATGTATCATCGCAAAATGAATTCATTGTGACTCCATATCCCGAGAATTTAGAGCTATCTGCCGTTCCAGCTGGTGGTATACGAGGTTCGGGTGCGTTGGAATCAAAATTAAATGCCCCTGCAGGAGGAATCAGAGACTTTAAGGATGAAAGCTTGGTGGCACCAACTGGAGGTATAAGAGACTCAGCTGAGGAGGTCGTTACATCAGGGGGCATCCGTGGCACCGCAGACGAGAATATACAAATTCCCGCAGGTGGAATTAGAGACTCGCCACAGGTCAATTTAAATGCTTCGG
Organism: Neoascia interrupta; assembly: GCA_947623515.1. Taxonomy (NCBI): domain Eukaryota; kingdom Metazoa; phylum Arthropoda; class Insecta; order Diptera; family Syrphidae; genus Neoascia; species Neoascia interrupta. Next base: position 30,917,282 of record OX392463.1, read on the forward strand.
CAGGAGGAATAACGAACACATCGGAAATTAGTTTGTTTGCTCCAGCTGGAGGAATAAGAGACTCAATCGCAAAAAACTTTAGGAAACTTGTTGAATTCATTACACCTGGTGGAGGAAACAAAGATTCAGCAGATAATGTCGAAGCGACCGGTAGAGGAATGAAAGACTCAGCAGACAACATTGAAGTACCCGCTGGTGGAATCAGTGACTCAGCAGGCAAACCTAAGAAACCCATGAAGCGCCCGATGGAAAACCTTGAAGCACCCGCTGGAGGAATACCAGTAGATGGCATAAAAAGTGTCAAGGCTCCTCTTGGAAGCATGGACTATATGGAAGAAGTACTTGAAATAATTACATCCACTGAAAGCAATTATTTCTTGGAAGGTGGAATCAGAGGCTCAGCAGACAATCTTGAGGTACCCGCTGGAGGAATCAGAGGCTCAGCAGGCAACCCTAAGAAACCCATGAAGCGCCCGATGGAAAATCTTGAAGCACCCGCTGGAGGAATACGAGGCCCAGCAGACAATCTCGATGTACCCGCTGGAGGAATCAGAGGCTCAGCAGGCAAACCTAAGAAACCCATGAAGCGCCCGATGGAAAACCTTGAAGCACCCGCTGGAGGAATACCAGTAGATGGCATAAAAAGTGTCAAGGCTCCTCTTGGAAGCATGGACTATATGGAAGAAGTACTTGAAATAATTACATCCACTGAAAGCAATTATTTCTTGGAAGGTGGAATCAGAGGCTCAGCAGACAATCTTGAGGTACCCGCTGGAGGAATCAGAGGCTCAGCAGGCAACCCTAAGAAACCCATGAAGCGCCCGATGGAAAGCCTTGAAGCACCCGCTGGAGGAATACGAGATGCTGCTCAAGAAAGTCCACAAGCGCCAGCTGCAGCACTGCGGTGGTTTTCAAGAGATCCCCCCGTAGGTGGCATAAAAAGTAACAAAGCTCCTCTTGGAGGCATTAAAGGGTCACTAAACGCTGGCCTAGACTATGTAGAAGAAGTCCTTGAAGTAATTACATCCACTGAAAGTAGTTATTTCTTGGAAGGCGGAATCAGAGGATCGGCGCAGGAGGCCCCAGCAGCTGCTCTTAGAGGTGACAATAACCAGCAGGAGAGCCTTATTTTACCTGCATCCGAAGTTAGTGGAAGCATTCAAGTCCCGACTGGAGGAATCAGGGGACCCCAGGATGAGCTTGTAGCACCTGCAGGAGGAATCAGAGACACACCGCAAGCCGAGCTAGAAGCACCCGCTGGTGGAATTAGAGCTCCAGTCAATGCTGAATTTGACCCAGTAACAAAAAGCCCTCTCGCTGGTGGTCTTCAAATGCCTGTGCCGTATTTTGCAGTTCTCTCTTCCCAGTTTGAGTCCTGCACGGAACCCGGAAATTTCTCAATTCCTGGCAGCTGCCGCCAGTACACAACCTGCTCACCGACCACATACCATCTTATGACGTTTGAGTGCCCCGAAAACTCGGCGTTCAGCCCAATTCTTCGGCGCTGTACTCGGGATGTATCACCCTGCACCGACCTAGGACCTGAATGCGTTACAGAAGGCAGCATAGCTGATCCTGTCGACCAGAAATTCTACTTTTGGTGTGTTCAAAGCCAACTCGGTGGATTCCACAAATACCACGTTAAGTGCGAAATGCACGAGCAATTTATTCCCTTGAATGGACGATGTGTGCCCATGGCCCATGGTGTGGCAGTCTTCGAAACTGATCGTGATATTGCAAAGCACGAATGGAAACAACTCAAGAAAGAGTTGAAACTTCGGGCCAAGCAACAAAAGAAGCAGCTTAAATTGGAGGCCAAAGCCAAGTTCCATTCCGAGAAGCACGTCGTCAAGGATGACGAGGAAGAGGATGATTGATTTTTTTTATTTTTCGCTCTAGATATTAAAATTTAGTTTGTAAGCTTTTAGAGAATAAAACAGTCAGTCGAGCGAAAGTTTTTGTGTCTTGACTTTTTTTTTTGACTCGCTTGTCTTTTTCACCAGGGGCTTTCGATTTCGTCGTCAAATAAGATCAAACGGTTGTCAAGCTTGTTGAAGGTGGCCAAGTTTTGTTGCCGCTACTTTAAACGCTGTTAACTTTTAGTGTTATACTTTTGGGCGCTTGTAGCTGATCGTACGACCTGCATGCTCCATTCTTATCTTATCTATCAACTATAAGGGTAAGTCAACACCCACAAGTCAGTCAATGAAAATACATTAAAAAAAATTATTCAGGGCGGGACTTCTGTGCGGTGAGGTAAGACAAGTGTTTATTTACGGATTTAGAAAACAAGCTGTGGAAATTGTTTTTGAATCAATTTTTGTTTTTCGTAGGTGAGAAAACAACAACAGTTTTCTGTTGATGCTTCTTTAGAGCCTCTGGGTGAGAACTATTCGAGTTCGAATAAGGTGGTTTGTAAACTGAGATGACAGTGTCAATATTTATACCGACAAAGCTTACCTTAGGCATGCAGTTAACTTGGTTGGAAAATTAGCAAATGTTATTTCTTGCTCCGCGCTTTTCAAAAAATATTCTGTGCATTTTTGTCTTCGAGACAAAATTACTTACGTAAAAGGGTCTCCTTTAAGGGTTTACTTGGTCCACAGGTCTAGTCATTATTTTATGATGAGTACGCAACACATTCAAGAGCTAAACGCTCACCAGCTAGCGTAACGAAAGTTGTGGCCAGTATCTACGGAAATAGCAGAGAGGTGCTGGTTCACTTTGATTTTGACTTTCGGTTCTACTAAAAGCCTCTGGTAAGCAGTATGCGTCGAAAATTAGGCTTGAAGGTGGCTATAGAGCAGAAAACCTTTCTGGAGTTGAAATTGAGCTCTTCAGAAGAAGAAGATCTATGAACTTCCCGAAAAAAAGAAGTAAAAATTAGGCAATGAAAACTTGAGATGTTTGAAAGACGTTATAAGTTGTCTGAAGCCAAAGCACAATCCACTAGAGATTTACTAAATTGCAATGCATACAGAGAAAGCCAGGTTTTTGGTGTGCCTGTTGAGATGACGGCGTTTTACTTCTATTTTTTTTTTTGAGAGTGTCATAAGCTATAGACCATCAGTGTCAACGGCAGGCGCCATAGCTCGATTATTACTAACGTATATTGGCTGACATGGACGCCAAAGACGCTGCGGTTCCAGCAGGACGGAATTCCGTGCCATGACAACTCGCCACATTGGAAATTCGTGACAGGCAATTCGGGGGTTTGGTCATATCTAACGTGGATGTGATGTATTCTGGCCACCAAGATCTTGCGATCAGACCAGACCTTTGCTTAACGGTCTTTTCCTGGGGTTTTCTGGAGCCACGGATCTATGCGAAGGAGCCACAAGCCAGCGGTCCATAAAGCGAATGGATTGGTCGGATCCAGCCTGTTTTATGCGCGAGAGTCATCGAACATTTGAAATTTCAATAAAAAATATTGAATTTTTACAGGCAAATTGAAAAATTATTAAAAAATATTGAAAATATTGGAGAAAAAACAGAGAATGGAGAATATTGTCCCGCTTACGATTTGTTTAAGGTCATAATTTCTTCAACTTTTATTATTTCCAAAGCCGATATTAGGCATACCCATAAAGAGGTGGAACACCGTGAAAAAAACTTATTACCCCGGTCAGGATTCGAACCCGGGCTTCGTGCATAGTCTTTCTACACACAAACCACTGCGCCACGGCGCCATTTTCAATTTTATGGGGTCTGAAGAAAACTAGAAAGTTCTGTACAGTTTTTCCGACTCAAAAGCTTCAAAAATATTTGGAAAATTATTTAGTACAACATTCTGGTATCATAGCGATGATAATAAAATTTTGTTTAAGTATAAAACGTTAAAAGAGAAATCTTAAACTTTTAAAATTTTTCAAATTTAAAGCTTAAATTTTTCTGAAATGATTTAAAAAACAAACTAAGAAACTCGAATTTATAACCATTAATTTAACAGTCTTTGCTGGCACAAAGTAATTGAAAATAAAAAAATATGTAACGTTATTTGAAAAAGATTCTAAATATAATTTTTGTTAAGATTTTAAATCCAAAAAAGCCTAAACAAGTGGGAAAGCGCAACGGCGCGTACATAAAAGCTTCAGTCCGTCTGCAGGGGATTGAAAAATACCCCTCCCCTGCCTAAAGTAAGCAATTGCCACGCCTCTAGAAAGTGGGCGGGCTATAAAAATATAATTTTGAATGCCCTATGCTGATGATCGCAAACATTTTGGACTAAAACCCCGCCTTTTTAACTACGGTGATTATTTCACCGCGTTACAAGCTATAAATTAAGCCCTGTGTAAGGTATTAACATAAGGTTGAACTTCTATCATCACCATCATTTTCCGTGACCGCTTATCCTTGGAAGAGTCGCGGAGCGAGGGCTGCTAGATGGTGTCTCAATCTTTCCCGATCTTCCGCCAGCAACTCAAGAGACTCATGCGCGATCCCCAGAAATAAAATTTTTTTTTGAACTTTCTCTGGATTATTTAAAAATTGTAAATATTTGTTATTGGGCGAAACCATGTATATGCTGTCATCAAGAAAAGACACCCAACACCATCGTCTTGGATAAAACATCACCACCGACAGCTATAATTTTGAGGTAGCTAGGTAGGGACTTTTTCCCTAGCTAACAGCCAATCGCTGTTTCATTGGGCTAAGATGGCAGTTGAGTAGCAAAACCCTCTCTCGAGTAACTAAACGGCTAGCTAGAGACAGGGCTGGCTGGCGAAACTTTTGGCTGAGGCCCGGGACCACCCCGGATTGTAGCGTAACCTTGAGTTTGGGTATACACCCTGTTAGAATAAAGGGGAGACTAAGGTCTCAAAAAAAAAATCGTTTGGATGGATGACAATGGACGGTGGGGGTGGCACATTTAACCAGGTGACTTAGATCCTTCTTCTCTTTCTTTTAGCCGCGAGGTTCTGATCTGAAGTGATGGATCATACTCCACTGCATTTTTAAAGGTCCGCTTGTGGGGTGCGCCTATAATAAGAACCAGGCGACTAAGATGCTTAACTGTCAAATTTGTTGCATGAACCACAAAATATTCAGGTTAAACATTTTTTCTTGTTCTGGCTTGAACACAAATTGACATTGATCATTGCTTTTTTTTGACACAAAACATTCGGCAAGTTAAAACAATTTTATTAAAAAATCACAAAAAATAAAACACCACAATTGCATTGATGCTGTTCCAAAAAATGACATCATTTTCCATGTCAGAAAGTTATTTATTTTGGTCTAAGCTCTGCGCTGGGGACAATAAAGGCAACAACTCAGGTGGTTCCATCTGATCGGTTCTTCGGCTCTCAATAGTATCATTTTGACGGGCTTTTTCGGAGCCTCCTCCGAAAATCAGGCCTGATTCTTCAGTCATTGGTTCTGAAGGAACAATAAAACGACGTTGCACTGGATCAACCTCAAAGTAACAGCTGATTTGGGGGGCGTTAACCTTGCGCAACGGATCCTCGCGACTCTCATTGAAAGAATGTTCATTTGATGTCGCAATACTCCCGCGATCATTTGAAGTGGAGGAAGATGGTGGAGTTATTTCGGGTTTTCGAATCGACATATTTTCATGAAAATTATGATGACAGGATTTCTGAAAGTTAAAGAACAGATAAAATTTAGAAGTAGGTACTCTTAAATGGATCAATTAGACAAGGATTCGAAAAGATTAATTTTTAGGGGAGAATAATTACATTAAATTGAACTTTAGTATAGTTTAAAAATTAGAAAACAAGTTTTTAGAAAAAAAGTTGAGGTTTTCCTTACTTTATTTTGCATATGTAAATCACTGCTTCTTTTTTGTACAATGACAGTCTGAAAATGTCAATGTTATGACAACTTTAAAATAGACAATTTTTTTTAGAACTGTATTGTCGGACAAGAAAATAGACAGCATGATGCCTTGGCTACATTGAGTTGTGATTCAACAGGGTGCATCAAAAAAGTAATCAAATTATTAAAAGATGTTGGTAAAGTTTAAGCATTAATTTTAATACTCTCAGGATCTTCTTTTCACGATCGAAAAAACTGTTTTGTGATAGATAAAGTCCAATTGCATGATCATCATTTAAAATGGTATTTTAAGATTCATTATTTCTGTATTTTCTGTATTTTCTGTATTTCTGTATTTCGACGTTTCATTACTAACCTTCACTGTTTGGTTCTTTCGACAACCTTTGGTTTTGTAGTTATGACAGATTTTGCTATGTCTTTTGTTTCAAATACTGGACTGTCAGCACCTACTTGTTAGTTATATACCTTCTAACGATGACCAAAGTTACTGTAGGTACTAATCTTCTTTACCTAGTTGCAGGCTTTTTATATGGCTTCATTCGAAAGAGATATGAACCTGAATCTACACCTACTTGGTATCGTCTGCATTAATTGCTTTTTAAGTACTTATTATGGGATGCATAATAAAATAAAGGACATTTCATCAGCCTAAACAAACACACATTAATGTGTTTATTTGAAAGTAGCAGATGTGGCTATAAAACGTAGACAAGAATAACAATGTATTTATGAAGCTCAACATTCGGTACCCTTCTTAAATAAGGTGAAAGCCTTTCGGTGTACATGACTCATGAGCACCGCGTCCTTGTACAGATGCGAATTGTTCGGCTAAACTAATATTAACGAGGAAGAATTTTCTTTGTTCTTTATTCAGCGTACGGATTCGGATAGAAAAAAGGGGAATTAAAATAAATTCATAAAAAAAAATATTTAACAGATTGAGTTTTTGTAACCAGCAGAAAGCTTCTACTGTATGGGCATTGATGTCTTCAAAACAACCTTTTATTCTGGCTGCTTTAGGCTAGGCTGTCGAGAAGGATTATGTGCTATGCCTTTATGCGTTGGCATTCAGGGCGCAGCAGTTCGTGCTTAACAAAGGACTTTTGTTGAAATACAAGCGCTATCAGCTAAACAAGCGAAATACAATTTACTTAAATATATATCTTTTGAAAGTAGCAGGTTTAGTACTTGTTAAAAAACGTAGAAGCGAGCACTGAGAAAAACGTGGTTTTTACTCTACTATGGTTATCACTGCGCAAGAAATCGAGTACCCTGTCACTGAGCATCGACTGCTCATGATACAGAGGACCCTTTTTGTACCATATTCCAAGGAAGTACATTATTAAGTTTTGTCACATACAGATGTAGTTTTTAATAAAAATAAATAAATAAATAAATAGAGTGGCGCAACAGCTCGAGGTGAACCAGGGCCAACTTCTCAACAATGTATGCTGGTGTGCTAATTTGGGCGTGGCGCGAGTTTTTCCAAATGCTTATTATTCAATATTTTTGTTCCAAGTTGAAAAAAATTTTAACTTAACATATTAAAATACTTAGTCCCACATTTCGTTCTTGCAAGGTTTTGGGCCGCGCCCACATTTGACTTTGGAGGCAGAATTAAAGAAAAGCCTTAAATTTTTCCAGAAAAAAAATGCGGGTTTCAACTGGGCTTGTTCACGTTTCCTTTTCAATTTCACCTTTAACTGCGTCCGTGATATCATTTACATAGAAACGAAGAGCAGCGTGCTTTGAATGCAACCCTGCTTAACTCCCATTCTGGTCTCGAACTCCTCAGAAAGGTGGACGCCATCCCATACAGAAGTAACGTTGTTGTCATACATGGATCTCAAAACATTCATGACCTTGGTAGAGAAGCCAATCTGAAAAAGCTTGTAAAAAGGGACTCACGAGGCAAAGTATCGAACGCTGCTCGAAAATCTACAAATAAAGTGTAAAGTTTCTTGAGCCTCCTTTTAATAGATCTCAGATATATTTATGAGAGCGAATATCTGATCAATCGTTGAGTACCCTCGCCTTAAGCCAGCTTGAGATTCGTGGAGCACATTCATCCTTTCTACCCAAGATGTCAGTCTGTTGAAAAAAACCGCAACGATGAGTTTTGCCGAAGTGTTCAAGAACGATATTCCTCTCTAGTTAGATGGGTCTTCAATCAAGGTCACCCTTTTTGTGCAGTGGAAGGTTAGGTTAGGTTGATGGATGCCCTTTTGACAATAGTCACGGCTTCACTTAGACCAGCAGTTGGGTCCATTGTGTCCATTGGGAACCTTCTTAATACCTGGAACGAAAACAGAAATAGACCGCTGTTAGAAGCTCAGAGTGCCGCCCTTTTGGACCCATCCGGATTTGTATACAAATCTTAGGAGGTCCTTTAGATCTACATTATTTAGATCTTCGAGCTCGTTGAAGAAGTAGCTGCCGAGGATACTACGCCTGATGCTGTTTAGGGCTGGGCATTCGCAGAGCAGATGACGAACAGATTCAATTTCTTCAACGTCCCTGCAGCTTCTGCAGTAGTCGTTATGCGGTATGCCTAGCCGCTCAGCGTGTAGACCCACAGCGCAGTGCCCCGTGAGGATTCCCGTGAGTACTCGGATGTTCCTGCGGGCTAGTCCGATCAAAAATAGTGATCTCTTTTTGTTTACCGCTGGCCATAGCTCCCTTGTGTGTCTGCACGTATCAAGTTCTGTCCAACGTAGATTGGTTCTACTCAAGGATTCAGTTTCTAGCCTACGTGCTATCGAACTCAGCGGGACTCTTATGGATTTGAGGGCTAGAGATGCATTCATTCCAGACCCAAATCTCGCAAGCTTGTCCGCTTCTTCGTTTCCCGATATATCGGTGTGACCTGGCACCCAACACACAGTTACAGTGTTGCCAAGTGATAACTCGTCCAGAATTTCCCTGCATAGTTTCACAGCCCTTGACTTTACCACGTCTGATTCCAAGGCTTTAATTGCCGCTTGGCTATCAGAGTATATGGTGATGGTCTTGTTTGCGGGGCCGTATTTCTTCAGCTCGGAGGCAGCTTCGATTATGGCTGCCAGCTCCGCCTGAAAAATGCTGCAGTCGTCATTGATTCGGAAAGATTTACCTAGACCCAAATCTCCACAGAAAATGCCCGCACCGGTTCCGACGTCCATCTTAGAGCCGTCGGTATATACGGCGATCTCGTCGTCTCCTGCAATGGTCTTATCTTCCCATTCACCTCTTTCAGGTATTCTGGTAGCGAATCTCCTGTTGAAGGCGAATGTCATAGGTAGGTAATCTGTGACTGGGGTGTTTGTGGAGGCAGCCCACTGAGTTTCCACAGAGGCGTGTCCATAAGATCTTGAGGACCACAGTCCGGATTCCCTTAGGCGAACAGCTGTTTTAGCTGCCTTGCTGCTGCAGTATATGTCCAAGGGGGTGAGGTTGAGTAGTACCTCCAGTGCCGCGGTGGGTGTGGTCCTTAGGGACCCTGTTATACCCATGCAGGCTGCCCTTTGAACTTTGGTGAGGCTAGAGAGATGACACTTTCTTTCCGTAGCCTTCCACCATACAACTGCACCGTAAGTTAAGATGGGTCTTACAACCGTTATATACATCCAGTGTACCATGTTTGGTTGCAGTCCCCACATGCTTCCGAACGTTCTGCGGCAGGCGTATAGTGCCACGTATGCCCGCTTGACACGATCTTCTATATTATCCCTCCAGTTGAGTTTGGAGTCTAATATGACGCCCAGGTATCTTACCGACCTGGATAACGGTAACTCCACTCCCCCCATTCTCGGGTTGCTGAAGGATGGAATTGCCCTTTTCCTTGTAAACAACACAACTTCCGTCTTAGAGGGGTTAATTCCCAGTCCTCGACCCTCTACCCATTTTTCAACAATGCGAAGTGCGTAGCTGAGTCGGTCACTGAGGATTGGTGGGAGTTTACCTGGGATCAGGATTGCTACATCGTCTGCGTATGCGCTCACAGTGAAGCCTTCCCTCTCCAGGGTTTTCAGCAATTCGTCCATTACCAGGGTCCATATAAGCGGAGATAGGACACCTCCCTGCGGTGTTCCTCTGCTGACGTTTCGTCTGCTGCATACTTCGCCTAGGTAGCAGTTTATCTTTCGTGTGCTTAACATGAGCCCGATCCAGTCGCATAGACTGCTATCTAGGTGGGCGTTTCTCAAGTTGTGCAGTGGAAAGATTATAGATTGCCGGAAGGTTCCTAGAACATCTTCGGTTTCAAAGATATAATTAAATTCTGCTATAAGAGCTTTCACGAATTCAGTAGAGGAGTTTTTAAAGAACTCGAATGGGATTCGATATCTCCCTGGAGCCTTGTTAATTTTATACCCCATCCCAAAGGATAGGAGGTATATTAAGTTTGATTCATAGTTTGTAACATAGAGAAATAATCGCCGTAGACCTTAAGGGCATATGATCGAGACCGAATTGTTAGTCGAATGAGCGATGTCCGTTCGTCCGTCCGTGTGTCGGTAGTTTTTACTTAAGGTGGCACTACAGTCCGGGGTGGACCTGGGCCTCAGCCAACAAGCTTCGCCAGCCAGCTCTGTCTCTAGCTAGCCGTCTCCAGTTTCGCACGCGAAGTTGGCTGAGGTCCCCTTCCACTTGTGTGCACCACCTGAGTCTCGGTGCTCCTCTACCGCGCCGTCCCTGCGGTGTGGATTCGAAGATTTTCCGGGCCGGGGCGTTGGTGTCCATCCGCTCTAGATGACCCAGCCATCGTAGACGTTGTGTTTTGACTCTTTTGGCTAGGTCGGTATCGCTGTACAGCCCGTACAGTTTGATGTTATATCTCCTCCTCCACTCTCCGTCTATGCAGACGGGACCGTAAATCATCCTAAGAATTTTCCTCTCAAAGCAGCCAAAAGTGTTTTCAACCGCCTTTGACAGGGTCCATGCTTCTGCACCGTAAAGCAGGACTGGGATGATGAGGGTCTTATACATGGACACTTTAGTTGCTCGAGAGAGGGCTTTGCTACTCAATTGCCTCCTTAGCCCAAAGAAATTAAATTTTGATCTAGGAACTTGAAACTTAATATCTGTTCTTCTATATCTAGGTCCCGAAGCAGTGAAATTTAACAACCAAGATTTATGACACAATTCGGAGCTTGAAAGTGGTCAATTGGGATGGGGTATTCAACGATTCGCGTAAGCGGATTGTAACCCTCCCACTAGTTAGCATTATCGATTACTCTTGCACTTCGCTCTGAGATATCGGCGTATCTAAGAATTCGCATAATAACAGTGGTTCAGCATAATGGAAAGGAGAGGAGATTCGCGATTTTTCTTTCCGTTCACTATTTTCGCTGCTCTCCAAAAGTCTGCTGACGATCTTGCGTTATTTAAGGTTTCCATAATTTGAAGGTTATATGCCCGTTTTTCGAGCAGCAAAGGCTTTTAAAAAATCTGTTCGCCGAGGCATACAGAACCCTGAACGTCGACGAGTTTTGTCTGCGAACTAACCTTAGGAGAGCAAAGGCAAGGTGCATGAAGGAGCAAAGTGCATGAAGAGAGATGCATCTCTAGCCTTCATGCACTCGGGATCAAACCACTTTTGCTTGGAGCCACTAAGATCATCAATTCTGGGGGATAATAAAGCATCGCGCCATTTAGCTAGCTCCAAATTAAGATTGTTCTGGAATATAACTCGAAAACAGTCGCTTGATGCAAGCTTTTGGAGCAAGGAAAGCTCTGCAGTGGTAGTTGTGTGGGAAACCCCAATTTTGAAAACAAGCTCCAGTGGCATATGATCCGAAAAAGTTCTTGGGGCTACCGTAACGGAGCTATGTATATCCAGCCAAGATCCAGATAGGAAATAATAATCGATGACAACATCGGCATCGCAGCTACCGTTCAAAACGCTACAGTCAAAGTCATCTGAAGTTTCAAGAATTTTAGCACCTTTGCTGTCACTGACTTCGTCCTTTGAGTTGCGAACACCTTTTAGTCTCGGGAAGTTGTATCCACTGGAGAAGGTATATTGGGAGATACCTATCCTTCCATTGAAATCTCGCGATTAGTACAAGATCCGTTGAACCCATTCCAGTGAGGGAATCCTTAGATTTTTCGAAATCCCTTTGCCAGTGGTGAGCATTAAAGTAGACTGATACAGTATGTTTTAACTTGTCATCAATTTCCACTTCTAGTACGAAAGCTTCTTCCACTCCTTTGAACGTCACTCTTTCTTCTTCGATCTGCTTTTTAGACCCATAAACTTCACCCCCACTTCATCTGCCATAGTTGCTTATTTTAACAGCTCGAGTATATTTCAATTCGTAATTGGGAAATTGAGCCTCAAAATTAATTTATTCATAATCCAAAACGTGAGTTTCTAATAAAATAAAAATAACGAAACCCTTTATGTATAGTTAAAAAAATCTTAAAAAAAAATTTTTACTCCTGCTATATTATAACTAAAAACTCTTAGTTCTTCGAAAATAACGTTGCTCTGGTAGACGGTTGCAACTCAATTTGACCTTGCGTGTAAACAGCATCCGATTTTTCAGTATTCCGATTACTCCTTACAAGGTCCCTAACCATTGATTTTTTCTCATCTCCGAAGTCGCAGCTTTCGGTCTCACCTTCATCCTGATTTCGCCTATAGAAACGATATTGCTCTTAGACAATATTGGTCCGTCGATTGCAGTATTGCTTAAACTTCGCTTGTACTTTTTTTTATGTTTTTCTGCTCATCTTCGCTAAGTCCAAATGTATGGAAAAGCTCAAAGGCTTCAGCTCCCGCGCCAATTAAAAATCTAGCCACCTGCATTTTTTCGTCTTCTTTTATCTGACTTTTTTGCCGTGAAGAGGATATCAAAGTGAGTCTGCACCTTTTCCAGTTCTCCTATAAGTTCCCATCCAGGGTTTAACTGGAGGGGTGACTAGAAGAAGGAGTTTACTTACAAAATTAAAGTTCTTCAGAGTCATGAGAAAAAAACGTGAAAAGCTAAAATTTTTTTCTGAAAAAATAAACAGTTTCTTCTTAAAAACGCCCCCCAAAAGAGGGTGGAGCTTTTTTTTTTTTAGCTCCGATCAACACGGATGTGGAACAGGATTCCGCAGGAGGTTTTTCCCCTTCACTACAGTTCCCAGCAGTTCAAAACCAAAGTGCATCAGTTCCTCTCCTCTGCTGATCCTTTCCATTCGCGTTATGTTAACTCAGTATCAGTACGCGGCTGAATTATAAAAAAGAAGAACGAGAAGGGGAATAGAAATGAAAAGGAAAATAGGAACAGGAATAGGGTATACCAAGGGCCCTTACAGACGGTCGAGTTATTTACAAGTAGCAGTGGAACTTGATACCTCCAATCACTCAACACAGATCCGCATGATGCGAGAAGATTAAAAACAATCAAGACGTTTATGATACGCTTTAGTTATTACCCTTTCGCACCGGATATGTGTCATCAAAGACTACTTTTCACTTCCATTGAAATCATGCTAATCTCCATTATCGTTAAACATCACCCATTTGTAATCCCTTGTCTGCTTGTGCATCCACCGATTTCTTTTTATCTCTTATATAAGTAAATAGCTATTTAAACTCAAAGAAGTGACGTCAAAAGATTGTCTTCTTGGTTCTTTAGTCTTGGATTTTTCTACATAAAGCAAGTTACTCACGCACACATACAACAGCGTCGAATAAACAAAAAATTATAAATATTCTGGCAAATATTTGCTCGGAAATACCAAATTTGGACGCGTCTTCATTTTTGATAGATTTAAATCGCTCACGGCAACATTTTTATGCTTGACTCCGATGGTCGTTAAATTTTAACCTCCCAGCAAACAGAATTTAAAATTTTTTGCACAGAATGACGAGTTCTTTATGGTTTCCGGTATGCTTCAATAAAACAATAAGCTTGTAAGACATGTTCAAATAAATTGTAAAAAATTGGATAAAAATTTTTGATGTGGTAGCAAAAACTTTTTTTTTATATTTTTTTTTTGGCAAAAAGATAGCATGTTTGCAGGAACATTTAAACATTGCAAAGCATCTACATACGTAAAAGAGCTGAATAACTATCTAATCTTCTGCAAGGGGAAAACAATTTGAATTCGAAAACAACCTTATCTCTGCGGTAGAGGCTTGTTTGCAGATGTCCGCCGCAGCAGAATAGTTGGCTGATTTAAGGCAGGAACTTTCCACACATACCTATGCTAAAAATGCAAGACTCTTTTGATGGTATAGGGTTACGCGGATTTGTGTGTTTGCTGTGTGCCGACAATTTAATTTAAATTTTATACAATCTTAAAAGATTATGTAAACGAGTAACGTGTGCCGAGAATGTAATCTGATTTACAATGGATTGTAAAAGGTGTAATTCAACTTGTAAATACCTGGTAGCCTTGTTTTGACAATAGGGGCGAATATAAGTTGTAGATTTGAAGGTTCTAACATCATAATTTTACTATACTTGAGTTTTATCAGCCAAGGTCTAGTTACGAAATTTGTAGGTACGTAGAAAGAGTATGAGAATCTGAGGTATTCCCGCTTTATGTCTTTGTGAACTATCTAAGCTTTCAGGCATGTAGGTACGCCGGCTTAAAGTGAAGAAGTCAAAAGCCCTAGGCACACCGATCTTACAAGTATAGTGTGCAATTTTTGTGCAGCCAAAAAAAAAATCAAATGAACTGGAGCCTAAAATAGTCAATGAACTGCAGCTCTATTGAAGCTTGTAGAAGTTAACAAAAATAAAACAAAAAAAACGGAGGTTTTTTAAAGATGTGAGTCTGCACATAGACATAGAAAACTTTTGCTTACAATTTACTGCGCTTATCTCAAGACGATTTGCTTAAGTCAACAGCAAAAAAAAAACTGCTGCGAATATATCTCAACCTGCCCAAAATCATGTAACCCGGTTCTTATCAGCCAGATAAGATTCTATTGGAACAGGAAAGATGCTGATACGATAAGCGGGATTTGTCGCAAAATTTGAATAAAAGCCACCACCTAAGCCCCGACCAGAATAGTAACGAAACTTTACTTCGACAACGATGGAAACGAAAAGAATATTTGGATTATTCCTATTACTAGTGGTAAATACTTGAAAAATCGTGATCCCTGTATCCTTGTATTGTTAAAATTTATTTGGCCAAAGTTTTGTGTTACCAACCTGTCCTGTGAATTGAAAAAAGAAAACTATTTTTTTATGGTCTGGTCAAGTGAAAACGTATTTAGAAATCCTAATTTTTTATCCTTATACCCCAAACAGTGTTAAAAAAATTAAGAATTACCAAAAGAACCAGTGTCCCTCGATACTACTAAATAACAGCAAAGGATGCTTACCTTTTGGGTATGGTTTATTGCAAGACTTATTTGGTTTTTCGTTTTCATTACAGACTGCCGCTTTAGCAGGAGGGCAGCCTACTGGAATCAAGCTTGAATTGAATGCAGACTCTGCTTCGCTCAATTTGGGTGGCGTTGAATCTGCTCCTGCTCCAATTGAATCCGCCCCTGCACCAGTTGAAGCTCCACTTGACTTGCCCGTAGCTCCTGTCGCTGCTCCAGATGAGATTCTAATTGAGACCCGAACCCTTACTGTAGAAGCTCCACCAATTGAAAGCCCAGCTGTTACAGTTGATTCGGCTTCCGTAGTACCAGCTGTTCCAGCAGAACCTGCACCAATCGAAGCCGCCGCCGCTCCAGTGGAGGGCCTCGCTGAGGTCCCAGTGGTTCCAGTAGAATCTGCACCAGTTGAGGTTGCAGTTGAACTCCCAGCTGCTCCAGTGGAATCTACACCAATCGAAGCCGCCGCCGCTCCAGTGGAGGTCCTCGCTGAGGTCCCAGTGGTTCCAGTAGAATCTGCACCAGTTGAGGTTGCAGTTGAACTCCCAGCTGCTCCAGTGGAATCTGCACCAATCGAAGCTCCCGCCGTCCCAGTGGAGGTCGCTGTTGAGGCTCCAGTTGTTCCAGTAGAATCTGCACCAGTTGAGGTTGCAGTTGAACTCCCAGCTGCTCCAGTGGAATCTGCACCAATCGAAGCTCCCGCCGTCCCCGTGGAGGTCGCCGTTGACGTCCCAGTTGTTCCAGTAGAATCTGCACCAGTTGAGGTTGCAGTTGAACTCCCAGCTGCTCCAGTAGAATCTGCACCAATCGAAGCTCCAGCAGTACCAGTAGAGGTCACCGTTGACGTCCCAGTTGTTCCAGTAGAATCTGCACCAGTTGAGGTTGCAGTTGAACTCCCAGCTGCTCCAGTAGAATCTGCACCAATCGAAGCTCCAGCAGTACCAGTAGAGGTCGCTGTTGAGGTCCCAGTGGTTCCAGTAGAATCTGCACCAGTTGAGGTTGCAGTTGAACTCCCAGCTGCTCCAGTGGAATCTACACCAATCGAAGCTCCCGCCGCCCCAGTGGAGGTCGCTGTTGACGTCCCAGTTGTTCCAGTAGAAGCTGCCCCAGTTGAGGTTGCAGTTGAGCTCCCAGCTGCTCCAGTGGAATCTGCACCAATCGAAGCTCCAGCAGTTCCAGTTGAGGTCGCCGTAGATGTCCCAGTTGTTCCAGTAGAATCTGCACCAGTCGATGTTGCAGTTGAACTCCCAGTTGCTCCAGTGGAATCTGCACCAATCGAAGCTCCAGCAGTACCAGTAGAGGTCGCCGTTGAGGCCCCAGTTATTGCGGTAGAATCTGCACCGATTGAGGTTGCAGTTGAGCTCCCAGCTGCTCCAGTGGAATCTGCACCAATCGAAGCTCCAGCAGTACCAGTTGAGGTCGCCGTTGAGGTCCCAGTTGTTCCAGTAGAATCTGCACCAGTCGAGGTTGCAGTTGAACTGCCAGCTGCTCCAGTGGAATCTGCACCAATCGAAGCTCCAGTAGTACCGGTAGAGGTCGCCGTTGAGGTCCCAGTTGTTCCAGTAGAATCTGCACCAGTCGAGGTTGCAGTTGAACTGCCAGCTGCTCCAGTGGAATCTGCACCAATCGAAGCTCCAGCAGTACCAGTAGAGGTCGCCGTTGAAGTCCCAGTTATTGCGGTAGAATCTGCACCGATCGAGGTTGCAGTTGAACTCCCAGCTACTGCAGTGGAGTCTGCTCCAGTTTCCGCTGATGCTCCAGGTTTAGCAGGTGCTTCAGGATCATCAGGTGCTTCAGGTTCAGTAGGTGCTCCAGGTTCAGTAGGTGCTCCAGGCTCTGCTGGCGCTTCAGGCTCTGCTGGCACTTTAGGATCAGCAGGTGCTCCAGGCTCTGCTGGCGCTTCAGGATCAGCTGGTGCTCCAGGCTCTGCAGGTGCTCTCGGCTCAGCAGGTGCTCCAGGCTCTGTTGGCGCTTCTGGATCAGCAGGTGCTTCAGGATCAGCTGGTGCTCCAGGCTTAGCAGGAGCTCCAGGCACTGCAGGTTCTCCAGGTTCTCCTGGTGCCCCAGGACAAGCAGCAGCTCCAGGCTCTGCAGGTGCTCCAGGCGCAGCTGGTGCCCCAGGATCAGCAGCAGCTCCAGGCACTGCAGGTTCTCCAGGTTCTCCTGGTGCTCCAGGACAAGCAGCAGCTCCAGGCTCTGCAGGTGCTCCAGGTGCAGCTGGTGCCCCAGGATCAGCAGCAGCTCCAGGATCTGCAGGTGCAGCTGGTACCCCAGGATCTCCTGGTGCCCCAGGATCAGCAGCAGCTTTAGGCTCTGCAGGTGCTCCAGGCGCAGCTGGTGCCCCAGGATCAGCAGCAGCTCCAGGCACTGCAGGTTCTCCAGGTTCTCCTGGTACTCCAGGACAAGCAGCAGCTCCAGGCTCTGCAGGTGCTCCAGGTGCAGCTGGTGCCCCAGGATCAGCAGCAGCTCCAGGATCTGCAGGTGCTCCAGGTGCAGCTGGTACCCCAGGATCTCCTGGTGCCCCAGGATCAGCAGCAGCTTTAGGCTCTGCAGGTGCTCCAGGTGCAGCTGGTGCCCCTGGATCAGCAGCAGCTTCAGGCCCTGCAGGTGCTCCAGGCGCAGCTGGTGCCCCAGGATCTCCTGGTGCTACCGGATCAGCAGCCGCTCCAGGCTCTGCAGGTGCTCCAGGTTCTGCAGGTGCCTCAGGCTCTCCAGGAGCAGCAGCAGCTCCAGGTTCTGCAGGTGCCCCAGGATCAGCAGGTGCTCCAGGCGCAAGTGGTGCCCCAGGATCAGCAGGTTCTCCAGGCGCAAGTGGTGCCCCAGGATCAGCAGGTGCTCCAGGCGCAAGTGGTGCCCCAGGATCAGCAGGTGGTCCAGGCGCAAGTGGTGCCCCAGGATCAGCAGCAGCTCCAGCTTCTACCGGCGCTCCAGGGGTAGCAGGTGCTCCTGGCCAACCAGGCGCCCCCGGCTCGCCACCAAGCCGTCCCTTCTGGCCGTTTTGGCCTTTTCCAACTTGGGCGCCACAGCCATCTGTCCCAGCTGATGGTGAAACCGCCAGCATTCCCAGTCGCCCCAATAAACCGGTTTGGCCTTTTTGGGCATCGCGTCCATTGCCTCTTCAACCAGGGCAAATTCAGTCCGAGGTTCTGCCATCACTTGCCCCTCCCAGCTGGATTGGGCGCCCTATATGGTTGCCAGTAAAACCCAGCATTGAATCTTTAGAAGACGTGTCGAACGAATCGCTTCCACAAGTTATTGCTCCTAAGCCAAGCCTTCCCGTCGCAGCCGTACCATCTACAGAAGCTCCAGCGCCCGTTGTCATAGCACCGGTTCCTACAACTGAAGCACCAGTCCCCGTTACTGAAGCCCCAGTTCTTGTTACCGAAGCTCCAGTTCAGAAGCCATCTGCCGCTGCTCCAAAGCCCAGTGATGATGATGACGATGACGATGATGACGACTCCAAGAAACCTCCTGCCAAGCCAGCTTCTGTAGAAACTATTGAGGATACCTCAGCCGAGTCTAAGTCCGTTGAAATCGTCGAGCCTGCGACAGAAAAGTCACAGGAAAATGACTCCGAAGAGAGTGAAGAGAAAAAGGAGAAAGCCAAAAAGAAGAAGAAGAGGGACAGCAAAAAAAAAGACAAGAAGGACGATGACGATGACGATAATAACGATTCAAAAAAGTCCGAAGATAAGTCCAATGAATCAGCGCCGAAGCCGATTTCTGTCGAAAGCGTCGAGGTCGTATCCGAAGAACTTCCGTCGGTAGAAATCAAGTCCGTGGAGGAAAATGACTCTGACGATAGCAAAGAAAAGAAGGAAAAAGCCAAGAAGAAGAAGAAGCAACAGAAGAAGAACAAAAAGAACGATAGCAAGGACGATGACGACGATGATGATGATTAAGCGCAGAGTCTTTGTTTCGTCATTAGTTTAAGAGTAATCCCCCTAAATAATAGTCTGCACACACTCACTCAAACAACTTGTCACGTTGACAGAAAGACGCTATTTGCGCACTATTCTCGAATAGTCCGCTTGTAGTGATACAAGATTAACTAAAAAACTACTTTAATTCATATTTATTGTATAGTGTTCGTATTTATGTTTTGATGATGTTTGTGTAAGAAAATATTTTCGTGACCAATAAAAGAAATTCCGCAATTGAGCAACAGCCTTCAAAATTTACGACTTTTTTATTCGAACACCCAGAAGTTTATTATCATAGGTTCACCGTTGTTACTTCACCGCAAAATATATTGCCTCGATCGTTTCTTTAGAAGACAAGAAGTGATCAGCGAAAAATTTTCTTGGTCTTTCGTAGGTACACGGTTTATTAAGCATGGGTCCATTTGGAACGATTGCGTCCTTAGCTCGTTCCAAGTTCCAACCCATGTCTAAAGTCATGAGATGTACATAGGCACTGGCTGAAGGAATTAAGCCTTCAGCCCAAAAATGAATTCGTTGCGTTTGATTGAGCTGAAATCTTTAGATCGTGGGTACAAGCTGCTGAAATGAGATTTCTGAAGTGCGTTGCTGGTGATACGCTAAGCATAGAGTGAAAAATGTCAGAAGTCGTAGGAATCTCATATTGAGCTACTTCTATGGGTAGAATAATCAATTATTCTTTGATGGTTTGGACAGGTTGTTCGCATGCCCCACGAAAGACTTCCTAGACAGGTCACGCTTACCGAGATGCGAATGCGTTGCCACCCTGTTGGGGCCAAAAAAACAGGTGTTGAAATCACCTAAATAAAATCTCCGCGAATTTCGCCTGTGTCTCTTGAGTTGGTGGCAGAGGATCGGGAGCGATGGAAGGACCATTTAGCCGCCTTCGCTCCGCGACACTTCTAAATGGCCAAATAAAATTATGATGATGTTGATGATGCGTTCTTGTCTTAGACGTGGAGCTTTTACGGATGACTCACCTCAAACTGTCCTTCGATGAAAATTTTAGTGATCTATAAAAATCTCAAACAGATCTTCTGAAAAGCGATCTGCGAAAAGTCGTTTATTACCTTTGCCAGTATATTCGAGTTTGAGACTTTTGGAACAGTAGGAGCGATCTATACAACCAGGAGTCATCTAAAAACTGATCGTTAAGATGATATGACAAGATAACTAGGCCAAAGCTGTGACACGTTCGTGGGGAAAAATTTAGGAAACGAAGACAGTGAACTCAAAGACCGTCCGGCCTGTCTGCTAACCACAGTTTTTAATTCGAAAACGATAGGAATCCATCAAGGAGTAGACCGTCGACTTTGTGAATCCCAAGAATCCAGAATCAATAAGTTCTTAAATTAAAGGAAAAATCAAACTGCAAATATAAATCCAAAATAAATGAATTCTGAGAAAAATAAGGAAAAACCACTTAATTTCTTGCATTGCGTCTCTAAAAATCTTGTGCGAACAATATGAAAAAATAGCCATTGCACAGCAAAGTAAGAATGACAGTATGACAGCAATGACAGACAATGAAGTATGACAGCATTCGAAAAATATTTTAAAATATTTGCTTCATGTACAAAAAAGTTTAAATATGAAAATACAATTTTGTCCATTTGTTTTGTCTATTTGTGCATTTATGTCCAATTCGAAGTGAATTTGTCAAAACGTCAAAAACATAGTCCATCTTTTGAAATTTTAATGGAAAAAAGTCCCCCTAACTTCTTTGTGCTTTATTCTACAGCAGGCAGAAGTAAAAAATTTAGTAAGACCGATCGAGCAGCTCAAGAAAAAGTTTTGAAAACTTTTATAATTTAGGTCGAAAATTGTCAATGAAACGGCTTTTTAATATTAAACGAGTTTTCCACCGCACATAAGACATACTAACGAAGGAAGATTAAAAGTTAATCTCAAAGTGTTTATACCGGAAAAAAAAAAATTAACCTGACATCTGATATCTCCTTGCAAAATTCGCTCAAATATTCTGTCAAATTAAGAATAAATTGAATTTTTTTTATTGCCTTCGTATTTTTGATTCTACAAAAAAAGGTAACGAATGAAATGAATAAAAGCACACTGGAATAACAAAAAGTCAAATACTTTGATGGCATTTCTGTCCACAAAGCCGAAAACAGACAAACTTACTTAACAGTAGCATCCACTATTCTGTTGCAGTGTGATAAGCTCAGTGCATTTAGCTTTTTTGAAAGGCTGTTGCACATCCACGTCAACATCAAGCA
Organism: Neoascia interrupta; assembly: GCA_947623515.1. NCBI lineage: Eukaryota > Metazoa > Arthropoda > Insecta > Diptera > Syrphidae > Neoascia > Neoascia interrupta. The sequence continues at coordinate 30,938,569 of OX392463.1, forward strand.
TTCTGCGCATCCTTTACAGAATACAACAAAGGTCATATATGGGGCATTCTGTTTCATGAATAGTCTAAAATATTTAACACATATTTCACTTGTAGTTTAGGTGTGTAAATTAATAAGGTTTGGCGGCCAGTATCAAATTGAAGCACATAATTAGGTGTCGTAAGAAGCGCTGAAGCTTTTCTGTATCCTGTAGGCCTTGTAATCCTAGGATCGCATGACAGCTTCAAAAATTTTACATTTTGCGGAGATCGGTACATATTTATACCCTACCCAGGGTAGGAATACTAAGTTTGATGTATAGTTTGTAGCGCAGTGATTAAAAGAAACTATAATCGCAAAAGAAACTACAATGTCGTCTAGGTGAACGAATGGCCCTAGGGTTTTTACCCCGAAATAAAGAAAATAAGGTTTTTACAAGGTCGCGCGTCCTGTACGTTTTCCCAGGATTAAAGCTCGGAGCGGAAGCCAACGGGAACCGTTTAAATTACAAAACCCTACAACCAAACAAAGACACTAATATTACTCTACTTATCTGATTTATTGAACTCTTCAACTCCTGTTTTCGCTTCTTGCTTCCTTTCATTTCCTGTCCTTCGTTACAGCCCTTATGAGTCTCGATCTTAAATCCTGACTCCCTTCTGCAATACGAATCGGTCTAGTCTATATTTAAACAAAATTGCCAAAAATTTCTGCCAATTTGAAGTTTTTGATTGACGCCTCCGTCTACGATGGTGGTCAACCAAGTGAATTCTCTTCTCCAGACTGGCTTGGGCTTCACCCACCATTTTCTTTTTCAGAGAATCGAAGGATTTGCTACGGCGGAGTTCAAACGCGGGGTTGTCAGTGACGCTCAGCTTTTTCGCCTTTTGCGTGCTTACCGTTTTTCAAGCGAAGTCGTATTCGCTCTCCCTCCCACGAACACTCTGAATTCACACCGCTCGCACGAATGGTCAAGTTCAGCCGTTCACCCCAAAAAAATTAATCAGCTCGGCAATTGTTACTTTTATACTGAGAAGGAGAATAAGAGTTACAAAAGAGAATTTAACCAGGAAGCGTCGTAAGCTAATATCGCGATTCAAATTCCACGTGGGATTTCGCGCAGATTTTGGGGTAAAGGGATCTACCTATTAGCGTGCCATCTTTTACAATTAATAAAATTTTTTAGTTGGGCGCTCGGCCATCGATGACGTTGGGCTCTAAGCCACTGATGAGGACCACTCTGACCCAATAAGTGACATGTCCTGATATAGTGACTACCGTGAAATCTTGGTGGTGGTGATGGATAAGTTTGTTTGTGGGTGTTGTATCTCCGCTGCATATTGATATTTTGAAGTATATCCGGACTCTTACCGCTCATGAACGCTCCCGCAACCTTGTGCCCCTACTGGTATTTGGGTAATCAACTTCTCGAGTTCTTCGCTCGCCCCTCGTCTACAGACCGCCCGTCTGTAAAAGCCTCGTCACGCCAACGAATCGTTTGCGTATTCAACATCCTAGGCAGTTATACCATTGGCTGGTGGGCCCCATGGCTGCCCCAGTATGTTGAAGCGGCAAGAGAGAGAAAAGGGGATGCGACAAGGGAGCAAGGAAAGAGAAGTTATTGTTGCGCCAAATTTTACCGCAACACCCTTAGACCTTTTAGATATATGAATGGGACCGACAGGAGAATCGATTAAGCCATGTCCGTCTCTCCGTCCATCCATCCGTATGTAAGCAACTTTTAGGTTGCACTTTCCCACTTGTTTTTATTTCGTATGTTGAAATGGGCTTAAGAATTTGAGGTTGGAAACAGCATTTTGAAACATCTTTAATGCAGTTAACTTCCCTTTTGAACGTCACATACTTCAGAGCCAAATTTAATGAAGTAAGTCATAACCGTTAAGTGTCTAGATATCTTTAAAAAATCATTTTCGATTTTTTTTAACGTTTTTGAGCCAAATCTTCCAAGTCCAATTTCTTGAAAAAAAACCCCAAATTCTTTCTGCCTCTAAATGTGGGCGTGGCCCAAAACTTTGTATAAATCAAATGTAGGCTCAAGAATTTGCTTCATAATATGTTAAGTAAAAATTTTGCGATTGGGAACAAAAATATTGAATTAATTGCAGGATTATTTTTTCAATCGATGCCACGCCCAACGGGGGCAGTCTGCCGACTTTATTTTTATTATTATTATTTAATCAGTAAAATTTAATATTTTTTAATAATTAGGAGATGCTAAATCTTAAATTTCAGCTTTTCGCGACGTCTAGCTTTGAAAGCAGTTTTGAAACACTGGAGGTAGTTGCTTATTTAGACCGATTGTGGGCGTGTCTGTGGGCCGATTTCAAAATTTTTAACGCTTGAATTGTTTATGATGACAGAAAACTTACGTACAAAACTTCAGTTTTCTAGCTCAAAACTGGAGGGCTAAAAATTGGTAACAGACGGATGGACGCACATGGCCCATTTGACCAAGAACTCGGTTTCGATCATATGCCCCTAAGGTCTTGGGGATCTATCGTTATTATTTTTCTATGTTACATTTTCACCTGTATTAAACTTAATATACTCGATTCCTGTGGAATAGGGTATAATGACGGTAATCAAAGTTGACAGGAGTCGCACGGAAATTTTTGTTTTCGTGCTGAGTTTACGACAAAAAGGTTGAAAACTTTTTTATCCAATGGTGAGAAATAGCTTTCTCCCAATTTTGATATTCGTCAAAATTTAGAGGAATCGCAAGGGAAATTGTCGATCGTGTCTTGAGAATGCGGCAGAAAATCGTGCGGCTATTTGCCGCATTTTAGCTAGTACAAAATCCAACATTGTCGATTTTGGATCTTCAGTTTCGTTTTTGGTCGCCCAAAGTGAATTACGCAAATCTAGAATTATAATATAAATTAAAAACTTTCTATCTGCTCAGATGTGACTAAGAGACAAAAAATGGCGCTTGGTATTTGAGAGTTTACAAAAAACGTTTATAATGGGTGTGGCGGCACTTCGGTTTTTTTGTAAGGATCAAGGCAAGAGCTGAATTTTAGCCACTGCACTGGCGCTGCACCGGATATTCGTTGTTTGTTTAAAGCTTTTAATTATGTGCTTTTATTTAAGAACTTATCGCAATAAATTTACTTGCTCGCAGGAAGTAGTTCCATAAAATGAAAGACGTCATAGAATTATTCGTCTATAACTAAGCAGAGCATTAAAATTGACGGCTCAGTGTCTAGTTTGAGAAGATAATTTCGTAGTATTTCCGTCGCAATAAAGAACCACTGGAGGGCTCGTATATTATTTCCTCACCAACCCATAAAGGCGACTCATTGAACAAATAAGAGTCAACAAAACAAGTCCACAAAGATTTAGAGAAACCATAAGAAGAACACTATCGGATCTACGTAATTAGATACCTCAGCTTCGCGCTGAAAATTAATTAACCTGCAAAACCATAAATCCCATTTCTTTATCAGCAAGATAAGGCTCTGTTGACGAAGACTGGATGCTGATGCGATAAGAGATCTTTTGACAAGATCGAATAAAAGCCCCAACCTTATCACTGGTCGAAACAGTAACGAAACTTTACTTCGAAAACGATGGAAACGAAAAGAATATTTGGATTATTTTTAATATTAGCGGTAAATAGAAAAGACTTTATTTCTTACCTTTTATATCCTTGAATCCTTTGCAACTGTTTGTGAATCTCTTGCGAATGACCTCTGTGATTATGCGTACATCACTACATCGGGCTACGGATGAACTTAGATACCAGGAATCGGTCTGATATGGATGGGAGCTCTGAGTGTCTTCGGGGAAACTGTAGCTCAAGCAAGTTTGTTGTCCTTCTAGGCTAGAGTATGATTTTCAGTTAGCCCGGTGAACTGTTCTTTAAGAGATAACCCAAAGGAACTCAAATTCTATTCTGTTTATATGTCGATTAGTGTTTTATTTTGTATAACTACTAAGTAAGTCAAATGAATCAAACCACCTAACAGGATTCCCTTTTTCGATTTCAGACCGCCGCACTTGCAGCAGGACAGCCTTTGGGCATAAGCTGCAATGGCAAGAAAGCGGTGTGCGTTGGACCACTCAGCTACAAGAACTGCTCAGCTGATGCGAATGGAAATTACTTTGCAAACTCGGGATTGGCTACACAATGCCCGGAGAATAGTCGATGTGTAAATGATGGGATAAATATTTGTTCTCCCCTTAAAGCTTCAACAGAAGGATCAATCGCAGCTGCCATAGAAGCTACAACAGCAGGCAGCCCTGTTATAGACACAACTTCTGCAGTACCAAGCACTGAAGGATTAGTTGAAGCATTACCAATTGAAGTGGCTACTGCTCCAGCTCCCATTGAAGCTCCCGCTGGCCCAATAGAGTCTTCTGCGGTTCCAGTTGAAAACCCAGCTGCTCCAGTCGAAACTCCTGCTCAAGTTGAAACCATAGCGGGTCCAGCTGAAACTCCTGCTCCTCCTGTCGAGACCCTAGTTTCTACAGTCGAGTCCCCTGTTACACCAGTGGAGTCTTCAATTGCACCAGTCGAAACTCCAGTTGACGCTCCAGTTGTACCAGTCGAAATCCCTGTTGCTCCAATCGATATCCAAGTTGCACCAGTAGAGACCCCTGTTGCTCCAGTGGAAGCCCCAGTTGCAGCAATCGATGCCCCAGTTGCACCAGTCGAAACCCCTGTTGTTCCAGTCGATAGCCCAGTTGCTCCAGTGGTAGCCCCAGTCGCTCCAGTCGAAACTTCTGTTACACCAGTCGATGCCCCTGTTGCTTCAATAGAGACCCCAGTTGCTCCAGTGGGGGCCCCAGTCGCTCCATTCGAAACCCCTGTTGCTCCAACCGAAGCTCCTGTTGATCAAGTGGCCCCAGTTGCACCAGTTGAAACTTTAGTAGATGCCCCAGTCGAAACCCCTGTTGCTCCAATCGATATCCCAGTTGCTCCAGTCGAATCCCCTATTGTTCCAGTGGCGGCTCCGGTTGCACCAATTGAAACTCCAGTCGATACCCCAGTTGCACTAGTCGAAGACCCTGTTGCTGCAGTGGAAGCCCCAGTTGCTCCAGCCGAATCCCCTGTTGCTGCAGTGGAGGCTCCAGTTGCTCCAGTGGAGGCCCAAGTTGCACCAGTGGAAACTCCAGTCGATGCCCCAGTTGCACCAGTCGAAACCCCTGCTGCTCCAGTGAAGCCACCAGTTGCTCCAGTTGAAACCCCAGTTGCTCCAGTCGAAACTCCAGCTGAAACCCCAGTTGCTTTAGTCGATGCCCCAGTTGCTCCAGTCGAATCTTCTGTTTCTCCAGTGGAAGCTCCAGTTGCACCAGTCGAAACTCCAGTCGATGCCCCAGTCGAAACCCCCGTTGGTCCAGTGAACACACCAGTTGCTCCAGTTGAAACCCCTATTGCTGCAGTGGAAACCCCAGCTACTCCAGTCGACGCCCCAGTTGTTCCAATCGAAACTCCTGTTACACCAGTCGATACCCCTGTTGTTTCAGTGGAAACCCCAGTTGCTTCAGTCGAGTCCCCTGTTGCTTCAGTGGAGGCCCCAGTTGCACCAGTGGAAACTCCAGTCGATGCCCCAGTTGCACCAGTCGAAACTCCAGCTGAAACCCCAAATGCTTCAGTCGATGCCCCAGTTGCTCCAGTCGAATCTTCTGTTTCTCCAGTGGAAGCTCCAGTTGCACCAGTCGAAACTCCAGTCGATGCCCCAATTGAAACCCCTGTTTCTCCAGTGGAAGCTCCAGTTGCACCAGTCGAAACTCCAGTCGATGCCCCAATCGAAACCCCTGTTGGTCCAGTGGAAACACCAGTTGCTCCAGTTGAAACCGCTATTGCTGCAGTGGAAACCCCAGTTACTCCAGTCGATGCCCCAGTTGCTTCAATCGAAACTCCTGTTACACCGGTCGATACCCCAGTTGCTTCAGTGGATACCCCACTTACTCCAGTCGAAGCTCCTGTTGCTCCAGTTGATGCCCCGGTTGTTCCAGTCGAGTCTGCTGTCACTCCAGTGGAGGCCCCAGTTGCCCCAGGCGAAACTCCAGTTAATGCCCCTGTTGTTCCAGTCGATGCCCCAGCCGCTCCTGTCGATACCACAGTTGCTCCAGTTGAATCCCCTGCTCCTCCAGTTGAGACCCCAGTTGCACCTGTTGAAACTCTAGTCGATGCCCCAGTTGCTCCATTAGGGACCTCAGTTGCTCCAGTAGAGACCCCAGTTGCTCCAGCCGAATCTCCTGTTTCTACAGTAGAGGCTACAGTTACACCAGCCGAAACTCCAGTCGATGCCTCAGTTGCACCAGTCGAAACCCCTGTTGCTCCAGGCGATACCCTAGTTGCTCCAGTAGAGACCCCTGTTTCTCCAGTTGCTCCAGTCGAATCTGCAGTTTCTCCAGTGGAGGCTCCTATTGCACCAGTGGAGGCTCCAGTTGCACCAGTGGAAACTCCAGACGTAACCCCAGTTGCTCCAGTCGAATCTTCAGTTTCTCCAGTGGAGGCCCCAGTTGCACCAGTCGAAACCCCTGTTGCTCCAGTTCTTACTCCAGTTGTTCCAGTGCAGACCCCAGTTGCTCCAGTCGAATCTTCAGTTTCTCCAGTGGAGGCTCCAGTTGCACCAGTGGAAACTCCAGTGAATGCCCCAGTTGAGTCTTCTGTTGCTCCAGTGGAGGCCCCAGTTGCACCAGGCGAAACTTCAGTCAACGCCCCAGTTACACCAGTCGAAACTCCTGTTGCTCCAGTCGATGCCCCAGTTGCTCCAGCCGATACCGCAATTTCTCCAGCAGAGACCCCAGTTGCTCCAGTCGAATCTCCTGTTTCTCCAGTGCAGGCTACAGTTGCACCAGTCGAAACTCCAGTCGATGCCCCTGTTGTTCCAGTCGCTGACCCAGTTGCTCCTGTCGATACTTCAGTCGATGCCCCTGTTGCTCCAGTCGATGCCCCAGTTGCTCCAGCCGATACCGCAATTTCTCCAGCAGAGACCCCAGTTGCTCCAGTCGAATCTTCAGTTTCTCCAGTGGAGGCTCCAGTTGCACCAGTCGAAACTCCAGTCGATGCCCCAGTTGTTCCAGTCCATTACCCAGTTTCTCCAGTAGAGACCCCAGTTGCTCCAGTCGAGTCTCCAGTTTCTCCAGTGGAGGCTACAGTTGCACCAGTGGTAACTCCAGGCAATGCCCCAGTTGCACCAGTCGAAACTCCTGTGGCTCCAGTGGAAACACCAGTTGCACCAGTTGCACCAGTTGAAACCCCAGTTGCTCCAATCGAAACTCCTGTTACACCAGTCGATACCCCTGTTGCTTCAGTGGAAACCCCAGTTGCTCCAGTCGAGTCCCCTGTTGCTCCAGTTGAGGCCCCAATTACACCTGTTGAAACTCCAGTTACCGCCTCAGTTGCACCAGTCGAAACCCCTGTTGCTCCAGTCGATACCCCAGTTGCTCCAGCCGATACCGCAGTTTCTCCAGCAGAGATCCCAGTTGCTCCAGTCGAATCTTCAGTTTCTCCAGTGGAGGCTCCAGTTGCACCAGTCGAAACTCCAGTCGATGCCCCAGTTGTTCCAGTCCATAGCCCAGTTTCTCCAGTAGAGACCCCAGTTGCTCCAGTCGAGTCTCCAGTTTCTCCAGTGGAGGCTACAGTTGCACCAGTGGTAACCCCAGGCAATGCCCCAGTTGCACCAGTCGAAACTCCTGTGGCTCCAGTGGAAACACCAGTTGCACCAGTTGAAACCCCAGTTGCTCCAATCGAAACTCCTGCTCCCGGCTCTCAAGGTTCAGAAGGTGGTGCAGGATCGTTAGGTACTCAAGGCTCCTCAGGCAGTGAAAGTTCTTCTGCCGGTCCTGGTTCAGTTGGTGCCCCAGGCTCACCAGGAGTCGCAGGCTCTAATGGCTCTCTAGGCTCTTCAAGCGCTCCAGGTTCAGTTGGTGCTCCAGGTTCATCAGGCACTCCAAGCTCAGTTGGAGCCCCAGGTTCACCAGGCGCTACAGGTTCAGTTGGTGCTCCAGGCTTACCAGAAGTTGCAGGCTCAGTAGGTGCTGCAGACTCTGATGGCTCTTCAGCCTCATCAAGCGCTCCAGGATCAGTTGGTACTCCAGGTTCAGCTGGAACTCCAGGTTCAGTTGGCGCCCCAGGTTCATCAGGAGCTGCAGGCTCGACAAGTGTCTTAGGTGAAACAGGTGCTTCAGGCTCATCAGGTGCTCGAGGATCATCAGGCGCTCCAGGTTCAGTTAGTACCCCAGGCTCAGCAGGCACTCCAGGTTCAGTTGGTGCTCCAGGCTTATCAGGAGTTGCAGGCTCGGCAGGTGCTCCAGGCTCATTAGGCGCTCCAGGATTAGTTGGTTCTCCCGGTTCATCAGGATCTGCAGGCGCTTCGTCAGGTTCAGTTGGTGTCACAGGCTCATCAGGTGCTCCTAGTTCAGTTAGTGCCCCAGGTTCAGCAGGCGCTCCAGGTTCAGTTAGTGCCACAGGCTCATCAGGTGTTCCAGGCTCATCGGGCGCTCCAGGTTCAGTTGGTGCCTCAGGTTCATCAGGAATTGCTGGCTCGGCAGGAGCTCCAGGCGCAACAGGTGCTCCAGGATCAGTTGGTGCTCCTGGCTCGTCAAGCGCTCCAGGTTCAGTTGGTGCCACAGGCTCATCAGGTGTTCCAGGCTCATCGGGCGCTCCAGGATCAGTTGGTGCCTCAGGCGTATCAGGAGGTGCAGGTTCGGCTAGCGCTCCAGTTTCAGTTGGTGCTACAGGCTCATCAGGTGCTTCAGGCTCATCAGGCACTCCAGCTTCAGTTGGTGCTCCAGGTTTGGCAAGTACTCCAGGTTCATCAGGTGCTCAAGGCTTATCAAGTGCTCAAGGATCAACAGGCGCTCCAGGCTCATCGGGCGCTCCAGGTTCAGTTGGAGCCTCAGGCTCATTAGGAGTTGCAGGCTCGGCAGGTGCTCCAGGATCAGTTGGTGCTCCTGGCTCATCAGGAGCTGCAGGCTCATCAGGCGCTCCAGGTTCTGTTGGTGCCACAGGCTCATCAAGTGCTCCAGGTTCAATAAGTGCTACAGGCTCAGTTGCTGTTCCAGGTTCAGTTGGTACCCAAGGCTCAGTTGGTGCTCCAGGCTTGTCAGGAGTTTTAGGTTCATCAGGTGCTCCAGGCTCAGTTAGTGCCCCAGGCTCCGTTGGTGCTCCAGGATCAGTTGCTGCATCAGGCTCATTAGGACCTGCAGGCTCGGCTGGCGCTTCAGGATCAGTTGGTGCCACAGGCTCATCAGGTGCTCCAGGCTCTTCAGGTGCTCCATGGTCAGTTGGTTCCCCAGGCTCATCAGGAGCTCCAGGCTCGGTTGGTGCTACAGGCTCATCAGGTGCTTCGGGCTCATCAGGTGCTCCAGGCGCAATTAGTGCCCCAGGCTCCGTTGGTGCTCCCGGATCTGTTGGTGCATCAGGCTCATCAGGAACTGCAGGCTCGGCTGGCGCTTCAGGATCAGTTGGTACCACAGGCTCATCAGGCACTCCAGGCTCGGTTGGTGCCCCAGGCTCGTCAGGCGCTCCAGGCTCGGTTGGTGAAATAGGCTCATCAGGTGCCTCCAGTTCAGGAGCTCCAGGCTCAAGTTCTCCTGGTCCACAAGGCTCCACAGGTATTGTCGCTCCAAACCGCCCTCTTTGGCCTTTCTGGCCTTTCCCAACATCGTCAGCTTCCAATGGTAATGTCAACACTCCGAACCGGCCTAATAGACCAGTTTGGCCCCTCTGGCCGTCCCGTCCCTTGGCGGCCCATCCCACCCAGCCAGAGAACTTACCAGCACCAGTACGACCCACTTGGATTGGGCGTCCAATATGGCGGCCAGCAAAGCCTAGCATTGAGTCACAAGATGACGAGTCACATGAATCAAGCATAACACCAGTGGTTGCTGCTAAGCCCAGCCGTCCAGCTGAAGTTCCAGCTCCCACAAGGGTACCCGCCCAGAAACCTGCAGTACCAGTTATTCGGCCAGGTCGCCCCCCAGTTGCTGCTCCGAAACCAGTTGCTCCCAAGCCCAGCAGCGATGATGATGATGACAATGACGACGACGCCGATGATTCCCAAAATGCATCCTTGGCTGATGACGACTCGCCCGAAAACGATTCCGAGGAGAAAAAAGACAAGAAGGAAAAGGCCAAGAAAAGATCGGAGAGGAGACATAGCAAAAGAAACAATAAGAAAGACGACGACGATGAAGATCAGTCAAAAGAAGTAACGACTAAGCGTCAATCTGTCGAAGAAGACGATGCCTCAGTTCAATTGATCGACCAGTCACCGGAAAACGATTCCGACGAGAGAAAGGAAAGGAAGAAGCAGGAAAAGAGAGAAAAGAAACAGAATAAGAAGGACAAAAAGAACGCCAACAAGGATGATGACGATGAAGATGATGACTAAACCCATAAAGTCTGTTCGATCTCACGCACAAATGTGTCAAACTGACAGTAGGTCACCAATAACGCATTTTTTTAATGAGACAGATGACTGTCAAAACCTAAAGCTGTATAATATTGTGTAATATTCATGTTTTCGTTGTTTTTTGTGCAACTCATCTGTCTTTGTGAGAAATAAATAAAATTTAGCAATTGATTGGACTTTTTTTCTATTGTTATTTCGGTTAAAACTATTCCATACTTAATAGAAAAATCATGAAATTTGAATCATGAATATTTTTCGCCCAATCTAACATCGCAGGGGAACTATTGCAAAGCGATCTCAAAATCCGATCCCTCTGCCATACAGCAATCTTGATTGACTATGAGTGTTTAATTTCCGGAGATCGCTTCCAGATTGATTATCCCTAATCAACTTCCTGTGGGCAACAATTTAAAACTTGCACGAAGCTCGATAGTATCAGCTTATCCATAAAAATAACTGATTCTCTTATCGCCTATAATAGTTCCTGAATTATTTCTACTTCAACTCTGCAGATACAAAAGCAATATCTACTGAAAGAGGCCAAACGACAGCTGCTTCTAGTACTGGCGTGTTTATCAATTAACCCCACGACCACTTTCACTTTATTATTCAAGGGCAAAGCGAAGACAGGGAACTGCGTAACACCAGAAACCATGATAAGACTTATCAGTTCTAGCCGAAAATAAACACGGCCAGAGAACTACCGAGGGACTCTTTCAAACCTTATAGCGGTGCGAGCTTTGAATCTATAAAAGAATCGATTATGAATCAATCAGGTTTAGTTATAATATTGCTTTGCCAAGCGCCGGTTGGCAAGAATTCGCGCAATCCTTGATAAAATATTCGAACGAACGAAAGACAAACAGTCTGTGACGCACAAAGGACTAAATCGACAAAATGTTTCGCACAGTTTTGGTTGCTATTTTGGCAACAACCTTGGTCTGTGGCATGCCCGTCAACGAGGGTCCTTGCTCAAGTGCCGGCTCATTTCCCCTGTATACCGGTTCCTCAATATTCTACCAGTGTGTCCCAAATGGATCCGGTGGACTCTCGGTTACATATCTTCAGTGTCAAAGTGGATTGGTTTTTAGCTCAACCACTCAAATGTGTGTGAAAGGCAAAACGAATGCCAACGATGAAAGCCAAACCGTGGAAACCACGACCGTTATAGTGGAAAAACCTACGATTCCAACTACACTACCGCCTGAGACAGAAGCCCCGACAGAACCTATTACTTCGTCAACTGCTGATCCTGTGACGAGTACTATGGTACCAGTTACTACCGATGATCCTCTGATCACAACTGTGGATCCTGTAACAACTTCGGTCGATACTACAACAGTGATCATGACAACAACAGAGGAGCCAACGCCCACCGACAGGCCAGTGTCCACGACACAAGCAGTTTCTACGACTAGTGATCCAATTTCTTCAACCGATACACCGACGTCCACCGACGAACCAGTGACCACAACGGAAGTAGTTTCAACCACAAGCAGTGAACCCGTTTCCTCGACTGATACACCAACTTCAACCAACGAACCAGTTTCCACTACGGGTGTAGCCTCTACCACAAGCGACCCTGTTTATTCCACAGTTGATCCCATTTCATCCACAGTTGATCCAGTGTCTACCACAGAAACCCTTTCTACCACGATTGATCCCATTTCTTCCACTATCGGCCCAGTCTCCACCACGGAGGCAGTTTCTAGCACAACCGATCTTTCTTCATCCACTGATCCAGTGTCCAGCACAGAAACAGTTTCTACCACAAGTGATCCCATTTCTTCCACTGCTGATCCAGTATCCAGCACAGAAGCAGTTTCTACCACAAGTGATCCTATCTCTTCAACTGCTGATCCAGTCTCTAGCACAGAAGCGGTTTCTACCACACGTGATCCTATTTCTTCCACTGCTGATCCAGTGTCCACCACAGAAGAAGTTTCTACCACAAGTGATCCTATTTCTTCCACTGCTGATCCAGTATCCAGCACAGAAGCAGTTTCTACAACAAGTGATCCAATCTCTTCAACTGCTGATCCAGTCTCTAGCACAGAAGTTGTTTCTACCACAAGTGATCCTATTTCTTCCACTGCTGATCCAGTGTCCACCACCGAAGAAGTTTCTACCACAAGTGATCCTATTTCTTCCACTGCTGATCCAGTCTCTAGCACAGAAGCAGTTTCTACCACGAGTGATCCTATTTCATCCACGGTTGATCCAGTTTCTACTACGGAAGCAGTTTCTACCACAAGCGATCCTATTTCATCCACTTCTGATCCACTTTCCACCACGGAAGCAGTTTCTACCACAAGTGATCCAATTTCATCCACTGCTGATCCAGTATCCAGCACAGAAGCAGTTTCGACCACGAGTGATCCTATTTCTTCAACTGCTGATCCAGTCTCGACCACGGAAGCAGTTTCTACCACAAGTGATCCTATTTCATCCACTGCTGATCCAGTTTCCACCACGGAAGCGGTTTCTACTACAAGTGATCCAATTTCATCCACTGCTGATCCAGTATCCAGCACAGACGCAGTTTCGACCACGAGTGATCCTATTTCTTCAACTGCTGATCCAGTCTCGACCACGGAAGCAGTTTCTACCACAAGTGATCCTATTTCATCCACTGCTGATCCAGTTTCCACCACGGAAGCGGTTTCTACTACAAGTGATCCAATTTCATCCACTGCTGATCCAGTATCCAGCACAGACGCAGTTTCGACCACGAGTGATCCTATTTCTTCAACTGCTGATCCAGTCTCGACCACGGAAGCAGTTTCTACCACAAGTGATCCTACTTCTTCCACTGTCGATCCAGTTTCCACCACGGAGGCACTTTCTACCACAATCGATCCTAATTCATCAACTGGAACACCTTCATCGAGTCCTTCGACTGAAGAACCACTTTCTACAACAACCAACGATCCAAATACCTCATCAGAAGTCCCACTGACAACAGGCACTTCGACTGTAGATCCACTTTCAACAACATCCAATCCTGACTCAACCACAAGTGTTCCCAACAGTTCATCAACGACTGATAGCTCGGTCGTTACACCGGACCCAACCTTCAATTGCCAAATGCAAGGATTCTTCCCGATGGAAGACAAATGCAACGAGTTCCACATGTGTCTGTACGATGGAAACGGTCAGCTCTTAGCTTTTGAAATGGCCTGTCCGGAGGGTCAAAACTTCAATCCCATCACCCAGTACTGTGTTGATGAGAAATACTTCAACGAAACCGACTGTCAGCAAGCCAATGGCGGCTTCTTAAATGGACATTTCTTCTGCTCCCGCGAAGGATTACACGCCCATCAAATGGACTGCTCGCTCTTCTACAACTGTCTGTGGGATGTCGGCAACAAGCGCTATTTGGTTTTCATTCAGCGCTGCCCCATCGGGCAGGTCTTCAGCCTGACAAGTAACACTTGTGTGACAGGAACGATGCTGTCATGCCTGGGGCGTCCCTTTAACTACTATACGCTGCTGCGTACCGGTAACTAAGCAAGATCGGGCGGAAAGGCCCTCACCTGCACTAGTACTCCTTCAGAAATGTATTGATATTTATTATGTGATGTGTGTTTCCTAAAATCCTGTGTCCAATTTCCCCTCTTTCTTACGCTTAGACCAAGTGAAAGTTAACCATAACTGTCATATTTTTTTTGTTAAAAAATATATATATATTTAAATATAGTCATTCAATAAATTAACTAAAAAAAAAAACTACAATAACGTGCTGTTTTTTTCATTCCACGGGGTACTCCTTGCACTCGGCCATACTCTCGTTCAAGCACTCAAGCGCTGTGTCATCGAACTTATAAAACTTGGGACACTTGATCTCGATAACATTGTCCACGAAGCACAGAAAGTAGCTGCTACAGTCTTCGGTGCTGCGGAATCGCGTCGGCGATCTGCAATTGATCTTACTTTTGTTCGGCGGTCCTTTCTTCATCCGACAGCGATTGAAGGCGGCTGTTGTACAAGACTCTCTGTTCTCGTCGTATGCTGTTCGCCGAGGACACATAAACGTCAGTTGGATTGCCGGCGAGAAGTTTTTCGCCAAACAAAGATGATAGACGCGACAATTCGTACCGTCAGCGTATTTGCCAGGTGGCCTGCCCATGCAGTCGATTGCGTTTTTCACTCTTCGGGTTGCTACAGCGCCCTTTCTCTCTAGACGAATGGTGCCTTCTAAAATGCAATTCTTAAGCGTGTCGTCATAGTGTCGACCATGACCGCACATCATGTGACGCAGAAGATATCCTGCACCATTCGGCGGAACATCGCAATACCAGAAGAGGGAGTTGTTCTTCTTGTCTGCAAGAAAAATAATGCGGCATGAGCACGCTTGAAAGGTTTTAACAGATAACGTGTAAAAATTTGGATCGTTAAAGCGCCACAACAAGTTTTGCTTTATCTGACGTCGGGTTTTTTTTTAGTTCCCTTGAACCGATAACTCAATTAAGAATTAATAATCACATGAGTGGATAATTGGTTGGAAACTGCGCTGCTTGATTGTCCCAAATTTGAATTTTTTATCAATAAAAATAACAAAATTTATTCCCAAGTTTTAAACCAAGTTTAGTTGTTGCGTGTAGTATGCAAAGGTCGCATTCTAGGAACAAGGCGGTCACTTTTGGTAACCTATGCAAGCAACAGATCTAACAGTTCTAAGTATGTATGGTTTACATGCCTTATAAACAGCTAAGTCTCTTTGGCAATATAATATCATTCACTATACAAGATCATTATACTCCAAAAGTCTTGGGTAACAAGACAGTCACATTACGAAACGAATGTCACTCAAAACTCTAGGTATACATTGAATAATCTCCTTGATATGAAAGGATTTTTGGGCTCAGTCAAACAGTTTAAAAACCCCACCTTTGGTCGGTTATCGATGAAAAAATGACGAAACTATGTCGGCATATGCAAAGTAAAATCAACTGACAGATTACAAGTTGATCATACTATAAGTTGCTTGGAAATTTTAAAGGAAATACCGAATGCTCTG
Organism: Neoascia interrupta; assembly: GCA_947623515.1. Lineage (NCBI taxonomy): Eukaryota > Metazoa > Arthropoda > Insecta > Diptera > Syrphidae > Neoascia > Neoascia interrupta. The sequence goes on from OX392463.1 coordinate 30,953,959, forward strand.
TGGAATAATGAACTTTGATATTTTAGCTTTATTTAATTGTAGCCGCTGACTTCATTGTATCGCAGTTTTACACAAAATTTTATTTGGTTATCAGAGGGTTTGCATTAAATTATGAAATTCCCACACTCCTTATGCGATGAGTAAAATGTCGCCTCAATTTAATTCTAATAAAAAAGGAGCCTACCAAAAAGCAAGGCAGGCAACTTCCAAAGAATAAGAAAGAATTCTACCCTAGAGGAAAACTCCAAGGTGCGGTCACTACCGCACCGCACTGAAACGGAAACATTTCCGTTTTCTCACATATGGGAAACTTCATTATACGATTAAGTTCGGCTTCCGTTGACAGTTAGAATGTTGCTTGCTGTTGTGGTGTCAATCTCATGTCATTATGTCAGTTATTGTCACATACGAAGCAAAAACATACGTCAACTTTAAGGCTAAGTAGTTTACCTCGAGTGGACGTCACCGAAAATGTATTCAATATTTTTTAAATTCAGTGGAGAAGATAAAATAACTTGACATAGCGGCTTGACAGTGGCACATGATTGACAGGACGGTGAGATATAAATGTTAAGGATACTTCAATAATTTGAGTGTTTTATTGTTTGGCAAAATATGCGAAAAGTGAAAAGCTAAGACATGCACAAAAAAATTAGTCGATCTTAAAAATAAGAATAAGAATTTTCAATTAGACATCTTCTACAAGAATGTGAAACAAAAATAAGATATGTATACAACATGGCTTAGAGCCGTTAGCCGTTAAATAAGTAGAAGGGGAAAAAAATCAAACATTCAATTAATACTTGTAATGCCTTCGTTATATAGCGGAAGTACTCGAGTATTAACCAAAGTAATAAAGGAAAATTAGCCCTAAAAAGTAGCGACTTCCAGGTAACTTTTTTGACAGAAACAACCATATTCACATCAACATCAGCCATTCTGCGCATCCGTTTACATCACACAAGAAACATTTACATGTTGGGTTGATGATACCCAGCTATCAATAAAAGGTGTGTTTACGCGATTAGTTTTTAATCTCCTCGTGAAGAGATAAATATTCGTCTGGTAAATCACGTGATTTAGAGGGGATTAACGAATGATTTGTCTTAATCGCAGATAATTGTCCAGTGGAAACACCCTATATTTTATCGTGGATGAATTTGATTTTCTGACAGAAACTGATACAAATTACGAAACGCTATCGCTTCTCTTCAGAAGCAAGTAAGGATCTTTCAACCAAATCCTCCGTTTAGTTAGGAGCGAGATTCTTGGATCGTAACGAAGCTCTTTGCAAAAAAACCCTTCATATCTCTTGAAGGATGGGACAGTGCTAAAAAGAGAGATAAAAAGAGAGTTGTAGTCTCATTCCATGCCCTGAATACTAAACTGATCTCAAAAGCATTTAACTTATAACAGAAATATTTAGCGTTGTTTAAATTGTGAATGAGGCTTATATAAAGTTTTCTCACAAAAGAACAGAAGAAGGACTGTTTTTAGCAGTTATTTTGCTAGTGAGAGAACCTCTCGCTTCCCTCTCTTTTCGTAAAACTGAGGGAATGGACATTTCTGCACATGGAAATTTCTAGTCTATGACAGAAACTCTTTCAATCGATGCTACGCCCACGGGGTGGTCTGCCGAGTTTATTTTTTTTTAAGTCTTGTAGTCGTTACGAGACGATAAGTGCTAAATTTCAGCATTTCGCTGCGTCTTTTAGTTTTGAATGCACTGGGAGGTAGTTGCGCATTCAGACTGATTGTGGGCGTGTCTGTGAGCCGAGTTGAAAAACTGTAACACTTGTATTGACTCGGATGACAGAGAGCTTACGGACAAAAATTTAATCAAGCTTAAATCATTCAAATGAAACTTTAGTAGTCTGGTGTTTGCCCGATGACGTGGTGGTTAAATCATCAGCGGTTTCCATCACGCCTTTCCCAAACACAATTTATGCTCCGATTTCGTTGAGATTTAATAAAATTTCTTTCGGTCTTAACATCCCATCTCGTAGCAACTCATCTGCACCATATGGTCGGAGAAAAGCATGCCCCACGAACTACAGCGTCATCACAGAGGCATCAGTCTTCTTGAAATCGCGTATAAGATATTTTATGTTGAGGTACGTACCTACAAGCTGAATGCCTAAAGCCGTTTGTCAACAATTTGGGTCCATATCAGTGTGACTTTAGGTTTAGGCCAGAAAATCCACCATATCAAATATTTACACTGTGAAACATTTTGGGGAAAACCCACTAACTCCAAATCCATACCCACAAACTTTTCATTTACCTCAAGTCAGCATATAGCAGCTTCTCTAGAGACGTGTATAAAGCACAGTCTTATTTTAGCAGCCCTAACAAACAAATCATTTTTTGTAGGACGGCGATGGAACGCTAACGGTATTCGGTCAAGGTCGGTAAAGACCTTAAAGAGGTCGGCTTTGATGTCGAAAAAATGTCCCTACTACTCGCATACCAAAGTCCATTAATAAGATCCTCATCATCGCAGGTGGTACACGCAAGTGGAAAAGGACCTCAACCGATTTCGCGTGCAAAACTAAAGACGGCTAGGTCGAGACAGAACAGGCCGGAAAAGCTTGTTGCCTGAGGCCCAGGTCCACCCGGAGCGCAGCGCAACCTTAGGTAAGTAAGTACCTCCGTTTTATTGCAAGCCTGCATTTAGTGAAACTTTGTAGGAACTTTTGAAAACTAAAAATCAAGGGCCTGTTCAAGGGTTTATGCCTGGCTCTTTTTTGAGTTAACAATTTTCAAGAGTTACATTACGTTATGTTAGAGCTAAAAAAAAATCTTCTACTAACCAGGATAAAATCCATATGCATCGCATTCAAATGGTGGAGCCTCCGTAAATTCCACGGTAGTAAATTCTGCTTCGTCACTCGATTCAGTACTTGGGCTTGTTGTTGTCTCATCTGCATTATCATCATCATCCTTACTTTCCCTTACATCACGAGCCAGATCATAAAGCTCTTCATCAAAATTGCTTTCATCCTGCGAATGCCCTCCCATATTGGACATGACTTCTCCTCCGTTACCGCTATGTTCTTTATTTAAGTCCTGTATAAATTTGTTTGGTGGCTCCTTCGAGGTGCAAAACGCCGGGTTATCCTCGTCACAAACAAAATCATTATCACAGTCGTGATAATTTGGCTCTTCAGTGACTCCATCGATGGCGTCTTGGCAAAATTCCAAAGTTTTTTCATTCAAACACCGGAAACCATATTGTCCACATTCAGGTCGTTCCGTGCCTTCTTCGGGCGCTTCTATTGCCGTTGTTAAAAAAGACATCCTTAAAACGGTCAAAACTATAAAAACAACTTGATGCGAAAACATCTTTTTGAGAAAAATAAGTTATTATTGGGAAGTTAATTTTTTGTTCTGACTGTACTCACCAAGCCTTACATCGAACGCGTGACCAATAAGTCTTGATTAAAACAAAGGATAGAAATTTGATAAAAATATACAAAAGTCAGCAAAAATAAATAATTCATTTGTTTTTATTTTTGACAACTGATTGATTGTTTGACACTTTTGTTTTTATAATTCCATAGGAAAATGTCTCACGATTTACGAGTGTTTCCATCTGTGATCATCGCATGAAATTCAATTCAGGTGATCAGTGTGATTTGCCTTATTCTATTGTGTTCCTCTGTTGGTGCTTCTTTCAATCAAAGTGCGGATAAGACACTTCACGTCCAAATTGACGTCAGTCACGAACGGGACACATTTCTCTGATATGGCAGGTATACAATATCGATCCTTATCGCGGCCGTAATTAGAAGGTAGGAAAGGTCTTTGCAGTAGATTTCATTAAACAGTTTAGTGAGATTCTTAGAAATCGGTTTAAATTATCGCTAAATTGGTTCTAAATTTAAAACGGAAGCCCAATTCAAAAACAATCGAGATATCGATCGTAATAATAAATTGTGTGGGAATGTGTGTGGGAGTGCCTGATCGTGCACCCAGCTCCACCCAACCTAGTTTTTATTGTTTAGCTTTCCTTTTACCCGTGAATAGGCAGTTAACCTAATCAATTTTCAAGGGGGGTTTTTAAGTGTTCCGCGACAGATTTTTATCGAGTACTTGACTTCTCTATTTATTTCCAATATTTTCGTATGATATGGTTCATGTATTCATCTGCATTCATTAATCAGAAAGCAAGTTTGACCAGGAATGTTTTTGTTATTTTTATCCAATTTTGAATTTGGTTAGCCTAATCAAGCCCCTCCTGCCCTCCCAGAATGTTATATATTATATATAAATAAAATAAACATATGACAAGCATTATGCAACCTAGTAAGAAATTTAAGGGCAAATAAAAACCAGTAAGTAGGTACAATAGGGCGTATGGAATAGCATCGGTCCGTCTGTATCGGACCGAGGTACACCCTATTCCTATTCCTATTCCTATTCTCCTTTCCCTTCCTATTCTCCCTTTCATTCCTATCCCCTTTCTATTCGTATATTTTTATACCCTACCCAGGGTATATTAAGTTTGTTGTATATAGTTTGTAATGTAGTGAAATAATCACCGTAGACCCCTAAGACCTTTTAGAGATATGAATGGCACCGACAGGAGAATCCGTCCATCCGTCCGTCCGTATGCAAACAACTTTTAGGCTTTACATTTTAAGCATTTTCAGAGAGCTGAAAGTTGGTGAGTTGGCTGGAAGTTCTGCAGTTCAGGTTTGAAAATAAGCTGAATCCGCCCACAGACACGCCCACTAAGGGCCTGTATGTGCGACCATCTCTAATTTTAAAAAATACTCGCAATACGTCACAGACTTTCCTCTTGTTTTGTTTTCTATCCCCCTCCCGTTTCCATTCATGCATCATTTTAACTAGAAAAAAATGTGTTCCTTATAAAATTTTGCTCAATTTATTATTGCAAAGGGGCGTGTCATGTCCAGCCCCTATAACGAGAAATCAAAATCAGCATAGAAATATTCAAGCTTGTGGCTGAAATGTACGAAAAAATTTTATTTTTTGGTTCAAATTCAATAATTTTGTAAAATTGAGCCCTAAAGATGGGCGTGGCCAAAAACTTTGAAAAACGAAATCTGAAACGAAAACATGTCCGGTGTACCTTATGAACTAGTTTTTATTCTTTATTCTTTCCTTAGTAAGGAAGTTTTAGTTTTTCTGGAAAACTATAGGTTTTTCTCAAATTCTGCCTCTAAACGTGGGCGTGGCCCAAAAATTGGTATAAGCAAAATGTAGAATCAAGCATTTGCTACATAACATATTAAGTAAACACTTTTCGATTTGAAACTCATTATTATTATCGATTAATCGATTATCATCGATTGCTCTTTAAATCGATGCCACGCCCACTTGGGGTTTCCGATTTTGTTTATACTTATTGTGTCTTACGATCATAAGGAGATGCTAAAAATCTTCATTTTGATCGTTTCACGACGTCTTAGAGCTTTGAGAGGACTGAAGATAGTTGCATATTTAGACCGAATGTGGGCGTGTCTGTGGGCGGATTCAAAAAATTTAACAATTGTATTGCTTCGGATGACAAAGAGCTTATGTACAAAATTTCAGGCCTAAAAATCGGTGACATGTGGACAGACGGACGGCTTCATGGCTCATTCGACTCAGACTTCGATCTCGGTCTCGATCATATGCTCTTGTCTTAAGTCTCTTGGGTCTATCGTTATTATTTCTCTATGTTACATTTTCGCCTGTATCAAACACAATTTTTAAACACATCAAACAACTTATACTTACACAAACTCTATTCCTATGGAATTGGGTATAAAAAATGCTAACTTGTATTAGAACGATACTCTTCAGCCTATTTTGGAGCCCGCAACGCCTTTTTTTGGTTTTAGCCCAAAGAATAATTGAAAGCATTAATAGCAAAACATATCCCTCCCCACACTTTTCAATTTTAATACTTGCTCACACCAGTAGGTTGCTTCTCATTGTTTCCAGCCGTCCAGTAAAAAGAGTTATTGGTACGATGATGATGATGATTACATTTAAAGGAACAAGGTGCCAGAAGATGACGTATGCGGAAACTAAGCAGCATTAGCAGTGGTAACAAATCAGTGTTAATGAACCAAGAGTCCAAGTGTCATATAGACTAAGAAATTTCATAAAATTCCCAAAAGGCGGAATGGTGCATTTCGCTAAGAGTTTTTTTTTGTGGGTAGAAAAAACCTTCATAGGCACTACGAGGACCGTCGGCGCGTGCTCATAGTAGTGTGAGATTCTTACTCACCGAAAAACTTCCCATTTTCCGTCAGACTACGATTGAGTTTCCTTAACAAGTAGTTCAAGCTTCTCTAGTAATCACGTGTGACAGGCTGCCTTCCAATGTAATCACCTAAAATACCGTTAATTTATGGGGTTTCAAACGGTCTCGTTCGTTGTAGTCGACGCTTAAGATTTGTCTAATCCAAAGTTCGGATTATTTTATGGTTGCAATATCCGCAAAGTCTTGTGAGTTTTATATGGCTGGGGAACCACTTTACCCTCTATTGCCTTTGGAAACAGTCTTGCGTTGGTCTAGCCTAGCCCTAAAATTTCACATCCGCCAAAAGAAGGCAATCGAACCAGTGTCTTGTTGTTGTAAGCCGTTAGCGTCCGGGTTTTTTTTTATTTCAAATATCTACCGGGCCTCTCATACTGATAAAGAAATAGTCAACTCTGCAACCCCAGCCCTCAAGTACCCGGGAGCCGGAAACAACGGGACTCTCTTTAAAACCAATCTGTAAACACATGTGAAGTGAGCAGAGATGGAAAACGATCTTTTTGAATTGTACTATAGTAGAAACGGAGCTAATAGTACCAAAATAGTAAATTTTGGTACTATTGGCCCAATATTTAACAAACTAAACATTTGGCCCAAAATTTAAAAATAAGCTAAATTTTTCGCCTGATAAGTGGTTTAACAGCTTAAGGATCATAAAGGGTGTTTTTGGTTGGGAAGGTAGGTCTGGGCACATAAATACCCCTCTTTTCGGTGATGTTAACAGATCTCAGTTCTTTAAGAGATAGGAATCCGCATAAGGCCACAGGCAGAACATTCAGTTCAGTGTCGCATATACATAAGTATCTTTAGGCCCCTGAAATTAAAAGGCTGCCAAAAACATATTTCCCTAACGAGGTCCCCAGTTAGCGCAGGGACCATTACAAATTTGTTGCGAAAGGGTTTTTCACAAGATCCGATAGTTGGAACTCACGACTAGAGCCAGTGCGGGCTCCATATGTCCTACTGAGGGTTTCTGTTGGCATTATTTATATAATGCTCCACCTTTTGATTCCGTAGTACGAGTCAGAAAAGTTTTTGGGCTAAAAGGACTAAATGCTTGTAGCAATCTGCTTAGAGTCACTTGCGATTCCCTTTTTAGGGCAGAGAAGGACTCGCAATTGGCTGCACTAAAATCTCTATTGGTTCTTTTTTCGTCTTACTTGTGGTGAAGTAAGCTGTTCCGTAGCAAAGCGAGGCATGCGTCTGTCCCTTTGGCTCATGTGAATTGGACGCTAAGCATTATGCCTTGAGTTACCGCTCGGAGTTGTTGTTTTTTTCTTGGTTGGTTAAGCTAGCAACTTTTTTACCGTCCCAACGTTACTTGTATTTTAATCTGTTGATGGACATTTCCTAGGCCGAGTCATATGAAGTATTAACAACTTTTGCACGGTGTTCTGTGTCAACATCTAGATTGCCAACATTGAGGTATGAATATTCAATTATTTGGGATCCACCACCAAAACACCCCATGACCTTCATTGATGGGACGATCTGGATATTAATGATCAGTCAAAGTAAGGTCAACTTCCTCTCGGAGAGTGATAGCAGTTTCCATCTTTTGTGTCTGTGCCTTATTCCCTTATCTTACCAAGGCCAAAGAAAATTTTCCTTTTGCATAAGAGTCTGTCTATTTATACCCGAACGAGGGTATATTAATTTTGAATGATCTTTTTTAAGATCACCTTCCCTACACTTTTGATGTAGGTACTAAAAGCGTTCTTATAAAATTGTTCCGGGATTTTTTTCTGATCTGTGATGCCTACTTTACGAAACGCCTGGGTTTTTAAGAGAGGAGGGAACAAGGACAATGTCAAAACATGGATCGGGCTGAGAGTGGGTCTCTTGGCTTCAACTTTGATAGCCACAATACATAAAAGTCCCCTTTCTGTTACTGGACCCAATCAGAGGCAGAACCTTTGGCCCAATTGCAAATGCTGGGTTGGAGGTGCCGTGGCGTAGTGGTTAGTGTATGAGCTTACTACGCGGGAGGTCTGGGTTCGAATCCAACCATCGTCACCTGAAAAAAAATGACTTGTTCTTTTTCACGGTCACCACCTCCAAGAGGCTCTGACAAGCCCTCCGAGAGTATCGTCATACCCCATCCAATAGGATAGGAGGTATATTAAGTTTGTCACATAGTTTGTAACACGGTGAAATAATAATAATAATCGAGACCGAATTCTGAATCGAATGAGCCACGTCCGTCCGTCCGTCCGTCTGTAGTCACATGTTTTTAGGCCTTAAATTTTGAGCTAGAGTGCTAAAACTTTGTACGTAAGGTCCACGACATGCGAAGCAGTACAAGTGTTAAAGTTTTTGAAATCCGCTCAAGGACACGCCCACAATCGGTCTAAATGTGCAACTACCTCCAGAGTTTTCAAAACTGTAAGACGTTCTAAAAGGCTAAAATTTGACATTTAGCATCTCCTAATAAATGTAAGACACAAAAAAGACAAATTTAATTGGTAAACCTCCTCTAGTGGGCGTGGCATCTGTTTTAAGGGTAAATTTTCAAATGCAGTTTAGTCAATATTTTTGCTCAAAATTGAAAAAAGAATTGCTCATACAAGACTTTGGGCCACGCCCACATTTAGAGGCAGAATTGAAGAAAAACCTAAAATTTTCCTGAAAAACTTAATTTCGACTGGCCTTGAGCCCAATTTAGGTAAGCATGAAACAAAAAAGTAGCATATTAGGTAAATGAGACTTCAGTCCAGATTTCGTTAATATGAAGTTTTTAGCCACGCCCGCTTTTAAGGGTCGATTTTTCAAAAATATTGAATTTGAACCAAAAAATTGCATTTTTACGTACATTTAAGTGTAGGTTGGATATATCTGTGGTTTCTAATTAGGGGCGGTTGGACCACGCCCCTTTTCGAAGTTTGCATTACTTATAAAATGTCAAAAAATAACTATGTCATCAGCATTTTACAATGTATCCCACATTGTAAAATTTGGATAAAGGATTGGGTATTCAACGGTCCATTTTACGGACTGTGACTTCTGCGTACACACTGTAGCACTTACTCACTGGTTTTTTTCTTGAAAAACTTCTCAACGTGCCGTTCCGAATCGACAAAAAGTTACCCTTGTATGTGCAGAAATTAACACACACAGCATGCATTGTTGAGAAGTTGGCGCTGGTTCACCTCAACCTGTTGCGCCACTCTGTGTATATTTTTTATTCAATGGGAAATGCTACTTTTGAAGATCCTTTCAATTCCTCGCGGAAGAAAGTCAATGGGAAAATGTGGAAGAATCCTAATAGACTAAATATTATGTCTATGAGATCCCACAAAATAGATCGCTTGCAAAGTGCTACTCCACAGCCTTGTTTCTTCGCAGCGCTTAAAACAAAAGAAAAGGGATCGGATACGAATAATTCTTGAAGGCTAAATTTTTTTAGTTCCTCATTTCTACTACAATGAAATTTCGTGACAGTGTTAGATATAGTTTCCTATTTCCGAAGATTTTAAATACATAATTTACACATCCATTGGCTAAACTATGTTTTTAAAGGCTATTTTTTAAATGTGTTGGAAAGAAACCATTCTTTAATACTTTTGGTGCCTTGATTAATGTTATCTACTCATATTTTTGCCATTCTATCAGTCACATCCTTTTAGAATTGGTTCAATTCACCTGCGTTCAATATGCTGGTATGTCTGGGATCTTAAAAGGACTTAAGTATTTGAATAAAATGGGAAAAATATAATCTATTTAATTATAACACAGACAAGCCTTCCAACCTTGTAGGCTCCCCCACAAAATGGTAGACATTCAGACGGAAAAACCCCACCGAACACAAGCCAGATTACACAACCCGCTGGCATTCCATTCGCGATCAATGCCCCGATAGTATTCCCCAAACAAATGACCAATAATCTGAAATGCCAACATCGATTAAGCCTTCATTAGCGGTGCAATTAAGCCACTGTTGCCACTTGTAATATTTCTACGCAGGAGGCTAGACAAATCGACGATGGTGTTGATTTCCTCACCTAGAAAACGCAAATGCTGCAATTAAAATGCAACTGCATGCTGTTGTAGTGCAACTCATATAATGATCGGTAAATCACTTTCACCGGAGACGATCTAATCTCCATGCATACTGTGCACGGGACGTGCCTTTTGCCAGGCTTCAAATCATGCTCCAACTGTCATTATAACTAAACAAATCGCCTCCGAAATTGGCCAGATAATGGGGTGGAATAGGGCACGCATGCCAAACAATATTCGCATCCATTTGCCAATTATTTGTCGCTGAGCTGTCAAAATTGGCCTCGCGCAACCCAGGACCGAGAGCTGCCCACGCGAATCCACAATTAGACCTTCACAATGCAATAATGGTGCGGGCGCTGCCAAAACCCAAACAAATTTTGACATTCCGCCAGGCGACCGTTCACTCATGCCCCGATGATGGCACCGAAACACCACTTTGCGATGTAACGAGGGTCCGCGAGTGTGCTCGGAATAAATCGAGTCACGCGAGGCACCTTCTCTGAACGTAGCCATATTATGATCGCGGTGAAGAAGCACTCCTACTGATAAGCTTACACTGAAAGGGCCTACCATTCGGGTGGGGCGGGGCTCAGTGTCTGCAGGTGGTATCTGCTTATGCAATCATTCGATTATCACACCCTCGAAGACCCTATCGCCACAACATTCTATCATGCGTTTTGCCACCAGCTATCAAGACCATCCGTCATCCATTCAAATCCGTGGCGACGACGACGGACGCCGAGCTCTGACGTTAACATGATTCGCTGAATGGTCTCGTGATGGTCGAATGATATTGTGCTGATCGTCGTGATCGTGGCGATCTTATTCACCGTTGAAACTATCATAAAAGTGTGCAACGAATGCTCGAGTTATGATTCTGTCAAAACATGTAATTTCTTTTTGTGAATGATTATAAAGTGTAAACAGTTTTTGTAACGTGTAATGGTTACGACGCGACACCGACCGGCGCTATGCCTTATAAACGTAACGGGGGAGGAGTTGCGAAAATGTTCAACTCGTGGAATAGACAATGGGAAGATCGTGAAAGCTTTGATCGGTGAAAACGCCGATGACAGACAGTATGCATAGCACAAAAATGAGATCAAAAGATATCTTAAAAGTCGTTTGTTGTGAATTCATAAGTGAGGATATGAAAAAGGAATTGCGATCTGCGAGTAAGGAAAAGATTTCTATTCGTATCCGGCTCAAAATTTAAAGAAGCTTCGATTGGCTTTGGCATCCAGTTTTTTTTTATTTCTATTGAGGAGGAGTCAGACCAATAATTTCGATAGTAAGGAAAAGTGAGCCATTGCACACGAAAACAATTGGGACGCTAAAACCGGGCGTAAATAATGAGAAACACATAACTTTGACAACATTATGTTCTCAAATAAACTCAAGGATATCCCAGTAACATAATTTCTCTTGGCGAAATTTCAAAAGACATGATACGAGAATCCTCTGACAACTGAACTCACAGGATATTGCCCAATAAAGGCAAAATCAAAATCATCAAAATCTGTTCTATTAGTGTTCCAATCTTTTGACATTTGAACAGATGGTTTGAAAATTGAATGATGACAGCGTAGGTCTTTTAATACCCTACATTCAACAACTCTATTCTTTAAAGTTTTTCCGAAACGGCGCTGGTATAGCTGGTTTGGATATTTAATACTACGGGATAAATCCACCCGTCCATCGTCAGCTAAAAATTTTAGAAGATATAAAAGGTAACAGCAAACAATGTTGCTTTGTAGAGATATGTAACGGAGCTGATTAAAATTCATGGCGAAGAGCGTACCGCGAAGTCCTCTTTCCAAGGCAACCAAATATCGTGCTAGAAAACGAACCCAACACAGCGACTCAATTCATATCTACGATTACTCTGAATTACTCGAATCAAAAGGTCCCTGGAATGAATGACATCACAAGTATAGCCCTTCAAGCAGCTTTCTTCAATGGCAGGAAGTAGCCATTGAAGAAACTGGCGGTTTAACCGAACGCCAGTATGGTTTTCGAAAGGCGCGCTCCACTAAGATGCCATTAGGGCAGTAGTTGACATATAGCACAAAGGGCCATCGAAGGAAGACGCTGGAAAAGAGTTTGAAAGCAAAATTGTCCATTAATATCACTCGATTTTAAAATGCATTCAACACCGCGAGCTTGAAACATATTTTTGAAGCACTACGGAATGGGAGAGTACCAAGCTACATCAAGAAAATCTTGATGCACTATTTCTGGCGAAAAATCTCGAAGGAACTCCACTTGACAGGAGGAGTACCGCAGGTCTCGGTCCTGAGACCTATACTCTCCCAGGACCGAGATTGGCGATTTGCAGACGATGTCAGTAAAGTTGTAACAACAAAATTACTGGAAGAAATTGTTCAAATTAGCAATGACACCATCTTCTATCTCCATACCTAAGGGTCGGTTGCAATCAGTCGGGCTCACCTTAGCAGAGCACAAAACGGAAGCGGTATTTATTACTAGCAGGAAACAAAGAAAAACCGTAACGCTCAAGGTAGTCACGCCAGTAGTCCTCTATGGATCACCACTTTGGCCGGGAGCTATGAAAGTAGCTTTATACAAAAGAAAACTCGTTGCGGTCAATCGGTTAAGTGCTCTACGAGCAAGCAGCGCCATTCGCGCAACCTCAGATCACGTTGTTTGCGTCATTGCAGAAATGATACCAATTGGTACAATAGTAGAAGAACTGCAAAGAAGTTCCTCAAGCTTAGAACAGAACAGAAGACATTTTAAGTTTAAAGGAGTGGCACCAACTTTAGATGGTTTCGTTGAAGGGTCCCTATGGACATATCGTCTTATTTCTACAATAGCGAAGGGGATAAACAGCCAACATAGAGAGATAAACTTCTTTTTTTTAACAATTTCCGGGACATGTATGTTTTCGGTCACATCTGTACAGATTTAAGAACGATGACTCTCCGAATTCTCTACCGCGTATTGATACTCCGGAAGATGTTGAACATCTTTGTGTGTCCAGTGTCCACGACCCACGGTTTCAGCCACAAAGAGCAGCCTAGCAAACCTCGCTGGGAAGAGTCTTCAACTCCGGAGAACATACTACATCGCATCATCTTTCGAAGATAAATTGATTGCGGCAAGCTCTTGCTTATGCAAAGAGTTGAGGCGACTAGAGCGCGAAAGGAGGAAGAGTAATGCCTGTTTCACATCAAGAGCGAATGAATTTCAATCAACGGCAACAGCGGCGTAATCGCTGTGTCGCACGCCGAAGTTTCGAAAAATTGAGAAACCCTCGCCAAGGTCGATGATTATTCTGTCAATCGCTCTTGTGAGTTATGACACGCTATTGAAAAGTTATTTTCTTCTCGAAGCTAATACTTGTATTGTATTATTATACTACAATAAAGTCAACAAATTTAAGAGGTATGTTATGTTTTGTCACTGTGCAGTCAAAACAGTCGTCGCAGTTTCTCGCTTCCATTGTGTAGTAACAAAAGATTTTTCTCATCTCGCGTTGTTGCTGCCTCTTTGGTTTGACGCTCTCGCGCTAAATGTGAAAGGGCTATAATACCTTTTTCATATCAAGAGCGAGAGAGCGAGCGAGAGTCTCGGGAAAGCTTTTAAACGATATTCAATCGCTTCACACCGACATTTTTGAAAAATTAAAAAACTCTCGTCCAGGTCGACGATTATTCTGTCAATCCATGTTGAATAGACGTTTTTTTTTCTTGATGCTAGTACTTATTGTAAAATACAAACCCTTCATGTGCAATAAAGTCGAAAAATTTTAGAAATATGTTATGTTTTGTCACTGCGTACAGTCAAAATAGTCGTAGCGGTTTCTTGCTTCCATTGTGTAGTCACAACCGATTTTTCTCATCTCGCGTTGTCGCTGCCGGTCTGGTTTGACGCTCTCGTGCTTAATGTGAAACGGCCATGGTGAAAACGCCAGCGATAATGCAATGCGAGCAAGCACTCAGGAGATCTCTGATGAGCTTGCCAGACTTGGCTCGGAAGAGGTTTTCTAAGGACCTGAACCTGCTTTAGGCCTGCCTGTATCTGTTGTCACGTCTGCCATTGATACTTGGTTTTCTCGTGTGCACAGGGCTCGTTGGCGTGACTGCGTCGTTTAGTCTGTCTGGGTGCATCTGCGAGGGGTCAGCGTCTTTTCTCCTATCTCTTAGGAGTATCGATTGCAGACTTCTTGTAGGCGTCCTTACCGGCCAAAAAGCTTTTGCTAGACACTTTTTGAATGTGTTAGGCTAAAGCGAAACCACCACCTGTCCTGCCAGTGGAGAGAACGACGATACAGCGGAACACTTCCTCTTCATAAGGTGGCGGATCTTTGGGGCTGACGTGGTGAGTGCCGAACACCTAAGCTCTTCATCACTGAAGCTCCTTCTCATCTTTCTTCGAAAGACGGGTAAACTAAATACATTACTGTAAGGTGTCAACATGGTAGTACAATGGATCAGTAGTTGTGTCTGAGTGCTAAATCGGATAGTAGCAACCTCCAAAAAAAACGTAAAAGGTAAACGTAAGCACCCCAGGATACACCTGTACAAAGGCCACGGCGAGAGAGCATTATGCACACTAAAGCGCCAATGTCGCACTAAAGCGCCAACGTGCCAACGACGCCATCGTGCCGCTCATTTACGCGCTACGATGGCATCGCTTCTGCGTGAGCGTAAATGAGCGGCATTAGAGGCGTCCCATCCCAAGCCCAACCACCACAAGACGAATAGCTAAATTGCTAACCTAGCCCGCGACGTAGTACCAAATGGCAGTTCTGCTGGGTGAATGGTTGAAGTCTGTGGGTAGGCTGAGGCTTTAGAACGTAGAGATATTTGAAATCGACTGACTATTTATATGACTCGTGCATGCTAACGGTGCCGGCCGTTGGTATCTTGGAAAGATCCCTCATACCTTTGGCGCAATCCGGCATTGGTAGTAGCATGGCAGTGATGGAAAGCTTTGTGATAATCACTGATGGGGACAACTGTACATTCTAGGAGTTAAACTATGTTTGTCATTCAGGGCTTAGACTCAAACCAAGATCTGTCAATCGCGGAAAAAAATGAGTCTAGAGTTAAGACCCCGCGAGCAGTTTTTCAGTACAGAGTAAACTTCGTCTATAGAGTTGTCAAAATCTTTGAATCTCGCACTAATTGACTCTCCCAACTGCCACGTCACATAGAAAAACGTGAGAGCAAGAGTTCGGCTAGGTAGACAGATAGGCAGTCATCCAGTGCGATCAGTGAACTCTAGGATCTTTTTGACCGGTCTTTCACTGAGGTCGCTAAGAAAGTCGTTGCAGAAGAAGCCTATTTTGGATTTCCTGGACGACGCGATTGTCGGGCAGCTACAGAGAAGTGCTTTATACTTTTCTTCTCTTCCACATCTAAGCAGCTTCTACAAAAGCTGTGTGTAATTTTGTATCTTTTTAAGGAGATCAAGCTTACTGATCTTTTTGGATCGAGAAGAAGCCAGATTTGCTTTGAGATTTGACATGTGGTGCCTGTACTCCATCTGGCGCTGGTTTTTTGTTTACTGTGATCAACTTTCTAGTTTAATTTAAAAGGCCTATAATCTTCACACATACGGACGGACGGGCGAACATGGCTAAATCAATTTACCCGTCGGTCTCGATCATATCTCTAAAAGGTTAAGACTCCTAAAGTGATTATTTTACTGTTAGCAATTAATTTAAACTATGAAATTATTATACCTGGGTCGGGTTCAAATATTGATTTTAATTAAGCTGTTTAACACAAAAAAGCTTCTTGGCTAAGTCATGGAATAATTTAATTTCAGGATTTAGTACTACAGTTTTCACTCAGGAATAAATCAGCACTGCAACCCGGGTCCTTGAGTGTAGAAAATGCGAAAGAACTCCTGTGTCGAAAAGAGCTACGATCAGCATGCTGAACTAAACGTAAGAACATACTGTTACTTAAAGGATTTTTATTTAGAAAACTGTAATAACCGAAGAAGCCTATAGGACAGGGACTTTTAGGACACACTATTCGATGGGATATTCAGGATGGGCTTTTTTGAGCTCTCTCCTACGGCGAAAATCAATTTTTTATACATTTAATAACACAAATTTTTTATGTTTCTGCTCATAAAAGCTTTCAGTTTTTTATTGAACTATAATTGTGGGGCCCCCAAAATTAAAACAGCTTCTCACACTTCAATAAAAGAGCTGTTCCCATCTGTCTAGAATGATTAAAAAATTCCTCAGAGCTAATTGCTTACCAAAAAGTATCTGAAAGTCCCAAAGAAAGTGAAAACATTTAGCAAAATGTTTGTGTTTTTTTCCTTCGATTACAATGACCTTAGTTGTTTACCAGACTTTGGTTTCAAGATTAGCATATTGTTCATACGGGACGCAAATTGTTTAGGAATTTAGCTCAGCTTAATGGGTATAACTACCTTCTATACCGCCACCGCCCTGATCTGCCACAGTGAAAGTGAACGTATAAACTCCACTGCTTAGCACTCTGAATGAGTTCCATTGACAATAAGAGACCGACGCATTCACGACGGACGGCCTTTCAAGTTGCAGAGCCCGACTAGCCCGTAAAAACTGTCCAGCCCATCATTTGTTTAGTAAATGTCCAAAAAGTGTATTGCAGAGAAAAGTACAGCCATTGTTACAACAGCATGTTGACTTGTCCATTTTATTTTATAGTTATTTGCGAAACGTGATTGTTTTTCGAAAACGAAACTGTCACACTGGTTGACACTTTTTGTTCGACAGAAAAATATACCCAAAGTTGTAAGTTAAGCGTAAATGTCTATTTGATCAGTTGAAAGCACCTGCATTGTGGCAATCGATGAATTGAGTAATACACGTCGTGTGCTTAAGTTACGTGATTCGAGAGCGGGTTACGGAAGTCGAATTAGGCTATACAGACACTCACCATCGATCAAAGGCTTTGCGTATCCTCGGAAAACCATAGTGTAATCGGCTACCATTTCACAATGTAAACGAAGCAAAATGGGTATTTTTATCGACACAAATTTGCACTTATTGGAACTCGATTCGATTCACTTTGGTTCAATTAATTACGTTGACAACCTTTATCAGCGCTTAGCAGGATGACACACAAAAAGAAAATTGGCTGTGGCGAATTTTGGCAAAGTGTCCAAAGAGCAGGTCGATAGAGCCAGGCGCTAATAGGTGACTTCGTTTATCGATATTTCGATGTCGTAAATTAGTCATGTCAAGAGTTGATATCGTGATAGGGTGGGGACTTCTCTGGGTATAGCAGGTGAGTCAGTATGGTGGGATTAGGGGCTTCGACAAAAAGAATTATGTTTTCCAATGACTATTGTTTTCTAGAAAGTGGTTACTATGTGGAGCGGATTCTCGTACAATGAGTATTTTGCAATCGAATTCTAGTGTCAGTTATATTGATGTATGTCAGTCTGATTATGTCAAAAATTGACGTTTTTCTAAATTACAGACAGTCGGGACCACTATAGAGTTTTGACATTTTTGCATTACGCACAAGGCAATAAGGGGCTTTTTTCCACTTTTAAAATGTCATAACAGATGACAGTTTCTTATCAAATGTCATTCACAATGGTTTTACTTTCTGATGATTGTGTATACTTAAACCAATTTGGTTTTTGAACGTCCTTCCTATTGCATAATCTAATAATGTTTCTCAACTGCATGTACGAAAAAGTTCCCATCAAATCCCGCAGTTCAATGCAAGTGACATCTTGTGTGTGCGGCCATTAATTTTTGAGTAGGTACTCGTAATCGCAATCAACCGTAGTTCAAGCCTTCACATTTCCACTATTGCTATGTAGCTTCATATGACCCTGCACAGTCGACGACATAATTATATTTGATGACGAAGGCACAGGTACGAGCATGTATGATCACCAGCTTTACCTTCAACGAGGTGAAGACTGTATAAACTTTGCCTCCATGCACTTGGTTATCCAAAAAATAAACAAATCTCCCTTAATGACGGATTAAGTGTTCGACCTTTAACCGATGTGAATTCGAATTGCAGTGGATTTTGGAGTGAGTATTTGGAGATTAAAAGAGATTAATCATTTCTCTTAGGGGAAATGGAAAGTTTTTCCACCTGGGTGGTTCCTTAAAACGTATGATTTCCAAAAACTGTCACCGAAAACATAATTTCGAAAAATGTCAACAGAACGCTCCAGTTTGACAGTTGAATTTATACAAGCTCATAGTCGGAAGGTAAAGATCATCTGGATAATTTGTTGAGGCCATAAAGATAGCATTTTCCAAAAAAAAAAAAACTTTTCAAGAGGGAGGTACTCGAAATCTATGTAACCAGTAAAAACTGACTCTTTGCGCGCCACTTCAATTTGAAAATAAAGATAATAGGCATAATATGCTTTAAAATGAGCAAACAAATAATTAAACTTTTATGATAAATTGTAAAAGAAAGCTAATAGCAGGCGCTAGTAATTGATTAGTCGGCAGTAAAACGTAATTGTTTGCTTCGACGGGTATTGTCTTTTGTTAAGGCTTAAACTTGAGTTATCGATTGTCTTTGAGGCAATGAAGGTGCTTTAAGTCGTATTTTAACAGGAACTTGCTTATTCTTTGAAATGAATGAGGTTCTTTCAGCTGTATTTTGCTTTATTAAAATTTTAAAAATAGTTTGCACAAACAGTGACTGTGAGAATAAGTGTTACGAATCCGCCAAATCCAAGGTTAAACTACACACGCGCCGCAGGATATGGCGAGTGAGCAAAGTTCCTAGCAAGCGAACTTGCGGTACTGAATTACTACTGCCTAAAATGTGCTAATCGGGAGCACTGGGCACAAAGGAACTATATTTTTGCGGTACTTTTTGGGTGCAAAATTAATATGAAAAAAATAAATAAAAGAGAGGACAGCCCTAAAAGTCTCACAAATAAAAAGGACGAAGGGTCCTGCAATGGTTAAACACCGACAAGGGCAGAGGAAGTACTTGCCTCCTTAAGCTTCCAACAGCATGCTAGCCAAAGCGGATAAATCGCATATAAAATGGATGAATTGAATGGAAGACGATATGGAGACTTGCTTATATTATGAAAAGCGGGGTTGAGACAAGTTCAAAGCATTTCAGCTTATTTAAGTCGCTGACAAGTTACAACAAAAAGCGCATGGCTTGCTGAAAAGACGCCTCCAGAAGCCACAAAAAAAACACACGAGGGAGGATAACCCATCAACAAGAGCTTTTATGCAGCAAACTTCTGAGACCTGCGACAGAGATACTAACGCCGCTCGGCGAAAAAGATGACTATTCTACCTAAACACTAAAAGCCAACCTTTCCAGCTACTATGTTGACCATACACCCCTGGATTTGCTCCATACAAGAAAATATCATTGACAAGATAGTTGCTCAAAAGGAAAGTTAAGCCGCAATTCCTATGAGACACTTTTAAAGCAGGTTCGAAATGCTGCCCTGTAAAAACGAGCAGACAATGAAATGGCGAAAACTAAACCGAACCAGCTGAAGCCGTGGGAAAGAACTGATTAAAGGGCCACAGATGAGGGATCAGTCCCTCAGCCACGTCCCCTTATCGGATACTTTCCGAACGCCGCCAGCTCAGAATCGAAAATAATTCTCGACACTATTAATAACATTTTTCTTTCAGAGTTTAAAAAAAAGTACACCGACAAAGCGTAAAGGAACTACTGCAGCTTCCTTGCCGAAAATATACATAGAGCACCTCCGAGGATAATAGAACGACTGATCTAGAACTTTCAAAGGATGAACAAAATCCTCCTCATTGCCTGCGATGTCAACGCTCATACGTATGCTTTGGGGCAGCAGAAACAACGTACTTAAAACTAACCTAGCATTACCAACTGAACAAGAGTAAAACACTCATCTTTCAAAATGCAATTAGGAAAAAGGTGCTTGACCGTACAAATAATTACTAACGAATACCTTGGTCTTTAACTGGAGAGTCTCAATGGAAGCCTCCTTTTTACACCACAAACACATTATGCCTAAATTTGAGCTAAACTCAGGTCAAAATTCGGTCCTCAGAGACCGAATTCTGAGTTGAATGAGCCGTGTCCGTCCGTACGTCCGTATGTCACCAATTTTTAGGCCTTAAATTTTGAGTTAGAAAGCTTAAATTTTATATGTAGGCTTTCTATCATCCGAAACAATGCAAGTGTTAAAATTTTCGAATCGCCCACAATCGGTCTAAATGTGTAACTACCTTCAATGCTTTCAAAACTGTAAGACGTCGTAAAAAGATAAAATTTGACATATAGCATCTCTTTAATGATTATAAGATATAAAAAGTAAAAACGAAATCGGCAGACCGCTCTAGTGGGCGTGGCATCGATTTGAAGAGTAAACCTTCAAATGCAATTTATTTCAATATTTTCGTTCAAAAATTTCGTTCCGGGAAATGTTGACTTAGCATATTATGTAGAAAATACTTGGTTCAACATTTGGTGCATAAAAAATTATGGGCCACGCCCATATTTAGAGGCAGAATCTTGAATTATGAAAACCTTTAAATTTCCAGAAAAAAACATGGATTTCGACTGCTTATTAGCTGTACTAAGGAAAGTATAAGAAAAAAAATTTTGAACATAAAGTAGTAGATTTCGTTAATACAAAGTTTTTGGCAACGCCTATCTTTGGAGGTTGATTTCACAAAATTATTGAATTTGAACCAAAAAATTAAATTTTTCCGTACATTTTAGCTGCAAAATTGGATTTTTTTTGGCTTATATTGATTTTTAATTGAAGAAGTTGAAAAGGACATGCCACTCCCCCTTAAAAAAATGAATAAAATGAATGAATGAATAAAATTGTTTTTTTTTCTATTTAAAATGATGCATGAATGTTAACGGGACGAGGATGGAAAACAATAAAATATACTAATGGAAGGGAGATAGGAATGGAAAGGAGAGTAGGAAGGGAAAAGAGAGTAGGAAGGGAAAGGAGAATATGAATAGAAAAGCAGAATAGGAATAGGGTATAGCGCGGTCCGTTACAGACGGACCGAAGCTATTGCATACGCACTGTTGCTCTTACTCACTGGTTCCTTTTTAATTTTTACTTTTGACTTTTGACTTTTGGCTTTTGACTTTTGACTTTTGACTTTTGACTTTTGACTTTTGACTTTTGACTTTTGACTTTTGACTTTTGACTTTTGACTTTTGACTTTTGACTTTTGACTTTTGACTTTTGACTTTTGACTTTTGACTTTTGACTTTTGACTTTTGACTTTTTACTTTTTACTCTTTTTCAAAATGTTCCAAAATTCAGTTCGAAAGTTTTCAGTGGTGGACCAAATGTTTTCAAACGTTGTGAGTTGTGACACGAAAAGGTACCCATTAGAGGACCCCCAAAATCATTGTGATTCTCAACCATGTTTTGAAAGACTCAGTTTTACGGAGTCCTTCCTCGAGGCAAATAAAGTGTTAGCAGTTAATAATAAAAAACTTTCAATATTATTAATTTGTTGATTAAAATAAAAATAAACTATTTACACAACACGTGAAGCACTTAGACAACACATGAACCTTCTATCCTTGTTACAAGCTTACATAGTGAGGACTTTTTATTTTTCCTTATTGTCCTTATCGTCAATCTTGTGCTTTTTCCAGTCTTACATGGTACTGCCAACTGTTGTTAAATAATGTTCTAATGTTTAATATTTAAATGATTGTAAAAGTTTTTTTTTTAGCTTATACAAATATAAAAATGTATAAGAGTTTTATCAAATCCTAGAATACCTTGAAGATACCAAAGAGAGCTCTCCATTCATTCATTGAAGGGCTTCTGACCCATGGAGGGTCTCTACTTGGTTCACAGTAGACTTCCATCCTCTGCGATCCTGAGCACCCTGCTTCCAATTGTCCAGACCAAGCGCTCTGGCATCCGCGATGGCCTGGTTCCTAGAACGGAGATTCGGCCTTCCTGGTCGTCTCGAGCCTGGGGTCATGGATTCGAAGACCCTCTTGGCTGGAGCTTTGTTGTCCATTCGCTCGATATGACCGAGCCAATGCAGTCTTCGTGTTTTGGCTTTTTGAACTACATCCACATCTTGGTTCAGCACAAAGAGTTTGTGGTTAGACCTTTTTTCCCCATTCGTCCTCCTGGCAAACAGGACCGTAAATTCGCCAGGCAGTTGTTCCCAAACTGCAAGTTGCACAGTGTGATTTCTAATGTTACGCGGCACGGTTTGTTTAGTTTTGTTGGGATCTTCAATTCGGCCATTGCCAGGTCCTGACGATAAAACTGTCATATGCGGCCTTAAAATCGATTGAAATTGTGTCTCAACTTGGAACTCATTAGTCATTTCCAGGATTTGCCTTAGTGTGAAGATCTGCTCTATGGTCGATCTGCGGAAGCCACACTGGTAGGTGCCGATTAGTGTCGCAGAACGGCTGAAGACGCTCACACAATATGTTTGACAGAATCTTGTATGTGACACTTAACAGGCGACACTCAAGACATTATGATCGCCTTTCTTGAAGATGAGGCACAAGGAACTGATTGTCCAGTCTTCGAACATGCTTTCTGTCACCCACACTTGGTTAATAATTTGGTGCATGCAAGGGAGCTCTTCATTCTTCTATATTATTGGCCAAAGTCAAGCCAATGCCAAAAAAGCTTGTTCACAAGAAGCACCAAAGAGGCTTAAATATCACGGTTGTATTTTGTCAAGTTTTTTTTAGATTTTTCTCCACGTCTTGCGAGGGATTTGAAAGAAGCAAAACGAGGCAAACTGTAGCATACAGAATGGAAGTTGGCTACTAGTGACTCTTAACCAATGCATCACATTTCGAGTAAAATACTCATATACCTCCCTAATGTTTGTGTCAATTATAGCAAATTTTTCGCCATAAAAAGGCTTTACTGAATTACTTTAAGTTGAGTAAATGACCTTATACTTCCGGTTGATATAACCTACCTACTTGACGTAACGCGTAGTTCAGCCTATTCGCTCTACCGCTATAAAATTACACCAGATCATCATTAGGCATACTATCAAAAAGCCTACTAATGCCTGTACGTGCGACAGCATTTGACAAACGCTTTTGTTTTCCCGCATAGCCTACCGCTCTACAGCGAAATTCAATTTTGATTTAAAAGCGACAAAGAACTGAACAACCGTCGCTTCGCTCCCACTACTGTCAGAGTATGTTGAAAACGAAAACAATTATCCACCGCCAAAAAGGTTTCACTTTTTTTCTGTATGCGATTACACGGAAGGTAGGGCTGGCCAGACGCCCCCACTTGATCCCTTTTTTTACCCTCTGAACGCATAAGGTGATATAATTTAATTTATTCCTTCGCTCTGGCTTGCGATGGAACCTAAATACAACAGCGAAGTGTGATGTTTTCTTTGTGAATGATTTTCATTCAGAAAACGTGGGAAAACCGCACAAAAAAGCCGAAAAATCTATAGAATATACGGGACCGACCTGTGAAAAATTTATGCGAGCGGTTAACCTTTTTTAAATGCGGAAGCCGTAGAATGACGGTGGGAAATGTTCAAATTATGGTCAACAAATTTGTCTCGGGAAGATTGTTTGTTGATTGAGTGAATTTTACGTGAAATTGAAAGTAGAGGGTTCAAGACTTGCGAAGATTTGTTTTGCCTTGGACTTTTTTTTTTGTTGTAAACAAGATACCGGACATTTGTTTTTTGGAAAGAACAAATCAATGGAGGGTTAATTTTAACACTAAAGAAGTCGCTTATTAAAAAATGTCTACATCTTAAACACTTAAGTCTTAAGTGGTAAAGAACTACACGAGACTGTTATAGTTGCAGTTTTGTTAAGTTAAATTTTAATTATTTTAATGTCACACTAACAAAGTCTAAATTATGTTTTTCATAAACTACATTATGCCAGAAAACACACCAACATTTTCATCCTCAAATAAACTTTTACACAGTTAGCTAAGCCTGTGGACTAGGTTAATTAAGGGGACACGACTAGTATAACAGTTACTCAATATAATAAATCGAGCTAAGATCAAATGGCAAGTGACATATGAGGCACTAAGTTAAAGTGTCCTGATTTTGATAGGGGAATCTTATTCAGTGCAGCTCATCTCAAAAATGTACGGCGGGAAGTTCTTTAATTTCCTGCATTCGGCTCCTTACCTTCCGGGAACCTACACACAAATCTAGCCGTACTTTCTGTCAGGTCAGACCTAAAGGCTGTGGCTGTGGGCTCTCAGGTACAGAAATCTATGGACTTAAACAATGATTGGAGCACTAGGAATAGGCTTTCAGTGAATCCTTTTAAAACTACGGTTGTTCTCTTTACGAGAAGGACGAAGGTTACTGGTCTGACTCAATTCGTGCTCGTGTCACTATCTCGATATCCAATGAAGACAAATATCTGATGGGAGTAATCCATGATAAAAAATTCCTGTGGATCAACATTGGTATCAACATATAAACTAAGCCTAAATCGTACTATGCACTTTTTGGCAATGTGGTCATAGGCTTTCGGAGATAGTCCCCTTACCGTAGCACGCTGAGCTACGCCTAAGATGTTCTAATGAACCTCTTGACTCCACTAACCCTTAGGTAAATATGCGTCTGTCTTCCAAGCGGAAATTTTTCTATTCTAATGGTTTTTAACCCAAAGGTGGAGGCAAGAAATATATGCGTTAGCCCATTATCATCATATTTTTCCGTGACCGGTTATCCTTGGTAGGGTCGTGGGGCGAGGGCGGCTAAATGGTAACTCCATTGTTCTTGATCCTCCGCCACCAACTCAAGAGACACAGGGGCGATCCGCAGATGGGTCTCGGAGACGTTCTTTACCTGATTCCACCACCTGTTTCTTGGCCTACCAGGCCTGTCTCCGAAGGAAGTCCGAAGGAAGTCCGTCGGGGGCATGCGGACAACGTGTCCAAACCATCGAAGAATTGATCATTCCACTCGGAGAAGCAGCTGCTCACCAACAAGATTCTTATGAATACTGACGTTTCTCACTCTATCCCTAAAGGTAACACCAGCAACGCACCTCAGAAATCTCATTTCGGCAGCTTTTACCTGCGATCTAATTCTTTCCGACATTACCCAAATTTCATGACCATAGATGAGAGTTGAAAGGAACGTTGAATTAAAAACTGAGACCTTTGCTTTCAGTCCAAGCTCAGCTTTCCTGATGACCACCTGGCGCAGTTCTTTTACTATTGCTCCAGCTCGTGAAAAGACCCCGGTTACGTAAACTTCTCCACCGTTTTCAATGGGACTCCATTAATGTGCAGGGTACACTGCACAGGAGTTCGGGAAACAACCATCACTTCGGATTTGCTCACGTTAACCTTTATCCCAGCTTCACCACATATGGCCGCAAACCCATCCATAGTGCTCGCTGAAGTTCCTCCTCGGACGATGCCAGGATAGCTTAATCATCTGGGAAAAGCAGATGACTTATCCTGGCGCCAGCCATTTCGAAAGATTACTCACCAAGACTGCGGTTCACTATCCAGTTCATATATGCTATGAAAAAGACAGGCGATAGAACACAGCCCTGGCGAAGTCCAACGCGCACATCAAAAGGTTGGGATTTTTGATGAACACAGCTTCTGCAGTTCGCATACAAAGACTGAATGGCTCTTAGAAGAGGCCCACTCTGCAAAACATAGGCCTCTTATAAGTCTACAAAACACGCGTTGACCGGTTTGGCATACTCTCAGGCCTTCTCAAGAACAACATTCAGAGTAAAAAACTGATCGGTTGTGCTTCTGCCAGGCCGAAAGCAAGTAGTGAGTTTTGGAGAGTTCTGGGCCACTGTTGTGGTTTTCGCGTTGTGGTTTTCTTATCAGTAACCTGTGGTTTTTTTTGTGGTTATCTTCAGCAGCCGCGATCTTTGTGGTGGCAGAGGGGGTCGTTGACCTAGATCTTTGTGGTAAGGGGCATGATTTGTATGAGTCATAGTGGGGTGGTGGGCGGTGGGGCGGTGGGGCGGTGGGCGGTGGGGGGCTTGGGGGAAGTGGTGCTGTCTAAGTCCAGCGTATATACCTATGAAGACAGACAGACAGAATCGTCAGACTAATATTTTCAACATAGTGAGTAATAATTTGGATGAGAATTTCGTTCGTAAGGAAAAAATATATCAGTAAGCTTGGCCTTGTTCTTTGTGGTTA
The DNA here is from genome assembly GCA_947623515.1 of Neoascia interrupta. Classification (NCBI taxonomy): domain Eukaryota; kingdom Metazoa; phylum Arthropoda; class Insecta; order Diptera; family Syrphidae; genus Neoascia; species Neoascia interrupta. The sequence continues at coordinate 30,980,357 of OX392463.1, forward strand.
AATGGGGCAAAGTAAGATAGTGAGTAATAATTTGGGTGTCAGGTTCGCTTGTGCTGAAAAAAATTCGTTCGTAAAGAAAAAATATATCAGTAAGCTTGGCCTTGTTCTTTGTGGTTAAATGGGGCAAAGTAAGATAGTGAGTAATAATTTGGGTAGCAGGTTCGCTTGTGCTGAAAAAATATATGGTGTGTGGTCATCAAAAGAACTAATATGAAAATAGATTGGGGTCGTTGTATTGTCACTTGAAGTGAGGACTATGTCACTTGTTTAGAATAAAAAAAATAAAAAAATTCTTATCAGAAGACTGAACCACAATTTAACAGGAGTGGGGTCGTTGTATTGTCACTTGAAGTGTGGACTAGGTCACTGTTTTTGAATGAAAATAAAAAATAAAAATACTTATCAGAACCATATGTGTATGAAATAATTTTTGGATGAACCACAGTTGGATGAGATAGTAAAAAAATGTATGATATATCACTATGAGAAATTTTTTTATCATAACGATGAACCACAATTTAACATAGGAGAATATAGTTCTATGGAGTTGTGAATATGAGACCCGAAAATATTTGTGGTATCCAAGGGAAAAAATAGAGAAAAAAGTGTGGTCTTCAAAAAAAATCTACAAGCAATATTCATATAAATAGAGGGCTTCAATTCCTTTTAGTTTAGTAGAAAAATATTGTGAGGAGCACCAGTCCGATTGTGAGGAAAAATGTAAGTATACCTATTCTATTTTTTTTTTGTTTATTTATTTATTGTTTTTATTGTTTATTGTTTTATTTTAATTTTTTTGTTTAGGACAAACGCAAATGAACTACTAAAGGAGGCGCGCGCGTACCTGGACGCGTTCGAAAAAGAAAATTGGGACTACGAGGATCTGTTGAGTTGCGCAAGGACCCAGCTGACCAACCTGGAGATCACTCCAGGACAACATAAACTCAAAACAACAATACATCTTCTAATGGCTATAGATGCTATAGCCAAGGATAATTGTATAAACGTAGAATTAAATAAATATTTAATAGCCCTATTGGGGTTATTTTAATTTACAAAAAAAAAAATAAAAAAAAAAATTTTTTTAAAAAAATTGTGTTTGTTTTGTTTTCATTATGTAGAAGAGAAACTTTTTTAGACTTTCAGCTTGTTTTTTTCCAGTAACTTTTTTAGGTCAATCGTTGGTCCTCTACACACTCCACATGATGTTAGGACAAATAATTTTCAATGACAACGAGGATCTGTTGGCTAGCACAAGGGCTCAGCTGAACAATCTGGAGACTACTCCAGGACAAAACAAAATTAACAACAACGGGGTTATTGTAATTTACAATAAAAAAAATTAAAAAAAAAATTGTGTTTTTTTGTTTTCATTATGTAGAAGAGAAACTTTTTTAGACTTTCAGCTTTTTTCAGTACCTTTTTAGGTCAATCGTTGGTTTATTTCTTTTTTTGGTTTCAACCTTCTTCATATATTAAAAATTAAAAAATCGTGACTAACAAACGCAGTTTAAAATAATAAAAAGAAAAATGCATGAATTGATTTATATGTTGTTTATTAAAACATTGCATATAAATTCAAATATCGCTTATTGGTATTTTATTATGACCCCAAGCATATGTACTTATTCCGTCACTACATAAATATCTCTTGGTTAGTGCTAGCTTATTAATAACTTGTGTATAAAGGTTATGCAACTTACTTCTAAATATATACTTCGATTTTGAAAAGCATTGTTTTTTTTTTTTTTTTTTAATTAAACATTTGTGATAATCTCTTATATTTAAACTTTTAGTAATAGACTTTTTAACCCCCTTTGCTTTTTACTTCTCCAGTATCTACGCTAAAAGAATACATTTTAGCTCTTAAACCCACAAATTCCGCATTTTGTTAGAGTTATTTTCATCTTTAAATTTACCAAGAATTTTACCATTCGTTTGTGATGTATCAAATCTTGATTTCTCCGGACTAATGACATCACTATATATATATATCAGAATAAAAATCATCTGTTGTTATTGAATAAATAAATGAGTCTGTATCCATATAATTTAATTTTACTGATTCTTCAAACTTTTCCCTCATATAATTATAATGAAAGTCGTACATATGTAAACCATTTTGATAACTCTAATACAACATTTTTTACTTCTAAACCAATAAAACATTTATTATTTAAGTTTTTTATATACGATATTTGTTGTTGTTGTTGATGGTTTTGTCTCAGCCTTGAAAGGATTCTTGATTACTAGGTACTGCCATTTCTTGCTCCACGATTCCTTCATGTCAGGGTTTGATTTTTTATCCATGATGCTGCCTTCACAAATTCTAAAATAAAACTGAATCCACTCGATGAAATCGAAGAATGGATCACTATTCATCTTCAGATGAAGAAAAAATTGTATGTAAACAGAGCATTCTCCGTTATGTTTTACCCTTCATCACTTTGACTTCAGAGATAAGTTTGATTGTGTTTGACTCTTTTTGCTTCATCAATTCAACGATAATTTTGAGGACATGAATAATCGCGTTCCTTTTGTGTATTGCTTATAAGTTAAGAGATTGCCATTTCATAAGTTTGCTTATAGTTTTCACAATTCCACCTTGTTGTGTTCGTTCCTGCATCGAAAATATGGAGGAAAGACCTCATCACAACTTGAGTCTGAGAGCGATGATCGGCTGACCGGTGTACTTTGATTATAAACGTATGAATTTGTATGGGTTCTAAGTAAAACAACTGCTTCATCTTCTGATAGATTAGAATTTTTTGATCATGATTTATCCTATACTCAATTTATATTCATCGTTTGCAAGAGATAGTTGGTTGAAAATAAAAATAAAAAAACAGAATAATAATGTCAGTTATTCTTGACTTTTATTTGTAATTCGTATACGGAAACTTTGATCTAATGGTTCAATAATTGTTAAAGTATAGCCTTTTTTGTTAATGGCCTCAATTGTTGAATCCGACATCTTGGTGAATCGAGCTGGAAGAAAGGCCTATAAAAAAAATGAGTAAAAAAAGAAAACATTCTTCTCTTTTGATACTTACTTGGAATTCGCCCAGGTCACAGAGAATTGCATTTCCATACATGGTCTTGCAAATTCTTACGTTTTCGATGTTGTAAGCAGCACCTTGAATTAATTCGGAAATCTTTTTTGTTTCCTTATAGCTGCTTGCTTCAAGTTGATTTAATTCATGTAGAGGATCCATCATAGACCTAGTTACTTTGAATGTTAAACTTATTAATTAAAAATTATTCAATTCGCTCGTCTTTTTATACCATTTCATTGTCATAATGAAGACCACAGTAATAACCACAATGATAAGACTTTCCTTATGTTCTTCATAATACAATTTTGTCTTTTGTCATTGAAGTGTGGACTAGATTACTTATGTTGAATGAAAATTAAAAAAAAAATATTATTAGAACATCATGCATAAAGTATATTTTATTTTAGATGAACCGCAATTGGATGGGATAACAAAATTTATGTTATGTATATCATTGTAAGAAATTATTTTTTATCATAACGATAAAGAGTAGTAGATCTAACAAACGAGCTCAAAAATCTGTTTCAGGAGAGTCTAGAAAAAAAGTTTGTTATATGAAAGTGAAAGTCACACTTACCTATAAATAATTAAGTCAAAGTCAAAACCAATATAAATATTTATTATTGAAATTTTTATAAGCGATATTTGTTGTTGGTGATTGTTTTTCATATAGGAGCGGTTCCGAACAGCCCAGTTCCGTACAGGGGTGGTTCCATACAGGGCGGTTCCGAACAGCTCCAGGGCGGTTCCGAACAGCTCCAGAGTGGTTCCGAACAGCTTCAGAGCGGTTCCGAACAGCTCCAGAGCGGTTCCGAACAGCTTCAGGGCGGTTCCGAACAGCTCCAGAGCGGTTCCGAACAGCTTCAGAGCGGTTCCGAACAGCTCCAGGGCGGTTCCGAACAGCTCCAGGGCGGTTCCGAACAGCTCCAGAGCGGTTCCGAACAGCTCCAGGGCGGTTCCGAACAGCTCCAGAGCGGTTCCGAACAGCTCCAGGGCGGTTCCGAACAGCTCCAGAGCGGTTCCGAACAGCTTCAGAGCGGTTCCGAACAGCTCCAGAGCGGTTCCGAACAGCTTCAGAGCGGTTCCGAACAGCTCCAGGGCGGTTCCGAACAGCTCCAGAGCGGTTCCGAACAGCTCCAGGGCGGTTCCGAACAGCTCCAGAGCGGTTCCGAACAGCTCCAGGGCAGATCCGAACAGCTCCAGGGCGGTTCCGAACAGCTCCAGAGCGGTTCCGAACAGCTCCAGGGCGGTTCCGAACAGCTTCAGAGCGGTTCCGAACAGCTTCAGAGCGGTTCCGAACAGCTCCAGGGCGGTTCCGAACTGCTCCAGAGCGGTTCCGAACAGCTCCAGGGCGGTTCCGAACAGCTTCAGAGCGGTTCCGAACAGCTTCAGAGTGGCTCCGAACAGCTCCAGGGCGGTTCCATACAGCCCGATTTCCAAATAACTACAATGAAAAGACTTTTCAATTATTCTTCATAATACAATTTACCTTTGTCACTTGAAGTGTGACCTAGATCACTTATGTTGAATGAAAATTTAAAAAAAAATCTTATTAGAAACATCATGCATAAAGTATCTTTTATTTTTGGATGAACTGCAATTGTAAGAAATTATTATTTTTTTTATCACAACAACAAAGAGTATCAGATCTAACAAATGAGCTCAAAAATCAGTTTGAGGAGAGCCCAGAAAAAAAGTTTACCATATGAAAGAGAAAGTCAACTTTGATTATTAGCACATGAATTTGTGGGGGGTTCTTAGTGAAAAATCTTCTTCTTCTTCTGGTGGACTAGAATATTTTAATGATGATTCATTATAACAATTTTTGTTCTCGTTGATTTCTGATTCTGAATATCAAATTAATATATAATATTTAATTAATATTTAGCTAATATATATAATATATATATAATATTTAATTGTTCGAGTCTATCAGTTCTATTCTAATGCATATAACCATAACACATAACACTACCCTGAATTAAAAGGTTAATCATTTTATACTTTTGACCTCGATTACCTTGACTTATGAATTAGGATCATAGTTTTTCATATGAACACAAAATTTTTCTAATATTCTAATATTCGTTCAAAGTATAAGCATTGTATTTCACTGGATCCATACAGCCCGGGTCCATTTGATTATATTTTGTAATCTGAACAGTTCAAAAAAAAAAAAAATCATTCAACGGCTGTCGTACCTACTTATGCACAAACAGAGAGAAATCAGCAGGCTCACATTTTCAACATAGTGAGTAATAATTTGGGTGGTTATTTCACTTGCATAGAAAACTATCAGTAACCTTGGTCTTGTGGTTGAATGTTTATTTTTGATCGTTGAGGTAGGTCGTTGTCCTTGATCTTTGTGGTTGAATGTAACATAGTAAGATAGTGAGTAATTTTGAATGAAAATTATTAAAGAAATAAAAAAATTGTTATCAGAACAATGTTTATAAAGAATTTTTTTTGAACAACCGCAATTGGATGGGCACACTTGAATAACATTATGACAATATAAAAAAAAAAACCCCAAAATATTTATGGTATCTAAAAAGGTATATAAATAGACGACTTAAATTAATAACAAGTCAGTTGTAAAAGGAAAAAGGTTTGATTTACGTGAGAGAGACTCCTTTGATTTTGAAGTAAGTTTTGTAGTGTTACAATAATTATATTCATATAAAAACAAAATCAGGTTCTCTATTCGCGTCAATCGTTTTATTACACCGAGTGAGTGTGCATCGTCTAAAAAAGATAAAAAATGTTTCGTTGTGAAGTGTGTAGTAGGGAATTTTGGGATAAATCCTCTTTCGTTAGACATTCTAAACTAGAAAGATGTAGTGAAAAGAGGCACCCTTCTTCAGATCCATATCCATCGACTTCTACCGAAGTGCATGTTAAAAAACGAAAAATAAACCCTACTGTTTATAAACGATGCGTTATTTGTGAAGAGGATGTTAATGAAAGGTATTGGGCTCAGCACAAAAGGAAAAATAGTCACAAGGAAAAGGCTAAGAAGGTTATACAAGAAAACGTTTGTTGTATAGAGAGCGCGTTTAAAAATAGAATTAAAACCTTTTCAATTACTAATAAAGACGAGTCTATATTGAATGTAGAAGCATTATTTGAAAAATATATGGATTTAATAATGAAATTGTTAACAAGCGAATTGGAAATTATGACAGCTTTCAAATTCAACATTGAATTATTTTGTGAATTTGTAAAACATTCAAATAATGATGACAACATGATCACGAGTACCAAGAGTATGCAGGCGGCGATGGATACAATTCTACAAGACAATGATATAACTGAAAAGTTGAATAAAATGATTGAAGTCATCAAGACAAAGTTAGAGGAATTCCAAGAAGCAGATAGCGGATGGGCTTTGCTATCATTTCTAAGAATTGAAATAAATATCAATAAATACCAACCACTTCGGGCTTCATCATATTTTTCATTACCAGCGGAGATTTGCTTAAAAAAGGCTTGTATAAATGTAAAAAACAATGATGAATATTGTTTTAAATGGGCTATCATATCGGCTCTTCATAATAGAGTTCAACATAATGAAAGATCATCAGTATATAATATTAGTTCCATAGCAAGTGAGACAATAATAGTTAATGAAGAAGTCCTTAATTTTCGAAACATGCAGTTTCCTCTTATTGTTAAAGATGTGAAAATTTTTGAAGACAACAACCCGACCATTAGTGTTAACGTTTTTGGTTATGAAAAAAATAAAAAAAAATATGATATAATTGGACCCTATTATCATACACGTCAAGAAAAGGCTAAACATATTAATTTGCTTTTTTGTGAAAGTTTCGATGGTAGTCAAACACATTATGTGTATATCAAGAACATCTCACGATTATTGAGCAGTCAAATAACACAACACAAAGGAGAAATATATCTCTGTAACACTTGTTTAATACAGTTTACCAACAAATCCAAGCTGCAGAAACACAAAAGTGAATGTTGTAAAAAGGTAACGATAATGCCAGAAAAAGGAATGAATGTGTTGGAGTTTGTTAAACAAGAAAGAAAGTTGCAAGTTCCCTTTACTGTGTACGCTGACTTTGAATCCATCCTAGATCCTATGAATTACTGTATACCGAATCCAGAAACTTCCTCAACCACAAATGTACAACAACATGTACCATGTGCTTTTTCATATTATATTAAGTGTTCATTTGATAATGATTTAAATAAACACAGAACATTTATTGGTGAGGAATTAAATTAATAATTATATAACAATTAATGAAAAAAAATTTTTTTTTTCTTAGGAAAAAACTCAACGGATAAATTTGTTGAGATGCTAGTTGAAGATCTCAAATACCTTTATATGGAAGTCATACAGAAACCAAAGAAGATGATACGATTGACGGACCTTGAGAATAACTTTCATCATATATCTCCTGTATGCAGTATATGTAAGAATAATTTTAGTCAGTCAGATATAAGAGTAAGAGATCATTGCCACTTCACCGGCAAGTATAGAGGACCTGCGCATTCAAAGTGTAATTTAGATTTTTGTATCCCGAAGTTTTTCCCAATTTTTTTACATAATTTTTCAGGTTATGATTGCCATCTATTTGTAAAAAGTTTGGGTAAAATTAGTGGTGAAATAAAAATAATTCCATTAAATAAGGAAAACTATATTTCACTTTCCAAGCGAGTTGACAACGCGTTTGAAATGAGGTTCTTAGATTCTTTTCGATTTCTTCAATCTAGTATAGACTCTTTAGTGAAAAATCTATCGGAAGATGATTTCATTGTTAACAAGATAGTTTATAAAAATGATGATGAGTCACTTAAATTAATGCTTAGGAAAGGTGTATTTCCCTATGATTATCTCGATTCATGGGATCGTTTAGAAGATTGCTTTCTTCCACCAATTTCAAAATTTTATAATAAATTAACGGATGAATATTGCTTAGAAAAGGACTATAATCACGCTCTTAAAGTATGGAAACATTTCAATTGCAAAACTTTAAAAGATTACATGCTTTTATATCTACAGAGTGATGTTTTATTGTTGACTGATATATTTGAGAATTTCCGTAAAGTTTGTCAAAAAATATATGAGTTAGATCCATGTCACTACTATACATCTCCCGGTTTATCTTGGGATGCAATGCTAAAGGTGACAAACATTAAATTAGAACTTTTAACCGATATTGATATGTTTAATTTCTTTAAAAAAGGTATCCGTGGTGGCTTATGTCAATGTAGTCATCGTCATGCTAAGGCAAATAATAAGTATATAGATAATTATGATGAAACTAAAAAAAGTGAATTTCTCATGTATTTCGATGCAAATAATTTATATGGTTGGGCAATGTCGCAACCGCTTCCCGATGGAAATTTTCAATGGCAAGATCCTGAGATCTACACCACAGATTATATTTTTAATTTGAAAGAAAATAATAATTTTGGGTGCGTATTGGAAGTAGATTTAGCTTACCCAGAGGATCTTCACGATTCTCATAATGATCTTCCATTTTGTCCAGAAAATACAATAACTCCGGGGAGTAAAATTCCTAAGTTGACAGCAAATCTAAATAAAAAGACTAAATATATTGTTCATCTCAAGAATTTACAGCAATGTCTGGCGAATGGACTTACTATTACTAAAGTACATAGAGTATTGTCCTTTACCCAATCTAAATGGCTTCATAAATATATAGAACTTAATACCGAATATAGGAAAAGAGCTACAAACAAGTTTGAAAAAGACTTTTTCAAATTAATGAATAACAGTGTCTATGGTAAAACTATGGAAAATGTAGAAAAGCGAAGAGATGTGAAGATAGTAACCAATTGGGATGTTAAACGAAATTTTTTTAGTGCAAGAAAGCTAATTGCAAACCCTAATTACCATAGCCGATCTATATTTAGTCTAGATATGTGTGCTATTGAAATGATAAAGGGGAAAGTAACATATGATAAACCGATTTATTTAGGTTTTGTTGTATTAGAGTTATCAAAATGGCTTATGTACGACTTTCATTATAATTATATGAGGAAAAAGTTTGAAGAATCAGTAAAATTAAATTATATGGATACAGACTCATTTATTTATTCAATAACAACAGACGATTTTTATTCTGATATATATAGTGATGTCATTAGTCCGGAGAAATCAAGATTTGATACATCAGAATATCCCATAGACAACTTACACAATTTTCCACAAACGAATGGTAAAATTCTTGGTAAATTTAAAGATGAAAATAATTCTAACAAAATGCTGGAATTTGTTGGTTTAAGAGCTAAAATGTATTCTTTTAGCGTAGATACTGGAGAAGTGGTAAAAAAAGCAAAGGGGGTTAAAAAGTCTGTTACTAAAAGTTTAAATATAAGAGATTATCACAAATGTTTAATTAAAAAAACAATGCTTTTCAAATCGATGTATATATTTAGAAGTAAGTTGCATAACCTTTATACACAAGTTATTAATAAGCTAGCACTAAGTTGTAATGACACCAAGAGATATATATGTAGTGACGGAATAAGTACATATGCTTGGGGTCATAATAAAATACCAATAAGTGATATTTGAATTTATATACAATGTTTTAATAAACCACATATAAATCAATTCATGCATTTTTCTTTTTATTATTTTAAACTGCGTTTGTTAGATACTATTTTTTAATTTTTATTATATGAAGAAGGTTGAAACCAAAAAAAGAAATAACTAATTGAAATAAAAAAAAATATTTTTTCCAGATAAAAGCAAAAAAAAAAAAAACGTCATGAACAATCATTTTGAAAAAGATTTTTATAGATGGTTCTATAATGAACCCTCGATGTCATGGTTACAAGAAGATAATTACAGTCCAGAGGAAACTAATACGAATGAAGTGATGGAAATAGAGATAGAGGAAAATTCAAAAGAGCACTTTGAGAATGACACCTGTTGTCTAGAGTTTGAGGAATTCATCAACATAAATGACCTCATGAATTACGTCTTCGATGATCAAAGCTCAATTAATAGTGATAACAAACCCAATGAAAATAACGACTTTTTATATTCCGATGAAATCATGTTAAATTCACCAGTAAGTAATACCAAGAATCCTGAGGAGACAATCGTTGTTAAGGAACTGATTTCAACAGAGACGTGTCCATCGATTAACGAAATATCTCTATGTGAAAGCTCAACAAGTAGTGATGACAAGTCCAATGAAAATATAGACTTTTTATATTGCGATGAAATCATGTTAAATTCACCTGTAAATAATACCAAGAATCCTGAGGAGGCAATCATTGTTAAGGAGATGATTTCAACAAACACTTACCCATCGTTTAACGAATTATCTATATGCAAAGGGAGGGATCTTAGTCGTTGGATTAATAAGATGAAACGTGCACTGAAAATTATTTTTCCTGACATCATGTGGAGTGTGCAGAGGGCCAACGATTGGCCTAAAAAAGGTTTTTTTGTTATAGTTTCTGAGAAAAAAACTAGTTCTATTAAATATGGTTATGTATACTTATATGAAAAGAAAACCCATAGTATTGAGTTTTGATTTTGAAATTTTGTCATCCCATCCAATTGCGGTTCATCAAAAATAAAATATTCTTTATGCATGATGTTCTAATAATATTTTTTTTAATTTTCATTCAACATAAGTAATCTAGTCCACACTTCAATGACAAAAGACAAAATTGTATTATGAAGAACATAAGGAAAGTCTTATCATTGTGGTTATTACTGTGGTCTTCATTATGACAATGAAATGGTATAAAAAGACGAGCGAATTGAATAATTTTTAATTAATAAGTTTAACATTCAAAGTAACTAGGTCTATGATGGATCCTCTACATGAATTAAATCAACTTGAAGCAAGCAGCTATAAGGAAACAAAAAAGATTTCCGAATTAATTCAAGGTGCTGCTTACAACATCGAAAACGTAAGAATTTGCAAGACCATGTATGGAAATGCAATTCTCTGTGACCTGGGCGAATTCCAAGTAAGTATCAAAAGAGAAGAATGTTTTCTTTTTTTACTCATTTTTTTATAGGTCTTTCTTCCAGCTCGATTCACCAAGATGTCGGATTCAACAATTGAGGCCATTAACAAAAAAGGCTATACTTTAACAATTATTGAACCATTAGATCAAAGTTTCCGTATACGAATTACAAATAAAAGTCAAGAATAACTGACATTATTATTCTGTTTTTTTTATTTTTATTTTCAACCAACTATCTCTTGCAAACGATGAATATAAATTGAGTATAGGATAAATCATGATCAAAAAATTCTAATCTATCAGAAGATGAAGCAGTTGTTTTACTTAGAACCCATACAAATTCATACGTTTATAATCAAAGTACACCGGTCAGCCGATCATCGCTCTCAGACTCAAGTTGTGATGAGGTCTTTCCTCCATATTTTCGATGCAGGAACGAACACAACAAGGTGGAATTGTGAAAACTATAAGCAAACTTATGAAATGGCAATCTCTTAACTTATAAGCAATACACAAAAGGAACGCGATTATTCATGTCCTCAAAATTATCGTTGAATTGATGAAGCAAAAAGAGTCAAACACAATCAAACTTATCTCTGAAGTCAAAGTGATGAAGGGTAAAACATAACGGAGAATGCTCTGTTTACATACAATTTTTTCTTCATCTGAAGATGAATAGTGATCCATTCTTCGATTTCATCGAGTGGATTCAGTTTTATTTTAGAATTTGTGAAGGCAGCATCATGGATAAAAAATCAAACCCTGACATGAAGGAATCGTGGAGCAAGAAATGGCAGTACCTAGTAATCAAGAATCCTTTCAAGGCTGAGACAAAACCATCAACAACAACAACAAATATCGTATATAAAAAACTTAAATAATAAATGTTTTATTGGTTTAGAAGTAAAAAATGTTGTATTAGAGTTATCAAAATGGTTTACATATGTACGACTTTCATTATAATTATATGAGGGAAAAGTTTGAAGAATCAGTAAAATTAAATTATATGGATACAGACTCATTTATTTATTCAATAACAACAGATGATTTTTATTCTGATATATATATATAGTGATGTCATTAGTCCGGAGAAATCAAGATTTGATACATCACAAACGAATGGTAAAATTCTTGGTAAATTTAAAGATGAAAATAATTCTAACAAAATGCGGAATTTGTGGGTTTAAGAGCTAAAATGTATTCTTTTAGCGTAGATACTGGAGAAGTAAAAAGCAAAGGGGGTTAAAAAGTCTATTACTAAAAGTTTAAATATAAGAGATTATCACAAATGTTTAATTAAAAAAAAAAAAAAAAAAACAATGCTTTTCAAAATCGAAGTATATATTTAGAAGTAAGTTGCATAACCTTTATACACAAGTTATTAATAAGCTAGCACTAACCAAGAGATATTTATGTAGTGACGGAATAAGTACATATGCTTGGGGTCATAATAAAATACCAATAAGCGATATTTGAATTTATATGCAATGTTTTAATAAACAACATATAAATCAATTCATGCATTTTTCTTTTTATTATTTTAAACTGCGTTTGTTAGTCACGATTTTTTAATTTTTAATATATGAAGAAGGTTGAAACCAAAAAAAGAAATAAACCAACGATTGACCTAAAAAGGTACTGAAAAAAGCTGAAAGTCTAAAAAAGTTTCTCTTCTACATAATGAAAACAAAAAAACACAATTTTTTTTTTAATTTTTTTTATTGTAAATTACAATAACCCCGTTGTTGTTAATTTTGTTTTGTCCTGGAGTAGTCTCCAGATTGTTCAGCTGAGCCCTTGTGCTAGCCAACAGATCCTCGTTGTCATTGAAAATTATTTGTCCTAACATCATGTGGAGTGTGTAGAGGACCAACGATTGACCTAAAAAAGTTACTGGAAAAAAACAAGCTGAAAGTCTAAAAAAGTTTCTCTTCTACATAATGAAAACAAAACAAACACAATTTTTTTAAAAAAATTTTTTTTTTTATTTTTTTTTTTGTAAATTAAAATAACCCCAATAGGGCTATTAAATATTTATTTAATTCTACGTTTATACAATTATCCTTGGCTATAGCATCTATAGCCATTAGAAGATGTATTGTTGTTTTGAGTTTATGTTGTCCTGGAGTGATCTCCAGGTTGGTCAGCTGGGTCCTTGCGCAACTCAACAGATCCTCGTAGTCCCAATTTTCTTTTTCGAACGCGTCCAGGTACGCGCGCGCCTCCTTTAGTAGTTCATTTGCGTTTGTCCTAAACAAAAAAATTAAAATAAAACAATAAACAATAAAAACAATAAATAAATAAACAAAAAAAAAATAGAATAGGTATACTTACATTTTTCCTCACAATCGGACTGGTGCTCCTCACAATATTTTTCTACTAAACTAAAAGGAATTGAAGCCCTCTATTTATATGAATATTGCTTGTAGATTTTTTTTGAAGACCACACTTTTTTCTCTATTTTTTCCCTTGGATACCACAAATATTTTCGGGTCTCATATTCACAACTCCATAGAACTATATTCTCCTATGTTAAATTGTGGTTCATCGTTATGATAAAAAAATTTCTCATAGTGATATATCATACATTTTTTTACTATCTCATCCAACTGTGGTTCATCCAAAAATTATTTCATACACATATGGTTCTGATAAGTATTTTTATTTTTTATTTTCATTCAAAAACAGTGACCTAGTCCACACTTCAAGTGACAATACAACGACCCCACTCCTGTTAAATTGTGGTTCAGTCTTCTGATAAGAATTTTTTTATTTTTTTTATTCTAAACAAGTGACATAGTCCTCACTTCAAGTGACAATACAACGACCCCAATCTATTTTCATATTAGTTCTTTTGATGACCACACACCATATATTTTTTCAGCACAAGCGAACCTGCTACCCAAATTATTACTCACTATCTTACTTTGCCCCATTTAACCACAAAGAACAAGGCCAAGCTTACTGATATATTTTTTCTTTACGAACGAATTTTTTTCAGCACAAGCGAACCTGACACCCAAATTATTACTCACTATCTTACTTTGCCCCATTTAACCACAAAGAACAAGGCCAAGCTTACTGATATATTTTTTCCTTACGAACGAAATTCTCATCCAAATTATTACTCACTATGTTGAAAATATTAGTCTGACGATTCTGTCTGTCTGTCTTCATAGGTATATACGCTGGACTTAGACAGCACCACTTCCCCCAAGCCCCCCACCGCCCACCGCCCCACCGCCCCACCGCCCACCACCCCACTATGACTCATACAAATCATGCCCCTTACCACAAAGATCTAGGTCAACGACCCCCTCTGCCACCACAAAGATCGCGGCTGCTGAAGATAACCACAAAAAAAAACCACAGGTTACTGATAAGAAAACCACAACGCGAAAACCACAACAGTGGCCCAGAACTCTCCAAAACTCACTACTGATACACACCACCTCTTCATCGATTTCAATGCCGCGTATGACAGCATCTATAGAGACGAGCTATATATCGCGATGTCTAGTTTTGGCATCCCTGCCAAACTCGTCAGTCTGTGCAGGATGACGATGGAAAACTCACGCTGTTCCGTCAAGGTCGGCAAAGACCTCACCGACCCCTTTGATGTCAAAAAAGGATTTAGACAAGGCGACGCGCTGTCATGCGACTTCTTTAACATCATACTTGAGAGAATTGTGCAGAACTCTCGCGCCAACACCAGAGGTACAATCTTTCAAAAGCCCGTTCAACTACTCGCATACGCAGACGACATTGACATAATCGGTAGAACAAAGCGTGATGTCAGTGAAGCCTTCGTGAGTATTGGGACGGAAGCGGCGAATATGGGTTTAGCAGTCAATGAGGGCAAAACCAAGTATATGCTGTCATCAAGAAAAGACACCCAACATCGACGTCTTGGACAAAACAATACCATCGACAGCTATAATTTTGAGGTAGTCAGGGACTTTGTCTATCTGGGTTCCGCTATAAATTCAGACAATGACACCAGCGCTGAAATCAAACGAAGGATAACTCTTGCCAATCGCTGTTTCTTTGGGCTAAGGAGGCAATTGAGTAGCAAAGCCCTCTCTCGAGCAACTAAAGTGTCCATGTATAAGACCCTCATCATCCCAGTCCTGCTTTACGGTGCAGAAACATGGACCCTTTAGGCTGCTTTGAGAGAAAAATTCTTCGGACGATTTACGGTCCCGTCTGCATAGACGGAGAGTGGAGGATGAGATATAACATCGAACTGTACGGGCTGTACAGCGATATCGACCCAGCCGAAAGAGTCAAAACACAACGTCTACGATGGCTGGGTGATCTAGAG